>OZ022557.1:83783308-84436165 GCA_963991005.1 Barypeithes pellucidus | reverse complement strand
TTGTTTATTAAATCGAATAAGTAAAGTTCAATGTTGACTAGGCACTTGTTTTTATTTAAAAGTATGAGTCAAGAGATGTCAACCATGATGTGTAAATTTTCCTCAAGGCTTTACCTTTGAGAACTTTCCCAAAAGTGCTTTTAAGTGTAATGGGGTTTTATGTCGAAAAGCGACGTGTTTGTTCTCCAACGTCTGCCTCAAAAAGGAGATGAATAAAATTTGTTGCTCGCTTAATCATGCTTGTTTTCTATTAGCGTGTCCTGCCAATGGATTTAATTATTGATATTACTTGCTATAGGTATCTCTCGGCAGCCGAATGAATTTTTGAGACATAAAATTAAATCCTGTAAAAATTATAAAATTAAATCCTGTAAAAATTGATATTTTACGTCAGAACTGGGCGGAACAATTTGTGCGCGATAAGTAGCAATCGTATGATTTTTTTTTTTAATTATTGAATTGGTATAAAATAAAAAACTTTTAGAAATTCAGTAAAAGTGGCCAAGGAAGACATCGTTTGCCTTTTCGGTTACATTTTAAAGAGCGCGAGAGAAGTTCGGTTTGTTACACCTAACGAAAAGTTATCCAAAAAGTTCCAATTTAATCATTTAACAAGCGAATAGTAAAACACAAAATAAAGGAAGACCTCCTACGTTCGTTTTTAATAAAACCCTAAAGAAAAGTGCAATAAATTCTACTTAGGATAAGGCAAGGACCTGAAGCTGAAGTTTATTGTACTGTATCCTCAAAAGCAAGGAAGGAAGCAATAAATTAATATTAAAATTTAAAGAGAAAGACAATAAATTACGAAAGCTTTTAAAAAACAAGGCGCGTAGCGTTATTATTGTTATTTTTAAAATGAACTTTAAGACTGGATCTGGAGAATCTGTATGTGCCAATGATGGAGGTACAAGTAGGAAAATAATATCTCAATATGGAAATCAATCTCAAAAAGTCCATCATATTATTCGAAAATAATATAACTAGAGCTCTTTTTTTATCGATAAAATTATTCATGTTTACGATACGTTTTGTTTTGGAAATTTTACGAAATGTCTTTGGCATGTTTATTCTGATTAAATCCCGAGGGCGAAGCGAGATCCAATGAGCCGTAATAACGGTGAAACGCGTCTAAGAATGAGTTTGACAAAGGAAGAAGGAAACATGTCCGATTTATTTTACATGACATAACTTAATAGTTTTGTCATTAGGACTGTCAATGCTGCCATAACCTTAGGGAACTCCGCAGATGGCAAATCTGCATAAAATAACTTCTGTTTTATTTATATTCCTGTTCTATAAGTGAATCAAACCCATTCTAAGCTAGATTCAAAGGAGAATCCAAATTAATCATATCGGAGATTAAAAAGTATGATAACGAATACATTCATTTTCTACAGCGTCATATCTAGAGTATAAAATATAATAAAGTAAATATTATTGTACGAGGCCTTATTAACGAATATTCAAAATTAATCTTCATGACATCCAGAAAGTTGAGTTCGTCATCAAAAGGTCGAAGATCAACTAAAAAGAAGTCGACAGTAAAGTCAAAAGCCACTTCTCCAGGGACTTATGTGTGAATGCCGTGAACCTGTATAAGAAACCACTCGCAAATGACTTGATCCCCTCTTTGAAGCGACGAGGCCGCTTCAGCATGTCCCTGTAATCATAATGTAGTGGTGGCGTAATTAAGTTGCTGTATACGTGTCAGAATCTGCAGGTTATTAAAGCAAAATGATTAATCGTTCAATTATACACCTTTTCGCGGCAAAAGTTCGAGAACGTGCCGCTTCTCGCCGTGAAACCCTATTACTCTTAAAAGCTCTTTGGGGGGAGTTTTAGGTGAAGCCCAGAGGAGAATTTGCACAATGTGGTTGACATCTTTTGAATGAAAACAAATGCCAAGTCAACTTTGAACTTAAGATATATATTCACTCTCCTCGATAGACAACACTTGTTTTGAGAACGGTTCAATTTAGAAAAAACCGATTTTAAACACCAAGTGTTAAATATTGGATCATATGCCTGTGTTTCCTTCTAGCGGTGTTGGGCTTGACTAGAATCCAGTCAATAGCTCATGTACAAGTATGTTTCATCCTGCCGATCATCTTTGATTACGTCGCTTACGCATGACTCTTGAGGATGCGAGGAGATGCACGAGGTTCTTCCGGTTCTCTCGAATGAAGTTAATATCCGGAATATAATCATCATTAAACGCTGCACCCTTGTGCATATCAGATTATGAATACCATAGTGGTTTTCAGGAGGTTGTTGTGAGATTTCCTTGGTTCACTGACATACACGATTTGTCTGAATCATTTCGAAAACATTGCATCGAATGTGTGTTGCCGGTTTTGGTTGAAAATTGTTTGTTTTGAAAGTGCTTAATAGTCTGGTTTTAAGAGCGGAACTTGCACAATATAAAGATTGTCTTCCCATTTATATCGATGCATGCCTCTAAAACAGCAGATGGCAATGGGGCAGCTATACAGGGTGATTGATGGTGGATGTCCTATTAGACGTTTATGGAGAACTAGTCATCGGATCACTTTGAAAATTTGGGAGGAGCTTATAGAAGCGGACATGATCTCTTTTTTAAAAATATTTTTTGTCATGCAGTGTTGCCGCTTCTACTTGAAAATATTAGCAACTTTGATAATTTAAACGGAACACCCTGTGTATTATTTTTGTTTTAGAATCCTCCATACCAAATTTCAGTCCTTTAATTTGTCAGAGTTTAAAAATATCATCACTTTTTGTAGGACATGTAGGTATAGGAAATAAGGAAAGTTATTAAGAAATTAATAAGGATTATAAAACAAAAATAATACACAGGGTGTTCCGTTTAAATTATCAAAGTTGCTAATGCTTTCAAGTAGAAGCGGCAACACTGCATGGCTAAAGATATTTTTTAAAAAGAGATCATGTCCGCTTCTATAAGCTTCCAAATTTTCAAAGTGATCCGATGACTAGTTCCCCATAAACGTCTAATAGGCCATCCACCATCAATCATCCTGTATATGTTCTGCAAATAAAAAATGACTTTAAATTCAAAATTGAAAAAAGCTGTAGTATTTTCACTGCAGAATCTTTTGCTATTTTTTAGGCACTAAATTTTGCACACAACCATTCTTTCGTCATCCTTTCTGACTCCATGTCTGTTCTTAAAGCATTAACGAATATCAAACCTTGGACGTACAGAATTAATGGTATTTTATGGCACATTCGAAACTTATTCAGTCATAAGATAGAGTTGCCCTGACAGACACCAGAGGCGTGAAGCGTGTGGCCCTGTTTTATATGTTTCAAAATTCGTTTTTTTTCTACTTTGCGACTGGCTGCATGACTAATTAGTTAAATCCCATTTAAATCAAAAATTGACTTGGTCATGATAATCTAGATTTATTGTGGTTAGATTGTAGTAAGTATTATGTATTATTGAGAGTTTGACTTCGTTGGTAATTGGACTGTTAGCCATCTTGAATAAATAGTGTGACGCTAGATCCCTGGGAAATCAATTTCTTATTCTTACAAGGCACTAAAAAATATATTACAAGAAGGCAAGGTGAAGGTAAGCTCCGTAGCAAATTATATTTGAAATATTAACAACGTTCTCATTGCATTGCTAAACATAACGGATTCCTGCTTTTCCAATTTGCAACGAAAACCCTGGCTAAAGTGCCAGTTTGTTTCCTGGGCAATAAACAACAGAGAAGTCGGGTGTTCTAGATAAAATTTTCGGATACGCTGAAGTAGAAATGAATAATAGAAAAGATTGTATTACTGCTACAGGAGAAAAAAGTACGGATAACTGGGGAACTTTTGTGCGAAATAAAATATGTACGCTCCTTCGCACGCCGACAATTGTACCTCAGACGACGCTAAATTAAATATTAAAGTGCTTGGAAATGCATACAAAGTATTATCGTGACTCTATAAAAGTAAATTGTATTTATCCCGGTAAGCAAGTTTTTTCTACCACTGTGCAATAATATAATCATTATCGTGTCTTTATCGGGAAATTATTATAATGACCACGTCTGCCACTGAAATGGCAATATATATCGTATAGAGGGGAGAGTCAAAAAATAATGCTCGTATACGAAAATTCCTTTTATGAAATAATGAATTTTAAGCTATAATCGAGTGTTACCGAAGATACTATAAACTACATATAGAAAAATGTAAATATACATTTCTAGTACAGTCTTTCCCACCTCTTTCGGTCATTATTGCAGCATAGCCAGATTGCATATTTATCGCGAAGGTATATTGCAAAATCCCAATTAAAAAATTGCTAATTTGACAATTACAACTGGTTTAAGGTTAATACGTAATTGCTCTTTAAATAAATTTATTTCCCAATAATTTTACTATAAACTGAAAAGGCGATGAGAGGTTCTTTAAAAAATATATTATTATACTTAAAAGTAATAAACGAATCTTGAACTAATTCAACTGCACTCTGGCATTTCTATTTTACTACTGCGCTACGATCCAGGAGCCAAAATATGAATGAATACTAATCTCGTAACATTACAACGTTAGCGCTGTGATCTAATGGATTGTTTATATATTTTGGTTTATTTGTGTTTTTTTGTGATTATTGGTGAAAAGTCGTCTTTATTATAAACAATCTTGGTGCATTCATGTGCAGTTTGTATAAGATCATTTAAATATGGATTTATCTTTTCATCGGTAAGTATAGTTATTTAACCATCTGATATAACCAGAGTTCAACATTGTTGCCATTCAGCCAACAAACATGTAGTTCTCTCTTCCACCCATTACTGATTTTCAATAACATTTTACACAATGACAGCTTCACTTTCCAAGAGTTTTATGAATGGATTATGGTATAGCTATGCTAGTTTGGTAATATTATACTACCTAATAACCTGATAACTAAAGATATGTTAATTAATTAATTAATGCCACTATGGAGTTTGTTTTTCACTTAAAAGTTTCTCTATACGTGTATCGATATTGAAAACTTGCATAAGTAAATAATTTTCAAATAGAAGAAGAAGACCGAATATTATATGGACTGATAAAAATAAATGAGAGACTATTCTTATAGATGTTGCTGTCCCTAACACTAATAATCTACAGGACACATACATGAGAAAAATCGCCAAATATACTGTTCTAGCCGTTAAAATCTTCAGAAACAGTAGCGTGCGGGTGATATCACCCACAGGAGTTGTCCCAAAAAACTTTGGGACAGCTTAACGGCATTAAATATTAACGAAAATATTATGAAAACAATCCAGAAATCAGTCATTCTGTACATATGTACTACCTTACGATAGTTCTTAGGTAACAACATGGTGTGAAATACAACATCTCACTCAAATCATAATAATACACAAAATCATAATGATAATAATAAAATTAAAATTAGTGTTTTCATGTTCAATTTTATATATAATAATTATAAACCTTACTATATATGTCCTTCAATTATTCAATCTTGTCTGGATTTTTTGTGGAGATGTAGTCTTAACTGACTCCATGTTATAGTGTTGCCCAGAGCGAATGTTATACTCATGAAAATTTGATTTTTTTTTAAAGATATGCATTAAAATATATTAGCAACTGCTCATTCATGTTCAATTTTATATATTAGAATTAAATGTTTAATGTAACCGACAAGTTCAATAGATGCATGACGTTTTCATGCAACTGCGGATTACAAATAACGAACGAAAATGTTATACCGCCATTATGCGGGGATAAAGAGAATCGCACACCAAAGCACCTCCATTTCCTTTGAATATTTACCTTTGAGTTTCCTCCGAAAGGAAAAATATATTTACTCTGACACATTCGCTTTGACGGCGATCATTTTCCTTTTTCATAACATCGACTTATTAGAAGGGAATTTCCTTAGATAAAAGTCCCGATTTATTATTCAAAACGTCGTGGGTTTTATCTTTTTGCCTTCGTAAAATATGTAGGAGAAAATTTGTACATGGGAAGGCTGCGTGAATAAGCCCGCAATATAGGAATAAGCTGCATTACGAAAACATGCGGCTTTTTATAAATAACAGTTTTGCTTGCATGGTGGGTCTTATCTTTAGTACCTCATAAAGTGACAGCTTAGTTTAAGCGATTTTAATTTCTATCAATATTTTAAAATAATAGTGTCTTTGAAAGTTAAGCTTCGTAGTCCACACGTCAACCAGGGCTGGAAGATTGTTTTGAGGAAAATCGTAAAATCAGTCCCCGAAATCGGGAATTTTACAGAATATTTTAATTGAATGATTGACGATAATATTTAAATATAAAAATAAGGAAAAATAAGCTCCAGATTTTTTATACAGGGTGGGTTTCTTCGATAATATAATAGGTTTCAACTAAATATGCCTGTTGGTCGTTAATGAGATACAGGAGGTGTTAAAGTTTAATTTCTAAATGTTCAAGATGTTTTTGAGATACAGAGATCAAAATTTGAAATGGGTGGTTTTTCAGGGCGTGTTTTTCAAATAACTTGTTGATTGTGCTAACCCCCCCCCCCCCCCCCCCATGATACGTAATAAAATGGCTCTATTATCTAAGAAGAAGCTGTTGATCAGTGGCGAAGGAAATATCCTATATATTTACTAATCGGACTTCTTGACTTAAAGACTTTAAAAAGGACAACCATAATTGTAATTGATTTCATTATTAAGCTATAGAGCTGGAAAATAACACGATATTCAATAATTTGGCTGAGATCCGTCCAAGAATCAAAGAAATTCACGAACACGCTCTCATTGCGGACAAAGAACTAAAAGCCGTTAGTGACGATGAAGGCACTCACTTCAGATATCTTACAATTCAATTTCTCCATATCCGAGATAATTATGGTGCTGAGGAAATAAATTTAATGGTTGAAGCTATTATAAACGCCTGGGGACTACCAATACCATCAATGGATTGAAAGTTTGCTATTGATGACTAGCTGATGCCCATACATTAAGAAGATTGAATTAAGAACATTAGACACTTTATTATTGGACGTTTTATTTAAAATAACCCTATGAATAGTACAACAAACTGAACCTTGACATGAAGAATTAAAAACTGCCATCTAATTACCATACATTTTAACCTAAAATTTAACGCAGCTCCTAAACGGCCTTTAAATACCTTATTAACAAGTCAAGAAAGCGTTAGTGACGATAAAGGCACTCACTTCAGGAATCTTACAATTAAATTTCCCGAAAAGACAATATCCCAGATGATATTAGGTAATACATTTGGCTTCCGGAATTCCGTAATTTGTCCCCCGCTTCGTGAAAGATGAACTCGCAGGAATTCAAATCGAATCAGAAAATTAATGACCTCTTTTGTCTTTCTCCGCTTCATATTTATCGCTTCATACAGTGTGTAGCGGCAATGGGGTGATTTAATTTTATAGGGGACAAGATGAAGGATCTTGGCTGTTTTATTAAAGGTATTTATAACGAATTACATATTTTTGGATATGTTGCAGACCGTGTCAGTATTTGAAATAATCTTTGTGCACTTGCTGGTGCTGGGAGATCATTTTTCCCTTGGTCAGACTCGAACCTGACTGATGAGCCGTAAACGACGAGGCGCGTCTGATATAGGGAAAAAGGAAACATTTTCTATTCATTCTCTGTCATGGGACATTAAAGCGTTGAGAGACGTATTTGCTATTTTTATCTGTTTGTGCAGAATAAACCCTTTGCGTTGGTCTTCTATAACATGCTGTTTTGGGTTAGGCAAATACACCGCGAGATGTCGCGACGAGTTTTATACTCCTTTCTATATAGTCATTGTATTTAAGTGAGCGATAATCATTTTATGTGGACACGTAAGCTTAATATGGTTTTGTTCCGCCAATAGCTGCAGGTGGTCTAATGGAGTTTAACGTTATTGAGTACAAAGTATAAAGTTTATAAGGAAATCACTCGTAGTTAGTTTTTATAATTTTTTTTTTGTATATACCCTAGTATCAAAATCTCCTTATCCGCTTGAATCTATACTCATCAGATTGCTTTCATCCTTTTTTGATTGAATGCGTAATGTATATTTTTTATGATCAATCAATCCTGAATTCCTTCTGGTCCACTTACCAGCTTCGAAACATGACTAATGTCCTCTGACTCTATTTTTGACTGACTAACAAGTCATCCTATATTCATATAACAAATCTTCTCTAAGTAAGTAAATGATACTGATTAATGGTCAAGAGGGGTTGTCGCAGTTCGCATTACATGAAGTGCTCTCAGAGAGAAATAGAAATAACGAGGTAATAAATGTTAAACTGGAGAGACATGCTAAAAAAAGGAAGAAAACCAGAGGCGTGTGGTGGAATTTAAAGTGGATGTTTTATTAAATTCTCGGTTATAGTTTTGACCCATCTAATCTTGTACAGGGTGCTTCTTAATTACGTGGTAATATTTCAGATTTTGAGTTTATGAACATGCGAACATATTTGAAAATAAACTTTCTTTCAACACCCATAAGTTATGAGAGACCATGTATACAGGGTGTTATCGAAATGACGTATTATATTTGAATGGATGACTCCTTGGGTGTCCTAGATAAGCGCTACATATTCTATTTTTTTAAATCGACCGTTTTAAAAGTGGGGTAATAAACACTCTTACTCACAGGTCAGTCCGCGCTACTGTACAACATTTCACCTAGAGCCAATGGCAATGTTGCCAAACTTAATGTAAAACTGAAATTCCATATAAAATTATAAAAATAAATTATTTTCTACCTACATATTCTATTTTTTTAAATCGACCGTTTTAAAAGTGGGGTAATAAACACTCTTACTCACAGGTCAGTCCGCGCTACTGTACAACATTTCACCCAGAGCCAATGGCAATGTTGCCAACTTAATGTAAAACTGAAATTCCATATAAAATTATAAAAATAAATTATTTTCTACCTACTTGTATCTATCCTTATACCTAAAGAGCGAGGAAATCCAGGCACAAACACAATCAATTTTTTCTTTTTCATGGGAACACTCCTGGAAACACTTTATGTACACACAGTAATAGTGAAACAGAACCGATAGTTAGCTTTTGAAAATACCAATAATACAGATTATACCACAGATTATTAGATTTTATTACACGCGACGAAATTTGACGTCCAGAACAAACTCGTCAATAAAAACAACATTCAAAGATTATTTATGGACGGGCAAGATACACGCGTTAAACGAAAAAACAGAGCGGATTGCTGAGAGTGTGTTGGTGATCGACGAGACACAACGTATCCGGCCGCTGGTTGGTCTTCACCTAACAAACGCAAGCGTGCGGCGCTATATGAAACTACTTCGCTCAGCCGATGTAAGGCGTCAAGAGGTCATTGGCATATGACCTAGTGACGTACGTGGCTATTACTATTCCATATAATTTTTCGGGTTGTTTAAAACATAGTCCGTCGTAAATGTTCTTCAATTAATTGTACAAAAAGGTATTACAGAATGGAAAAGTGTTTAAATTATTTTATTTTGTCTAAAGAGTTTAAGGTGTACATATGACAACACCGGCCAGAATTCCTTGATTGCTTACATGTATCGCAGTGCCACACAGGTGTTTTTTTGGTTTGACGTCAGGTCACTTTTACCGCTGACTGAATTGAAAGCACCATTTATGGCTATTTTTCTTCAATTTGTCTTTATCTCAGGAATTGCCGGTTTAAATATAATACGACATTTCCATAACACCCTGTATAATAAACCTATAGAGTCTAGATTATTTGGTAAAGAGGAATAAACCCTGCCTCACTACATACAGCTGCGGGGTAGGTAGGTACTGAATCGTAGAAAACTCGATATATTTGGAGGTTTGGAGGAATTCAGCGCGGTAAAAAACGTGGAAGAAACTTCGGACCTGATGCAAGCATTTTCTAACAAAAGAATGGAGGATATAATGGCCATGAGGCTGTAGTGTAAAAAAATATGCTAAACGCCTTCTTTACTGCTTCCTTTAACGAAACAACGCCTCTGGTAGAAACCTGGTTGAAAAATGAAAAGGACTATTTCAGAGTTAATAATACTGACAGTGATAGAACAAGGGCGATCACTTCAGTATAAACTAGGAAATTATGTCGCTCGGTGGAAGGAAATACGATTTGAACCAGCTATAAGTTTTCTAGTTATTTTATGGCTCGCTTTATTCGATTGCTGTACGTTATTATGTTTCAGAGTCGAGTTGTTTTTATTTAATTTGCTAAGTTATACGAACAATAAGAGGTAAATTTGGCGTGTATAATTTCTGTTAATGGAGCGTGAATTCAACAAATTGCCGTGATTCTTCGTACGAACGGCGTATGTGATAAATTTTATTTCGGTTGTAATATTTCAGAAGCGTATTTATTTCTGTGATGTTCTGTTGCTCGTACAATGATATTTTAACTCGATTTATGTTTCGTTTCATTTTATTGTTTTTCCTAATCAAACTGCTTTGATATACGCCATTGAATTGATATTTTTAGAATTAAGTTATTGGAAAAATCAGTTGTTGTGGACAGGTTGCATCAGTTGTTGTGGAAAGCAGCAGGCGAATGGTTGATTCTTTGTCATTGTCATTTTCTATCGAAATATTTAAAATATCGTTCACCATATTTGAAAAATCGATTCGGGACGATCCAATTTACTCGACAACAATGGACAACAATCAACTCAAGTTTGTTATTTTTGTTGTTATTTTTTAACAAACCCTAAATCATTCCCTTTTATTTCCATTTCCTGTCTTACTTGATTATCATCATCATCAAACAGCCCCTAGCGTCCACTGCTGAACAGGCCTCTCTTAGTGAATGCCACTCTGCCCGGTCTCGTGCTGCATGCATCCAATTTGTACGGATTCTTTTTATGTCATCTGTCCACCTTGTTGGTGGCCTGCCTCTGCTTCTGTAGGCTTCGTGTCTGGGTCTCCATTCCAGGATGCGCTTTGACCATCTTCCATCCGATGCTCTTGCGAGATAGCCTGTCCACCTTGTTGGTGGCCTGCCTCTGCTTCTGTAGGCTTCGTGTCTGGGTCTCCATTCCAGGATGCGGTTTGACCATCTTCCATCCGATGCTCTTGCGAGATAGCCAGCCCAATTCAACTTCAGGTTTGCAATTCGTTCTACCACATCCGTAACGCCCATTCTATTACGTATAGTCGCGTTAGGTACCTTATCCCTCAAAGATAAGCCCAACATTGATCGCTCCATAGACCTCTGAGCAACGCGCAGCTTGTTCACGGTTTTCCTGGTAAGCGTCAACGTCTCTGTCCTATAGGTCAGTACTGGCAGAACACACTGTTTTACTTACTTACTTACTTAGAAATATTTTTCGCTTCGAGTTCTGATATTGTAGATAAGGCAACACAAGTGGTTGAATGAAATATATTAGCGCCATCTGATTGCGTTATTATGTTAAACGTTAGCGTATTATGGCAGGACATTAAGGGTCCGTGCTAGGGACGTATATCTGAGGGGGTGCAATCAGAGAGGAGGTTACTCATAGGAAGCAGCATGCAAAACTTCCATCGAGTTTAACTTCAAATGGATGTATTAAAATTTTAAACTTTAAAATTCTGATTCAATAGTATGTGTTAAAAGTTTTGTAAGCATTTTGTTTTGTATACCCTTAAAATTTTTAAATTGAAAAAAAATCAAGTTAATAAGCAAACGTCATTTTATAATTCAATTTCAGTAAACGGATGTCAAAAAAAATATATATATTTTCCGCCTCGCGCCTTTCTTTCGCAGCCGAGGCCTGACGCACGTCTAAATGAGCGCCCCCTGTCGACCGCATCTTGCCGCACAATCAGGTCAAACTCATTACCATAGATTTACATCGCATCCAATATGGTGGCTGTCGTCTCCCGCCGTTTAACATTTCATGCATACCTAAATTGGAATAGCGCACGAGTTTCTTGCTTTCGCCTTTTGTCGTTGATATGCATCCCCTTTACGACACGTTTGTCAAAATTGCTGCAAGTTTATCACTTTATGGAACGAACAACGTGCTGTTTTTAATCTATTTTAATAGTCTTGCGCAAATGTACAGGGTGTTCCATTTTCGACACTTTTATAGGACATCTCCGTAATTGTTATTGCTATCAAAAAAGTAATGTAGGGGTGTGATGAGCTTTTTTCGGTCAACCTTAAAATGCTAAAATCAAAATTTGAAAATTTTCGCTCGCTTATGAGATACGGGGGAAAATCAAAAAATTGACAATTTCAAAAGTACCCTATATTTTCTTAGTTAAAAGAGATGCAGAAAAATGTTTTATACTTAAGTCCCTTTATATTGATTGTTGAATAATCTGCCGTTTCAGAATAAGTATACTGGGTCAGGTAAAAAAGTTATCGGACCTAACCTCATTTCTTTAAATGGAACACCCTATATATTTTAATCTAAAAATATACTATTTTAAATTCTCCTTTCAAATATATAACACACCATGGATGATATTTGTTTCCTAGGCGATTAATTTAAACTTTATTACTTTGAAACGAAATAAAAGATTCAGATTAAGGTAAAAAAATAACGGGAATCATCGCAAATGTTCGGAATATTATGTCCTTAAATTGTTACCGTCTTTCCGGATAGCGAACAAAATATACATTTTGCGCCATTTCTTCGTTTTTTCCACTTCAAAATGTTGATAGGTGATTTTCGCAAACGAATATGAAAAAATGAAATTGACGTTATATGTTGATAGTCAACATAGTTGTTTCTGGGATATTAGCTTTGTTTCATGATCTACTCTGGTTTAAAGTAATAAAGTTTAATAAATCACCTAGGAAACCAATATCATCCATGGTGTGTTATATATGTGAAAGGAGAATTTAAAATAGTATCTTTTTCGATTAAAATATACAGGGTGTTCCATTATAAAAAATGAGGTTAGGTCCGATAACTTTTTTACCTGACCCCGTATACTTATTCTTAAAATGGCAGATTATTCATCAATCAATATAAAGAATCTGCGAAAATTTTTCTGTATCTCTTCTAACTAAGAAAATATAGGGTAATTTTAAAATTGTAAATTTTTTGATTTTCCCCCGTATCTCTTAAGCGAGCGAGAATTTTCAAATTTTGATTTTACCATTTTAAGTTTGACCCAAGAAGAGCACATGACACCTACATTACTTTTTTGATAGCACTAACAGTTACGGAGATACCCTATTAAAGTGTCAAAAATGGGACACCCTGTACAGGGCGTTATAGAAATGAATTGTTCTACTTAAATCCGCAAATCCTGAGATCAAAACAAATTGCAGAAAAATAACCATAAATATGGTGCTTTGAATTAAAAACGAGATAAGTCGCCTTCTGTCAAACCCGAAAAATCGCGTGGTAGGGACTGGCAAGAGATGTAAACATGCAATATAGTAGGTCAGTTAAGCTCTCAACAGACGTCTGTGAATGGTGGCCGGAATTGTCAAATTGACACTTAAAATATTATAATTATTTAACACTTTTTCATACCTGTCATACTTTTTTGAGCCAATTCTTTCCATACAAATGACGACGAGTTAAACTCACCCCCTCTATGAAAAATTCCTTCAACCAATATTTCTCCTTATGTTTATTATCCTTAACTAAATGATAATTCAGAAGGGGTAGCAAAAAATCCCCTTAGTTCAATATTGCCCGAGCTTATTCTGAGTAGGTAGAAAAAGGTTTAAAAAGTTTTCCAACGCGTCAAAATATCAAGCTACGCTTTTTGCTGCCTCCTCGTTTAAATTTAATTTAGAAAGGGTTGCCATAATAATTGTTTGTACTATACCCTTTTACGGTTACAAAAAAATTTTAGAGGCCTTTTACAAACCTGCCAATCGATTCTTTCAACGTAAAATACTCGCTCCTGAAACAAGATTCTCGCCTCGCCTTTAGAGATTTTAGAAAAAATAAAATCTCCTTAAAAACCCCACACAAAATTTCCTAATTCTATGTATTTAGGAGCTAAACTAAAAAAACTTCCTGTCATTGAAATAACAAGATTATTTTGATATATTTTTTTATATCTTTTATTTTATTTGCGAAAATAAAAATGTATTTTCAAAAATCTAACTATTATTTTACCACTTGCTGGGAACAATTAATTTGTTGTTTTAATGTGAGTCAATGGTTATCAAAAAGTTATGTCAGGGAATGACAATCGTGTTGCAAATGAAAGTACATTATTTATAATTTTACCCACTTAATAATTATTAGATAGAAGACTTGGGCATTCGATTTTTATTGATTTATTTTAAGTGAAGAAAAATAGCATTGATTTAAACAATAAAACCTATTCTTTGATATTACCTGGTTAAGATTAAGGTTTTAACTGGTGTTACCAGTTACTACTATATTATTACTAGATTTAGCACTTTTTCGCGAAATGTAGTACTTTAATACCGTTAGACTCAAATATATCAAGTACTTTTTTAACCACAATATAATAACCAACCAAAATAATTTCTGGCAATACTGGTTTTAACTTGAACTTACTTGTCTTTATAATATTTACGTGTAAAGGTGAAGGAGCTTCACAATAACTTCATTATTTTTTTTATCTACCTACTCTAAAAACCTGTAGCAACGTTTTCTGTACAGATGTGGCCTCCTCACTAATTCAAAACTTGTATAAATAGAGGTTGTCATGATGAGGCTGTTGCCTAATTAAAAACTAAGCTAAGTTTATGATAGGATAGGCCAGTGGCGTAGTCACGATTGTGGGGGTAGGCGAATTCCTTTTGTGGCTCTTGAAGGGTTTCCATATTCGCCATTTTCCTATGATATTGTTATTTATAATGACACCTGCATTATTTTTTCATCGGGTAGCGGCATATGGCGAATAACAATTTAAACAGAACAGTTGAAAATAAGCTGTAGGTATAACGATATTGCCCTAAAATTCAAATGGTTAAATTCAAAGAAATTGACTTTTGATAAGGGGTAGAATTAATTTGGTGAAACAAGAATACGAGCCCTGTCTCAGTGAAGCTGGCCCAACTATCAAAACTACGGTTTTTTAATGAATTTTGTCATATTAGCGAAAACGTATTAAAAACTAAAATGTATTTCTGATTACATACGATATTTTTATTTAATATTAGACTAAAATACTACATTTTTTGGAAACAGAGAAAAAAATATCTTATAAATCCAAAAAAACTGTCGATTAATAAAAATCAACGAAACGAAATAGCAGCAAATCACCGCTGATTACTGCTTCGACACGTCTTGGCATAGTGTCAACTAATGTTTGGCAGTCATCTGATGCAACACTGTTCTAAATTTCGCAATTCTGGAACGGTTCTTGCTGGATTCGATTGGAGCTTTTTCTTCATGATATGGCACAAGGTTTCAATCGGCGATAGATCTGGACTACTCGACGTCCATTTTAAAACTGGAATATTGTTTTCTAACATCCAATCTTTTACTTTTTTAGCCGTATGGCAAGCGACACCATCTTGTTGGAAGAGACATTCAATATTGTTTAAACGCATTTGTTCAATTTGGGGTGTTATTTTGAAGCACATTAATGTACTTATCAGCATTTATAATCACAGTGTAAGTTTCCCACTCCACTTGCTGACATGTATCCCTAAATCATAACAGAAGCCGAAAACTTAACTTTTTTTTGTAAGGCAGTCATTCTGAAATGCTTCTTCTTTAGTTCTTATGACACGACTCCTACTATGACCAACGCATACTTCAAATCTGGTTTCATCACTCCAAATAATGGAGTTCCATTGGTTCGGAGACCATAATTTGTATTCTTTGGCCCACACTAGTCTTTCTTCTGAATCTTTTTCAGTAAGGGCTTTTCTTTTGACTAGAAAACGAATAATAAAAAAGAATTTAATTTTACTTGTAAGTTTTGAATCCCAGTTTTTGGGCAGCTCTGTGACAAGTTGCTCTTAAAAACTTTTTTGTGGTTGCGTGATTCCATAATATTTTCAATTCGTTATAATTAGCACGCCGATTTTCCTTGATAATCCGTTTTAAGGCTCTTAAGTTGGTATTGGAATAACGCGGGCGACTTCCAGTTCTGGGTTTTTGAGCCACCGATCCAGTTGTTTTGTACAATTTAATAATATTTCGAACCGTATACCTCGATTTGTTAACACTCAGTGATTTGGGAAGCATTTTGGCCTTTTAAATGCAAGTGAATGTTCAGTTTTCTAAAAATTCACAAATATCATGTTTTGGGGCATTGGGCCAACTTCACTGAGACAGGGCTCGTATAATAATGGGTCAAATTTCCTGTTATTGTATCTTGTATTATTACTACCATAGTATGACCGTAAATATATCCATCAATTTTTTTAAAATCATATCCTATAAGCTTCTTTAAGATAGCTTCATAAGATTTTCAATTTTCGTTGTAAGATAAATACCTTTCTGATTGGATGGAGCTAGAAAATTGAAGCTATCAGCATGCTACCCGGAACGAAATTTGTGTTTATGCTGGTTTATATTATTGGGAGCATTCCGTTATAGCTCAGGCCAATTTGCATTTAACATTGGACATTCATTCAAATTATATGAAACGTAACATATGGAATCTTACCGATGTTAGGAAAGTTATGTTATTAGTTGTTCAGTCAGGCACTACGGGCGAATAGAAATGAGCACTATTGTTCCTCATTCTGTAGACTTTGGCCGAAGAGACCTTATGAAAAACGTAGACTCTTGGGACGATGAAAAAATTATTTGGCTTAACAATAAAAAAAATGCATTTTATTTTTCATCAAGTTAATCTTTATTCTGTTTGTTGCAGGTATGAATCATGACTATGAACGAAATCGTTACTTTTCTGGTAACTCTAAACACCCACGTATCAGTCTTGGAGTAGTGGGTAAGTAATTATTTCCTACATTTTAAATACATCCATTTATTATGAACTGAGAACGTCTAAACGAGATGTCGAATAAACTTTTTACCAAAACAACGTAAATTTATTCTAAAATACAATATACTGCAAAGGCAAGGGTTGCAAAATTAATTTAGTATACCTACGTATTTTCTTTGTTCAAATTTGCAGAAGTTCTACATCTCTTACAAAATGATTTAAACAAACGGGATAATATGTATATAGAACAAAGCGAAACAAAGTTGTAGTCTCTCTCTCTTTTTCTTAATAACTATATAATTACACTATTATATGTAAAGATTGTTGTAACATTGTTTCCACGTTTTAAGTTATTAATTCTGGTATATTAATAACGATAAGCGAGCCTTTTATAGGCAAATTTTGTTGCAGAAATTACTTCAGTAGAGTATTAGGGGATTGATATATAAAACAAAAACACGTCAAAATCTTAAAAGTTAGTTTTACCTAATAGTAAACTACCTTAATTTTTCGATTTTAAGAAAAATGTCATTAGTAAATATTCGTTGGAACTCTAATACCTCAAAAAGTGTCGAAAATGGGACACCCTCTATGTAGATTTATTTTTGGAAATTTATGTAGCGGCTTTGTTGTTGTAACTTATCGCACGTAAGGGTTGGTCTAGAGGTTTCATAGTTTTATGTTTTATCTTCATCGAGCGGCCTATAGGGTTGATGAAATTCAATCTGTTCCGCTTCAATGCGTTTAAATTTCTCCCCCGCGATAAACTGCACGCTAAATGTAAATTATCCCAAGAAGTTTGACGTAATGCTACCCTTGATATTCTGATATTGCCCAAATACTAGTCACACACATAAATCCCATTTAGGTGCCCTTGTTTCAAACTTTCCATTTCAAAACCAATCATAGCTGTTTCAACCCTGAACCTAATTTACCTTTGCAAATTGTCCCTTCGAATAGTTCCCAGGGATTTGAATAGGGAAATAATTATCGCATCGAGCTTTTGTTTGTAAATCTATGTACCCATTGAGTGTTATAAGGCTTTATTATATTAACACTGGTAAGCCATTCACTCCACTAACGTCATTAAAAGTATAATTTTTAATTTATTGTTGTCCGTGTCTTACTAGTTATTTATATAACAAATGCATAAAGTATTAGTTATACAATCTCGTAGGTGAATAAAGTAACTCTATGCATAAGTTTCATATAATATTTTTTCTACGATCGTATCAGTTTTCTTTTTCGAAATTAGGAAACAATATATTGATATATAAACAACTCACTGTCTTGTTAGATTTCACAGCTTTTTATTTCAGTTGCCTGACACGTGTCTCAGGTCATTATCGAAGGAGTACAAGATGATACTAAATTCTACGTCTTGTTACAATGGTATTTATATCTTAAGATGTAAACATGTCATAAAATTAAAATTACAGTAGCTGTGGTCTGGAAATAATAATTTTCCATATTGCTTTTGATATTAATACCACCTGACAAGCATAGACTTTTTATTTCTTAGATGGATTTATATTCCTAGTGTTCCATATATGGCACGGCCAACAAAAACTATTTCAAACTAATTGAAAAAGTCATCAAATGAATAATTACTTAAAAAAAATATATTTTTTAAGTTCTCTGTAGTATTTATAAATTATTAAAGGCATTTATTTTAGTAAATATTAGGAAAAAATACTTACTTTTTATGATCACCCATTGTTACAGTCACCGTTTCAAACAGCTGTTTAACACTGAGGACAGTCTCCCTGCGTATATTTTATGCCAATTTTAGTAATAACGGGTAGGCAAGCAACAATATTAACAAGTATTATTGGTGATCTCGTTTATCTTTTATATTAAAAGAAAAAATAATAAATACGTATATATCTATTAAATTCGCGTTCCATATATGGCACGCTAGGCAATAATGGGTCAATATGGAAACGCCGAACTCCTTATCACGCAACTGCGGGTCCCACTTGACCACTTTTTCAGAATAATCTACGTTAATAAATCATGGACGAATTAGAAATGTCACAAAATTAGCACCCGGTTGGGCGACCATCTAAACTGATTATTTAAAAAACAAAATTTTAATTTTTATGCCATAAAATTAATGTAACAGAATACTAAATCCGTTTGAGGACGCCGCTACAAAATTAATAGAATTTACATCTGTTTGAAGCAAAATAAGGGTTAACTTTTTTTTTATTTCGGGCTGTAATAAAAATTCCCTTCAAAGAGTTCGCGAGAGGAGTTTAAAACTGACTGCAGGCAGTTTAAAATTAAACCAACATAAAGCTACAACGCGTAATAAAAGTTTTAAAATCTTGTAATTAAAATAGAAAGCGCTTAGGTTTATATTTTTTGCGCAGTCAGATAAAATGATGTTCATAAAGCTTCAACATTTTTACTGAAATTATTCAACCGTTTTGTACGATTTTTATATTATTCACTTGGTGGGTTCTAACAATTGAATTTCTATTCGAATTTAAGCGAATACCGTTTTCATGTAGAATTGACCAGGCTATTCCGAAGAAATATCCGCATGGAAAAATGTGGTTTGAAGATTTAGGGGTAAACACAATGGGGATTATTCAGGCAGTTGATTTATTTCACTAGTGGTCAACGGTTTATTTTAAAAACAACTATACGCATGATGCTCAGATCCGACTGGATTACATTAGTATTTCAAGCAGTGGCGGGTCTTCCACAGGAGCACATGCGCACGTGCACCCCCAAAACTAAACGAATAAAAAATATTAATTTATATTCATTGAATATTATTTATCGTATAAAGTCCGACCCTCCCTAATATTTTATTATCCCGTCAAACCAAACTGTATAGATCCGGCAACCGTGCCTCGGTCAAGGTAAATGACGATTATGACGAGACTTGCGCGCACAGTTTTTGTGTGCACCGCGCTGCTGTTGTCTGTTCGTGCATCTAGTTAGAAATTCGAGCGTGTATGTTTTAATATTTTAATATTATATATTTATTAAGTTAAAATGAATAGTTGACGGTGGACTATTTAAGAAATAACTTTAGCTCTTTGAGTTTGGAGCAAAAAATTGAAGTGAAGAATGCGGGACCACCTAAAACCGAAATTAATTTAACGCAGACCACAAAGGGTAAATCTAGGGACTCTATTAGAAAGTTTAAAAATGAAATATATGGAAAAAAATTTATAGAGGATATTCTAAACTTAATCAGGCTGTTATTGATCAATTTCCTTCAATTAAGAACCGAATAATGGACATTACGTTTCAGCACTATTGTGTAGGGTCGATAAATGTTGTGTATTTCGATAAATGATACTCAATATGATTTTAAACCATTATATTTAAGGATTTAAACTAAAAAACACTGAAAATATGAAGAATGCCAACTTGTCAGTGTCGTGGCTAGATTCGTTCTCGTAATAAAACAGGTAACTATTGTTCTCGTCTTGGTTGCGCCTAATGACGTAGCCGTAGATGGCGTAGTGGTATTAGACATCATTCGGTTTCCTTGATAACTCGTAGATGGCGGTAGTAGTCTTGGACAGCATTCGGTTTTCTTGATAGCTCGTAGATGGCTTTAGTAGTATTAGTAGTGGATTGTATAAATATTGTTACGGGGGTTGCATGCGGCGACGTTAAGATCCGACAGCTATACACACTAAGGAAACCTTTCTTATTTTCCAAAAGTTTTATTTCCTTGTGTAAAATTAAAAAATAAATAAAAATATGATTTACCTAACGCATTTTATTATTACTTTTTTTCTTTCTACATTTAAAACGCCTAGAAAAATTTCACCATACTTGTGAACCCCCTCTATCATAGGTCACGAGACGCCACTGATTTGAAGTGACCAATGCGGTTATAAACAAGCACAATGCGGAATGATAACTTTATTAACCTAAAAGTACGGGCCAGGGCCGTACTTAAAATAAATTGCATATACTTTTAAGTACCTATTCACCAGATTTAAAACGGCAATAAAAAAATACAAAGAGAAGCCGCAATATGACCAATATAAAATTTTATTTTATATTTTTATCTCAATTAGTATATGCGGTGATATTATATTTAGCTCAAGTTGAAAAGAGGCACAGTCCGGGTTTTCTACCTAGAAATGTACCGGGTCTATATAACTGAGAATTGTGTATAAAATTTGTATTTTTTTTACGATTTAAATGCTGAGAATTTATATTTACATAAATTCTATTTGATGTGGATAAACAATACTCTTCATTGCTTTAAAAATCTATGATAAAATAGCCTTAATAATATTAAAACCCAAAAAAACGTTTCTACACTTATGGACAAAATTATCGAATATTTAAAAAATTTCATAATTTCTTTTTGAAAAAAAAATGAATTCTGATGAATCAAACCATTTAAACACTTTGTACTAGTAGGAACAATTTATTTTACAAATTTGAAGGGAACATTATTAAAATTTTATGAGTAGAAAATTGTGAAAAAAAATTAAAGGCTAAATGTTACAAAAATTAAGGATATTTATAGTAACTTAACTGCTACTGTGATGGGAAAATCTTAGTGTTTTAATTAAAATAAGAACATAGTTAGTTTCGAGTATTCCCTCCTCGAGCTCCAATGACTGCACGAATCCTTCTCGGCATGCTACTAAATAGAGTTTGAATGTATTCTTGAGGAATTGCGTTCCATTCATATTGTGCTGCAAACCGAAGATCTTCTATTGCACTTGGAACGGGATTTCTTTTTCTTATGCGGCGTTTTAGCTCATCCCACATGTGCTCTATCGAATTTAAGTCTGGGCTATAGGGCGGCCAATTCAAAGTTTGAATATGGACTGAATCGAGGTAATTAGTCACTGTGCCAGCGGTATGTGGTCGGGCGTTATTGTGCATTAATACGAAGCTTTCATAGTCAATATGGCCGACATATGGCAAAACATGGTCCTGAAGGATGTTCTCGATATAACTATCCGCAGTCATTCGCCCAATCACTTCCACAAGTTCTATGCGTCCCTCCCAACTAATAATTCCCCAAAGCATTATGCCGCCACCTCCAAAGCTGACGCTATGTATGAGATTGCAGTTGGCGTACCGTTCCCCAACTCTTCTATAGACGTGGTTTCGTCAATCTGGCTTCCATAATTGAATTCTAGTCTCATGCGTAAACAGAATATTTTTCCAGTTCTCGTGATTTCACGGAACATGCGTTCTGGCAAATTCCAATCGACGAGTTTTGTGGTTTTGGAAAAGACGAGGAACCTTATCAGGACGCCTTGGCTTTAAACCTACTTCTTTTAATCTTCTTCTGACCGTTTTCGAACTAACATTGCGTTGTCTTACATTTAGTAGCTCATTTTTGAGATGCGTGGACGTCAATGTGCGATTTCGAGTAGAACTAAGTATCAAGAAACGGCCATCAATTGCTGTTGTACACCTTTTGCGCCCTTGACCGGGTCTTCGTTTGAAATTTCCAGTCTCTTGATACCTTCTTAAAATATTCGATACTGTAGATTAACCTCTTTATGTTTATATCCTTCGTTATGTTGTGTTACAATTTGTGCCGCTTCTTATTTTAAATAGAGGACTGGCAAATGCGAATCACTATAACTCACTTAATTTCACCACAAATAACTTAAGTCACTATTATTCTTAAATAAGTATGCAATGTTTTTTAGCATAATATGCACGAAAGAATATAGACGCCATTAATATGAATTAAATGTCGAAGTATTTTAAAACAAGTGAACATATCCGCCTCCTAGATGAATACCAGCACATATATCAGTTTAATTGGATAATTTAAGATTCTTTTCGAGTAACAGTGACAACAAGAAATATTCGATAATTTTGTCCATGAGTGTAGTCGAAATATTTTCTTTACATGCAAACATTAAAACCTTCCATATCGTAATGTCAAAAATAAAAGGGCGAAATCGTTGAACAGAACAGACTAAAATGCTTCGTCTTTTTTGCTGTCACGAGACACAAGGGCGAGTCGACAGTAGACAATGGCATTTCGATCTAATCAGAACCGAATAAAAATACACAGGCGTGGACGCGTAGAGATAAAATGTCAACTGGATTACAATAAACTCGGTCGGATTACAATTTTATTGTAGCTCAGGGTCAGATTGCAAACGTTGGCCGTTGTCAGATTTTGATTTATTTTTAAAATAGGGTGATTTATTTTTATTGTACGGACTTATTTGCTTGTTTGATTTGTTGTTGCATGTTTCACGTGATAAAATTGGCTGGGTCGTAGTAAATTTATAACCAATCAACAAGTGCGTATAGTTAATTTGACGGGAATTATGGGGTAGTTTTGGTGGCGGATTCTATAAAGTAAAATATTGCTGCTACATGGCAGTTTTATCTGTTACTTTTTTTCAACGGAGTAATTAGCTGATTTTATATTTAATTCTATGCGATCATTCAAATCTACCGAAAGTTTTCCATTAATTAGTCTATGCGCGAAGCAGGCGAAACAAAAGTTCTCTCTGAGAATAAAACTGCACTGAAAAAGAGCTTTGTTTGGGACAAAAGACTGTATTATTTTGCAGTTTTTTTTTCGTCAGAGCAAAACAAATTAATTTAACTTAAAATATATTGACTCTTAGGATAAGAACACGTTCGGTTTTTGAGATTAGTTCGATATGCTCTTGTTCTTCCATTCTATTAACGCAATAGATATGCATTCCTTTCAAACGCTACTTTTTTTTATGATCAAACACAAGCACTATAGGAAAAATCCTTGAACAGAACAGACCGAACAAACCCGAGCACTTCTCATGAAAATATCTGTAAAAGAGAGTCAAATCCCCAACCTGTCTCCGATGTTCTAGGCTGTCGAGGATCTTCGTCAGCTCGTGGTCTCCAATCGGACAAATGGCCCTTCTTTCGATGGAATCCGGTAGCCGAAGAGTATGTTTGGGTGCAGAGGTCCAGACATGAGAGCAGTACTCTAGTGATGGTCGAATCTGGGCTTTGTATAGTGTCAAAAGTTGTTGAGGTGTGTACAACTTTCTGGTTCGGAAGAGTACACCAAGTTTCTGAGAAGCTTTCTTGGCGATTGCCACAACGTGGTTATGCCAAGACATATTTCCTCCCAGATTGACTCCCAGCAAATTAATAGATGAAGCCAGTAGGATTGCTTGTCCGTCCATGACTATAAATTTTAGAGAAAACTGCTGCCTGGGTTTTTTAGCGTTAAATTCGACTTGGTTACTGTCACCCCAAGCCGAAATTTCTTCCAGGTCTTTGTTGAGGCGTGATACTTCATGCTGTCCGCGAAGATGTGCTTCGGCAGCCGATGTTTGTGCATTCAAAGAGAAAGATGAGATAAGTGTGCTATCGTCAGCAAAACTATATATCGGATTTTTCGTTTTCACTAGAAGGTCGTTAATGTAGAGTAAGAAGAGAGTGGGAGACAATATTGACCCTTGAGGAACACCGACATTGATAGTGAATGTGTCTGAGAGAAATCCGTCAGTCGCCAATTGCAGAGAGCGATCCTTAAGGAAGCTAGACAACCATGCACAGAATCGACTGGGCATACCATAGGATCGCAGTTTACTTAGAAGTCCCTCATGCCAAACACGATCAAAGGCTTTAGAAATATCCAGTGCAACAGCCCGAGACACTCCATGATGTTCGATTTCGTTGTTCCAAATATGGGTGACATAGGCGTAAAAAGATAATTGACCTATACAGTTCTCTAAGAAACACCATTAATATCGGACTCAGAATAAAAAAGTTATTAAGCCCACAAAGTCTTTTAACCGAAGGGACATGAAGCAAGATCGTTAAAAATTTACGGCAAAGTCGCATATCATGGAACGGGCGACAAGAGATGACTTGTAGCATGCTACATGTCGTCTACTGTTGGCTATGTGGAATTGCGCCTTATGTGTATTTGAAGCGTGTGTACAATAGTTTCAAGGAGTTTGTCTGTAACCACGTATATAGTCTATTTTGCACCATGAATAATAAAATTTAAATCATAAAGAGCCTAAAGAATGATAATGGCGTTACTCGCAACTCATAATAAACAAAACGGACAGCCATATATTTTGCAATTTAATTTAAAAAGTTTTACTACCTCTAAAACCTTAATTTGTTATTTTTAACTCCTTTAAGCTTTGCAGTTAACGAAGTAGTTTTGAATTTTTAATGGAAAAGTTTTTCGCAGGCTTTACTAAAGGTTTATGTTAATTTGCATCAATAAATACTGAGATGGGAATAAATTTATTCAATAGGGACCGATATGTGACATACAATTTATGGGAAAAAACATGTTCTGCGTCCCAAAATAAAGATGTAAACGACCATCTTTTTTCCAACTTTCATTCAATGAATCGGGCCTTTATTTTATTTACGTAAATATATTTGTCGAACCAAATTACTATAAAATTTATTTATTAAAAAAAATAATTAACCATAATTCCGTAACCGAGTGCAATTAGCAAATGTTGTATACATATGTACGTAGCTTTGAATAAATTTGTAATTTTCCAAAAAATTTGACTCTATTAAGGAAACCTGAAGGTTTAGGTATAGTGATATGATAATATAAGGTTTGAAAGCAAATTTAACTTTTAAAAATAATGTATAGCGGTTCCTTTAAAAAAAATAGCCATTTCCCGCCTTTTTTGGAAGTAACGGAAATAAACTAATCGATATAGCGAAGCGTTTAAATAAGGTTATGTTTTGCGCAATATTAGACAGAAATTATTTTTTATCTCGGAAACAGTAAGCCATATGTATAGGAAAGTTATAAGATAGTGTGTTGCTTATTATAGATTTCATAAAATATATCATTAAATGTGTTTGATCAAATTTGACATCCTGCACTAAAACGAAAAATTTACTTCAATTTCATTTCATACAATAATCAGAAATAAACATATGAAGAGTCAAGCAAAATATACTATGGCACATTAAGAAGACACGACTAATTAATTAAATAATAATACCCGTCAGAAAGACATTTTTTTTTGAGAAAAAAACTATGGTTTTGCATTTTCGGGAAGAATCCAACTGTTGAAACGATCATATTTATTTATTTTCCACTTAATTTCTAGCATAGTTTTTATACATTTTTCTCCCCTCGCTCTTCACACGGAAAGGTTCAGATACCACTGAGCAAACAATACTCGTTTTCCATATACGTCTAATCCAGCACCGTAACTCACTCTGTATAATAACACGCCATCAGTTTTATAATTTCTAATCTACATTTTCCAATCAAAAACTAACCACATAATTCATATAGATACTTCGGTATTTATAATTTCTATTATAAAGTTTAAATAAACCAATCCCTTTTTACACGACTACAACAACGATTATTCATTGGTGTCGTATTGTTAAGTGCAAATTACAAAGCCAAATAGGTTCATTGTCGATTCGAATGTGTGACAAAAATAACAATATTTGTAATAGGAAACACCGGTGCCCGAACAATTCTATCTTTTCCCTAAATGGAGTTAGACGTTTTTGTAACGCCTCATTCGTGACTTTAGATACAACCGAACACACGCGAGGGAGGTTTCGCATTGTGTTTTTAAAAATACAAATATTAAGCTATACATAACCGGCGTTAAAAATGGGTATATATTATCGACTAGACACAAACATGGATCCGGTGTTTCTATCTGCTTTGTACACGTAACACCTGTTTTTTTTTTACGAAAATAAACGCAACAAAGTTCTACAACTTAATCTATATACCTTTAGTTTTATCTTCAGTCTGTGTCTGCTCTTCTAAGGACTGGAGGGCAATGTTGTAATTTTAAATATAATGATTTACTTTTGATAATAATAATAAACTACTTATCTGTATCTGATCTGCTCTCTCAAATTAATATTCGCGTCCAAATAACGGCGTCCATGTTGAATTAAACAATAATTTCGAGAAATATATATATCTGTTTTATTCTAATTTAATACATAATCAATATGAACAATAACAGATATTACTGACAACAATTTACAAAATTGTTGTTAAACACCTCAATTTTAACAATTGACATCGTATAATAAAATTAATTAATATCCATTATAACAACAATATAAGTTAATTAGATTAGTTTTATGTTAGATAATATGATAGTATTTTAACAAGCACCTAGATGTAAAACATCTGTATGTGCTGTATTGCTACACAGGTTTTTATTTAAAATAATAACATTAACACTAATAAAAAGTCACAGTTTCCGCAAAAAAAGTCATAGTTTACTAATTTGTAACTTTCATCACCAAAACCATCAAAATCATATCAAAAGTGAATCATTATATTTAAAAAATATCAAAATTCTCAAAGAAATAACGCATTTCTATGGAAATGAATTGTGAACCAATTTTAAAAAATCAAAGAATTGATTGACTCGTCCGTTACTTTGTGGCAATACATTTTATATATTTAAAAAAAAAGTGTGTACCTCTATTCTTGTAACTTGTTTTATAAACAATCGTTTTTTACATCTATATAATAATATATTAAGTATTATTCTTTTGATATTGTATAAATCAGATTCAGAATCATGTTCACACACGTGTATAATTACTTACTTTTACAGAATATAATTGTGGGGCTATTTCTTTTTAGTATAATCCCTTTTGTCTCCACAATTTTCCTGTCGCTTGTGAGAAGTGGGTCAAAGATATTTTATCAATAACACGGTAAGCCCGTTTACACTGATTGCGTGTAGGGCCGTTGGTCACGCAACGCCCAGTAAAAGCCCATAAGTTAATGTCGGGTAGGCCATAACGACACCTTATGGGTTGTTGGTGAAAGTTTTTCTGAAATGGCTTATTTATATTAAGGGATAATGTTATGTTGTGTTCTTTTAGTCACAACGAAGTTTCTTATCAGTGCATTATGGCCTGACATTAGAATTAAATATATTGCGGCAAAGTGTTCTTTATGCGAAAGGCACTATGAAAGTTTTCTGACTAACAATATTATAATACGTATCAAGGAAGGTAAGGAACGATTTCGTAATTGTTTACGGTTCGTTACAATAAGTTTCGTGTTGTATGAAAATATTCGTAGATGCTTTCAAAAATTATTTAAATTTTCACGTTGACTTTAATATTGTTACCATGTGTGTGTTTCTAGTAGCTGTTTTTATAAGAACTACTATGTCGTTGTCAAATGTCAAATATTTCGTACTCTGTCTTACAGTCGCGTACACCGTGTCCAAGATAAGGAAGGCCAGTACAGGGATCTCGGAAACCGTAAGGGATGCGAGGTCGGTTAAATGGAGGTAAAGTTGCGCATTTACATGCCTAATAATATGCCGTTTAGAAAGTTTTAAAATTCCGAGTAGTTCCGGAGATATCCGGAAAAAAACGAAATTCTGAAAAATCGTTTTATTTTTTTCTGGGTTTTTTTGAGATCGAATTAAAAAGTGAATTGCAGTTTTACATTACCACTTTTTCCGCTCTATCTAACAGTCGTCTTCTTTCTTTCGTTTCGAGGGTTTTTTGAACAACATCAGGAAATTTTGGTATACGGTCCTGCATTTCTCCTAATTTTATAAATAATATCTCATAAGTAAGCTCTAAATTTTTACTTATGTTGGACTAGTTCAATAAATAACAAATAATTTAATAATAAACCACAAATAAGAGAACAAAAAACATACCAAAACAGAAATAAAACGAACAACGGAAAAAGTAAGGAACTACATAATCAGGTTTTCTGAAACACCATGCCCAGCACGTTCGTCTGATATGACACCGTTGGATTTTTTCCTCGGGGTATGTCGAAAATTATGCTTATAAACACAGCTTCGAAAGAGAAGACGAACTTAGGAGGTTGGTTCTTGAAGCCTTTCAAAGTATTACGCCAGAAATGTTCTCAAATGTTTTAGAATCGACAGTTAGAAAATGATATTTGTGCTTAGAAAATACCGGAAATCATTTTGAGCACCTGATTTATGTAGTTCCTTACTTTTTCATTTGTCGTTTTATTACTGTTTTGGTATGTTTTTGTTTATTATTGTATTATTTTTTGTTCACTTATTTGTGGTTTATTAATAAATTATTTGTTATTTATTGAACTAGTCCAACATAAGTAAAAATTTAGAGCTTACTTATGAGATATTATTTATAAAATTAGGAAAAATACAGGACCGTATCCCAAAATTTCCTGATGTGGTTTAGAAAACCCTCGAAACGTCATTAAACCACAATGTCTCATACATCGTTGCATTCGGAAGAAAAAACTCTCAAATTCCAATATCAGGAAAAACAGAACCGTATTTAAAAAAAGAAAGTTGATAATGGCCCTTCGAAGACGACTCGTGGGTTACAAACCAATTAACGCTGTTAGATAGAGCTGAAAAAATGGCAATGTAAAACTGCAATTTACTTTAGAATTCGATCTCAAAAAAACCCAGAAAAAAAAATAAAACGATTTTTCAGAATTTCGTTTTTTTCCGGATATCTCCTGAACTACTCGGAATTTTTAAACTTTCTAAACGGCATATTATTAGGCACGCAAATGCGCAACTTTACCTCCATTTAACATACTTCGTATCTCTTACGGTTTCCGAGATTCCTGTACTGGCCCTCCTTATCTTTCTTATAATGCATATACACCGTTATGCATTATTGTACGGCTAACCATTTTATAATAGTACATTACCCGAACAAACTCAAATTACGTACCATACTTTACCTACAATCATCACATACAAAAAACTAATTAGGCTTTAATATTTCTTTCAACTATATTTGTCAGCAAACTGTGTAATTTAGATAGATAAATAGTTTTAATAACGTGATGGCAGCCGCCTACTACTCTCTTGTTATTCTTTAATAAACTCGTGTGTCCATATTGAAACGAAAGCGTTGATACGCAACATGCACTTTTGTTGAAACTAGACCATGCGGTGTTGTTTACTGTGAGATTTACTTTAGAGTGCATAAAGTTTAACTTACTTAGATAGTAGGTAGCATATTTTTGCTATTTATGGTAGTGATCATAAGTAAAAATTTAAAACATTAAGAAACATTATATTATTAAATAACAAAATAAATGTTGCGGAAAAATGTAATCCAACTTCTTTCATTTCATAAAAAGCTGCTTTCACATCTTTCAATCCTAATGCTTTGTCTTGCCGTCAATGTCACATCATTAAGTTGTCTTCGGAAGTATTAAAAGCCTCAGAGCTTGCATTAGCCCAATTGATTTACTGTCGTGTTTCCATTAGTACCTTCCTGGCTCTTTTGTCCTTCATTTGTTACTAAAATAAGTTGCCATCGACAACTAACTGTCGTGAAAATTTATAAAGACAATTTAATGTAAAAATATGTAAATTGACTTTAAGCAGGGGAGGGTTTCATTCCACATAACATAAAAATCAGAATAATAATAAAAGTTAAACATGTTTACTTACACTAATTATGATAAAAATTATTCTTTAATTCCCTACAAGATAGAATTATTTGAGATTGTGTACATAATGTAAGTTATAGAAAATTATTTAAAAATTACATCTACATCCAGTTCCGATTGAGTCTCTATTATGCTTTGTGACATCAATTACATTGGCAGACATAACTTAAAGTTGTCTGATATAAACTTAACTACATTTGATATTATAATCAGCATCCACATCATATAATATCCGAAAAAATATAAATACGTGGGCATTTCGACTATCTTCATCCTTTCCTGGTTGGCTATATTATCTATAATTCCTATAGCTATCATCTGTTGGAAGAACTCGAATCAAATTGTATAGTTGCTAGTAATGCTGTCACAGACAAAAAATCTATATCATTTTTGACCCAAATGTGGCCTGTCATTGTTTCACAGCAATTGTAAAAAGAAAATTTTAAAAACAACCGTTTCATGTCGGAATAAGCTGGTGTAAAAAATGACAAATTTTTAAATTACCTGATGTAGCCGAACACAAGCCTTTAATGAGTAAATAAACATTGAACTTTAAAAGCATGAAAGCAGACTTTTTCGGATCTTTTTAACAAACGCCCCTTCTGTTAATTAAGATTCCTCTAATGAGTTTTGTTTCATTAAAAAGCCAAACGTTCTCGGCCGATTTCTGGTTTCTCCATTTCTTCCACTCGATAAAAAGACAAAAGACAGGAAAATTAAACCTGAAAGGACTGATGATTTTTAATTTTGTTAAAAATGTATTTCATATTTCTGTGTGTAAAGTACATTAAAAATATATTGTTAACTTTTAATGCAATAACTCACCTACCTATTAGAACATAATTATGTAGGAGTGAACTTTTTTATATAAGAACAAACTCCTAAATATATACGAATTTCAGAAAAAAATTTCAATTTGCTATTCTAAAAACATTTATTTGGAATATTTGGTTTTCTTATACAGAATGTCTCATAACATATTTTGATTTTTATGGAATCAAGCAGGCCTGGACCGGACCATTATTTTTATTTTCTGTCTAGGTAACACGCCTCTTCTTCGCGTGCACAGAGTGCAAATGAATGAATTTCATTTTTTTACACGAACACTGTACGTCAAACGACAAAAAATCAAGAGACGACATTTTCTTAGCAAGGAATGAGAATTTCAAAAATAATTTTTATTTAAAAAAAGAAGTGGCGTACCATTCTTTTCTGCAAAAACACCGAGGGTAATCCCCGCACGAACACCATGTTATACATCATAAAATGCCTCTTGATGTATTATTTCGATCAAATTTCACAAAGATATCTAGATCAGTATCACAGATATTAATAAAAAAGGAGATTTTTGATGGTGTATCTCAAAAGTTTAGATGTTTAAGACATATATTGATATGAATTTTGTTTTCTGAAAATGGACCCAAGAATAACCTCCTTAAATAGTAACATGTTATTATTATGAGGTATGCAAACACCCTGTATATCAAAGGATGTCTAAAAGTAAGGCTGTGTGTGATAAACGGACATTCATAATCAAGTGCAAATCAACATTCTATTGGCATAATCAAATGCGAATCATACTTAATGACATTGTTCATTGTTATAATCAAATGCAAATCATAGTCAATAAAATTGTGTATTGTCATAATGAAGTGCGAGTCATACCCAATAAAATTGTTCATTGTCGTTATCGTAGTATATGTGTCACCTTGATTTTATTATCAAATATTTCCGTCACATCAGCTATCAAATGATGGTAAATGTAGCAACTAAGCAACTGATAATAACAAAAGCTCTTTACATAAAGAATTATGATACTATAACATCATATTCCTTTGTATTTGTTGTCGATACAATGCTCCCCGCTTAGACTAACCGTTGTAAAATAGAAAACTGCGACTTAAAATAAAGTATCTATATTACCGTTACTCAGCTACATGTAAGCTACTTTTAAGCTAGTATACATAGAATACGATAACATTTATTAAAATCGTTTCTATATACCAAAAGTAAATTTTTATTTTATTTTGGTACTTATCTAAGTAGCGATTTTTCCGAAGGCAGCCAGACGCTAAAGCTTTAAAAGTAAGCTGGAGCGTAAAGAAACATTTTTATCGGGTTATTCTTATTGAAAAACGAAAGTGATATACCCCGAAGTATATATATACTGCGTCAGTTTAGTTCAATATGTTTTAGAAAAGTGCACGCTAGAGAAAGGAAAATGGCAAAGGAAATACTTGTACAATCTTGGTGCAATGTCGTTTAGATATTTCGTTTTCGATATTGCTGGTGTTTCAAATAGAATTTAGAGAGCCGAATGATTTTTACAGCTCGGTAAATGTTTATCAGAAAATCCTATATTGCGATCTGTACTACAATTAGATATCCTCTCCCATTATAGTTTTTTTAAATGTGGATTTCATTCAACTATTACTTTACGGGATATATAAGCAAGACTACGATGTTTATGAAATTTTTTGGGGAGGTATATAAACAACTTCAGAAGAAAACATTCAAAAATAACATTACATATTTTATCAAAATATATCTTATACATAATTTACTTTGCTAGAAAAATAATAGCATATATAAAAACCACAGAAATAGCACAAATGAAAGCGAACAAGAATAAAAATAACTCAGACAGACCGAATATTATCAAAAACGAAAACTGTCCTAAATAAACTACATCAAAATGATATTTTAGATACTGACAACTAACGTTAAAAAGTCTAATTATAATATTGTCTGTAGATACATAAATTTAAACTCTGTTAATTGTTTTTTTCTTGTTTCAGGTATGCAACCGTAATAACAAAATATAGTATTCAGTTTTTGGTAAGTCCAACTATTACACTAACAACGTAAGTATCATAATCAATAACAATATAAACCATAGTTTTAAACTTTTTGTCATTGATATATTTAAGAATTGCTTAATAAAATCTAAATATTAAAACTGGATTTTAAAAAAACTAACCAACTGATGCAACAAACAGAACGACCATATTTTTGTGATCTCTGCTGTTTAACTAGGATAACTCTGGAACAACAACAACAGTACGAAGCTCAAAGACGGGAGTATTTTAGTTATTTAAGCTGGTTGATTTTAAAATATAAGTGGCAGCTTTCACTATAAATCTTAATATTCCAAAGCCTATGATGTCGGAGATATGGCGTCCAGGGTGATGATAAACTCTTCTTGTTGTATCACTAGTTTTAATTGACGAAACATCGGCAGCTAGATCTATCATGAGGATTTAACTTATAGCTGATCAAATATGACATTAAGTAAAATCCGCAATTGTCAAACTTTTTTAATATTGTACCCAAGGGTGACAATATGTCTTAGAGCTGCGTAAGTTTTTCTTCAAGCAAATAGCATACATCAACATAAAAAGTTTTCCCGTTCTCGTCTTGAATATTTAAAGTACCGGCACTATAAGATAGGTAGATAGAGAATAATAAACATGTCAAACTTATAAATCAAATTTCGTTCGTGCCCGAATCTTCTCAAATATAGCCGGAACGGAATTCATAAATTCGCAAATGGCCGAGGAGGAAAAAGAAAACCGGCAAAACACACACAAAAGAACTTACTTGAATGCTCTCAACATACACTCTCAACTTTCTCGGCAAACAAACAGTGGTTGGAGGGTAAAAACATAATCCAGTTATTACAATACCTTTGCTTTTCTTTCTCCTATAAGATCGACACTTTTTATCTAAAGTTTGAAGAACATGTTCTTTTAAGATAGGTTTTGTTTTTTCTGACATCAGGGTTAGGAATATTAAGTTATTTTTTTGCAATTCCTTCGGATGGGTACAGTTGTATTAATAAAAATGTCGTATAAGAACGAGATCGACTTTATTTTTTATTGGAGAGTATCAGATGCCATGGACTGTCAAAAATGGAAGGAGTTGGCACCGGAAGTCAATAAAATATAGAAGAAAAATCAAGATGAAGTTTGTATTAGTCCTCCTCCCAATTAAGGAGCATCCTGTTGAGGGTTGGAAAGTTTGGGATGACCTGAACTAACTTTAATTTTTATTGACTCGTCGAATTTTCCATCCTTTTTAGCTTTACTATTGTATCAAACTACAAAAAATATTACTGTGCATTCATAAAATTTATTACGGCGCTGCCAATGCACTCAATTTTTAACAATTTTAACAACCCATGGCGTTTAATAATATCGATAAACAATCATTCACAACAGTGTGGTTTATGCAACTATGACATTCTAATTCGTGTTCGACTTTTTTTTGGGAATACAACTGTACATCTTGAAAATTTGTTATTTCACATCGGGATTTCTCGTAACTAGTCACTTATCTTTATCCTCCCTTCTTTTTTGAAAAATTCCTGGATTCCTAACACCGAGGATAACCGAAAGGTCGAAAGCGCTCTGCTAATATATTTTAAATCTTGCACTTAAAATAGAAAATTGTTTTACTGTTCTATCTTGAGAAGTGCACACAGTCACACCAACAATTCTATTTTTGTTATGTGACTTATTACCTTTGCTTGCTTTAACATATATAATCACCTCCCCATTAAATTCTGATGCATTATCCGAATAGCCTGTATAGTAAAGATTCTTCATATATAAATATATATTCCCTAACCACCTGTACTAATAGAATAAGCTTTTTGAACCGCGAAGACTGCAAATTCCTTCTCGATATAATAATGGATACCATCAACACGCTTCTATACGGACATGCATTAATTGCTGTAATTAATTGGTTAAACGTCTATTGTCTCGGTCTCCAATACGCCTAATCATCTTATAATTGCATTGTCTGCGAACTAGGAATTGACATTATGCTATTATTTAAATCAAATAGGTTGCTAAATTTTAAGTAAATACTGGTGCGTAAATCTGGGGTAAAGGTGGGGTAGAAACCATTTTAGGATATGTTGTTTAGGCATAGATCCTGATCCAAAAGTGAAGTTTTCGGCCTAGTAGGCGAGAGGCGTGAGACGTCATCTTGAATTAAAGGTACAAAAAATTAATTTTTTTCTAACAGTAACTCCTTGACATTTAATCCAACGGCAAAATATCTAAATAATAAGTTAAACTTGAGACAAAATTTTCTATATTTTTTATATTTACACTTTTTTTTTGTACGGATAATAGTTAACAAGTTACACTGGCAGAAATATCAAGATTTTTCAAAAGAAGCCATTAAACTATTGTCTTTTTTTATTGTTTCTGGCTATTTTATAATAATTTTTAACGAATTGTTGTAAATTAGGCTCATTTTCACATTACCAAGAGGTAGAGCAAAATGTCGCGGTTTTTTTTTTGTGGTGTCCCCAGTAGGCCATATATTACAGTTTGCAGTTACCTTATAGATAATGCAACAGACCTCCTCCTTTTAGATAGAACAAAGTATGTAAGAATACTTAGTATACTTTTCGAAAATGGAGCTAAGAGAATCACTTTAATGCCATATGTCTTTCTCGAATAGATATCCTCCACCCATAACATTGATGTCCGAGTTAGTGAATCCGAGTTCGCTATCATCTGTAAATGGTGTAAAAGCAGAATACAACAATGACATCGTTCCTTCGTTATCTTTTTTGTGTTCCTCATACCAAAACTACCTTCTGCTCAGTGCATATATATAATGATCATTATTATTATAAATCTAGATAGTATGGTTGTTCTACATGCCACAACAGGTGTTTCAAGCATGCTGTGGACACATTATACATAAAATATGTATATGTCACCGTAAAAAAACGACTAATTAATGACTAAAATATGTTGTTAATTCTAGTTTTAACTAGTTAAATCTAGAATTGGCTAAAATATGTTTAGAGAAAACTAGAATTAACTGAGAATGATCGTTAATTCTAGTGTGAACTAGCGAAATCTAGAATTGACTAGGGAGGATAGTTAAAACTAGTTTCCCCTAGGAATATCGGGTTTTAACTGAAATCAGGTTTTTACGGTAACATAAATACTACGCACGTCCACTAGACACTTTTACCATTAGTACTTTTTCTAAAACGCGGTATTATGATCCTGTATATTATCTGTGTATTCTAATCTAATAGTATTATAGTACATAGTATATAGTATATGTTTCTATATATATTTTCTTTCTCATAAAATCGTCATACCGCCTTGAGAATCTTAAAAATACTTAATAACAAGGAAAAATGTCTACAAATTCTTATTTCTTATTCATAAAAACATTACCGCCAACTTTCAATTCGATACATTGAATCGTTTTAAAAATATGGCCTATTTTCGAAAATAAACTTTCACTTTAAACACCTTCAATTTCTAGAACGAGAAACAAAAATCCTTACATGATCTAATCGATGTAGTTTCATGTTTAGTATCTCCAGTTGCTCTATTTCCCATAAATTGTGTTACACCTTGTATATAGGCTTTTTAGTGGGAGGACATCCCTACACCGATTGATACATCAATTTATCGTTTTTTACGGTTTACCTTGCATGGCCTATTCTTCATAGAAGGAACGTGGGCAATACTAAAGGAGCCAAATAACGGGCAATAAGGTCTAATCGACCGACGTGGGTGGTTGAGGTGGAAAATGATGGATCCGTAAAATCCGATACGAAATACGAGCATACAATCCCGATAGTTATAATGATGGCACCTACAATGTTTTGTTTAGTTGATTTATCTTTTCGTGCCCGTCAGTTGTTAAAACTTGCGTTATTAAAAAGTGTTTTGCATATAATAGGCAACGACAATAGGCAAAGTATGGCTGGGTTGTCATCTTAAATGTGGTAACATAATATTAATTTAATTAAACTTTCTAGTTACTGACTAGTGCGTATACACAGTTCAACCAGAAAATCAAGTAAATTAATTAAGGCCAGAAGACAAGCTATTTAATTATACAAAGGTGTTGGCCCTAATCGTGATTTACGTAAATCCTACCCGGTTCCGAAACCTCACGTAGGACACAATTTGATAAACTACCGCAAGGCGGTGTGGGAGCGCGATACGGGGCTCGCTTTTGATATCGAAGTGCCTGTTTCTAACTTCCTCTCTCAAACCTTTCCTTATGCCTCATAATCCACCTATTCAGTAGCGCACTTTAGAGCTTATTGACTTACGTTATTGGACTAATGAAGGTCTTGACAGATTATTGTTGAGTAATTACTCGATTGAGTTATTGTAGTAATATTGCAATCACAAACGATTTAGTACGGTTACATTGAATATACCGGGGGTGGTGAGTCCGGTCAGGACCCATAGGATTTCCCATGTAAATTGCGCGCTGGTCCAATATTCGCTTTTTTTAGCTAAAAAATGTACCTAAACTTTTTAAAGACTGTCCTTGTTCAATTTAAAGTGTATTTTCCAAGTAATTTAGGAGTTAGTGAACAAAATGTATTTTTAAAACGATAAACTAGGAAATACGGACCGGACACATTTCTCACAGTACACCAGCAAATAACTGATTAAAAATTTGTCAAAGTCATTTTATGTCAACGTTAAGGTTTTGAATAAAATTACTTATTCAATAACTGTAATAACCTTTCCAGTAAAATAATATTGACACACAGTAAATTATCTAGTTATTTTACCATTCACAATGAACAACCAAAAACGTAATGATAATTTTTACAAAATTTAATAATAATAGTTACAGTGTAGGAATTATTTTGATTAATGTTTAAGAAGATGCTCGAACAACCCTCCGTTTGCCGCCAATTATTAATCTCCCTTCTTACATTAGGCAGTTGGTATAGCGAAATTCTATCGCAAACTGCTGAAATTGAGTTTTTATTTGGCAAAGCTACCTTTAGATTTAAATTTTTTAATTATGTTCCTTATTGTTGTTCTTGATTGTATTTTTATTTTAACCTGAATTAAAGTTAAACACAATCGTGCTCCAGATTTATGCTTTTTGTTCTCATTATTCTCTTTAAAAAAATCCTTAATACAAGTTTTCTTTAGAACCAATACGGGTTTGTTCGAACAAACCCGAATATTTGACCACCTCGCAATTTACATGGGAAATCCCATGTGTCCTGTTCGGACGCACCACCCGGTATATGAAGTTAACTCGTGATCAGTCTGTCCATACCTTTCTCGTAGCGGTTTTTTTTTCTAGACCGGTGACGCATGCAGCTAAAATTTGGCACATTGGTGGCCATCAGAGTGAATAATATAAGGTGAAGTGGAAATTCCGTGGTAAGATCTTGCGGTTCAACAAGTGATCGAAAAAATTGATCTAATTTTGTAAGATTTTAACTGAGGAATTTGGAAAAATATACTTTATTCTACAAACTGCTTCGTCCGAAAATACGCTAACCATGCAATTTCTCGGTATATTATCGTATATTATCATTATATTTAATTAATATCTAGTTTTAACCCTCCATTTGAAAATATTCTTAGCCGAAGAATAATATTTTTGACAGCTTCCAACGTTATATTTTTTATGGTTAAACACTAGCACAACAGGAAAAATCCTTCAAGTCACTCTGGGAATGCCAATAAAGCGATTCACGTTGGTTTTCAATCGTTGGAGGTTACATACGTTGGGAAACACGACCTCATGATAGTCGTTCCACCAAGATGACGTCCTCCAGATGAGTTCTTAAACAATGAAGATCGAGGAGTACTAAGCTGAACCACCACATACGAATTGGCGGCAGTGATTCGTCGTGTATGTCTGCTATTCGTCGGTCGAGGTGGAATTAGGCGAGCAAAGTCAGTTCCACATTTGCCATGGATCACCAATCTGTCTTCGATGTTCTCGACTGTCGAGAGGTTAGCTCGTGGTCTCCGAATCCTTAATTTTTTAAATTCATAACCCACTTTGAATCATTGTAATAATTTTGTTGTCACACCACTGACGCTCTTAAAATTTTCTCCTCCACAACTTTATAAAATATTATCAAAGTTTTCTTGTGAAATGTTCCTTATCAAGTGTGAAATTTTCGCATTTTTATCTGCACATTATAGACCTTCTGTCAACGAGAGACTTTAATAAATATACAAGACGTATTACAAAACGACGAGAGTGAGGAACTTCGGTATAGAAATCGATCCCTCAGGGCTTTGTTAGTTCAAAAAGGTTATAAGAAGGTGATGGTTTTTCGAAGAAAGTTACTTCTTTCTTATTTGAGGCGATAAATGCGGAAAATAAGGAAAATATCAGCTACCGGAAATAGGGAATAGGGTAAATTATCGTCGTATATTTTCGTTCTTGTAAAATAAAGGATGTCTCAACAATAATTTTCAATTATATTGAAACATTTGCTATGGTTCTGGTAACGCGCACTCTCGTTAGAAGTGACAAATTAAATATTTGTCAATTTTTGCAAATAAAGTCTCGTCAAATAGTAACCAAGTTCGATAAATACATAAAATTCATCGTTTTACTCGATAATTGTTGGTTTAATATTTTTGTAGTAGTCTCAACTAGACAATCAGAGTTGAGGAAAATTTATGATATAAAGGACCCTAGATTCAGGATGTTTTGGATCGAGCGTTTGGAACCAGATCTACAATACTTCTCAAAACGTATAGCTTTTATTTCTCAGAATACAAAACACCTTTTACAGCGTCCCGTCGGTCAATCTTCGATATTAGTATATAGTACAACCAGTATTTTGAAACATGTTGTAGGTATACTACTTTTTCTACAACTGCAATGAAATGTTGTGCTTTGCATCAGATGCTGAATTATAACTGCTGCAATAAAAATACACAATAAAAAAAAGCCATCCATTCGACCGACGGCAGCACGTCAAATGTTACTTAATTTAAGTAGTTAGGCATTCGAATCATGTAGAGTACTCCAACTCTTCCGAAGTCATATGCGTCCGAGTCCTCTATATCTGCGAACTATTTGCCGAACTTGACTATTGGCTTGCGGTGCTTACTTTTAATGAATCAGTCTTCTTAATCAAGGAAGGTCAGTTTTCCATTTCGTTTCAGCGGAAACTGTGAATCGCCAAAGACTAGAATATTTCGCAATAGTACGACATCGTTTCCCAACATTGGGCTTCATGAATTATTATACTTCAGGAAAAATCATTTGATTCTTTTTTATTGGAAAAACAATAATTTTCTTCCAAACATAATCGACACGATTACATTTTGTTCTAAAGATGTTAGCACATTTTTATTAATGATGTGTATTGTGAAACCAATAAAACTTCCCTAAACAATTACATACTTCATAAATGATTTTCGTGGTAAAATTAAATAAAACAGAAAATCTGCAACAAATATAATAAAATTAGCATATTGAGTAATCTAAACGATCTATTAACGTTCCACATACATTGTGTTCAGCAGCTGCCGTTGCCGCATGGAGATTAAAGCACATTATCTCACCGCAAGCCCTTGATGCTGCCGCGGCGCGCTAGATTCGTATATTGGTACGTCGCCAGCATCAGAAAGCTGCGATTAAGTGCACAATATCGTACAATGGCATCATCTGTGCTTCCCCAGTTAAAACAATAGATCATGTCTGCTTCGATGGGCTAAGCCCTAATTTATCCCTTTATCCATTTCGCAGGAATTTCACCAAATTCCATTTCGTCACGTTTAACTAATGCTTCTAAGAATAGTGTTATATTTGAAGCCAGTGAGAGAATATATTTGATTTATGTAAATAAATAGCTTTGTTTAACTTAAACTTTATATAATCTTGTTGTCTATAAAAGGAGTTCTACAAGAAGATATGAAGCTTCTATAAACGTTTCTAAATGTGTCTAAATGGTATAGTTTTTCTACATTTGTTGCAAGATGATACTGATAGCTCAACGCCATTTTTATTATTCAATATTGCATATAACAATAATTGACAAAAGTTGTTCAGAAATTTGATAACAACAAGTTTTATATAATATATTGTATCTGCGTCTTTTTTCTCATAAATGTATTCAAAAGTTATATTTTAGTAAATAAAAAGAAATAACCTGAAAATATTAATATATTAACTTCACCAGTCATTGAATAAATGCGATTTAGTTAATTCCTATATTAATTTTCTATTGACTGCCACTCCGTTATTAAAACGATTAATCGTGTTATTACCCGAACCAATTCAGAAATAAACGACAAATAATAAAAATAATCCGCAATATAATAGGAATTTAATGTGCTAACCCGATTTGCTGAAAAATCGTGCATTTCGCGACGGGGTTCGTTAAGCATTCGAGACTTGTCCAAATTTTCTGCATCGAATCATTGGCCAATTGGAAACGTGGACGAAATTTTTAATATTTTTCTTGCAGCATCACGAATCGTAGTCGCGTAGGGCATTTCATTTATTTTTTTTTAAATTAGTCTAGTAGTCTCGGATAGTTTGGAAGGGAAATTCGGAGCATGTTATCTCGTATTTTTTTAACTTACTTCTTCTTCTTCGAGTGCCTATCCTCTGTTGATGTTGGCTATCACGTTTGTCCAAATTACTTTATTCACTGCCGCTCTGAATAGAGCTGTTGATGTCATTCCGGTCCATGTTCGTAAATTTCGCAGCCACGATATTAGTCTGCGTCCTACGGATCTTCGGCCCTCTATTTTCCCTTGTAGGATCAGTTGAAGAAGGTGGTACTTTTCACCTCGCATGATATGGCCGAAGTATTCCAATTTTCTACGTTTGACACTTGGTAGCTATTCCAGTTGTCCACCGACGCGTTGCAATACGGCATCGTTTGACACGTGGTGTATCCATGGGATTCTGAGTATGCGGCGATAGTCCCACATCTTAATACATCTATGCGCCTACATGAGGCATCGGTAAGAGTCCACACTTCTGCCCCATATAGGAGGGTTGAGAGTACATAGCATTTTAAAATTCTTATTCTGGCATTGATGTTGAGAGATAGGTTGCATAGTGTGCTACGCATCTTGTTAAATGTACCTCTTGCTTTTTCGATTCGGCATCTTATTTCTCGAGAGTGATCCCAGTCCTTATTCAAGGTACAGCCCGGATATGTAACTGTCTCGGCTATTGTGAGAGCTATATTGTTAGCGGTAAATTGTAGTTTATCTTCATACCATATTTAATACACGCAGCCTCTACGCGCTCTATAAAAGTCTCTGAAGTCCTTCAGCAGTATCTGCTATAAGGACAGTATCATCAGCGTATCTTAGGTTATTTATTACTTCGCCGTTTATTACAACTCCATCCTCCATGTTGCCCAATGCCTCTTCAAATAGATGTTCTGAGTACACATTGAATAGAAGATGCGACAGTATACAACCCTGACGTACTCCTCTCCTTATGTTAAACTCCTCCGATGTTTCGCCTTCGATTCGAACAATGTTTGTTGCAAGTATAACTTTGATATTATATCTGTGTATCTGTCATCAATTCCTGACACGTAGGATTGAGATGAGTTTGCCATGTTGGACTTTGTCAAAGGCCTTTTCAAAATGCAAAGACGTCTGCGTTGACGTCCCGTGCCCGTTGAATCCCGTGCTGCTTGAAGGTAATAGGCCTAGGACATAGTTTTAAATAGTATATATTTGTGAAAGTGTTTATTTTTATATGCTACTAAAGCAGCAAGCTGATTCTACATAATTGTGTCGTGGGCCTAAACGTTACCAAACTCTATTCTACGTATTTGTCGTGATCGGTAGATATGAAAACTGACTAATAGTCTAATTCTGTAACTGGACTTTCACCGCTATATAGCGATGTGTAATAAAACATGAGTTGGTCCAGTATAGTCGGAAGAGAGTACCGACACCTTAATGGAAGATAAAACCTGAGTTGATCCACTATATTCCTAAGAGAGTATCGACACGTTAACGAGAGATAAAACTTAAGTTAATCCAGCATATTCGGAAAAGAGTATCGACACCTTAACGTGAGATAAAGCTTGAGTTAATCCAATATTGATGATCATAGTTTCGAATCCACGTTAAGCTCCCATAAAACTCGTGTAATCAATTGCTAATGACGACCGTAACCTGTGAGTACCATACAGCATATTATTCTTAATTCTCGCCAACTTTTAATTTTAAAAAATCAAGGCGTTAAAATCTACGGTTACAACTATTATAACGCGAGTCGCCTAGTTTGCAACAACAACGGTAATAATAGAACTTTAATAGAGCTATTTGCACGCCCGGTTTGTATCTGTACGGTGTTGCGGCGAGCACATGCAATTGTCTTACTTATGTAAATGTTAGCGCTACATCCAAGGCCAGACATGTAATAACAATAAACAGAGAGATCATTTATTTATACTAATTATCGCCGATATGTAATCCAGCTTTGAATTAAAATACGAGTCTGTGCATGACGCATGAACATTGACGGTAATAATTTGTTTATTTTGATTTGTCTAATTGATACTTTGTGTATTTTTTTACATTTTTTGTGTAAGCGCGTACTAATTGGAATTGATAAATAAACTATATTTAGCGTTACAATATTTTTTTAGTCGGCAAGTTTTGCTATGTTTTAGTCATTTTTCATGGTTTATATATGATAAATGCACTCATGTGATAAAAGGTCTATTTCTAACATTCTTGTCACTTTGACAGCGATAAAAAAAATTGCATTGTTTTTATAGCGACTATTTCACTAAAATGTATTACACTGGAGAGATGTCATAACAACGGCCTGTCCTGTTTTCTAATGGCAAAACTGTTACCTATATTTACCTGGACAAAACCAACATGTTCGTTTTTCAGCAGCAAAATTTGCATACGTGTCAGATAAAAACTATCGTTGTTCTGACAAATGTCATCCTGGTTTCAAAAAGCAATTGCAGAGAGCAATTTTTATTGTAAAATGTGTATCGGCAAAATTGTCTCTTGGTTTTATTCAGGTTTGTTGCTTTTTGGTAATTTAAGAGTCATTTTTGTAAAAAATTTCATTAGCGAAATTGCTAAGCACCAAACTTTTATACCAGTCGAAAATTTTGCTGACAAAATTTTCGCTCTTATGATATTATACAGGGTCGCTTTTATGTATGGAAACGGTCGATTATTTGCTAAAGTAAGATAGCTAGCGAAGAATGTTAAATACAAAACTTTTATGGTTTTTAGAAATCTATTATACTACACATAAACTAAGTATACAGGATCAGTCAAAAAGCGATGGAAGAACAAAGTTACTTTATTTTAAATGGAACCCCCTGTATATTATTCAATATTTCAATTATTTACAAGATTCAAAAAAAAAAGGTTAAGCACACCACATACCCAATCTTAACCGTTTTCGAGATATCGAGTTTCGAATTTCGTTTTCAAATAAATCTAATAACAATATTAAAAAAGACAAACTAAGTTTTAGTAAACCACAATTTAAAATGCTATTTTATAAGGTGCTCAAAGTGTCCACCGTTTACCTCCTGGCAGTAATGAATTCGGTGAACAAAATTTTTATAGCGAATCTAAAAGGATATTGGGAGCAATACTGGAAATTTCATGCATTATTCTTTGATGCAAATCTTCGATATTTTGTGGCTTATTTTTGTACACTAAATTTTTGATATGGCCCCACGGGAATAAGTCAAGAGGGTCATATCAGGAGACCTAGCATGCCATTCAATTGAATGCAATTGCTCCTCTGCGCCCAATCCATTTACCAGGAAAATTTTCTTCTAGATATTCCCTCACCATCCGTCCAAAATGTGGTGGAGCCCCATCTTGTTGAAAGTTCAAATTTCCATGTATAAAATAGGGTCCTATGATGTGTCCACCAATAATGATGCCCTACCAAACATTGGTTTTTTGTGGTCGTTGGATATGAACTTGTTCCATCCAATGTGGATTTTGGTCTGACCAATATCTACAGTTGTGTCGATTTACGTGCCCGTATAAACAAAACGTTGATTCATCAGAAAATAAAATGTGGTTGACAAAGTTGACATTTTGATTCAATTTATCCATAATGATTTTGCAAAACTGAATTCTGCGATCAAAATCGTCTTCGCTCAATTCTTGTAACAAATGAATTTTATATAGTTTGAATTTTTTTCTTTTGGTAATTTTTTTAATGGAATATCGACTCATATTATGATTTAAAGCCGTCATTTATTTGACTTTCTACCACATCTAACATGAGATTTATATAATTTTCTTCATTAGTAACGCTTACCGGTCTTCCACTTTTTGGTCGATCGTTCACACCTCCAGTTTCATGAAAACGCTGTAATGTTTTGGAAACAGTTGATTTAGTTATAGGTTCCCGATCTGGATGCAATTCATTAAAAATACTCACCACTTGGGTAAAACTCCGTGTCCTTTCGCCGTACCCTATCATCATTAAAATTTCAATTCGCTCGGTATCACTTAAACGTGCCATATTTACGCGAAATTTGTTCACAAATTGTAAATGTAAGAATTTTTGGCATATCTGTTGTTAAGATGACAAAACAACATTGTTATGAAGATAAATATTTTCTAAGGTAACTTGATGGCGTAGAATTAATGAATTTAATAATTTATTTGAAAACGAAATTCGAAACTCGATATCTCGAAAACGGTTAGATTGGGTATGTGGTGTGCTTAATTTTTTTATTTAGAATCTTGTAAATAATTGAAATATTGAATAATATACAGGGGGTTCCATTTAAAATAAAGTAACTTTGTTCTTCCATGGCTTTTTGACTGATCCTGTATACTTAGTTTATGTGTAGTATAATAGATTTCTAAATACCCTAAAAGTTTTGTATTTAACATTCTTCGCTAGCTATCTTACTTTAGCAAATAATCGACCGTTTCCATACATAAAAGCGACCCTGTATACGATGAAACTTCTCCAACTCAAAAATAGGTAACTCGAACAAACGGTACTAGATAATCAGTTCATTTCTTCTCGTCAAATTCCTAACCAATCTAGTTTTTATAAAATCGATCCAGTCAAAATTTGACCTTCATTAATCCACGAAGAATTCAATTATTGCACATACCCAACGACTTTGTTGCCTTTTTGAACAATATTTGCTGTACTCTTGAATACGTGCCGGAAGTTCCTCTACAATCGGCGCTCGAACAAACCCTGTAGAATCAAAATAATAAAAACCAGCGTCTCAATACAATCAACAAAATTAATAAAGGACTGCTGTATAAGATAAATCAATCTCAAAATTCATTTAGACAACACAATAGCGACAGTTGTGCCAAGATTTCGTTAACTGGCCGACACCGTTGCTCGTTCAATTCCGCACAGGAATCTGCACAATGCCGTTTGTTTTCTTTCGTGGTTTATCTGGCGTATACATTATCCTTTCTGACTGTCCAGATTGATTACAATGAGGTCGGCAGTGTATAATTCTATTACCTTGATAACGCAGGAATCATTCCTGATTTTATGGGGAATTGCTAACCGAATTGGATTTATTAGATCGAAATAGCCCTTGTGTCTTGCTTGCTGTTATTGATTAATTATTGTGAAATAGTAAAAGCTTTGTAATATTAAATATATCCTCTTCAGGTTTGTTCGGTAGGAAAAAGGTTGTACTATTTTAGGTTATGTTTCATAGGTCCGACATTTCAACACGTATAATTTTATTATTTTCTTCTAACTCCGTCGTTTAACTCTACTATAAGCAAATCAAGTTGTGAACTAGAGTGACTTAAGGTTTACACTTTAAGTAAGCGCCTAGAGTACATAGAGATTTTAATTAAAAAATTATGCGAACAATGAAAAACCTTTCAATTGAAAATGCGCTAGTTACTTGGACCATAAAAAGTATTTTATAGCTAGATTTACAACCCGGCAGCTACATTCGAGGCACAAAATATGATCGGATTACAACCGATAGGCACGCAAATCAGGTAATATCGATCCGGTTATATACCGACAATATTGCCAAAATCGTTTCGTTATCTACCCCGATACATTAATTTATTCGTTTGGCGATATTTATTTCTATTTCTAAATTTAACAGCTATTGTGATCATGACAATTATTATTTATGAGAATAATGACGCAAATAAGCCTGATAATGTAAAGAATAGTCATTACCGTAAGTAGAATAGTTTGCCTTGTTACTTAAGGTCATTTATTATATTACGAGAGAACTGGAGTGATGTACCTACTAGATTTTTAAGAACCGATTGCTGTATATAGAGGGTATTTGGATGGTGTATTAGGATATTTTCGAAGTGAAGTGATTGTACGTATTAAAATATAGGTGGTAAGTCATATAACAGTCATTGTCAAGTTGATATTTGGTGCAGGGACAACTCATAAACGACTTCTATCAATCTATTATAAAAATGTTTCTCTACTATGCCACCAGAGGCCACCGCTGAGATTCAAATTTAATTATTGACATATATTTTTTGTTTGACAGATTGGAAAAAAAACATGACATTTTAAAGTAAAAATAATACCTAATGACAAAAGTAGATTACTCTTTATCTGAGTCGAACAAACCACATCGTTGAGACGCAAACTGGAATGAAAGCTTTTATGTGTTCGACTTCTTGTTACATTTTACTACCTTTATTGTAACATGTCCTCACCTCTCCAATTATCCGGATGCATAATCCAATCACATTGTATAATATATTTAAAAAAAAATGTTAAGCTAAGCATTATGATGGTTCAATCCCACCATTACAGGTGTATATCCCGAACGGTAACTGGGATTTATCTACTTGAAGAAAAAACTCCTAAATAGCAGGCAACCATCATTCTAACTTTGTTAAACTGCTTTGGAACTGGATGAGCACGCACCCTGCTGAGATCTTCGGCGCGATTTGTTTCGGAATTCTTCAAAATTTCAAATTGAAATTGTGAAGCGCAAAATGTCATGTTCTTGGTGCACCATGGGCTTGTGTACTTTTCTAGTGAATTGCTTTCAGAAGTCCTTATTATAAATGTTGAGTACTTCTTGAAATTTACAATTTAGTGGTGGATATGCGTATTTACCGTCGGTTGAGGTGCTTAAAGACGATGCGGTTCATTAACTACCTCGTCATGTAATAGTATATTATTAACCAAGGTTTCGAAGAACGCCATTATTGTCCGATCGTCGATTTTAAATCATGAGGCGCGATGCTCCGTGGAATTTAAGACATGAGCTTCCTAAACCATGTCCATACTATTTTTTCCACTACTAAGCCATTTACAAAATCTTGGTGTATTATTAATTTCTTGATTTTACTCACTTGCATTATCGGTTTCTATTAATCATTTCAATCAAGTTATATATGATTAAAGCTTCACAGTGTTTCACATTATTATAATTTGCAGTAATCGGGTTGCCTGTTTTCAAAAGCTTAATAGTTTGTTTTGCCAGATGCCTCTATTATTGACCTAGGCCAATAATGGAGGTAAATAATAATGATTTCTGGCAGGGAGTTAAGAAAAATGGTTTCTCAAGCTGGGAATCAGTTAATAATGCGTGATTAAATGGTTAGTCCACTAATTTCCTGCTTACCCTAATGAAATAATGCAGTCCATATTGTTCCGCTATCCACTTTTTCTTTTTTGACTAGCAAATTCTATGCATGTACATGTAAATACCAAATCCTCCTGGTTTAGATGAATATTGTGATTGAAACAGAAAGGAAATTTGTATTTATTCATGTTGTGTCAATGACAGCCGCGATTGTGCGTCGGGAGTTATTGTTTGTAAATTGTGTTAAATATTTCGCAATACTGTAGATAGTAATTGTTAAATGAAAATGCGATTTGCATGACGGGTGAATTATATTTTGACACTTTGCATGTTATGTGTGCAATGTATCTCCCCATTGAAATACATATTTATTTATATCAACATATTAATTTTGCTAAAGTGCCTTAATTTTACAAATAATTAAATTAACAGATCTACTAGCAGAGTTTTATCGTAATTTGGATTATTCCTTACCATACATTTTTTTTTTTATAAGTGCCCCGAAAGTGCCTCTTTCTTTCATGCATGTTCACTTCACCGAAAGTGACGCTTTCCAGACCTCTCCGAGAGGGGGGGGGGGGGGGGGGGGGAAGCTTTTTAACTGATAAATAAATAAAAGCAGAAATGTCGAGTGCGGGGTTTGAACCCGCGACTCTCAGATCGCCAGGTGTACACTCTGCCACTAGGCCACCGACCCATACATATCAGCGATAATAAATAGATATTTACATTCTCCATGCGAGAGTGTTTTCATGTCATGTAGACAGGAGCAGACAGGATCGTATTGTTTGAAGAATTTCTTTATTTATTTGGCCTCAAAGACTCTGAGCACTTGTAAAAAAAGTACGGTACATATCTCGGGCCGTCGGAGACTTTACAGACACATGCGGTGGCCTCCCTCACCTTCGGCTCGTTCGGGCATCTCCGCATCTCGTCGGTAAAAGCCTCTTTTCGGCTCTTGATACGTAATGTACTATTATATAACAGGTAAAAATATTTTGGAAATTTTAAATTTACCAAATTGGTAAAAAAAATTAAAGATAACTGTTCCTAAAACAATAATGGGTACAAATTTAAATTTTACATATTTAATATCTTAATTGATGCTCATAGACAGTCATGTTTTAAATATTAAATTAACAATATAATAACAATATTGTAATATCATCCAGAAAGTTTTCATTAAATATGCATCCTGCTAGAATTCATTTTAGTTACTGAACTGAACTATGTTCCCTTAAATACACCTTATTTATCTAAAATATACCTGTAAAAAAATATTACAGGTTTTCCTGTCTCACTATTATACTATTGCATTGATATAAATGACTCCATTCCTAAACGATAAATACGTTTTATTTCAAATTCTGCTCATTGCGCGCCGGCTTGCTCTCTAATGATCTCGATTTTGCACCAGACAATGAACACTTCATATCCCATGTGACACCAGTTACACGTAAATATTTTATGACGAAAGCGTATGGAAAATACAGTTTCGGCTGACATGTGGGGACATGTATGTGAGATTATAATCTGGTATTTGCAATTTTATGGACAAAACAGTTTAGTTGAGGTCGAAATAGAATGGTTAAAAAATCAATTGTTTTTTATGAATGGACGAAACCCGAACAAATCCCAATTAATTATCGAATATTAAAAAATTCACGTAAAAATTAATGAGCTGTTATATCGTTAATAAATTTTAGTATTTTATTTTAACCGATAGAATATTTTAACCGAAGATAAATTTGACATATCGTATAAAAATTTAAGTTATTTTTTAAACGTTTCTGTAAAAAGGTTGACATTATAGAACCGGATATAGTCATGGACGGACACGCAATCCCACTGGCTTGATCTATTAACATCTATTGGGCATCAATCTGGAAGGAAATATGTCTTGGCATAACGACGTTGTGGCAATCGCCAAGATAGTTTCTCAGAAACTTGGTGTACTCTTCCGAACCAGAAACTTGTACACACCTCAATAAGTTTTGACACTATACAAAGCCCAGATTCGACCATCACTAGAGTACTGCTCTCATGTCTCTTCGGCTACTGGACTCCATCGAAAGGAGGGCCATCCGTCTGATTGGAGACCACGAGCTGACGAAGAGCCTCGACAGCCTAGAACATCGAAGACAGGTTGGGGATTTGACTATCTTTTACAGATATTTTCATTGAAAGTGCTCGGCTGACCTTGCCCTCTTAATTCCGCCCAGAGCGGCGAATATCAGAAATACACGACGAACCAGTGCCGCCCATCCATATGCAGTTAAGCTTAGTACTCCTCGAAATTCATTATTTAAGAATTCTCTCATCTGGAGGACTTCATCCTTATGGAACGACCTTCCCGAGGTCATTTTTCCCAACGAATATAACCTCCAACGATTCAAAAAAAACGTGAATCGCTTTTTGCGCACACGCACCACTCCCGGAGTGCCCTAAAGGATTTTTCCTATAGTGCTTGTGTTTGGTCATAAAAAAAAGAGATATATCTGGGGTTAGACACTGGCCCAAAAGTATCGCCGTTATATTGTCGAAAAAGCTTTTCGTAAGGTTTTTCGTAAACAATCAATGCGACATTTGACGTTTACTGAATTAAAATAATTCCAACAAATAAAGTATATAATACAGCGTGGTACGCAATTATATATTCATTTAATTAACATTAAAAATTCGAAAATACCGACACAAATATACATAAGTCAGTATAAGATACGACATTTTATGCTTCACCATTTCAGTCTGCAATAGTGCACAATTCTGAATTAGCAAAAATTTCAATCATAACGTGATAAATAGATACGTACCATTTCATAACATGTCCATGTCACAGTAGATACGTTTTTCCATAATCTCGATTTCGCAGTGAACAATGAACACTTCATTTCCCACGTGACGCCAGTTTCACGTAAATATTTTATGAGGATGTGCCTATAAAAAAGCTGTTTCCGAGGACATATGAGGAATTAGCGTGCCAGATTATAATCTAGTTTTGTTATACCATTATAATCTAACCGAAAAACTGGGTTATTGAGTAACTCGTCGCTATTATGTGACATCATTTAAATAAAATATTTTCACGTTGAGTCCTCGTAAAATTTAATATAAAAATTGTTAACCTGAAATTTATTTGATTGATTTTTAAATTTGATTATAAAATTTACTAGTGTGTTTACGTTAGTAATAGATTAACGATCAATCGACAAGATAGCTTCTCAGAAACTTGATGTCCTCTTCCGAACCAGAAAGTTGTACACACCTCAACAACTTTTGACACTGTACAAAGCCCAGATTCGACCATCACTAGAGTACTGCTCGGATGTCTGGAGCTCTGCACCCAAACATACTCTTCGGCTACTGGATTCCATCGTCTGATCGGAGACCACGAGCTGACGAAGAACCTCGACAGCCTAGAACATCGAAGACAGGTTGGGGATTTGACTCTGTTTTACAGATATTTTCATGGAAAGTGCTCGGCTGATCTTGCCCTCTTAATTCCACCCAGAGCGGCGAATAGCAGAAATACACGACGAACCACTGCCGCTCATCCATATGTGGTTAAGCTTAGTACTCCTCCAACTAATAATTCTTTCATCTGGAGGACTTCATCCTTATGGAACGACCTTCCCGAGGTCGTTTTTTCCAACGAATATAACCTCCAACGATTCAAAACTAACGTGAATCGCTTTTTGCGCACACGCACCACTCCCAAAATGCCCTAAAGGATTTTTGTGCTTGAGTTTGATCATAAAAAAAAATCATAAAGTTAAAATGTCAAGGAATTTTCCCGATTTGCAATATTGTCCCTCTGTTATAGTTGCGTTATTTTTACTGTAGGCTGCAGTTTTTAGTTTAATAATACTGTCATATTTTTACCAAATGTAGGTAAGGTAAGTGTACCTAAAATATAGATTGGCTTAAGTTATTATTTATTGTCGCCAATAACTTAAGTTATACGTATTTCAAATTATATTTAATAATTATATCAGTCCAAATATGATTTATTCTTTAAAATATAATAATATTTATTGACGTGCAAAACCTGCCCAGAGAGAATGTTTCGTTATACTTGGAATAGGTTCACGTTTCATCTAGAAATATAATTTCACGATTATGAATACTGTTGCCCTTTCGGAAATATTTTCCTTCGTTCAATCGATACACGAGGAGGAATAAAGTTATTTTCAATAACGTTTTCAGCTGTTATTTTTCTATACAGAAACAATTGATTTACGATCTAACAGATCAAAAGTTTCCGTTATTGCATTTGGACCTTATCTGAAAAGTTTTCATGGCAGAGCGTCATGTGGCGATTTCTGACGGTAATCAAAGGTGCACATCGGCCACTTCCTGCAGACTAGACGCAAGGGACAAATTTTTCAATCTTGCCAAATATGAAGCGGCTGAAAGTGAAAATAAGAAAAAAATTCTAGAAAGTTTTATCCGTAGGGCACACGTGTACATCGACATATGGCGAAACATATTAGATGTACTGGCACGTTTAAAACTTTTCGAGGAAAGAGGGAGATATTATATTGGCCACGTCAAACCGACGGATTGAGCTGTATTGGAAAGTTTCGCGAAGTGGGCTTTGCTCTTACATTAACGGGAGTTCTGTGAGATTGCCTGGATCAAACTAACGCGTACTTTTTCGGAACTTTCCGGCATCATCTCGATGTCGATAAATATGGTAATGGGGAGATTTGCGGCTCAATCTGCCTAAGCGAAAACTTCTTGATCGAAGTTGTTTATTTTAATGGGGTTCTAGCCGGAGACAGGTAAAGTACAGTTTAATGATGTGAGCGACCTCGATACCTTTTTAAAACTATTTGCACATTCACTTATGTTCCTGTTCCGTCACTTCTAATCCTGGCTATACTAACAAATACAGGGCCATCCTAGACTGAAGAATGATATATTTTGAGTTTCCTTGTTTTGTTTTTTTTTAAAACCGGCTTAGCTTAAAACAAAAGAACAACTGATTTTTTAAGAAGGGCAATTTCTTAACTAACTGGTTTTAAAAAAATACAGGGAAACTTAAGACTATACACCCCTGTTCAGTCTAGGTTGGACGACTCTGTACAAATAGTATTTAAACCAACATGATAAAGAATACATAAGGGTATACGATATTTCCTATACAATATCACATTTACTCGACGTAATCCTTTAGCTTTAATGCAATATCAACGTCTCTTGAGTAATATCAAAAATAATATTACAAAAGTCCATAATCAAGAGACAATCATTTTCCATGTAGTTAATGTTTATTGTTTCGTTCCTTTGCAGTTACAAATCAGGCCAGATTAAATTTAGAGCATGCAATAGCCACTTTATTATGTTTTCCAGATCTCTTAATTGGCTTGTGCTGCTAACATTACGCCGTTATGTGAAGGATAAATCTGCCGCTAGGTTGGGAAAACGCGGAGCCCGAACGTTTCCCTCTTTATGTAATGATTATGATGTTCGCAGAGCGGCTCAATAGTGTCATAACTATCCTTTCCAAGCAATGCCTAAACGTTATGACAACTGGCGCACCTATACTGTTATGGGAGAGTTGTTAATTTTTATCATCACCGTAATTTTCTTCTTGTATCATTCTTTTACCGTTTAATTTAGATTTTTCTGGAATATTATGTTTGGTAAGTGTTGTGCTTATTTGCTGCTCCTACTATTTCGTATCAGAAACATTAAATGTTATTTTATCAGTTCTCTCTTGAGTATCTTCATACTAATTGATAACAATACTCAGTTTACAACAGTTACAGGAAAAAATATTTCGATCGATATTGGGTAACAACAACTTGTACAACATGGAGTGTAATAAGCATTACTGCATTCGCAGAGCTAAATTTCCCACCAGTTGCACAATTTCGTTTTGCGCATGTTCGGTTGTGGAGTTTCTAACTGGTAGCAGCTTTCTGTCTTTGTGAATGGGTACAAATGCCAAACCTTCAACATTTATCGAAGAAAATGATCCTTTTTATATGCTGAACCTACAGTAAATCTCCTAGCCTCCAATAAAACAAATCCTTTGTTTCAGTTGGTATCAAACATTTCAGTTAAATTACTGAAAATTAGAAAAATTCTAAGAAGTGCAATTTTTTTAATCCCAATCCAACTTCTGACCATTTCCTTTTATTTTTCCTTTGCGAAAGATCAGTTTCTCGAATCCTCCGAAATCGGAACGCGTTAATACCAAACGTGTTTTCGGATATATAAATTGAATGAGACCTGGCGCTTAGCAATAATTGGCCTGAGCGGTCCCACGGAAATAAAAGCGTATTAAGAAACGGGAAGAAACGAGCTTTAATTTATCGAAAGTTGAGAAAATATCGCTTGGGTAAGTATTATAGGAATGACTATTGTTGTGTGGTATTTTCTTGTAATGATGATTATGCTCACGGATAAAGAAAAGGAAGAAAAACATTGATGTTTTGCCGATTTTGATTGTCCTATGGGAAACAAAAATATTTTTTCCATAAATTGTGTACTTTCTTTTGGTATTGTTGAGTTACCTAGTTATAATTTGAAACTTGAACTTGAATGAAACTAGCATTTAAGGTGACTGCTCCAATAATTGGACTGCTGTCGTAATCAATTATTTCGATTAAATTTGAAAATACCTCGAAACCGTTGATTTTCCAATCTCAGAAACAGCGACGGCTGTGCCAGTCCCCAATAACATTGTCGGGAATTTCTCCCGAGATTTTATCGAAGATCCTTTACGAATCTTGGTAATTTATGTAGCCGTATCGCCAAAACACGACTCGGCATTACGTGTTAAGATTCCTCCATTGTACCCTTGTTTTGTCACTAAATTACACGAAGGCCGTAATCTTCTCAGACAGCTACTAATTTAGTGCTTTCCTGCAATGCCTCGTGTACACTTTGCTTGTCGTTTATTCAGCAATTAGACTGCAGGGATCATTGCCTTGCAAAAACAAACATCGTGGTAGAAAAACGTGGCAGCAGTGCTCTGGCGTTGAACACACGAGCTGGACGTGACATGAGATAGTAGCAGGACTGGTTTATTTCAATTTCTTATTATTCTAAATATACCTAAATTAATCTTTTTACATGGTAACTTGCTCTTAAGACTTGAAGTATCTAAATTATTCTAAAGACTTCTGATAAATTAAAGTGATTTTCCTCTAAACATATCTGGAGGTAGAAGTGTCTTACTGTTTTATTATTCCTCCATTGTACCCCTGTTTTTTTCTGACCTTAAAATGACATGAGATATAGCAGGACTGATTTATTTCAATTCCTTCTTATTCTAAATATAAATTAGTCTTTTTGTATTGTAGTCTGCAGCTGAATCACGAAATTCGAACGACATCCATCGAACAACTCAAGACTTTTTACGAAACTCAAACGAATTACATTCGGGAGTTTCTGCTTATCGTTACATTTTTTTCAAAAAGTGATAGGGCAATAATATTGACTGGACGACCAGCAGCTTCATGAGAATTTTTTTTTTTGTAAATTTGATGGTCAGATTGGTTAGCCAGCTGAAATTTATTATTGTTGTTTTAAGGCTGTTTGTAATTTTTATGCTGAAGTTTAGATTTTCCTGTCATCAGTTATCATGTCTGTTAAACCTATTGATAAGCGGGTAACTATAATGGAATATTTTGAACGTTTTCCAGAAATGGCTACCGGCAACTTTAGTGGTCCTCATGGAGAATGAAAGCCTAAGCTCTTTGTTGTTTTTTTTATCTAATAACCTCAACAAATGTCATCAAAAATAATACACTCGACGAGTCCATTACTATCGAGCAAATTTAATCGGATCGAGTCAATTTTTCGAATATCGTGGGCAATATTTTAAATATTTAAATGGAAAATGACAAATATAATCGAATCGAGTTTCGTAATCCGGCCACTGTTCTAGTAAGTCTTTAGCATTGATATATCTGGAGGTAGAGTTTTATAAAAAAATTTAATGAATTTTGTCACTAAATTACACAAATTCCGTAATTTTCTTAGATAGCGCCTATTTTTTATAAAGACTCCTTATTATACACATTTATTGTCTGTCGAGCAATTATGCCGAAGGAAATAAGAAAGCCCTCAGTCTGTAGTTGTTCTGGTTTACTAGACAAATCTGATATGACTTGTGATGCAGTAGTAATAAAGAATTACGGCAAGTCTGGTTTAATTCAATTCCTTTTAATCTCTAAGTACAAGTTAACAAGTTAATCTTCGTTGCTGTAGAGTAGGTCTCAGACAGATCTCATAAATAAAAGAATAATATCATTTGGAGAGACGTTCTTTAATCTTGTAATTTGATATGTTAAATTCCCGGGAGTTTAAAATCGTTCCCGAACGTTCGTGAATAATCCCGAATATTAGTAAATGTTTGCTTGTTAATACAAATCATGTTATAAATTTTAAAGATATTTTATATGAAACCTCATAAGCCTGTGGTTTAGTAAGAAAGGTCAGGTTCTTCTCATCTGCTTTTTATTAACACCAACAAACAAGATATTGTTAAGTTGGTATTAACTTTCTTCGGTAGCTATAGCCAATGACTCTTCTGGCATGTATTCACTGTCACTACCACTAATGCTGCTTTCTTTTCTATCGGAGTTGCGGGTGCTGCTGCATAGGTCAACATTTACATATGTCGTTTTTTTTCGCTTTCCTGTTGACTGATGAAAATCCAAGCACGTTCAAATCAATATCGTAATTTTCTATATGTTTCCTTTATGATTGGTATTAGTTAATTGTTTGTTCTTTTCTTTTGTTATGTTTTATGTTTTGATCTTCTAGCGATGTAGACGATTTCTTTTGAGTGAGTTTGCTTTCCTTTGCTTCCTTTGACCTTCCTGTTGCCGCTGAGGATGCTGGTAAACTTACAATAGCTGTAGCAACATCTTTCAACTATGTTTTACACAAGTCCATTGCCACCAACTTACTGAATTTACGTGTTTGATGAGACCCAAATAAAGATCGGTTTTTACTATGTATTGTGCTAATATTGAAGGAATTTGTGCTTTAATGGCTTCAAACATAGTATTTCAATTATTTCTATAACATACTCCATAGCAGCAAGATGCTCTTCGGGAGATACGTGCTTTCCTTGATATTTGGGGTCTAACAAATTGGCAGCATAATGTATCCTTTTCATTGCGATTTTCGCTTTTCGCCCCCATCTCTATTTGTAATTCATTTTATCTCCTGCTCCATCCCGAACCAATTTATTTAAATATCCAACTAGTTATTATCTCAGCAGACATATAATATGTTCATCCCTATTAATTAAGATTAGTCTAGCACTCAAGAGATCGTCTATATTACGAGGAAACTTGATAGATCCGCATTTGGCAGCTACCCTGGCAGTCACGTTTGACCCTTGGTCAAGCTGGCCGAGGTTAATTTGTTTCTAAACAGCTGCCGGCGATCGTCGAACATGAACGGTCCAGGATCCGCCGCTTTTCGGCTTAATTTGCAGTTGTAGTGGCGAATTAATGCACACCCTGGTCGTCTGGCTGATATCGTAATTCGATACTGGAAAATTGTGTTTAGGGCCTGAAAAAAATGATGCTTTGTAAAAGTACCTATATGGGGCTATCCAGCGTTGAAAATAGATGATGATGATGATGATGAAACTTGAATTTTCAGATTCAGTAATGTATTCAACATTTTTTACGGTAACGTTTTGGTTGTAGTTTAAATCTAATTGCCGAGGAAGAGGAAGTTTCCTCCGAAAAGTTACACTTGTATGTATACCAAAGGAAACAAATATTACCTTTTTTCATAAACGGTGTAAGGACAAAAACATTTGGATTGGAAATTTGACCTCTTGGGATCTAGGCCGGGATCAAGCATGATTATATCCCTGGTATAGTGTCATAAATATTACTATTTTTGAAAAATCGAAAAGCAAATCACCATCTTGATAAATAGACCTACATTTTAACAATATTTCCTGGTCTGGTATTCTTTATCTATTAATTTAATTATAATTAACTGAACAAAACAAGTGTTTGCCCAGATAGATGATAGGATCAAAAACAGCATTAGAACTTTTTGCAGGCGGACATGGTGAACCCATGTGCCGAGTTTGAATATATTTTGGTGAGCCAATCCCAAGCTGTTGTTCTGGTAATACAGTAAACACCAATAAATTAAATATTGACATTGACAAATCAAAAATTATTGTCGGTGGCAATATTTTTATTGAAGTTGATTTAATTTTAGCCAAATATGAGCTATTCCATGAACGAAAACGTATCTATGATTAAGTGGTATTATACAGGAAACGGTCTAAGAGCAGTGCCTGAAAAGTTTTCAGTTCATTTTCCTGAAAGGCATATCCCATTTCATCAATTGAATAAATCATTAGTAAATTGGAGTCAGGGCTGCTTTTCGTCAATTTTTGGCAATAGCGTCATAGAGATTATTTGCTGGAGTTTGCTGTATTGTCTGAACTATGAGAGTTTCGTGGGTTTGCCATCGCGTTTAATTGAATAGTTTAGGATGCATGGGAACCAATATCCGTCCCCTCAAAAATTACATGGGATTTCTTATGTTCAATTGACGAAACTTTTTATCTTGTAAAACCAAGTATGTTATAGTACATTATTAACCAAGGTTTAGAAGTAGGCTATTATTATCCGACCGTCGAAATTAAATCATAAGCCGCGAAGCCTTTTAAACCGCGGCTAATATATTATTTTTTCCACTACTAATACATTTACAAAATCTTGCAGTAGTTATTAATTTATAAATTTTACTGCCTTACATTAGCTCTATTAATCATTTCAGTCAAGTTATCGATGATTTGACGTTTCACAGAATTTTTGCTGTCACTTTATTATAATTTGCAATAATCGTGTTGCTGCTTTCAAGAGTTTGACAGATTCTTTTTCCACATGCCTCTATTATTGACCCAGGTAAATAATGGAGGTAAATAATATTTCTGGCAGGAGGTGAGGAAAAATGATTTCACAAGCTTAAAATGGGTTAATAATACGTGATTAAATAACTAGTAGTGGAAAAAACGTTTTATCTTGTAAACTAAGTATATTACAACTATTAATACGTCTATCGTATCCACCAGTAAATTTGATTTACTTTGTTAACGCGCTATCTACTCTTCCTCACAAGAAGTTATGAATTCCAAAATACATTATGTTTAGTAATTACCCCTTGACTTGAAAATCGCTTTCCTAAGATTGCTTTTATAATTGAAGAAGGTCGTAAAACGACGAAGCTATTATGTTTTTCTGTAATGATGTCAGTTTGTGCTATTCAAATGAAGTTACAATTATTACCGACATAAAAAAGGGCTCTGTAAAATAATGTAGGCACATAATTTGTATTTATAAAGTACATATGTCAACTTTCTGGCACAAGTTAAACTAAACTCTCAAATACAGGATGTTACTTAATGTTATGTACTTATTTTCATTGATGATTCCTGGACCAACCATAAAAAAATAATCCAAATGTTTCCTTAGCAACGGATGACAATGCTAACTTGATTTTATTTAAACGATTCTTGCTTAAAGATTTACATTGTTTAAAATCTAATCTTACTCCATTTCGATTTTGGATCTGATTGAATATTGATCAGCTTACTATACATAAATAGTAATTGATTGATTCTAAAGGCCCTCACGGGTGTCTTCTCAGGTTGTATGGGTTTGTTCGACTACTCAGGGTATATTCTCGACTTAGGTTGGTATTACAGCTTGAAGTATAGAATCTTCTCTGATGCTAGATAACGACACCTACGCTGTACTAACGAGAACAGAAGAGTTCTCGAAACCGGTCTGCAGGTCGTGCATCCTATCAATGGAGAAGGCGTCCTTTTCTTGGTAGTCCCATTCACTTTGAATTAGTATTTTAAGTGCTACAGTGTGACAAAAATGCACCCTTATAGTGGTTAGGAAATAATTTTTCCACACATTAGTATTATTTCCTAATTTAAGTACCTGTATAATTAATCGGATTCCGTAAGACAAAGTAATGCGAATCATGATTTTATAAATTCAGTTCTTTTACAAATATTATCTCCTTATTTAGTAAACCTGACTTTTATAATAATAATAATAATAATAATGAAAGTTCTAAGGAAACTTTGTTCAGCCTCGGGTTTAATCAGAGAAGTTTATTTCGACTTGTTCTTTAATATCAAAGTTCTCCAGCAACATGTTCGTGCTTCACGTAAAGCTACTGAGAATATATATGCATAAAATTCGTTATTATGAAAGTTTTCCGGCTGTTTCCCGAAAGTGGGTGTTTGAGGAATAAACATGCATTGTTGACGCGGTAAACCTTAATAAAAAGGCTTATTTGTGGAAGTTTTCGATGAAATTTAAATACAGGTTAAAGAAAGCTGTAATGTAGTACAATCGCTTGTAGCATGTAACTTATTTATTTTTCAAGTATGGCTTATAACTTCTACCTTATTAGTATTCAAGGGACTACACATTCCATGTTAGGTCATTTTCTTGGTATCATGTATTTATTCAAAGTTAAAATTAATTTAATTGTGTTTCCATTTAGATATTTGTTAAATTTTAAAAATAAATAGTTATGTTTTGAGACGGTTCGGTTCTCTATGAACTTTAATAGTCTACTAGTTTTTGCACGAATGGTAGCTAGGTGATGGTAGTGCTCCTAGCGGAAAGGAGAAGAAGGACTGACAGCTCAACGGAAGTCGGAACGGCGGAAGGCATAGTTTACGTTACAATATTTTGTAAGTTTTTAGAAACAAATAAATAGAAAATTTTTAAAAATAAATAGTTCTTATTATTAGAGAGTCTATGAAGTTTTAACACAATACATAATAATTATTTGCGTAAGCAAATAGGAAGCTAATACTTTTATTTTATTTACAAACAGGTAAGTAAGTTAAAATGTGTGTTTGTGATCGTAGGAAAAATTGTGTACATTACTTGTGTGAAACTCGGCGGATATCCTCACTCGGCTAGCGCCTCGTGCTAAATACCTCCTCCTTTGAAATCTACCACTTTCAACACTCGTTATGTAATATAATATTTACAGAATCGATTAGTTTGTCGGCAAAAAGTCTCCAATGGCTAAACATTCATTACAGAACGATTACGTTAAAATGGCGTCATATTACAATAAGTTTGTAAAGTTTAGTTTATGTTGCGCACTTAAACTAAGTTTAATATGGTCTATAATCCTGAGATAAACACTACCTCGAAGGAGCCCGTTACATAAAAACTGAACATTTGTTTCCAACATATATTTTTTATGTTAACAGATGTTGTAAAAATAAATGTCGTTTTAATGGTAATAAAAGATATAAATGTATGTACTTTGCATTGGAGTCAATAATGCTCGCCTATTAACCTTATGAAGAAAGTAAAAATGTAAAAATTATATTATTATGTCGATAGTCAGGATAATAATTATTAAAAATTTAAGTAAAATTACTGTGAAAATCATAACATTTCTCTGTTCTGGTTTGTTCGATATTCCAATGACCTCCTGCTTTCCAGCATCCAGTCAAATATTTCGTTATTTATTGTTGGTTTACTGTCAAGGATCGGCACACACTATCCATGCATCGATCTTTATTTCTCTACCAATTCCCCGAATATATCTTCTTACTGGTTCTTCCATGCTTCGTGCAGACGACCGATCTAGATTTTCATTCCTACATTGTCTATAATTTTGCATAACATGAGGGCATTGTCGTGTGTGTGATTTCCAATATTGTTCACTATATTAAGTGGTGCATTCATGTTTCGTGAGAGCTTGTTCCCTGTTACATCCTAGTAATTGATGGTTTAGATCTTCCACTTCCCCGCATGTGCAGTTAGGAATCTTTTAGTTTTATTTTATATGGATGGGCTGTGACTGTGTGTTGATCTCATTGGGCATATAACTCAATATATCATATAACTTTCTTTTATAGTATTCGAGTTTCTGAAACCATGGTTTTTGTAGTGGTTCTGCCTGAATTTTGAAGTATTCAATTCCTTTACATCCACCCATTCTCCTATGGGTGTTCCTCCAATTCGACCATATCGAGTCTTTGATTTTCTTTATAAAATCCGTATGGTGCAATTTGCTGCTGACTAGTATACCATCGTTTCTTCCAGTCTGAGCATCAGCCTTCTCATTCTCGTCTAATAGAAATAGAAAAGTCTAATATGACCAACAGACACTGTATAATATGTATAATACTATAGTGTAATTAGTTAAATTATAACACATGATGTTAAAAACATACAACGTGAAAATTTTCCGATGAAAAACAATCCAGAAGGGATTTTCCGACATAACATGCTGAAACGTCATCATCAATCAAAGTCATTTCATTATATTTTTGGGAACATAATACCGGGATGATAATCATATCATTCGGGAATCTAAATGAACGCATTAAAACTTGTATAGATTGTGTTTCCGTAAAGCCATTTTGGTACGCCTAACAATCTGGCCGACTTTAAGGTAATTATTAACTTTTTTAGGTTTATTTGGAAGAAGGAAGGGCGCTAAGTTGTCGTCTATACCTACATATCCCTAATATTTTATTTTGAGGCCATCAGCACCACTATTCAGTAAGCCATACGCCGGACGATCAGGGTTGCCAGACGTCCCGATTTATGAATAGTGATGGGTGGGCGTAATACTCCTCAGCTCCTCATGTGTTGGTCTTACCGTCAATCCTTAGGTTGGTTCGCTGGTTCAATGCGACTACGTAAAAGCAGGAAAGAAACACAATTCGTGTATGACAAAAAGATTTATTTTCTTCACTTATTCTTATAAAGAATGGGTTCTATCCGTACATAGAACACCGTGCCATGAAGAATTCTCGCTTTAAGTGATGGTCGAGCGATTGTTGGAAAATTACTTTAACACTACTTTACTTCACTTCAAATACTTCACTTTCAATACTTCAACTTTAAATACTTTGGACTACCCTTTTATCGCCACCTTAAATCTGGTACGACGATGCTCTTTCGCGGGGTCTAGCACAACAGTAATTATAACACTTTAACTCAGATACTTATAACTTAGATACTTATAACTTAAAAACGGCTCGCTGAGTGCGTTCTCCGTAGTGAGAGTGAACTAGCCTTTTATCGCCACCTTAAAGGTACGACGATGCACTACGTACGGGCTCTAGATCAGCAGTGATTTTTAATAGGTGAAAAGGCATCGAACGGACGAGAGTGTGGTCAGGCAGGGGTAAAGGTTGGCCAATCAGAGTAATAAGACGCGTCGGTGGTAAGATGACGTGGCAATGGTAAAGTCACGTGCAGCAACGTTGGTAAAATATGGTAAGATTGGAAACTGCTGTTTTGCGTCGCGGCACAATTGTCGGAGGTACAGTTTTGCATAAAAAACACGTTGCTTTGTTTTGACATGTATAAGTTGGAAATGTTTTGTTTTAATGCAAATTTAGTCGTTAGAGGCGATATTCGCGTGAGCTTACAGTATTGAAGTATTGATTTTTCTTGAATTCTATTAATAGCTTGCAGTCTGGGTTGAAATTAAACATTATAAACGAAAGTTAATATTTGTAGACAGCGAAGAATGCGATTATGAACGGGTTTTGAGATCAAATTGTATTATCTAGACCGTCGGTATGACGTAATTCTTAATTTGTTAGATATTGCTAGGACGTGCATTTTATCTGAATTTTATTATAAAACTGAATATTTACAGGCTTAACGGGCGTCAATAGCAAGATCCAAACATCCTCCCCCCCCTTGAAGCGACCCGCTTCAATCAACACTGCTTCCACCAATTGAAATTCTGAATGTATGTTTTTAATAAAATTTGTTAAGTTTTGAATTTGGCTTGTAAGGCCGGCAAGATTTTATTACTTTTTTATTTTTACTCGAAGGACCAGTATTAGGAATCTAATACAACTGAAAAGAATAGACACATAACTGCATTAGTATCGGTAATGGAAGTGATGCGTAGAAATAGAATATAAAATAAAATGAAAGCCAAAGATAGGTTGTAAATCTACCTCGGTTTCACCGAACAAGTAATGCTTAAATAAAATGAAAAGAAAAAGCTCGATTCGAGCGTAGTAATAGGAAGTTTGCGCACAACAGAACTTGTTGTGTGCACTTCAACAAATAGACGTAAATATAACATAAGATGCAGTCTTGGAACGACTGAAATTCGTCCAACATTGAACTAAAATAAAATAATTTTCCAGAAGGAATAATCTCGTAGAGAGAGATCAAATGAAAGAAGGGTGCCTTGTTTCAGAACACTGACATTTTTGCTTGTAAAGACATTGTAATGCCCCAGTGAGAAAATTCAAAACAAAAAGGCTCTGAGAGCATGCTAGAGAGTCTAGCCGGTGTTGCGGACAGGTAAACTGTAACATACAACGAAAGTGCAGAAGAAAAATCTGCCGTGAAAACACGCTAGAAAGTTTAGCCACTAGGAGCGTATCTAGTGTAGAAAAAGAATATAGATTAAAGAGCTGTTAAGCGGTTAAGCTTAAGCAAACTCGGTACGATGTTTCACTTTGAAACAAAGGGCCAAACAAAAAAGGGCAAAGATCATTGACTTGTTTAGGTTCCCCAAGGACAAAGGCCTCATGTCCTAGTATCGTTTGAAGGTACGATACCAAACCGAAGTAATGACTGAGTAATGTATAGAAATGTAATTGGGAAGAAAAACTTGCTTGAATGTTACACTTGTAGTAATTAACTTGTATTAGTACTGCTTCTTCACGCCACGGAATTCATCCGCTAATGGCCACCGGATTCTCCGATTACTACGCCTCTGCAGACTAGGGGAATTCATCCATACCTAGCCTCAGGATAACTTTGTTCCATAACTTTTCTAATTTGCTCTATCAGCACATATCAAATTTTTGCTCTATCAGCACATATCAAATACAAAATATACTTTTGCCATCTTGGCAAATCCTAGGTAGGAATACTTATGAAGATCGTAGACCAGGTCGTAAAGCTGAGCTACGTTTCCACAAGCAGTAGGTTGAAAGAGTTTTTCATGGATTATACTTAGATTAACTCGTACGATGTTTCAGTTCCAAACAAAAAAAAGCAAAGATCATTGACTTGTTTAGGTTTCCCAGGGAGGTAGGCCGTATCTCCCAGTAACGTTTAAGGGTACGCTACCAAACCCAAGTAGGATTAAAGAATTGTAATCCGAACACAATATCGTTTATTGTATTAAAACGAACGAAAAGTAGACATTAGTTTTTAGTCAACATCGTATAGAATCGGAGACATTGATTTTGTAAAACTTTGATTATAAATTTCTGAGCCGTTGTTATCTCACTAACTGTGATGAATGAATCATGAATTCTATTATTTTTCTTTTTTAAATTACTAATGAATCTCAATACGTACGCCATTGAACTTGTAAGTCGTGAAAAATATGGAAAAAACGTAAAAAATATTCCACCCAAAATTCGTACGCCTCTGGGTTTAGAATGGTAATTAAAAATATTGTCTTCCGTTCTAGAATGTTTACTAATTTTATATTTGTATCAAAACATTTTAAATTTAAATCAAATTTGTATAAAACTTGGGCCCGTGAAATCAAAAAACCTGAATTTATTATTCAAAACTGTTAATGTTAACTCCAAAAGTATTTATAAAATTCCTTATGATGTAAAATGTATTTAATTTAATTTCGGAAAATATTGTCTACTCCGTACGCCACTGAACAAACGTCGGCAAAATCTTGATTTTGCATGTCTCAGTATTTTACGAGGCGGACAGTCCTCTGTACTCTTGTCTATGTCTCTAGTTTGTGTAAAAAATGACACTTTCTGATCTGGCTGTTTAATATTATTATTTTTAGGTATATTACCCCCGATTATCCACCCTAACGTAGTGCTGACTAACGTAGGCCTATTTTTTCCCAATGAATGATATCCCGGTTGTAGTAAATTGTAATATAAATCTGCACCAATTAATAATTCTATTTCTGCAGGTAGGTGAAAGGACATATCTGCTAAGTTCATTCTTAATTCTTCCGGAATATTTAAAGTATGCGTCTCAATTGGTACTTGGGGTAATTTATATGTAATGCGGTCAAGTATCACGCATGACACTGAATGAGTTTCGTCTTGTACTTTCGAATGTATAATGACATCTGTCATTTTGTTTGCTGGAAAACTGTTTTTCGCGATACCCGAAATATTTAAATTGTGAGTATAAATTTCGCTTCCTATTTTGTTAACTAAACGTTGCGTAATGAATGAGCTTTGACTTCCGTTGTCCAAAAGTGCTTTTGCTGAAATAATTTTACCGGTTTCTTTATTTATTAAATTAACTTGCGCCGTTGACAGTAATACTGTTGACTGTTCATTAACAGTTGCTGAAAGCGCTACTGCTTGAGGTTCACTTTCGATTTTGTCTTGTATGATAATCGCGCGGTGGTGATCTTACACGGGAAGTATTCTGATTTAGTGAGTTGTCATGCTCCCTTGCGGAGTGCGGGTTCTGAGTATAATGCGTAGCATTTGAATTAGACATGTGACTTTGCCGATGCAACAACGTATGATGTTCCCTATTACATATTGTACATTTAATTTCTGAGAAGCACGTACGTCCTGAATGCCTGCCAAAACAGGCTGGGCACAATCCCTTACTTGATATTAAATCATTACGTTGGTTTACTGACAAGTCTAGAAATTTTTGACATCTGGTTAATTTGTGGTCTGTCGTTCCACATATATGACACTGGGCCATGGGATATTGATTGCTAGTAAACAAAGAAATTCTTTCATTTTTAGATTTTTGTCCGCTGCTCGTGCTTGACAAGTTTTCAAAAACTATGCATCTTTTTTCTAAAAATTCGAATAAATCACTAAGCATAGGCAGTTTGTTCACTTCTCTGTCTATTTCAAAAGCTCTCTTCGTCGCGAAGTCTAATTTGTTCTCTAATATATAAACCAACATATACTCGAATAACTGAGTCTCGGATAATTTTAATTTTTTAAAAGATTCTATTGTTTTCTTATTATTCGCCACGAAATCGCGCAATGAACTAGCGGTCGAATGATTCATGACAGGGCTTTCCAATATCTGATTCAAATAACTATTTAATACACAGGTTATGTTCTCATACCTATTTTTCAAAATATCATACGCTAATACAAAATTATCCCCTATCAATTCTAGTGAGTCCACTAACTTGAAAGCTTCGCCTTTCAATGCTGATTTTAAGTAAATTAATTTCTGTACGTTTCCCAAATTGGAATTCTGAATAATTAGCGCGTTAAATACTTCGGAGAAAGACCTCCATTCCGTAATATTTCCTTCAAAAGGCGGTACCTTCAAGTCGGGCAATTTCACGTTCTGAACTGCATTTTGTTGCGACATATTTTGTACATTGGTGCTTGACACTACACCACTACTTTTAAATTTATCAAATTCCGCTAATAATGAGTAGTACTTTTCCTCAGTCTCATCCCTGTCTAAATCGTCTGGATCTATCTTTTCTATGGCATCTTGTATGTCTGAGTATGTGTTAAAAGTTTTTGTCACTGATACCTCCCTATAGGGTATTTGCAGCATTTTATTTTTATCAGCTTTATTCTGTTCGAACCAATTTTTTGTCCGCGTGATTGCGCCTTTGGCAGTGCCACGCATTTGCACTAGGGTGTCAACATCAAATTCTTCCATAATTATTTATTTAATTTACACAAAAATGAGTCTGAGTTCGGTACTGTGTTGAAATTTTTTAAAAAATTTATACCTTGCAAAAATGTCAAAACTACTTTAAATAAGTGTTACACACTTTCAAACAGAATGTTATTCTCAAATTCTTGAAATAAATAATAACTTTATCAACAATCAATTAAATTTCAAAAAATTTATACCTTGTAAAACTATCAAACTACTTTAAATAAATGTTACACACTTTCAAACAGAATGTTATTCTCAAATTCTTGAAATAAATAACAACTTTATCAACAATCAATTAAATTTCAAAAAATTTATACCTTGTAAAACTATCAAACTACTTTAAATAAATGTTACACACTTTCAAACAGAATGTTATTCTCAAATTCTTGAAATAAATAATAACTTTATCAACAATCAAAATTGAAACTCTGATTTCAGTACTCTAATTCCTGAAATAAAGTATCTTTATTAACAATCAAAATTGAAATTCTACTTTTTATTAATATTCCCTGATACATGTGTGTTTTTAACACGAGATTGACATAAATTTAACGGGCGTCAATAGCAAGATCCAAACAAATAGTTTTAAAAAATGCAGATTGAACTTCAACCAAATGTATGTATTTCCGGTTCCTGCTTTACGCTACTATAGTAGGCATGACTTGCGCTTGAGGCCTCCCGGGCGGTAAACAAATATGATCCCAGTAGCCGAACCTAGCCGATTGGCCATTCGGCTCGAATCGGTTCACCAGCTGCCGCGCCGTGAGAAGCGCGGACCGAGAACATTTGTTGCGCTTGCGTTTGTATGGTTTCTTGCTGTATCGTATAATTTAAAGGAATTTGTATTAGCGACCGGCGAATAAACACACTTTATTCTTATACTAAAGTCTGTTTCGTTGCCGTTGATAGCTCGATACCCTCATTAAAGATTCAAAACAAGGGCCCGGTGGCCTAAAATATTTTACCTATAAAATGGTCTTTTTACGTACATCTAGCATAAAGATGAAGAAATTTTGACCTATTCCACCGGGTAACAGATAAAGTAACAATAGAGCCATAAAATGAAATGAAAGGATAATGATTAAAACGGCCCATCATGGTCGGAGAGTTGGGTTTTTAATGTAACCGCTTATTATTTTATTTAAATGTAATAGATTTTATGATTTTATGAATTTATTTACAAGAAAACTAATTTATTTACAGATCAAAAAATATTGACAATTTCAATAATTATAACTCGATAAAATGGTCCTCAGAAGAATCTGAAGAGTCATCATGTCCTACGCTTATTACTAAAGGCTCAATTTCCATAGTTGTGTCAATTACGTTGTCAAGTTCCCACATTGTTTGTTCCTCTACTATAGCATGTTTTATGGCGTTTTGCCAATTTTCTGATGACACATTTGCTAAAGAATGAAGCAAGAGGTGTCGCACTTCTTGCATTTTAAAAGTTTTGTTATTTCTAGCAACATATTATCCTTTTACTTGAGCCCATATTAATTCGATAGGATTTAGCTCACAATGGTAAGGTGGTAAACGGAGCACTATAATACCTTGATCTCTTGCCATCTCGTCAATAACATACTTTTTATACTGTGATTTATGTAGCCTAACAATATCCAAAAGTTCTTTTTTTACCATGGTATTATCGTAACTCAATTCCTTTCGTTGTAACCAGTTTACGATTTCCGCCTTTTTCCATGAAGTTGTGGGAAGATTCTCTTTTAGCCTAGAGTGATAGCTGGCATTATCCATCACTATTACAGAATTAGCGGGAATGTATTCTATCATTTGCTTAAAATATTCCTCGAAACCATCAGCAGTCATTTCTTCATGATAGTCTTTAGTAGAATTCGACTGGAATTGTAATAATCCTTGATCCAAAAAGCCATTTGAACTTCCTATATGAGTTATAATAAGTCTGCGTCCCTTTCCAGATGGTGGTCTAAGTCCTGTTGACCAGCCTTCCATGACAGCTTGTCGAGAACTTAGGACATTTTTATCTTGCCAAACTTTAGATACGGTGTGCCCTTCGTTCAGCCAAGTTTCATCCAAATAGAAAATGTTTTTGCCTTCGCTGCGGTATTTTCGGATGGACCTTAAGTATTGACGTCTCCAGCAAATAATATCTGCTCTATCAATAAGAAAAGATTTTCTGTTTTGCTTCTCCCATCGAAAGTTCATATCATGAAGTATTTTCCATAGTTTCGTTCGTGATAGCTGTGGTAAGTCCTCGTCGTAGTTAATGGCTTGTAAAATTTTGTCTATAGTTGGTATTTCCTTGGCAAAATAAAAACTATGTACTTTTCTTCTAATACCATTTTTAATGAAATTGTCAATTTCTAACGGTTTCTTTCCTGGGAGTGGTTTTGGCTCACTGAGGTTCTTAGATTTTCTTTCACGCAAGAACCTATATATAGTAGCCTCTCCAACTCCTACCATATTGGCACACTCTGCAATGATGCTACGAACATCACTTGCAGGTTTCTGGTACACTAGAGCATCATGCACGTTTAATATTAATGTCTTTTCTCGGAGAGAATATGCACTCTTGCTAATTTGACGAAGACACGTTGGCGAAAAACTTGAAGCCATTGTTACAAGTATAGGAAATAATTCAACTTTGAGATAATGCAGTATCTAAATACAACTAAATACATAGTTTGACAAACGCACATCAAATGGCGTAATAACATCCTAAAGCAGGCAAAAATAGGTAAATTAATTACCCCTGTTGTACCTACTTTAACCCTAATCCTACTTAACAATGGACAGAGGCCAATTTTCTTATTAAATAAGGTAATTACTATTGGCAACGCCTATGGTTTACGGTTGTTTTATGGCTTCAACCCTCGATATGAGCTATCAACTGCAACAAAACGGACTATATAAACTTGTCATCGGATAATTTACCTCCCCTATGCAACGTGTCCGAGATAAGGAGGGCCAGTACAGGGATCTCGGAAACCGTAAGAGATACGAAGTCGGTTAAATGGAGGTAAAATTGCGCATTTACGTGCCTAATAATATGCCATTAGAACGTTTTAAAATTTCTAGTAGTTCCCGAGGTATCCGGAAAATGCCGAAATTCTCAAAAATCGTTTTATTGTTTTCCTGGGTTTTTTGAGATGGAATTCTAAAGTAAATTTCACTTTTGCATGGCCACTTTTTCCACTTATGTTGGACTAGTTCAATAAACAAATAATTTAATAATAAACCACAAATAAGTGAACAAAAATCATACCAAAACAGTAATGAAACGAAAAAAGTAAGAAACTACATAATCAGGAGTTCAAAATGATTTCTGTTATTCTCTAAGCACAAATAACATCTTCTAACTGCCACATAACAGTTTTTTGAGATAAAATAAAACATGCGATAGAATATCAAACTTTTCAGCATTTGTAAAATTATGTTCCATATTTTCTGGAAAATAGAACACCTCTTAAAACGCTTTCAAACGATCACAATGGGAATGTCAAGTGAAACAAATCACGCGTCACCATCTTAATTTTTTTGTTTCAAACGCTTACTTTTCTTTTAAATCCCGAATCAACAGAAATTTGAAATAATGTTTCTGTATTTTGTTCACTTATTTGTGGTTTATTATTAAATTATTTGTTATTTATTGAACTAGTCCAACATAAGTAAAAATTTAGAGCTTACTTATGACATATTATTTATAAAATTAGTAGAAATACAGAACCGTATCCCAAAATATCCTGATGTTGTTCAAAAAACCCTCGAAACGTCATTAAACCACAATGTGTCATACTCGTTGCACTCGGAAGAAAAAAAGCTCTCAAATTCCAATATCAGGAAAACAGGACCGTATTTAAAAAAAGAAAGTTGATAATGGCCCTTCGAAGACGACTCGTCGGATTACAAAACAATTAACGCTGTGAGATAGAGCGGAAAAAGTGGCAATGCAAAAGTGCAATTTACTTTAGACTTCGATCTCAAAAAATCCCAGGAAAACATAAAAACGATTTTTCGGAATTTCGGTTTTTTCCGGATACCTCCGGAACTACTCGGAATTTTAAAACTTTCTAAACGGTATATTATTAAGCACGTAAATCCGCAACCTCCATTTAACCGACTTCGTATCTCTTACGGTTTTCGAGATCCCTGTACTGGCCCTCCTTATCTTGGACACGTTGTATAAAATTGACTACTTTCAAAATTAAAATTAAATTTAATAATGAACAATGTAGCAATTTTACGTTGTCACGTTTATTCAATAAAACAGTTCAAATTAAAGTCCATAGAATTGAATCGAAACATCAGAACGTACAATGGCGATTAATTCGGATAGGAAGAAATGCGCTTTTCGAGTTTTAAAACTCGCTCTGGTTTTAGTTGGGATTTACTCAATTCGAAAATGGTCTCGTAATCGATTTTGAGTTCATTGTGATAAATGAAGTTTTGGACTCGTCCATAGACGGACAATGCTTATGAGCAGGAAAATTCAATATTTAAAAATTAAATACAAATATCGATACAAGAAATTTGAAAAAGGTTAAAAAATGAAATGTAAATAATTTCCTTCAACCACGATCCCGAGTGTAGAGGCTGTATTATCCCTTTCTGTCTCTAGCTTTTTGCTTTTGGACATAAAAATATATTAAATTTACAACCATGTATGTAATGTTGACATTTCTGACTTTTTGAAAGTTTGAAAGAAACCCGGGTAGAAAACGAATTTTCCACCGTTAAATGTCGACATTCATTGAATAACCAAAATATCTTGATAATTAGACGTTTCTGTTTGATTTGTAGATGGTGGCGATGCTTTTGGTTATACAGGGGCTTTACTTTGTTCATTTCTCACATAGTTATATTTCCGCTTAACGAACAATAGATTCGTAGGTGGAATTAAAGAATAATTGAAAGCAAGTTGAACCAAAACATGCCAAAACTAAATAAAACAAAACGAATCAGTAAAAACAACAAGTCAAAACTAAACAAACAACCGATCAAGCAAATGCGCAGAATCGAAACCTACAATTCCATACCAGTACGCTAATTATTAAGACGGTTGCAAATCAGTTGACAGTCGACACATTTTGATCCGCGAGCACCGAATTCTTGGTCAGCGGTCACGGTTTGCTTCTGTGAACACATTAAACCAACTGAGCTTTTGTAACTATTTCTGCGAACAAACATAATGGTACTGGATGGTTAAAATTAATTCCACCTTTGGCCTATAACCTGAAAGTAAATAATTATTTTAAATAAAAAAAAAATCGTTATTGGAAACCATTTCCAGCTTATTTTTGAAAACCAGCATATTTTATTAAATAAATCCTCGAAGAAATCATTGAAATCAGAACATTTAAGAGGGAATTTTCGTGGGAATTTCTAAATTTAATTAAAAAGATCGATCAGAGAACTCTAAAGGAGCTTTTGCCCCCATTCAAGTAAGCTTTAAAATGTATTTATCGCGATGAAATCAAGAACGATTCGGTGACTATGCGGACTCAAAAGAAATGGTTAAATGATCATTAATATTTTAGATTTTTTATAAATAACTAAACGAAAAGGAAATTATGTCGTTTAGAAAATAAATTAATAGCGATAATCTTTTTATCTACCAAAAAATGTTTAAATATTTAAAACACAGCCACAAATTTACCTTTACTTCCATGTTATGTATTTTCGAAATTTGTTGGTGGTTTTAATTGATTATTTTTGTATTTGTAGGTATTTTTCTTAAGAATATCACTGGCTTTGTTGTTATGGTTCAAAAAGTAACTTTAATATTATACGGGTGTTATAAAAATGTTGCGTTTTTTACGGAAATTCAAAACACCCTGTGGATTATACACTAGGGATTCCATGTTCCATGTTTTTTTTTTTTTTTTTTTTTTTTGGACAGCCGATGAGAATCTGCACACAGACACCTTACTCGGCTGCAAGGTAGTGTCGGGTTTCTGCAACTTGTGGGGATTATACCAAACCATCAATATCTTCTTTTCTGAGGGAAAAGAACCGCCTCTGAAGGAGGACGGGCCGACCGACTAAACTCACAGTGTGAGCCAGGCTAGAAACCTTTGACTCCTTTTCACTGAGTGTGTTATTTTTGCATCATGTATGAGTGATTAGATTTAGCTTTTAAGCTATACATTTATGTTGGGTGCCAGCTCTTGAATCTTTCCCAATCGAACTTAATCGAATGAGCAAAATTTAAGAGCTCCCGACGTATAGGGTATAGAGGGTAGGCGTAAGTTGTCTTATTGGTTTGTTGCGTGTTATTTAGTTATGCTAGACAAGGTATTAGTGTTTTTGGGTCAGAATTGTTTTAGGGTCAATCACGAATGCGATTGATCCAGTCTTTAGGTAGTGTGTATGTTGCGTCTGGCAATGCGTGTATGTGAGATAAAAGAATCTTACTGTTGTTGGCTATGTTAGCCTTAGTGTGATATTTAGCGACAGTTTTGTCGAGAAACTAGGAAATTGTTTCAATTTCGAGATCTCTGTGTACTATGTCGTTTCTAGTGTATCGTGGAGTGTTTACTATGATTTTTAGTACCTTGTTTTGCATCACTTGGGCCCGCTTCAGGTCCCACTTGCTCATAGTACACCATGCTGGTGCTCCATATGTCATCGCGGATCTGATGAAGGTTTTGTATAGGATGACCTTTGTCCTTAGGTTTAGTTTGCTGCGCTTGTTAAGCAAACTGTAGATTGCGCCGAGTTGTTGATTGGCTTTCTTTAGTATGTTGGCTGTATTCACTTTTCAATTGAGCCTTCTGTCAAAGTGTAGACCTAGGTATTTGACACTTTGTCTCCAGTCTATTTCTTTGTTTTCAACTTTGATTTTCCCTTCCGGGAATTTACGGCACGATTTTGAAAAGAAAATTGCCTGGGTCTTGTCAGGGTTAATTTTGATCTTCCATTTGCTTAGCCATTTTTGTAGAATGGCTATGTTCCTTTTGAGCCTGGACATTATTATCCTAGGGGTCTTTGATGTCGCTGCGATGGCTGTATCATCCGCGTATATGTATTTTTCGTTCAGAGGAAACTGAGGAATGTCTGATGTATAGATGTTGAAGAGTAGGGGGGCTATTGCTGAACCTTGTGGAACGCCAGCTCTTATGTTCTTGGATGTAGACAGTTCATCATGTTATTGCATATAGAGCCAAATGAAAGTCTGATGTTTTCTTTTTGGTTCATTTTGTTTATCCATGTTACTTCATGAAAAACACAATTTTTCTTAAATATGCCTTTAGTTTTCTATATTTGCTTATATCGACTTAATTATCGAGAATTAGTGCTGATTTTAGCTTGGAATTGCATGACCACAAAGTTGAATATCTAAAAATGTTCTAGCTTTCGTGAAAATACGTTAACAATACCCTTTCGCGGAAAGTATTCACTTGCTTTTGGTTCAATTCAATTTAATAAACGTATTATATTCCTTTTTGTAATCTTCTTTCGATTTTTCAAGCAATAAATTTTGTGTTGCTTCATTGGCTTTATTAATTATTTCGTCTGGAACGCATTAAAATGGGGTTTCTTCGTCGGAATCGGAAGTATGTATTTCTTTCCATTTTTTCATATTATATTTTATGCATTCATTTGCGTAAAAAAATATAGTTTTTATAACGATCGTAGAAAAACATATTTTTTAAGCTCTACTTTTTTTTTAAAGGAGCTTCATTTGTATCTACACCAGTTGACTCAGTTAGACTATTGTTTGAGCTTCTGCTTCGTTAGTCGAAAATCCAGATATTAAAATTTAATTATATTCAATAAATTTTGTATGAGTTAATATACCATGCTATATATACACAAACACCAGACTAATTATATTGATACTTACCTAGACCTCGCCCATTTTCACCCACGCCACTGAATTTAGCAACACAGCTGGGCGTCGCCAGCAAGCCAGCTTTATGGGTTTTTAATGGACATTCTATAGCGATGTCGCTTTTATGGGGCCGCGGAGGACAGGTCATACTATTAAATTATCCGTGTCGTACGGCCTTTTGGGTCACCACCGGTCACATATTTGTACATTAACTGTGGAAGTTTCGTTTACGGTCTTTGTCTTTGCAAAGACGGAGGTGTTTTGTCTGTGTGTGTATATCTTGTACGACCTTCGTTTGATTTATTGGGACGGAGTTTCGATTTAAAATGCAATCGATTTCTCATACTGGGATGTGATTCCAAAAGTATATTTTCTGATTTTTATATTTGACGTGAAACTTTTCAACTGATTAAGACTTGAGAATCGTTTTACTCCAAATTTTTCCATACCAGTTACGAAAAGTTCATTTAATATACCTCATACTTCTTTGATTTTTATTAGTGCATTTGCAAAATTAGACAAAAAAATTGTATTCCTTGAATAGGAATGTGTAAGTTTTTCTCGATTGATTGCATGTATAACTATTCTAGGTATAATGTACTTAAATGCTTTTCTTCTTAAAATTAAGAAGAAGCGAAAAAATTCAGTTATTTCATTTCTAGACAGTGGCGGCTCGTGACCTATGATAGAGGGAGTTCATAAGTATGGTGAAATTATTTTTAAAATTTTATTTTTGTGTAACGACCAAACAATTACTTTCTAGGCATTTTAAATAATAATCCATTCATAAATCTCTGGGAAACTGAAGCTGTGATTGTTTGACATGTTATTGAAAATCAGTATTAGGTGGAAGAGAGAACTACATGTTTATTGGCTAATTGGCAACAATGTTGACGTCTGGTTATATCAGATGGTTAAATATTAAAACATAACCATATTTACCGATGAAAAGATAAATCCCTATTTAAATGATACACTCTTTTACAAACATGAATGCACCATGATTGTTTATAATAAAGACGATTTTTCACCAATGGTCACAAAAAACAAATCATAAATATATAACAATCCGTTAGATCAAAAGACAAACATCACAATGTTTTCGAGATTAGTATTCATTCATCTTTTGCTTATGTTTTGGGTCCGAATCGTAGCGCATTTGTAAAACAGAAATAGATGTTGCCAGAGTGCAGTTAGGTTAGTTCAAGACTCGTTTGATACTTTTAAGTATAATAATATTTTTTTAAAGAAACTCTCATCGCCTTTTCACAGTTTATAGTAAAATTATTGGGAATCAAATTTATTTTAAGAGCAATTACGGATTAATCTTTAACCAGTTGTATTTGCCAAATTAACACATTTTTATTCGGGATTTTACAAGACACCTTTACGATAAATATGCTGCAATAATGACCGAAAGAGGTGGGAAAGACTGTTTGCAGTCGTTGCGTAGGCTAGAAATGTACATTTTTCCATCTGGTAGTTTGTAATGTCTTTGGGGCCAACCCTGTGTTCGTCCAATTTTACCTGATTTTATTACAGCTAGTTACAGGTAAAAGGTGAATTGAAGAACATGACACGTAATTTACAGTAGTTTTCCTTTTATCCCCAGGACGTTTTGCCAATTGAATTAGGACAGACAAACCCTGAATAATTTATAGCCGTGACCATGAAATTATTTGCTATATTGTCTACTTATCAATATCCCTTCCGCAAAATGATCGCCAAATTTAAATAAAGAACCCGGATAATCATTATTCCGATGCCATAAAGGATGTGCGTGCCGAACCGTACTTAATAAAATTAAAACCGAAACACGCAAAAGGGATTGTTCCTTGAGAGCGAGCTAATTTCGTCGGTGCCCTAATAAACCCACCGACTGTGACACAATAACATTGCCGAAATGAGATTCGTATCAATAATACAAGTTTGCCACTGATTTTCGGAACAAAGAAGATCCTAAATTATGCCGAGAATAGACAAAATTATTTGATTTATATCAGGGCTGGAACTGTGGTGATTTTAATTCCGATACTTAGTTGTAACTGGGTTTGACAAGGCCAAGTTGTAGTGGTTTTTGAACAGAGACCGGCGGCTTCCAGCCCTCTTGTTTGAACGTGAACATAAGGCGCTGTTCACCGAGGAAGCAAGTGATATTGATCGCTGAACGAGGAGGGCTTAACTTAAGACCCGAGACCCGAGTGTCAGACGATTAGATATTTTCCAGTGGTCCGTGTGGTCCTATTTGGGTTTTCGCCGCGGAACAGCATAAGTCACTGTTATTGAACAATGCGACAATATCGCCATTCCAAGACACGACAATCCAGCGCCCTGGCCGGCTGTATCGAGGGAGACGTTTTTCATGTTCTTCTGCCTTTGATCACCCGAAGCGTTGCCAAATCTCTTTAGATAGTTGCGATTTTAAATATTTTTTCTGAAAACCACGGTGTAACATTTTTTTGCATTAAAACTAAGCTATGAAATCAATTGAGACTATTGATAGTGCATGTAATACTTTCAAAAATGGCTGTATAACCATATTTTTTCAATTTAAAGGTTATTTACCGGTATAAAAATTTAAAAAATTTTCGAAAAGTTCAAGCTCAATTTAAAATTTTAATAAATTCTATCCAATCGTTTTCTTGTAGTTTGCCACACCTTTTTAAATTAATGGAGATCACTGAAAAGTGCTCTTAATACTATACGCTGTCCATTTGGGCTGAAGAGGTTGTAGTTGCTTTGAAAATCTTGGACATAAAATAATAATAATAACACGTAAGAAAAAATCATAGATTTGTTAAACCCCAACTAGCGCCCTCTAATGGGAAACTGAAACTATATATTCGCATTTTTTACTCATTAAAACATCATATCGCAAACATTCGATTCGATATATTCAACCTTTTACAAATTATGGCTTATTTTCGAAAATAACCTTTCAGTTTGAACACCCTGTATTTATAGAACGAAAAATATTTCGAAAAAACGTATATGACTTAATCGGTCTAGTTTGATGTTTAGCATCTCCAGTTGCTCCATGGTCCATAAGTTATAGGACACCCTGTATTTTATAAAAGATAATTAATGAAGATCGAAGTCATCATCTACACTTAGCAAAGGTTGATTGAAAGTAATGTGGAATCCCCCTTTCCATGATCATTCACTTGTGCAGATACATTGTAAACCAAGAGTAATAAAAATAAATCCTCAGATACTCAATTGGAGAGGAAAATGGTCTCTTCAAAATAGTGATATTTGCAAAAAAAGCGGTCTTTAAAATCCTTACCTGGATACTCGGGGAAGACTTCCAGCAGGCCTTCTTCCGGTGGTGACTTGACCTGGACTTGACTTGACTGACCTTAAGAGCATCCATTCACGCGAGGATGAAGCAAAATTTGAGTATTGAAGGTTGAATGTTGGATTAGAAGGAATAATGTTAAAATAGTAAATGAAAATATAAAGTAAAATTAAATGCAATTAGAAAAAATGTAAATAGCGCACGCTTGTGTAGACTGACCAATCATGAAAAGTATTTTGTCGGGCAGTATTAAAAACAGGTCTCAGTCTCTTGTCGCTACTTTATGTAAATATTATTGCTCTAGTATTTTACCATACTTTACACTATTGCATCTTTCTAACGTTTTTTTTTTATTTTCAGGTGAGTCACTGCAGATGTTCGATTCGTAATTATCGATAAGTAAGTTTTCAATTTAAAATCTTTATATCTTTTAAAAATAGTCGAGTTTTATGAAATATAAATGAACAAACTGTCTCCCCCCACAAACGGTCCCCTTAAGCGGGTTTTCCGGCGCCTGGATGGCGCCACCTACCTGACCGTGACCGCGTGGCACTGTGGCGTCATTTCCATAGAAACGCATATCGATCGAGAATCGGTCGTCGGCAGACGGAACCACGTGAGCCACGGGGATGAGAGGGTGACAGTAGTTGATTAGAGGCATTATTTATTGTTTGTGTATAGTAGGCCTAATGAGGGGGGTTTTGACTTTATATTATGCTATATAGCGTAATCAGAGATGCTTTATCAATTAGAAGGAGATAAATTATAATTTCAGATAATTTTAACGTTCGTATAATAAATTATAGAAAAGGAGGGAGGCTATAGCGGTAGCGGGCTAGTGTGTGAATGTTTGTGTGTGTATATTTTTTTTAAAAATTAAGTTTTACGGATCTACGTGTGATTTATTGCCGTCTTGCAAATTGTAAGCAGCTATAGTGAGCGCAAATATCGTGCCATGTTTTCTTTAACATGTGGTCACTTCCTGAGTGTATTTCATTTTGCTTTTGAGTCGATTCCCGCTAGATGGGATCAGTGTATTTATCACCCATTTTATTTATGAAATAAAGGCAAGTGAGGTGACATATTTTGTCAAAGGAAGCGGACATAATAATTCACTGTATTCAATAAAATGTATTTTTGCAGCTTAATTTTATTTGCAATTTAATCGAGAGCCCACTCGGAAAAAACAAAATTATAAATTTAAAAAAAACTAATGCAAAATATTGACTTTATTAGATATAGTGGGTGTTATGGAAGTACACATGTGTTTTCAGTTAACAAGTGTATGTAGGTCAATAGGGTAACAGTGATGCCAGATCACAACGCGTGTCTCGTTCGAATCCGTTTATCAAATGCTCGGTCGCTCGTTCGTTCTTCATTCTGGTTTTATGTGTGAAAGGACACGTCGTTGCGCGCATCTTTCCCTGGCCCATGTATTTGTATACGAATTTTAAACGTTAAGGCATTACTGGCTTACTAAATAAGGTGTTAAATTTGCCAGTTGTATCATTATCGTTTTTTTTTTGTTCGGTTGTGAAAAATTTTTTAATAATATGTTGTGATATTACTAATGACTGTTGCAAAAAGTCATTTCAAATTTTGAAAAGAAATATTCAAAAGAGTATGATAGAATGAAAAAGTTTTAAAAGTATTTTTTTCTAACGTAAATATGACAGCACAGGCTAATATTAACTGACGTCGTCTGACACTTGACCTACCACAATTATTGGATATGTATTTAGTCTCTCGCCAGTGGCTACCACGTGGTTTTTCGAGTTTGACATAAGGTATAGATATCTCGCTTTTTATTTACGGGTTTAAATATAATAGGTCATTTCCATAACACCCTGTATATATCTACACACAAAAAAAGATATACTTAGTTTTGAAAATATAATACTCAAGATTTTTAATCTTACGCAAAGAAATATATTTTCAAAACAAGAATTTAAATACATAAATAAATATTGTAATTATTATTTTGAAAAATGAATTCCTTCCTACGATTTCATTTTTTTCCCTACTGTGGATGGTCCAATGGACCGGCCAATATCCAGATATTTCTAAAGTCCTTTGTCTTCCCAACTTGGCGCTCCTGCTTTCTTTATTATTTTTATCCAAACTAGCTTATAAATTCCAACAAGTGGTATAAAACGTCCTCGTAAAATTGCTTTCCATAAAAACCACAACAGCTATAAAAAATCCATCGTCGCGTCAACATAAGAACAAAAATAAAAGACTTGGATTTACGAGAAATTAATATTTGGTGCCGTATGCCAACGGAGATAATGACATTTACGAAAGCTCGTAATTAAACTTAACTAATTTATTATCGAATGTTGTTTCATGGCAGTAAATGCTGAACCAATGTTATTAACAGATGTGATGCAATTAATGATAATGTGGGAATGATCGTCCATTTTATTGGCAATAATTATTTTATTATGGGTTTTTCCATTGCTGGAAAGCAAGATTAAGTAAATTTAGTGGCAGATAATATGACTTTTTTCCTCAATTTTATTAATTTTCGTCATTCCCGAGGAAGTTTACAGCTTTAACTTGGTCAAAAAATAACATTTACTCGATCAACCAAACAAAAATATGATAAATAACCAGCATAATAACCAAATTAGCTCGGTATCAGGCAAAAGGAGTTACCGTCTCGCGTGTCGTTCGAAAACAACGCGGCAACGTAAAACTTTTTTAATTAAAAATTAATGTATAAAACAAGTTGGACGTCAGCAAAACGCTAGAAAAATATTTCAACCGAGCAAAATCAAAAGAAAAGACAATCTGCATTCTGAAAACAATTTTAATTTCGTTGTGGCACGAAAGCTATTTTTAAATGATAATTTGTAAAAAGTTTTATGCCTGGAAACTGTGCATGATATTGATAAATTAATTTAGCAGCTAGAGAAAATTAGACTATAATTATTAGGATTAAGTATAGTATTATTTATTTAAGTATAATTTTATTTATGATCAGCCCCGTAAATCTAACCTACAACGGGAAAATGGAAAATAACTTAACTTTTTAATACAAAAAAATGTGAAAGGCAAAATTGAAGAGCTTGACAGAGCGCGTAAGCTCGAACAAACCCGATCCCGATATCTCAATGAGTTCGCGAATTAATGCGATTTTTAACTGCAAAAACAATAAAATTTAATTAATTATATCTCGAGAAGGGGAGGAGTTGGGGTATCAATTTTTTGCGAATTATCGGATGATACCGAGTACTTTGATGGGCCGGAGGCTGGGGTTGGTGGGGCAATTAGGATGGGAAATTTTTTTACATAAATGCTAATAAGTAGTTTATTAATCGAGCTACGGGGATCAGGCCGGTTTCAATTTGTTAATTTTTTTATCAGCTACGAGGTGGGATTGGCGAAAAATTTTTATTTTCCCAAATGCGCGCTGGGCGCGGCATACAAGGAATGGCCATCTCCGAAAATACTTTAGATATTATGTTTAATTTTGGTATGTGTTAATAGGATATAGAACCTCAAATTTTAGTTAGAAAAGTTATTCAATTGTTCCACCAGTGGCGTCGCTGCAAACATGTCCTTTGATATTTTTTACAAAAAAGATGGTACGCCACTGATATTTTTCCATGTGGATATTTTTCTGCTTGGCCTGTTCAATTCTCCATGAAAACGGTCTCTTGAGTTTTTCTCGTCAGACGCACCGTTCTTGATTAAAACCACTAAATTCATATTGAAACTCATTATTTTTAACATTGATAAAATAATTAATGATAATTTCTTTTATATAAATTGTTGGAATGGGCAATTCGATGCGAAGACGGGCGGAAATATGCCTTGGCATAACCACGTTATGGCAATCGCCAAGATAGCTTCTCAGAAACTTTATACACTCTTCCGAACCAAAAAGTTTTACACACCTCAACAACTTTTGACACTATACAAGGCCCAGAGTCGACCATCACTAGAGTACTGCTCTCATGTCTGGAGTTCTGCACCCAAACATACACTTCGGCTACTAGATTCCATCGAAAGAAGGGCCATTCGTCTGATTGGAGACCACGAGCTGACGAAGAACCTCGAAGGCAGGTTGGGGATTTGACTCTATTTTACAGTTATTTTCATGGAAAGTGCTCGGCTGACCTTGCCCTCTTAATTCCGCCCAGAGCAGCGAATAGCAGAAACACACGACGAACCACTGCCGCCCATCCATATGTGGTTAAGCTTAGTACTCCTCCTCCTATTATTTAAGAATTCTTTCATCTGGAGGACTTCATCCTTATGGAATGATCGCCTCGACAAGGGACCTGTCGATGTTTCTATAGCGATCGATAATAAAGCGATTGTTCGTGGTTCCCCTGCGGATCTGGCTGACTTCACTTCGTAAAATTTGGTTTGCAAAAACTGCCGGATTCTTGTTTGAAGCTAACCAACTATACTACTTGAAATAAGAGTAACCGGTAATTGAAATATTATAACTACGTTCGAAATTCCGTTCTCTAAAAGCAGGGTAAGAACCTTGTTCCTAGCGGATATAAGGAGATTCATAATAATAGAAGTTAAAGTTTGACAAGGTACCCTTATTGTATGAAATTTAACCCTGTCTTGACCCGGTATTTGTGTATTCATTGTTCGTATTTCAATGTCTTTAATTAACTTTATCAAACTTGTTCTATTGTTAGAATGCCAATAGTCGGCGAAATGTTTGAAAGTTCGGGTACGGATATGAAATAAATGTGGGCTCTAACAACTCCGATTGCACATTGGCTGTACGTTTGTACTTTTAATCAAGTTTTCGACGCTCTATTATAGTTCTTTTGTCGTTTGTTAGAAACATTTTTAGCTTTTAAATAGTCAAATATTATGACTTTTTGATAACTATTTAAGTGTTTATCAATTTAATCAAATAACGATGGAACGAATAATAAAACAAAACATACATTAGGTAATATTATTTTCCGAAAATCGTTGGGAAATATTAACATTTTCGATAACATTTTTGAAAGCAAAAGTCAATATTTCCCTACACTGCTAGTGTTGCTAGGCAACGGAAAATAACTGTTAGGAAATATTCATTTCCTTACTGTAAGGAAATCATATTTCCTTACAGTTGTTAGTGTTCTACATAAATGATTGAAAACACGTTGTTCAAAAGGAATTAATTTATATTTTGAAAATCTCAGTGCAGAATACATTTTGAAATTAGTTTGTTATATTCACAGTTATTTGACAATTATTGAAAATTGGGGGAACATTATTAGAACTATGAGAAACACTTTGGACAACATTCGAGGTATTAGGGTTATTTTGTTGAATATTTTGTACTGTGAAAATTTTATTTGCCACCTCAACCTTATTGTTAAGAGATTCTTCAATATATCTTTCAGCAACATTTGATGACTTCCATCCGCCATGCCTCTTTAAACTAGTTATGTTTGCACCAGAGTCAACCAATATTGTTGCAAAAGACCCACGAAAGCAGTGACCAGTATATTCTGTCGGATTTACCAAGTTCGTTTATATGAATATTCGTACTTTTCTCTTGATTTCTTTGGCAATAATTCTAATGAAGCAATATTCACTGCCTCAACCAGCTCTGGGGGAGTCCCAGAAATGGAAAATTCATCATCACTTATCATTTTATACTGTATTGCTTTCGGAAACACCAATAATTAAATTTATAGGCGTCAGTTTTGACAATTCAACATTAATACGTTTCCATAGTAAGACAACCAATTTTATTACGAATTTCAAAGCGCCATTTATTTGTGAATAAAATTATTCGCGATTTTTTCAAAATTAATCAATATCTGTCGATTTTTAAACGATTTTCGGAAAAGTAGTATGTTTATAGTTAATAAGTGTTTTATGAAGCCGTTTGTTTTTTCTTTCTTAAAGGTTAGTAATGCTGCCTTGTATGTTTGGTTGCAGAAACAATTACTACATTAACCTCACATCTGTCACGTTAACTTTCTTTTTAAAGCGGAACACTGCACTGTAATATTTTACAGATCTATCATTTATAGCATTTCACCGCCGCAAGCTGCTCGTTTTCATGAACGCGTGCTGAAATGTGATGCTTTATTAAGCTTGTACTTTAATATACTATTGTGATTATAATCTAGCGGCGCCATTTTGAAAAAAAAAATAAGTGAGCAGTCATTATTTTAGTATTTCCACACTGCTGAAACCCGCGTTTAAGGAAACGTCATTTTGAGGCCTGTACACATCTGTTCAGTCTGTCAGTGCTGCATCATGCGACCAGAATTATAAAATGGCGTTTTATAAAAATGCGAATAAGTTAATTGTAGCTGCAGTAGACGGACAAACCCGAACAAACCCGATCAACCGCTTGATTGTGTCAATGTACCATCATGTCCATATGCTATTCAATAGAAGAAGAGCTCATACTGACTGTTAATAGATGTGTAGTAAAATTAAATATTTCAATTTTTGTTTCATGAATTTACGAAAAAATTGCAATATTTTTAAACATTACATTTTATAATCGTTCCATTTTATAATCGTTCCAATTGTAAAAATATTGTTATTACAAAAAAACATCAAGAAATAAACATTCTTTTGGTGTGGCTGTGTGCACTTCTTAAGATAGATCAGTGAAACTACTTATTCATATTTAACTGCAATTTTTTTTAGAAATTGTTGAAAGCGTTCTGCTAATAAATTTAAAAAAAAATTGAACTTGAAGTATAAAGTAGTTTCACTGATTCATCTAATTTTTTGACTCTTGGCTCTATATAGGGTGACCCCCCCCCCCCCCAATTTTTACTTTTGTTAATATCGCAAAAATAAACTATTTGGAGAAAAATTAGCTACGCCTAACAAGATCACTTTTTAACTTTTTGTTTGATAAGTTAACCCCGTAGATTAGAAACAAAGAGAGATATGACAAATTTAACACCGGAATCTTTGTTTCATTGATAAGTAGAACACGTAAGTGAAAAACGCAACATTCTATCTTTGATAATAACTCTAATACCCCCCAGAGTGCCGAAAATTGCACACCCTGTCCTCACTTATGAACTCAAAGCGACATTTATGGTTTTTTTTCTGCAACACTCTGTATAAACAATTGTTTTTATACACCAACAAAAAAGCGTAACAAGCTGCAATTTTCCGCAAAGGAATCCTTTTGTGTGGCGGCATAATTACGCAGTTAGGAAAGTGGAATTTAAAATCAGGAAACCCCCTAAAAGGCCTTTTTGTGCAAGCGTCGTTGTAGAAATAGGCGGCACTTAAATCTTTTCAATTTTGTCGGTTTACCTTATTCAAACTTTATAATGTTTGTGAATTCGGTTTTAGGAAAATCGAGTGGCTTTTAGTGCCGGTCTGTACGCCCAAACAAGCGCTAAAAAGGAGTATACGAATAATAGCTGCGGGTTTGTTCACTTTAATCGGTTCCGGTTTTCGATGATTTTATACATATTGTGGGTAATAAATTTGTCAAATCGATTTGATATAAGGTTCCGTTGGTATTAAATATTATTCGCTGACGATTTTGCAGTTGTGTAGGAATTTGTATCGTACTCACCGATAGTATAATAAGAATTAAATTAAAAATTATCATTATTTCCTCTTAATACACGGAAAAATAAACTTAATTAAATTCACTATAAAAATAGTAAAACTAACCATAATTTATGGCTCTATACGTGATTGGAATAACTTTTATTGGGAACTACCCTTAAATTATAAAAAAAACTTTTAATCTACATGTTTAGTAAAAGTTACAAAAATATTTAGAAAACCATTTATATGAAAAGTTTACTAAAATCTTTTGTAAAATTTTGTAAAAGATTTGATCTTGAAAAGAGCTACCACAACCAAAAGATATACATCCTGTCTGACAGCCAAGCTGCTCTTGAAGCGCTGAACCCCAATCGGCTTACTTCAAAACTCACACTGGAATTCCATACCAACCTAAAAGAAATGGCTACTATGGAAGATACTATCGAATGGGATGCTAACCCTGCAGTGGCACCAGTTGAAACAGGTGATGGGTCTGCTAACAGGCCACTTGCGAAAACAGCTTCAACGGATAGGTAGAAACAACGGATCCATTGAATGCACGAAGAAGATGAAACTGCCGCTCATATAATATACTGCTGCGAAGCGCTGTCTCGCAGAAGACATAAGATCTTCGGGAACATACAACGTGGCGACAACCTCCCACATGACAGACTTGGTAGAAGGTTACTGGACCTCATAGAAGGAACAAATATTTTGTACCATGATCTGGGTCCACAATAAGCCAGAAGGCTGTAGTGATAGAATAGTGGCGTCTGTGAGTCGGACGAACATCGAAATATTTTCAGCCGGAACAAGAGTACCTCCCCTCCCCACTTTCGAGGATGCTGAACACGCTGGCGGCGTCAGAATTTCTCTTTTGGGTTGCGCAACCCCTCAAAACGGCCAAAAACCACCCGCCAGAGGGGTTCAACGCGTTTCAAGCGGTTTCCCTGCAGAAAAACACACTTCCCCTCGTTTTCGAGGATGCTGAGCACAGTGGTGGTGTTGGATATCGCGTCCGACCCCTTGTACTCTTGTTCCGGCTGTCATCCATCCAAGTACTAACCGTCCCCAACGTCGATTGACGCTCATCGATCGATGTATGTTCCCTGTTAAGTTCTACTCCCATTATTTGTTACGAAAAACGAAATTCTAGGAATCCGTTGCATCTCATTTATTCCCTTTATTCTTGCAAAAATATTTTTACAACACTTTGAACACCTTTTACAATATTTTGTAGGAAATTTTACAATAAAATCGTAATATATTAATTTTAGTTAGCATAGTCTTTCATCCGTGTAACTATTACACGAAGCAGATACGCATTAAAATTTTTGGTTAGGATAATTTATTTAAATTGTTCAATTTTAACTATGACTAAAATGTTGTAGCGAGAAATAATACCTAGAAATATTAAACCCAGCAAATTTGCACACGCAGAGCCATGTAATTTCCTATAAATCACTGTAATATAAATTCGTTTTCTAAATACACTCCTCGACTTATTTAACACACAACCAATAGCTTGTCTAAATTTTGATGTATGTATATGTATTTCCTAAATTTGCTGCTCGTTTTGATTGATTTTTTTTTCTAATTATAGCTTTTTTACTTAAGAATATCACTGCCTTTATTGTTTTGGTTTGTTCGGGTTTGTGTTTTTTACGAAAATTCAAATCGCCCTGTGGGGTATATCAGGCATTGCAAGTTATTGCAGATACAGCCAAATGAAAGCTTCATGCCTTTTTTACATTTTGTCTTTTGATTCATTTATTTATCTCTGGTACTTCATGAAATGTACAATTTTTATTAAATGTGCTTACGTTCTTTCGTTTCGTTAAAAAGTGAAAATCGCCACATTTTATCGAATAATATAACTAGAACTCGTTTTTTTTTAACGATAAAATATTTCATGTTCACGAAAAGTTTTGTTTTGCAAGTGTCGTTGGCATATTTATTCTGATTAAATCCCGAGAGCGACGCTCGAGTGATTTAATCTTTTTTTTTATGATCAGACACAAGCACTATAGGAAAAATCCTTTAGGGCACTCTGGGAGTGGTGCGTGTGAGCAAAAAGCGATTCACAAGTCACTGCCTGGGTTTTTTTAGCATTAAATTCGAGTTGGTTACTGTCACCCCAAGCCAAAATTTCTTCCAGGTCTTTGTTGAGGCGTGATACTTCATGCTGTCTGCGAAGATGTGCGTCGGCAGCCGATGTTTGTGCATTCAAAGAGAACGATGAGATAAGTGTGCTATCGTCAGCAAAACTAAATATCGGATTTTTCGTTTTCACTAGAAGGTCGTTAATGTTGAGTAAGAAGAGATTGAGAGACAATATGGACCCTTGAGGAACACCGGCATTGATGGTAAAGGTGTCTGAGAGAAATCCGTCATTCGCCACTTGCAGAAAGCGGTCCTTAAGTAAGCTAGACAACCATGCACAGAATCGACTGGGCATACCATAGGATCGCAGTTTACTTAGAAGCCCCTCATGCCAAACACGATCAAAAGTTTTAGAAATATCCAGTGCAACAGCCCGAGACTCTATGCACAAACATGTCCAATCGATCATTGAGTAAAATTTCCAAAAAAAAAACTTTGAGTGTTGCAATGAAAAATGTAATCGATACCTAATTAAAACGATGATTGACTTATATTTGATAAGATTATTTCCAGAACCTAAATTAAATAATATAATAGTTCGAGAAATACTTTTAATATAAATAATATCGATAGTCGTCGATATCGATACTCGCTTATGCTCTCTACTCCAGACTTCAAACCTTTTGACGTTTCGTAACTTTAGGGTTATGTGACTAAAATTCCAAAAGGAAACAAGTCAACAATGTCGGTAAATAGGAAAATACATGCAAATAAACAGTAAGTACATATTTTTTTATATAAATCCTACCTTTAAAGTAGTTTTCCGTTTCTCATGGGTAAATAATAATGAAAATTTGCATATATTAAAAGAAAAAGTCATTCGAACTTGGCACTTATTAAAACTCATTCTCTAGTACTCGGCCCCTACTTAGAAACGCCTTTTAAAAATGTTTAGGGCCAATTAGACAATTTTATCACTTGCAAGAAAGATGCAAATTTTACGTATGGTGTAAATGAAACAATTTGATTGGCCGAAACACTAAATTTGACAGGTGATGGAAATCCTCTAATATTCCCCAGAAATTGTCGAAAATGGTACACCCCGTACATGCAACTATGATTTATGGCACCATCGAGAACTAATTGACTTTTTAAGTGTAAAAGTCATTGAAATCATGCTAAATATACGCTTCTATAATAACCGTACACGTCATTAATCATCGGGAAGCAATAAATATAAGCGCGAAATTTTAACCATACAATACAATAAGGTTTTAATTCGATAACAATGGAATAATAATTACCTTTAAACATTTCGCCGTCAAAATACTATTTTGTGTTGATTTGCTTAATGGCTTTTTAAACATTACATGTTTTGTAAATATTTTATAGATGTGTTTAATTTGATTGGATTGAAAAATTTATTTTTGATAAAATTAAGGAGAATTGTATGTTGATTTTTTAAAGAAGAATTTTAGGGACCTGTGTACACTAGTCACTTGATTGTCTGCTTGGTACATAACATAATCTCCGTTAACTTCCACGCACTGGTGACACCTGTCACGACGTTATTCCATGATAAAATGATTAGGAATCAACACCAATTGGTTATTGTATGCATATAGCCGTTTCGGAACATCGGAAGGAATGCGAGTTAGCGTTAGTTGTGTTGTAAGAATTGTTAACACAAAATAATCATGTAATTTCCAATTAGAACAACTAAACTTATCAGTAATGTGGGTCAACATTTTTTTTACAGACAACTTTCAGTCCTTAGCATATAACTTACTAAAATAAACTATTTGCCTGTAGAAACGATTATATTTTCCGAAATATATATTACTTCCTGCATTAGAAAGCAGCACTAGAAGTCGGTCTAAAGTTTTACAAATATGATGTGTTTGAATTTGTGTAAAGCGTGCTCCTGTTTAGGTAAGTTCCTTAGTATGTTTATTTAGGTATAAACTAGAACATTGCCTACTTTTTTATGTTGTATCGCCGGTCACAGGGTTAACTCGGATCTAGTAGTCTTAATTAAGGGGAAAATACTACACGAAGTCATTCTCTTGAGTACAGATCTCATTTCAGCCTAACAAAGTTTAAGAAATAGCTTATATTAGCTGTTATCCACGAATTTGTGCATTTTTGTATCGCCGGTCACAGTAACACCGGTCATGCATGAAAATCTTACCGGGTTTGATACATTGATGTGACAGTTTGTTATCCGAAGCTATATACAATATTTTTTTTGTTAACCATTTATAAACCCTTAAGGAAAAATATATTTTGATGTGCACGTTTCGTAGGTAGATTAAAAATATGACTAATTTTGTTAGTATTTTAACATTCTAAAGGAACATTCCAAAACTGTAAGCCAATATAAGACAGGGCTGTTATAAATAATAGGAAAATGGTTATAATGACTGATTAAAATAACTCAGTTCCAAATATTGGCGTTATATGATTCAAAAGATTAAAATTAGCCATGTGATGTGCGTAAAATTATTAAAAAATCGATGCTATACAAAAATCTTTGTGACGATTATCTTTTGCGCGGACATATACAAAATAATAAATAAATAAATAAATTATGTCTTTATTGTAACAATTAAAAGCTACAAAGGGCGAAGTTCAAGACTACGTTTCCTCACTTAACCTACACAATACCTAACATTATATAAAAAAATATAATTTACCTTAGTTACTCAATTTAATAATTTTCATTTAGAAGTACAATTTCATTAAAGCAATAAGACAGATTCAAACAAAAACAGGTAATATATGTTGAATTGATAATTTAAATTGCAAACCAGAAAGGTATCTGATATCGAAGGGAACCATATTGTATAGTTTAGCGATATTAAAAATAAACGATCTTTCAAAGTAAGAAGATGTATGTGCTGGGGTCATTAAAATACATTTATGACGGAGATCTAAATTGTTCTCATCACTCCGGAATTTAATAGTCCTATCTAGATAGTCCGGACATTTTTTACTAATAATTTTATTAAAAAGAACTAAGGAATGGAGCACCCTACGTTCATTCATTCTTAACCATTTTATTTCTCTCAGCTTTGCAGACACTCCCCTTTCACGCTTCCTTATACCCCCTATCAAACGTACACAACAATTTTGAATTAACCGAATTCTTCGGGCATCAGCATCCAATAGACATGGGCTGTACACAACATCAGCATAGTTAAAATGTGACAATACGATGGAATCACAGAGCATTTTTTTAAGTTTCTCATTTAACATATTTCGTTGAGTGTATATTAAATTAACTTAAGATTCGCAAAAACCCTTTTAATACACATACTGACGTGCTCAGAGAATCTGAGGCCGGTATCAATGACCAGACCCAGGTTTCTTGCCGCATACATATATAATTCCTCTAATTAGATACTATAGGAAGCATATTAAAAAATTAACAGGTGTTTTTGAGATTATTTATTGTTAAATTCCGATTTACTGAAAGTTGCATGTAAAAATTTTTTGACCCATGTAACAAATTTTAATATAATGTTATGCATGTTGTTATCAAATCAACCTAGTCAAACATGAAGATGTGTTAAAATGATAATTTTCCAGATTTGTATAGTGTGGCCGCATTCTTCTCGCTATTTCAGACTAATGAGACAAACAATATGAAACTTTACAAAAATGTTCCTATCGGCTTTTTACCGAATATTGTCTTAACAAAAAGAAAATCACACAAAAACATACCCAATTGAAAAGCGTCTAAGTCGAAGATTTACAACTGAGACCAAGGACGGTGATTTGCTCCGGCTGCCGTGACGTAAAATCATCAATTACCGTTCCGGACTCGTAGTTGTACCGTGTCGATTACAAAATGCAGTTGTTAGCCGGCCGTAGGACCATTTGTCACTCCCTCTTTACACTCGCTTAAAAGCTACAAAAGACCCCCTAAATTCTATAGAACTTGTGGTTTACACTTGTTATAAATTGCGATAAAAATGAATTACCTATATAAGATATTAAAAATTATTATAAATGACTGTACATATCTTTAACAGGATACGGTTTTCAACTTCTTGGGGCTGGTTATTGCTCTTAAAATTTTTTTTAACTTTCAGTTAATTAATTTTTTTTAAAAAAATATTATTTTTCTAAGTAATTTTTAATTTTGGCAATGTCATAAGTTCTCTCAGTTAAAATTCCACTGAAGATGAAGGTTTATGCCTTCGAAACATGTATGGAATGATTACCATTTTTTGAAACATTGTTATTGGACTAGTGGAGCAGATTTTGAGTTTCTTCCGCCATTAATCATTATAGTTAGAGAGATGGTGACAATAGGGGGCCCGTGAAGTGGAATATCAGTAATTTGGTTTTTCAGGTTTATTCGAGTTTAGGTCCCAATCTACAACTTTTAGAGAGGCGCTGTACCGCTTTAGATAGGAAATTCTCAATAAATTCAAAATTATATCGAGCCATGTCTGAAAATGAACTTACAACATCTGCGTGACCCCACGGGAAACACATTTTCTGACAAGTCAACCTTGTATATGTTGAAGATTATGTAAAAAAAAAATTGTCGTTCCATGTCTCGCCATTTCATTATTGGAATTTTTTAAAAATTTCCTCGGAGGAAATTCGGAAAACGATCGTGACATGTCAGAAAATTGACACACTACATTCCTTGACACCCAAATATTGTGAAAATAGTACATTACGTATCAAGGGCCGAAAAGAGCCTCCGACGGCCCGAGATATGTACCGTAGCTTTGATGCCAAATAAATAAAGAAATTCTTCAGACAGTTTTCCTGTCACATGAAAACACTCGCGCATGGAGAATGCAAATATCTATTTATTATTTTTGACAATTAGGCTCGGCGGCCTAGTGGTATAGCGTACTCCTTGTGATCTGAGAGTCGCGGGTTCAAATCCCGCACTCGGCATCTCTAGTTTTATTTATTTTTTTACAAGTGCCCGAATCTCTGAGGGTAGTATGGCTCGGTGGGTAGAGTGTCCGCCTGGCGATCTGAGGGTCCCGGGTTCAAATCCCGCACCGACAATTCTGGTTTTATTTATTTATGGATGGATGGTGACTCGAAGCGGGCGGGAAAAATCTTTCCCGCCCGCTTCGATACTTTCCTTCCCACTCTCTTGGAAAATGCCACTTTCGGTGAAGTGAACATGCATGAAAAGAGGCACTTTCGGGATACTTACACATGTAAAAAAAATTCATTTTCTGACATGGCTCGATATAATTTTGAATTTATTGAGAATTTCCTATCTAAGGCGGTACAGCACCTCTCAGCAACGCTCTACGGCATTTCATCAGATATAAAAGTTGTAGAGCCACGAAAAACCAAATTACTGATATTCCACTTCACGGACCCCCTATTGTCACCGTCTCTCTAACTATTAAAAAGTTGCTTCCATTAATTTCCGAAAACGAGAATTATACCTTTAAAAGAAATAATATTATTTTTATAAAAATGTTGCACATTTAATATGTATGTCAAAATTCCTTTTTCCAATATATTTTGTATTTAGATGTCAGTTCTACACCAATATATGAACTTCTAAAAATTGAAGGATTTGAAAAGTTGCATAGTATTTTCAATATTCTAAAAGTAAACGTCATGTCGCGTTGTCACGTATAACAAAATACGCTTGCCTATACGAAATGCAGTGAAATCGAAAATGAAATTTAAAATAGACGCACATACTGCACATATAAAGATATATCGTGCTTCACGTTAAACAGAATTTGCTAGTCTAGTCTGTAAACAAAAAATGAATTTTTTCGGTCGTCTCCAAACAGTCAAATCTAGAATTGTGCAATTACTGAACGATGGAAGCTTGACAGGCATTTTTAGTAAATCGATAGAAAACCTTTAACATTATATAACTCTAAAAAAGTAAGTTGGAACCATGTGTAATTAAAATTGTACACGGAAAAAAGACTATAGTAAAATTATTATAATAAAGATTTTATTTTAAAATTTCCTATAAAATATAGTATTAATTACATTTTTAATTATTATTTATTTCCGTACCAAAATAATATTGTTAACATAATTTCCAAAATAGTATAGTTAGAATTTCTGATAAATTTAGTACAATCAAGTAAAATACTAATATTCAACATATATTGTAAATTTTACAACGAATGTATAGTGAAAATAATTTAAGTATTTTTTATTGTAAAAATGACCAAGTGTTGTAAGAATGCTTTTTACGAGAATGAAAGGCTTAAATCATATGCAACATCGATCGCTGAAGTCAAGCGAGTTGGGCACGGTTAGTACTTGGATGGGTGACCGCTTGGGAATACTTTTACAAAAGATTTGAATGAATTTTACAAAAGATTTTATTAAATTTTACAAATGGTTTTTCTAAATTTAGTAAATTTTGCAAATGATTTTAGTAAATTTTACAAAAATATTTCATATAAATGGTTTATTAAATATTTTTGTAATTTTTACTAAAAATTTAGGTTATAATTTTGCTATAATTTAATGGCAGTTCTTAATAAAAGTTATTGCAGTCACATATAGAGCCATAAACTATGGTTAGTTTTACTATTTTTATAGTAAATTTAACTAAGTAAGTTTTCCGTTCCATGTAATATAACTTATTGCAATGCAATTTATAAAATCATTTAAATAATATAACACATATTGATAATATTTAGGTATAAACATACAACACACTGCGATAACTTAACTTAGCCACTAAACTATAACTTGCTGCGCTAGATAAATAAATAGCTAGGGAATTCGTTGGGACCGAACCGAAATGACAGTAATGTTAAGCTTTGGTCGTTTCGAAATTGCACAATTCCAGGTTTGTTCGGGTTGTTTGGACACGGCCAATGCCCGAAATTGAGTTAAACTCGGTCGTTTTGAAACGTCCAAACCTAAGATTGAGCGAAACTATCTAGCATTGGCCGTTTTCGAGCTTTTTACTCTAATAAGAGTTCCTCAAGTTGTTAAAAGGTAATTATTTCATTTAATTAAAGAATTTGTAACAAAAGTAGTTCGGGCAGGAAAAAACTTCATTTTTCAGAAAGTTTATTAATTCTAATGGAAATGTAGCTTTTAATAGCCTAAAACACAAACAAATTACAATATTTTTCAACTTAAAATGCAGTAGCAACAAAGCAATTTTTCAGTTATAATTATTCAGCTGATAGTAGTAGTTCGTAGACTGATTTATTCAGCAATACGCTACAACATTTTGACATAAAACAAACCTTTGAAATTTTGCTGACAGAAAGTTCCCACCAAATGTAAAACGCCTTTATTATTGATTTATAAAAAGAATAAACTGAAAGAGGAACTTAGTTAAATTTACTATAAAAATAATGAAACTAACCATAATTTATTTACGAAATATTAAATTAAGCAAAATTTTAACATACGTTTTTAGTAATAATTATAAAAATATTTAGTAAACTATTTATATTAAAAAAAATTTGTAAAGTTTACTAAAATCTTCCGTAAAATTTACTAAAACCTCTCCCAAGCAGTCAACCATCCAAGTGGCAACCCCGCGTCTTCGATCGACGGAATGTTCCCTATATAAATTCTCCACCCATTATTTGAAAAACCGAAATCCCTAGGATCCACTTCATATGATTTAAACCTTTTATTGAAATACTAACTATAGTTTTTTATAAATTATGTGTAGACTATCATTTTGTTACGGATTATTAATAAAGAATGTAATTAATATATTAATTGATTCAGCCGATACTAGGTGGAAATCCATAACTATAATATTATGGGAAGAAGTAAAACAGAGTTGAACTTGTCAATTTCCACTATATTACAAAAAGGAACAAAACATGCTTCGCTATACTCTAGCTTTGTCATATGAAAGTGATATAGTAAGATCTAATGAAAAAATGTACAATAATTCACATTATTAAAATTATAAAGAAGGAAAGAGGGGGGGGTTATAATGTCGGGAAAATCCAAAATTATGGTAGTAGGTTTACCAACGCATTGTAAAATCCCATCAGGTTCTCTGTTCAATCACAGTGACCATAATTTTTGTTTTTCCCGACATTATAACCTTCCCTCTTTCGTTCTTTATAATTTTAATAATGTGAATTTATTGTACATTTTTTCATTAGATCTTTATTAGATCACCTTCATCTGACGAAGCTATAAGTATAGCGAAACATTTTATGTTTCTTTTTGTAATATAGCTGAAATTTACAAGTTCAACTCTGTTTTTCTTCTTCCCATAATATTATATGTAATTAATATATTTTATAGGACTTTTTTCCATGCATTCATGGTTATACCTTCTGGTCAATGTTGGAAAGCCGCATATTCTCCCTGTACCTTCACATAAATATATCTCCACTTCGCCCCAAACGAAAATTTGTTATTTTAGACTCATAAACACAAAAGATTAAAATTTTATTGCCAATTGCGTCATGAATATCGCAAACACAGAAAGGTAAAATGCTCATAAAATTTAATTAACTAAATGAAATGACACTCCATATTCATTGTTCTGTTAATTGAAAAAAAGTTAAAGTGGGTATGATATTGTCAACCGCGAGGTGACATAAAAACGGGGTCAGTTCGCGTTAAAATGTTCTAATTTAGTATTATGTTTTTCACCCGAGCGATGACGTTTCGAACATAAGCAGGAAACAGGAAGTTGTTCTTTTTTAAAATAACGTACGTTTGTAGGACGATTGGGGATTTTAGGGGTTAATGGAAAATATATTTTTTTATAGGATTGTAACTATATCGCCCTTATTATCAGATTAGAATAAATATAGCGGGAATGAGGGCATGCAAACAAATTACTCAATCACAAAGAGAGTTTACCTTTACGATGTGAATATATGTGTTTTGGCAAAATGGTATAAAACAGGAAATTTCGGCCTGAGGAAGTTTCAATAATGAAGCGAAACGTTGGGTAATTGTTATTGAATAATTTGGTTGCCTGCCCTCATTCCCGCTCACTACCCCCCTAGTAGCTTATTAATTCAACGCGCCATTTATGGTTATTTTTCTTCAATCTCAGGATTTGCGGGTTTATAAACAGGATGTCCCATAACTTATAAGCCATAGAGCAACTGGAGATACTGAACATCAAACAACACCGATTAAGTCATATAAGTTTTTTCGAATTATTTCTGGTTTTAGAAATTAGGGGTGATGAAAGTGAAAGTTTATTTTCGAAAATAAGCCATAATTTGAAATCGGTTCAATGTATCGGGATTGAAAGTTGGCGGAATGATGTTTTTATGTAAAAGAGAACACTGGGTTTAATAAATATGTGAATTTTTTTTCTTACCTGTTATTATTCTTACTCTAGATTAACGACCTTCTAGTAAAAACGAAAAATCCGATATTTACTTTTGCTGACAATAGCACACTTATATCATCTTTCTCTTTGAATGCACAAACATCGGCTGCCGATGCACATCTTCGCAGACAGCATGAAGTATCACGCCTCAACAAAGACCTGGAAGAAATTTTGACTTGGGGTGACAGTAACCAAGTCGAATTTAACGCTAAAAAAACCCAGGCAGCAGTTTTTTCTAAAAAGGTTAACATTACAGAACCCGATATAGTCATGGATGGACACGTAATGCCACTGGCTTCATCTACTAATTTTCTGGTCGTCAATCTGGAAGGATATATGTCTTGGCATAACCACGTTGTGACAATCGCCAAGATAGCTTCTCAGAAACTTGGTGTACTCTTTCGAACCAGAAAGTTGTACACACCTCAACAACTTTTGACACTATACAAAGCCCAGATTCGACCATCACTAGAGTACTGCTCTCATGTCTGGAGCTCTGCACCCAAACATACTCTTCGGGTACTGGATTCCATCGAATGGAGGGCCATTCGTCTGATTGGAGACCACGAGCTGACGAAGAACTTTGACAGCCTAGAACATCGAAGACAGGTTGGGGATTTGACTCTCTTTTACAGATATTTTCATGGAAAGTACTCGGCTGACCTTGCCCTCTTATGGAACGGCCTTCCCGAGGTCGTTTTTCTCAACGAATATAACCTCCAACGATTCAAAACTAACGTGAATCGCATTTTGCGCACACGCACCATTCCCAGAGTGCCCTAAAGGGTTTTTTCCTATAGTGCTTGTATTTGATCATAAAAAATAAGTAATTTTAATCCAAGATTCTTAAAGAAGGGCAATTTGTAAACTGAAAAGGTATACTTGCTCTTTCTTAAATCTCGAACTGTTTGCGAGATATTTCCATTTTTACTTTGATGCATTATATCGTTTACCCTGTATTTTAGGACGAAAGACATTTCGGGAAAACTTATATGCCGGTGTATTTGATGTTTAGTATCTCCTGGTGCTCTATGATCCTTAGGTTATGGGACACCCTGTATAATAAGGCAATTGCATAACACCCTGTATATTTAAGTTAAAGGTCCATAGTTTTTCATTTTCTAAAGGACATGGCTTGTTAAGTTTTGTCGTTTTATTACGACGCTCTAATCTTATATTCTTTGGTCGTTTCCAAATCTACGAGCTCTCGTTTTATGAATTGCGGGAAAAATAAAAGTCCGAATAATAATTCGCGGATGGTCGGAGCTTATTATTGTGTTATGGGCAGCTCTTCGTGGAACGGCAATGAAAAATATTTTTATTAAGAATTCGTGACAAAAAAAGGCCGAGAGGGTTGACGATAAACGCGACAATGGAGATGTTGTTACCATATTGACACTGTTACCGAAATAAGGAATAAACAGTTTGCTTTTATATCGGTACGTCTTAAAAATTGATTTTAGTTAAAATATGTTCTATGAAGTAATAATTATGGGTGAAAATGCACGATTTAATGTATCCTATTTATACAACATATTTTTGAAATATTTAAACTATTGTGGTTCGGTATGTGAACCACTTTATAGTAATTATTGCATTTGAATACTTTTCCTTTATGTGAATCATAGTTGCGGTACACCCAGTAATGCATCGTTTTGAGGTGTCCGAGTTCCGGCTTCCCTGTACATTTTATAGAAATCCCGCATTATAACTTCTTGAAGAGGACGACATAAACGTGATGGCAAAACCACGAAACTGTTAGTGCCTGTTCTCACCAAAGCAACTGGCAAACGCAACCGCAACGCGACCGCAACTTCGGTCTAGTTGCTCCAAAGCAACTGGCAAGCAACGCAACTGCAATGCGACCTCAACTTCAGTTGAGTTGCTCTTGCGTTCCCAGTGGAATCAACTGGTTTGATGTCCCTTTTGATTTGAGCAAAATGTCGTCTCCATCAGATTAAGATATAACCGCAACAAACTTGCTCCTTAAAAAGTTTATAAAAAAAACTGAGCGACAATTTTGGGTTAACCTTTTTTATATCATAAATTTGAGACATAGTTCGTATATATAAGTGGCACAGGAATTAAATAATGATCCGGTTAAATTCCATAGGTTTTACCGAATGAGCCACAATAGTTAAATATTTTGCTGACTCGTCCCCCATGACACCGCGATTGGAGGCAACTGACGACGGCGACGCGGTATGCCGGGCAACTCAAAAGCAACTAGTTGCGTTGCAGTTGAGTTGCCTTAAGTCAGTTGCGTTGCGATTGCGTTGTGGTTGCCAGTTGCTTTGGTGAGAACAGGCACTTATAGTTCAGGAAATACACCAAACATCAGTAATTTGATTTTTGACATTGGCAAATCGCAAAGTAGTGTCAATGACGATATTTTCATTATTCCTTATGTTTTACCTCAATTTTTGGCAATAGCGCCATAGAAATTGTCTGCTAGTGTTTATGGTATTATCTGAACTATGAGAGTGTCGTGATTTTTGCCATTACGTTTAATTGAATAGCTTCTGATTGACTCACCAAAATGTATTCAAACTCGGCACATGGGTTTACCATGTCGGCCTCTTCAAGAAGGTATGATGCAGTTTTCCTATAAAATGTATAGGGAAGCCAATAATCAGCCACCTCAAGAATTACATGGGACTTCCTATGTTCAACTCAACGATGCATCACCCGGTATACAGAAAATTTATTTTATTCAATTTTTCAAGTTTTTGTCATATGCACCATTGATTTGAATAGGTATTCCTTAAATTGGTTATGGCACTTTTGACCTGTTGATTAAAAGTTTTTTTCAGTGTAAATCTAGAACAATAAAGGCCGCAATTTTTGTCCCCGAATTTACAACTTTTTTTAAATTTTGACAATAATTTACGTTAGTCTAGTTAGATAGAAAAAAACCTCAATATAAGAAAAAATTTTAAAAAATTCGTACCTGTAAAAATAGGTAAAACTATTTTTATTTACAACCATGCATGTAATAGTGACATTTCATCTATCTTTGGAAGGTGGAAAGTTGACGTTTTTTACTGTTACTTTCCAGCCGGGTGGAAAATAAATTTTTTTTTTATAATTTTTTTAAAAATCGATTTCTCAAAATAATATACGAACACACTTTTTTAAAAATTCTAATAGGTTTGCGTGTTTAGATATGTCTACTTTTTCCTTAATAGATAGAGTGGTCCTCAGCATTGAAAATTGTGACCAAATCGTTGATATCTTCTTTGTCTTGGCATTTTCACTGAAATAAGCTAGTAGCGCCGACTCAGAACCAGGATTTTGAACTGTTTCCCGTATACCATTCTTTGAGACAGTTATGCGTCTTGTCATATCTCGGGCGGATTTCAGTTGGCAGAAGCTATTTTTGCTGCTTCTCGAATTTCTGGTAGAGTAGCAGCAAAATCAAATTCCTCATCTGATAGCATTTTTCTGTTGTTAAAATAATATTTAGTGTTATAGTGACATAGGAACCATATTCAAAAAATGATATTTGCCGTCTTGATGTGTATTATTACCTTCGTTAGTTTACCACCTGCGGTTATTTGAAATTTATTTTCAATGGAAAAGTCAAAGTGACATTTATCTTTTATTAATAATTTTAATTCAAAATAATAAGAAGTGGATGTTAGATATAGTTGTAAATAAAATAGTATATAAACCTCGGTGAAAAGTTTCATTACTGTCTCGAGATTTAGTTAGCTTCGCCGCTTCGCGTCTCGGTTAACTACCGACTAACTCTCGACAGGAATGAAGCACATGAACCCGCTGTGCGACAAAAATGTTTTCCATCCGCTATAAGCACTGGATACGTTGGATTATACTTCACTTTTGGCATTTTTTAAGAAGCAAATTTTACGAACTATTAAGCTGTCTAATTTAATCTGTCAACTTGACAAAATAAGTTCCCCAGGTATTAAAAATATACAAGTTTTTCCCAAATTACCAAAAAATACAAAAATTACATTATTTTCCGCCCTTTAGTTGAAACTCTCCCGTTAGCGAGATTTTCCTACATCATTTTGCACCATTGCAACCATTTTCTGAAGTGATATCCGTATGTTAAAAACATGCACATAATTAAAACCAAGAATTCAAATTAGTTTACAAGAAAAACTTTTCCTTTAAACACCGAACCATTAAAAACGATCAACAGGTAATAAAGTTAACCCTTCCTCTTTCAAATTTTATGATCTATTACACCCTTTGCGAACAAAATATTGTGGTGTTTATGAAAGAACTTCGCCGACACCGCGCCGTAACAAAACTTGAAAATTTATTGTTCGGCAAAGTTTAAATTTGCAGCGATAAGGTCGACTGTGCTAATGAAGTGCCTTTGTACAATATTAATCCCGTCAATATCCGACCCGAGAGGAACAATGCAGGACGAGGGTACGATGTAAATTCAAATAAGACGGCAGTTTTAAAGCAATTATTTCAGGTAATTTTTGGCCACCAAATATTGTGGCAATTTAACACTTAACAGTAATATTGCCTAGTGTAAGGGGAGACAAAACATTCCATTCATAAAACACCATTTATTTACAATCATGCACAGTTCTACAGTTTCAAATAAGTTAGAAATGGCTTTAAAAAATGGCAACGCTGTAATAATAATAATAAAAATAATAATAATACTTCTTTATTATATTTTACAAAGTAGGATAAAAGTGAAATGATGTCATAAATTAGAATGGGTTTACCATTCCTTGTCTAAAAAGTCCGCTAATGTATAGGGTTCAATATCTATTAACACTTTTTTTAATGTTTTTCTCCACTTTGACACACTGGTAATAGATTTTATCATTCGGTAGCTTGTTAAAACATATAATAAGGATTTTTTTGTGTGATAGTTAAACGGTGACGTTTTTTGTTCTTGTATAGTTAACATCGACATTTACAGTTTCAAACTTGTTCTTATTCCTAAACAAAAACATCAGACATTCAAAAATATAAAGCCCATAGACTGTTAGAATATTCATTTGTTTAAATATTCCCCTACAGGAATCTAAAAGGTTAATTTTACTAATTATCCTTATTGCTCTCTTTTGTATTATAAAAACCCTTTGTAGTTCAGAGCTACTTCCCCAGAACAGTATGCCATATCTCAGGAGGGACTCAAAATTTGCATATTATAGAATTTTTAAGGTGTTTAGTTCATATATTTAGCCACTACTTTTATTCCATAACCTATACTACTCAGTTTCAGACACAAACCATCACTATGATTCCCCCTGATAAAAATTCTTCTATAGCAATACCTAAAAATTTTGTATTATTATCTAAAATTATCTGTTTATCACCTAGAGTGATTTTATCAGGTTTATTCAATTTACTTTGCTTGGTCATGAAAAGAAGTAATTTAGTTCTCTCGTCATTTAAAATTAATTTATTTTGTGAAAACCAGTTGCTGATCATAACAAAAGCATTTTCTGCATTGTTAATAAGATCCTCAATATTTGATCCTGATACAAGGAGATTCGTGTCATCTGCATAGTTTGTTGTTGAACAACTCTTTTCGATACTATTGAGGTCATTTAAAAAGATAATGAATAGTATAGGCCCCAATATAGTGCCCTGAGCTATGCCAATGCTGTTTCTTTGTAAATCAGATTTTACTTCGTTGTTACAATGCTGAAAGTCCACTCTTTGCATTCTATCCGACAGATAAGACCTTATCCACTCATGTGCATTTCCTCTAATTCCATATTTATTCAGTTTATACAATAATAAATTCCTATCGATGCAGTCATACGCTTTGCTTAAGTCCAGAAATATACCTAGAGCCAGGTTTTTATTTTTCAACTGATCTAATATGGCCTTTGTAAATTGAAAAATTGCAGTAGTTAGGTACCTACCTGTCAAATAGCCATGCTGTGTTTGAGAGAAAAGCTTACATTTATTCATAAAGCTAATCGATCGAGAACACATTACTAGTTCAAAAATCTTAGAAAAACTAGGAAGTAAGCTTATAGGCCGAAAATTATTTAAATCTTTGGGAGAGCCTTTTTATAAAGAAATTTTATCTTGGCAACTTTAAGTTGTTTTGGTACAACACCATATCTCATTGAATTATTTATTATATGTTTCAGAACACTAACAATATCTAAAATCGAGAGTTTAACTATACTTGTTGGGATTTCATCATCACCGCTACTGTATTTGTTTTTTAATTTGCGGGTTATATCTAATAATTCATTGTTATAACCCGCTAATAATCTAATAATTCATTGTTAGTGATAGGTTACAGAACCATCGATTGGTTATTGTCTGAGTTATTACACTGAAAAGGGGTTATATTTTTATTTCCCTTCATTTCTGGTATTATACTTAATAGATGATTGTTAAAATCATTCACTAGCTTCTGAGGATTTTCACCAAAATGATTTTCTTTTATGTTTACTTTACCATTTATCTCATTACAAATGGCCCATAAACATTTATTTTTATTATCTGATGTCTAGAATGTCTATAGAATTAGCTACACCACTGCTTTACCTAAAAAAATAACATAACCTCATTATTCTCACTATCCGACGAAATATTAATCCGATGTTAGAATAGTCGAATTTCTTACACACCAGACACTGACGAACCATTGTAAATAGCTAAGAAAAAGCTCTAAATAGTTTTAATTCGAAAAAACACTAAAAATTAATCCAAAATACAATAGACCACAAACAATCACAATAGCAGAAGCGATAAGCGGATAACAACACTGCCGACGAAAATGAATAAAAATTTTAAACTTCAGGGCAGGTATAAATGAGCATACAACGTTGCCACTGTGATTTACTTAAAACATTTCAATTTGATGCTGGAATAATATTACACTTCGGTTTCAAACTCTCAGTACAGACTTGGCATCATTGATTACTGTTAACTCTTTCCCAATAAATCACATGGGAAAATTACTAAATTTAAATAAAGAACTATCAATTTTAATCATAACAACGGTAAAATATACAAAAAAGTTTAAACTTGTTTTGCTCATTTGAGACCTTCATGATCCATATACACGGGTTTGAAATGTAATAAATTTTTAATAAATCGAGTATTTAATAAGACATTAATTTCGAATTTTGGACACTGTTTTAGCCATAAAAAGCCTCATATTTTGAGAGAAACAATACAAAAAACGGTTTAACTACCATGAATCAACACATCATAATATTTCTTGTATTACCCATTCCCAGGTGAAATAAAGTATTTTTTTCAGCACCGGTTTATTGCTTAAGCCCATTGAAGTTAACCAACAAAAATTCTCAAAAAATAATTTTGTTTCTACATGTTACACAGAACACCAATTCCTCTTGTATATTCAAATAACAGCTCTTTTGGTATGTCCCAATAAAACGTGTTAAATACACACACACACATAAGCAACTTTAGCGCTAGCAGACTCAACCCCTCATTCCGGAACCATTCGAAATTAGGGATGTAATGAATACAGACCCTTTGCGGGGATCGCCTTAAAGTTAAGCAGATTATTGGTCTCCTCGTAAGATGTTATTCTGTAATCACATCGACGCGTCGCTCTCTATTAGCCCTGAAATACAGAATTAAAAGAAAATCGTTAATTTTCAATTAATCAGTTTTAATTATTCTTGTCTGGTGAATTCATACGTGTGCCCCTGGCATAATCGATGTGGCCCAGGCGACTTTGTGTTCATATTATGTGGGACTAGCAGGAGATCAAAATCTCAGGGGCCCTGAACCGGCCTTTGGAATATCAAGACAAGCAACTAAAACAAATTAGATAAGATAGTAAGGTCTGTGCACCTACCCTGTACTGACGAGAACAAAAGAGTTCGTAACCGGTCTGCAGGTGGTGTCTTCTTAATAGAGAAGGCATCCTTCTCTTGGTAGAGCCATTCGATTTGAAATTAATGTTTCATTATCTAACTGGGTTTTCTGGTCTTTTAGAATGTAATTTTGACTTATTTTAATTGTTTTTAATTATGTTTTGTTCATGATTTTAATATTTGACCTACGTTGTTCCATAAATTTTAAGCTTAGTACTCATCGAACTTCATTATTTAAGAACTCTTTCATCTGGAGGACTTATGGAACGACCTTCCCGAGGTCGTTTTTCCCTACGAATATACTACGATACTAGGATTCAAAACCAACGTGAATCGCTTTTTGCGCACACACACCACTCCCAGAGTGCCCTAAAGGATTTTTCCTATACTGCTTGTGTTTGATCATAAAAAAAGAAGCTTGGACCAACTTTTGAAATTGACGGAACGAAAATGAGTCAGTGTCATTGACAATATTTTCATGCTCTATTTATTTTACCTCAATTTTTGACAATAGCGTCATAGAAATTATTTGCTGGTGTTTGGTGTATCACCTGGACTATGAGAGTTTCGTCGTTTTGCCATCACATTTAATTGAATAGCTTTGGATTGGCTTGCCAAAATATATTCAAACTCGGCACATGGGTTTATCATGTCGCCCTCTTCAATACATTATAATGTAGTTTTTCTATAAAATAAGTTTAGCTAATATTCAGTCAATCTTGGTGGTCTTTTCGACATTCTTTTTATTATATTTCTGCTTTCTGGAGCTCCATTTATCATGTTTCATATTTTCATAAAATGATTTTTCTCGATTACATATCTTGCTTTTCTGATGTTAATTCGAAAGTAGATTTATATTCTTATGTTTCGTAGTATAATCTAAGTGAAGTAAACAAGCATACAACAAAGAACAAACCCTCATTTTCATAAAAACGTCATAATAAACATTTATGAATATCGAGCAGATACATATATAGTTTTTAATACCCATTGATCTTGTTTCATGCCTATAATGCAAATAAAACAATAAAATATTTGCAGGCGTGTTTTAATGGAAAACAAATTTATATCTGCCAAACTCAACGAAAATTTAATTTAGTTTTTGGTATAAACAACATAAATTTTCTTTCGCATTCTTGCTGTCACCATATTTAATTTATCTCCTGCCTTTTCCGGGTAGTATTTATTTATTTTCTTTATGTACTCAACAGGTATAAATTTACTGGATTCCTTTTGAAAGCGTGACTTGATTACCTCCGAAGCGTTTTAATTACTTTATATTTTAATTCTCGTTTCGAGCAATTATGTTTTTAATAAAATAAACATTTTAGAATCGTGTTTCTCCGACGAAGAAAATAATCATTGTACTTAGTAAGAAATTATATTACGAATTGTGGAATATCTGTAGACTTTTAGTACATTAACAACGCTAAAGACAAAAAAGCGTTGTATCGTCCACATATGACACAAATAATAAATTTGTCCATTATTTATGATGTGTGTTTGTTACTATTTACCCTCAATTAATATATGGGTCATTATTTTAGAAACCGCACACTTTTTAACCATGATTTTATAGAATCGTCTCAAAAATATCGTTTTGTTCTTCATCCTTTTATCTGCAAATGCAAATCGCATTTGACGACAAAAGTGGCACTTCTATTAGTTCGGTAGTTATTAAATATTTTCGATCGCATCGGAATGCACCGGCGTGACTGGTCGAGCCGTCTACAATCCAGCTCGGTGCAGTGTGAATCATTAATATTTGTGTAGTTTTCATTGTTCGAAAGCGTAGTCCTGCCACTCTTCGTCTAGTCGCGCGCTGGCTGACTAGCGTTCGAAATTTTTTAATAACTGCCGATCTAATAGAGGCACCACTTTGTCGTAAAATGGGTTCTGTAGATAAGAGGATAAAGAACAAAATGGTAGTTTTTAAAATTAATATAATATGGCATAAGACCACGTTAAAACTATTTAAACAAATAAATAGTTATTATCTTTCATTTGTTCACAATGAAGTGTAAAATAAAAAAAGATCGATATTGATCCAATCAGTACAACTGGAGATATTAAATTTCAAATATGAGAAAATTAAATAATTGAATGTATATACACACATAGATTCAAAAGTTTTGCATCACTCTGATTTTGGCATATGAAGATAATTTCAGGAATACATTTTTTTTCTAAATGTTTATTTATGTTTATCAGTTAACGATACTATTTTTTGTAGCAAAAAAAATATTATCAAAGACATTTGTTTAAGATAACATTTTCAGTGTTGTATTTTGTTGGCGCTGGCCAGTTAACTTTTTCGGTTTAGTGTGTAAAAATGAATCGCCGAGTAATATTTAAAATTGATCGTGCAAGAATAGTAGCTTTAGTTGAACAAGGTCATTCCCAAAGATGTGTTGCTGAAAGAATAGCGGTTTGTGAAAGTGATGTCTCTCGCATATGGAATCGCTATCTAGAGACTAATTCTGTGCGAGACAGACCACGAAGTGGTAGAAGGTGTGTTACTAACGAACAGCAGAACCGCTATATTACGTTAATAATTCGGAGAAATCGTAGTATGCCAGTCCCACAACTTCAGAGAGATGTTACGCATGCAATTGGAGTTCGCGTATCCGTCTCTACACTAAGGAGACGAATTCTTGAATCCGGTTTAAGATGTCGGCGACCAGTAAGAGTTCCCCAACTACAATATGACCACCGAGTTCGTCGACTGCAGTGGGCTGAAACGCACGTTCGCTTACCGGAAGAATTTTGGAATTATGTCCTATTTTCCGACGAGACCAGGATTTGTCTGGTAAACGATAGTCGCCGGATTCGTGTTTGGAGAGAATCAACAAGAACCACTCAACTTGCCCATGCTCACCCCTTGCTTCCATTCGCTGGAGGAAGCGCCATGTTTTAGGCAGGTATTATGTGTGACAGCGTACTGAGTTAGTGCGCATTCAAGGCACAATGACTGGCGACAGGTACATTAGGGATATTCTACATCCTTATGTTAGAACGTGGAGAGGGGCCATTGGTAACAATTTTGTGTTTATGGACGACAATGCCCGGCACCATCGTAATAGAGCTGTGGATGAATCCCTAGAAAGTGAGGGAATCAATCGCTTGAAGTGGCCTGCTTTGTCCCCTGACATGAACCCGATAGAAGATGATTGGGATATGCTTTCTAGAGCAGTTCGCGTTAGAAGAAATCCCCTTAGAACTCCCCAGGAGCTTGTCGTCGCTGCTACCGAGGAATGGCAGGCTATTCCACAAGAACGCATTGCTAACCTTACGCACAGCATGCGACGTCGTCTTCAAGCATTGAGGCCTGAGGAGGAAATACACTTTATTAGAAGCTATATTTTTTTAAATTTCACAAATTATACAATATAAATAGCTTTTACTTTTGTTAGGTTTTTTTTTGTGAGGTTTTAAATGTTGTGGTAAAATTAAAATTTTTAAAACTCATTGATTTTTATTTTAAACTTATCAATGAACTAATATTTAGTCTATTTTCACCATGACGTAATTACTTATTCGAGAATCAGAGTGATGCAAAATTTTTGAGTCTATGTGTATATTTCGGACGATTCTGATATATCACGGTTAAAAAGTGTGCGGTTTGTAAAAGAATTACCAAATGATAATAAAACCATTTAAATGCATTCAGATATTGTGTGCGTATCTTATATTATCCTCGCCAGTCTTTAACAACGCCGGCCAGTTAACGCGTTTTCCTTTTCTGTCTTTTCACAAAGTCTCCGGCATCATCTCAAGCACGTGAAGAGCTCCTCGAAGTAGACCCCTCAAAAAACGGGGCCCTCTAAACACGACCCTCCAATAATTGTCTAACAAGCACGTTCGCCGACCAGAAGTGCCTCGCAATTAATTTTTACTTCAGATAATTAAACGAAAGTTTTGTTGGAAAAAAGAGAAGCGACCGGAGAACCGCAAGAATTTAATTTGGCATCCGTATAAGCGGCCCTTTTGTCTTTATTAATCAAATAAACAAAGAAGGGTTTCGGTGGTTCGTTAGGAATCTTTGATTTTAAACAATTTGAAGCACAAATAGTTTTTTGCTCTTGTGAAAGTCCGAGTCAATATCGTTTTACTATCCTCTTTTACTTTTGCTGTACAATCATAACACGGGCAATTGAAGACACAAGTGGATGAAGGGTCTATGTAACATCAAAATGATATAGAGAAAATTGAGTTTAAGGTTTTTTCTTGTCTGGCACGATCATCAGTACATATTATCCTTCATCAACTTGTATATCTGTTATTTACGATAAGAATAATATTGATAGTAGTTGTAACGAATTTTATATACAGAGTTATCAATTTAGTTTGTCCCACTTTTAAGAGCCTGTAACTTTTTTGTATTTTGAGTTAGCGCGTTCATTCAAAAAACGAGATGTAGCATTTTTAGCCAAGTTTTTATGAGTGTTGTCAAAAATGACAGTAGGTGTCATATGTCACACCGAAAAGCAAGTATTATTTTTTTAAAATGGGACACTATATATCAGAAGCGCATTAGATGGCGCCTTTTCTTCCGATCTCAAAAATATAACACACATATGCATTTTCTTTTCATTCCATCAAACATTGACAAAAATATTTAAAATTATGTTATTGTTAAAAATCATCAAGATAGCTATGAAATTGTTTTGGTTGACAACATTTAACAATGAATTTGTTGAATATTAAAGTCTATAAAAACATGTTACGCTATAAAACGGTATATCTCCTTTAATAACAGAGATAATGAAGTAAACCAAAAAAGAAATTGTTGGGGAAAGATGGACCTACCGTTTAATGCAATATGTTTCGGTTGCTAATATACTCCACAGGGCGATGAGAATTTTTGGAAAAAAACATGCATTTTTAGTACACCCAGTATAAATCGAAAATTAAATTTTTATCATAAACAGCTAAAACTATGACAGTGTCAAGGAACCAACCTACAATGCAAAAAAATCATTCAAATCGGATCATAAATAGCATGAAAAATATGGGAAATTTATGATGTTGCGTTAATTTTGTCCAGGAGATTATTTATTTTCGTGAAGTTTTACTCGTTAATAAAAAATTGTTTAGTTAATTTATTGATATTTAGATTGTCTGACATATTCATTGGTATCAAGCAAGTTTCGGTGACAAAATTTTGAAAATTGTTCATATTTGAAATTGTTATTATTGTTACATTATATTTTTAACGCAATTTTCTCATACTGTTTTCCAATCCTTTAACTTTACGAATGCAGTATTGTAAAAAATTAAGTATATTTGTCTAAACCTTCACATAAAGCAACCTGTGATTAAACACAGCTCTTAAACATATACCTGAACAATACTGCTGTAGCTAACTTTATAAATTTAAATGTATGCCCATTTATTTAACTGAAATGTCTACAATAAACTTTACACAACTCGCTTCCGCGGTCGCAATTAAAAAAGTTATCCACTCGACACGGTTCTGACTTCGATGAGTCTCTTCACTCGCTGACGGCGACTCTTAACGAATTGTACTTCATTAGGCTTATGCTCGACTGCATCCGAGAAATAAAATACCAGTTTGAAAAAGTAGGAACGAATTAACTCCATCAAGAGGTTTTTTAATTGCTTTCCTGGGTAGAAAAATAATATTGTTTAGAGGTATTTTAATAAAATTACGCGAAAAAAGATAAATCGGTTTTTAGTTCCAATACACACATAAAACACATAAATAAATGCTTTGGTAACTAGGTTCAGCGTTGACTTATTATCTAAGTAAGTTTTTTCGAAATGTTTATCGTTCTAGAAATACAGGGTGTTGAAAGTGGTATGATGTTTTCATGTCATGAGTAAGAAATGAGAATTTGTAGAAATGTTTAAATTTCACATTAGAGGGCGCAGCGTTAGCATTTTTAGACACAAATTGGACACACATTATTTGCTGAGAAACGTTTCGAAACATTTTCGATTAAAATTATAAAGTTGTATCGAGATACATGTGTTACGAAACTTTTGCGACACATTTTCGAATCCAGTTACTAGAAACACTTAAAGACGTGCTTGTTTCGAAATATTTTACAAACCATAGTGTGGATACATTAACGACACGCGAAGATAAATATTGTTCGAAACATTTTTAGATAGAATTATAAAGTTTTGGTAAGACACAAGATTGCATTGAATTTCCCATAAGAGATTTTTTATAGCATCGGTGCACGTTTATTAGCGATAAATAAGCAACTTCTTGATATTTTTTATATTTTAGGTGTTATTATTGATCCATTTTCAACCACAGATTGAGGTAAGTGTTTAAGGTAGATTTTTAATCGCCATCTGAACAAGTTTGAGGTTATGTTATTGTTTAGCGAGATTTAAATTGTTATTTTTCTGTAAAATAGCGTATTTAAAAAAATATTCGAAGCTATAGAGTGGGTATACTCTATGTTGATAAATACAATGCAATAAGCTGTTTTTAACAGAAAAATAACAATTTAAATCTCCCTATGCAAACAATAATAACATAACCTCAAACAAGCTGGTGATTAAAAATATTCAAAAAACAGTTACGTCAATCTTTTTCTGAAAATGAATCAATAATAACATCTAATATACAAATAATATCAGGAAATTGCTTATTTATCCCTTATAAACGTGTACCGATGCTTTAAAAAATGTCTTACTTATGCTGTCCATACCCAACCTTTGTTTTCTGTGCATACAAGTAAACCTTTTTTTCTGTGGCATTCTCCATCACCTTAATAAATCTTCTATTTTTCTGTGCATCATGGAAACATTATTAAAGCCAAAGACGAGAAATTGCGAATTGAGTCCATTTTGGACCAGAATAATTTATTGCTTTCTAGCGGCCATTTTGTGAAATGAATTTTTATTTTATTAAAATGAGTTTTAATAAAATTCCTGCATCTCTTGAAAAGGCAGAAGTTGTTCGATAAGTTCCATGTTCCTAGCTAAGTCGATTTCTAAAAGAAATAAATAAAATTTTGAAAATATTTTAATTTTCATTTTTTTAACAAAGTATATTTTTTTCTGTAAATGCAAATAAATCGAGGGCACATTAAAAATATAAAGCCAAATTACTAAACTGCACGATAAAATTTACTGCGACAATGATTTTTTGGTTCTTATGTGCAATAACTAGTTATATGAAATAACATAACTTATAGGAAATATACTTATTGTTTTTCTTTTATTTTACAACAGTGAAGGTATCCTAATGGTTTTGCGCATGGGTTAACATAGCCCCGCCCCTCTATACTGTCATTTTTGAATAAACAGAAGTAACAGTTTAGAAATATTTTCGAACATTTTCGATAAAAGTTTCGATTGTGCATCGAAACAGCGAAAGTCACAGCTAGTACCAACCACTTGGAAACACGTGTCAATGTCCCATTTAAAATGTATACGTTTCGAAAATATTTCCATTTTTGTTGCCAACAGTTTCCAATTGTCATCGGAAACAGAAGCGATAGTTACGGTACCTTCACCATAATGTATCTAAAAATGCTACTTGGGTAGTTACATACACCGATGTAACACCGAGTTGAATAAAACTGACTTTATCCTATTTTTAATCAAAGATTCTCAAAGAAGGGCAATTTCTAAACTAATAAGGGAAACTGGGCCCGGTCTTAATATATCCAACCGCTCTCGACATGCTTCCATTTAGACATCACACTGTGTCAAAAAAATCAAAGTTAGAATGGAAATATGTCGAAAACGGTTAGAGATTTAAGATCGAGCAAGTATGCCTTTTAGTTTAGATATTCTCCTTCTTTGAGAATCTTGGATTAAAAATACTTAATAACAGTTTAAAAAAACATAGATTTATTTAAGCCAGTGTAAGTAGCTAGCGTCTTTTAATGTGAAACTTTTTAAAAAAATTCCTACAAATTTTTATTTCTTACTCATAAAACATCATACTGCCCCCCCTACATTCCTTATTATATCATTTTAAGTAAGAAGGTAATATTTCTATTTAGGTTTCATAATGGATACATTATGAAATGCAAAAAAATTGAATAACCTGCCAGTTTTCTAGGCATTATTGATTCGACAAAAAATTTTCATAGAAAGCTTTAAAATACTATCCTCTAACCTTGCAAATAGATCATTTTTACTAGGTATTTATCTGAAATACCTATACTCGGAAATATATAACATGCTGACGGTGTCCGTCAACTAGTTTCTAGTCACAACTATAAAACAACATAACCTAAAAATAAAAGAAATATCTTCCAGTATATGCTCTATTTCTAAAGTTTTATTCAATAAAGTACTATTTTTATTTTTAATTCAATATAGTATTATATATATTACTTTATACATACATATTCATAGTTACTATAGACATTTCCTGGGCATTAATTGTTATTCCTGTCAGATTCTGTATCGACACAATATTTTGTTCAATAGTATTATTTATTATTTTGTTCAATATTTTGAACTTTGTTCTGCTCGCACCATAACTCAAAGTTTTGCATATTCTTTTTAAAAGTTTTTCTAGATTATTTTCTGCAATTTGTCGTATTTCTGACGGAGTACAACTTTCTTCCTGACTCATTTTTATTAACTTTAATAATATATTTATTTTTAATTATGACGGATGGGAAGAAGCTTTGTTGTGTTCAATTGTTTCTATCATAGCATATTTAATACTTGTAACATTTTATTAAATTTTAAAAGTATTGCCAACCCAAGAAGAAAATATTAATTCAAATGGAAAAAATGTACTATATAGTTTTTCAGACTTTAAAGACCCAAATGGAAAAAGTATTATAAAATACACGGTCCATAAGACAATTAGAGCATTGCACTTTAGAGAACTCCCCGCTTCGCGGGTCGTTTTCTAAATTAGACGCGTCTTGTGAAACTTCTATCTTAATATACTATTTTTAGAACGCCTGTCGCACTTACGCTCCTTATAAACCTGTTCACACATTTTTATTGTTAAAAATGTGTTATTTTAGGTATATTTCAGAATCCAAATTTCACTTCAAACAAAGCATCTACGGACCCATGTTGATAGGAACTGTTGGTCTTATTCTTGAGTAAGGAATCACCACACGAGCGATGACACATGTTTGTCGAAACACCCTGTATAAACGCTAATACAACCTAAACACGTTGAAACAAAATTATTCTCACATAATTTAATATAAAGCACGGTCGATGCAATTTTGGTGACTTATTATCGCTATAAACCTTACAGACTTACGTCGGATGATGAACGACCCAGGCGCTATTAGCTTATACAACGTTTTTAAAACAAATTACTTTTAATAGCTGCTTCGTAACACTGAACAAATTAGCATAAGGCTTAATTAGTTATAAAACCGAGCTTTGGGGCTGGTAGTCAAGGTTTTTCGTATAATTTGCTGATAATTTGGATATACTAGATGGCCGGAATTTTGGAGTTAAATTTATTTCCACCATTATAAAATGCTTTTTTTATATAGCAAAAGTTGCAGCTAATAAAAAGTATTTTATTTGTTAATTATTATTTCAAATGCCAAAATCCAGAACCGTAGTATTTTTTTATTTACATTCATATACAGTATGTCCACGGATGGGGTTTACAAGAGGACAAATGGACTAAAAATTGAAAGATACGAAAAAAAGTCACTCTTAATAAACGTTTTTACTTGAATAATGAATAGGTGATACTTGTTGTCAATGTCTTTATTTAGTGAAGTAATAATAATAATAATAACAATACGAACATTTTTATTAACATGAAAAGAATACGATAACGATTTCATAATTCAAAAACTCCACCCCCATACTCGACACATTTTTCTAATTGTTTTCTCAAATAAGTGAAAGAATTTCTGATTTCTTCCTCAGATATCGACTGGATAATTCTGCCCTTCGGCACTTCAATATCATTTGGTATTGCGGTTACAAAATCAATTTGTTTTAAACGGACCCATAAAAACATATTGGCCAAGGTTAAGTCGGGACTTCTTGGGGGCCACAAAACTGGGCCATTCCTGCCAATCCACCTTGGACCAAATCTGCGGCCAAGCCATTCTCTAACCTCACGAGCGAAATGGGCTGGACAACCATCTTGCTGAAAGTACATATTTTGTCGAAAATTTAATGGTAGATTTTCGAGTTTATCATTGAAAAATGTATCCAGCATTTCTAAATATGATAATCTATTGCACGTGTTATCAAAAAAATATGGCCCTATAATGCCATGGATGGATATCGCACACCACACGTTCACTTTTGTGAAATATTGTCTTCTCGTCATAATTCTGAATTCGAGATTTTCTAAAGACCAGTACCTAACGTGCTGGGTTGCAACGGTTCCATTTGTTGAAAATGTACTTTCATCAGAAAACATGATACATTTATAAAAATTAACATTTCCACTTACAATTTTGTCTCTTATCCACAGGCAAAAATCAAGTCGTTTCGCGTCGTCTCCCTCTTCCAATCTTTGATTAAAGTGCGGTTTATACAGACACAATTTATTTGCTTTAAGGATCTTCTGAATTTCACAACTTCCAACTGAGTAACAGTTCTTCTTTTTTTTGAGGTCCATAACCGAACCAGTTCTCTTGATCTTTTTTATTAACTTGCAGATTGCCATCCTAGTTATTGGGATTCCTACAAATTTCTCGGTAAATTGTTCCATGACGTAGCGGTATCAAACTTGACCATCCCCATAACATTGTATTATAAAAACTCTTTGTTCAGTAGATAGCATTTCTACTTAAATAATAACTTCATTAAATAAATACATTGACAACAAGTGCCTATCACCTAAAGTGTCATTATTATTTTAACTAGGTTCACCAGTCAGAGGTATGCCAGAGAATACTTTTTGGGAAATAATTTTTACATAGGTAAACCATTTAATGAATTGTTCTACTTCGGTTTGTTATGTAGAAAACACATTAAGAGTGACTTTTTTTCGTATCTTTCCCCTATATCCCCCCCCCCCATCTGTCTGTACCTTAAGGTGACTAAAATATCGGCCCCCCTAATCGCCTCTGTAAACCATCCTTTCCTCTTGACACTAATGAAACACTTTCCATCTCGGTATGTAATATACTATTTTCGCAATGTACCACAGTATAATCCACATTTCCTTTTACATATGGCTTCAAGTAAGATGTTTGAATCTCATGTATACTTTTTTTGTTACAGGTATGCATCATCCCTTAGAGATTTGGTAGACTGATATCGGTAAGAATAATTGAGGCGTGGAAGTAACAAAGGGACCAAGTGCCAGAATCGTCAACTCAAAATATTGGCCAACAAATGTTATTATATCAAAAAAGAAATATTTTATTCACAAATAATGGTATATGCTTGTGTATGATATGTACTTGTACTTGGGCACTTTGCTCGTTTCATAGGATGTAGTCGTTTCCTCATAGGACCTTTCTATCTCATTTTGAAAAATAAACTTGGCCCCTTTGTTACTTTCACTCTAATTGTATTCAAAACCCTAAAAGAAATTATGGAAAATTACCATTACCGTTGCAACAACCGACAAAATTACCCTGCTAGTATTTTTTGATCTTAAGAACAATTTTTATAACATCATGAATCTTAGCAAAAGTAATGTATTTTCGTCCTCAATCAAATTCTATATTATTTGATTTTAAGAAATTGTCAAAGAAAAAATAAATTTAAAGCAAGTGTACCGAATTATAATTTACCAATGAATAAGTTCCGCTAGACTTGATCAAAGTATTAACTCATTTGCTTCTAAGGCCTGCTGCTTTGCAAATAAAAGCTGGAATAGCCCATAATTCTCTACTTACAAAGCGGCCAGCAGTTCGAGCTAGGGACATCTTATGCTCCCCTTGTGCAAAGATCTCAGCCGTCTGAATGAGCGAATTTTTTAGTTTAAGTTACCGAATAAAGAGGATTGAGTCAGTTCTGTAATTAGATCGTACTGGGAAAAACTGAGATTGCGGGGAGGAATTGCTTATCTTAAGCAATTAAGGTAATTCATTAAATTGAAAGTAAGTTTCTATGGAACTATGCAGTTAAGCCATTGTATTCTTAGGTTAACCACATAATGTAACAAGTCCGAAGCAGAATAACAGAGTTTGTGATGCCACCATTTTCAACCAATTAAGATCAAAATCCGTCTATTCAAATTCGAACTTGGTCTATTTTCGGAAGATGTTTTGTTACCTGATCCTTTGAAATTCGAACTATAAGAAAGATGGCTATGTATACATATGACCAATCCACAATAGAAGACACATCGCACTCAGATTGTTCGAAATTCGTTAAAAGCAAGCGTTCGTCTCCAAATATGCGTTGTCAGATTTCTACAATGGCCCGTTTTTCTTTAACCTTTGATATTGAAAGCCTGATCTCTCTCATTTATCAATTGGCAAACCAATTGCGCTGTTATGTGATATTACGGTGATCGACTAGCTTGGAAGGTGTTCTATTCGATCTCTGGCTGATGTTTTGACAGACTTACTTAATTTGACGGATATCTTGCCAATGCCTCCATATTACGCAGTGTTGTAGATGCGGCCGTTCTCACAACCTACCAGTGCCGTTATAAAAGAAGGCATCGATACGACAAGAGCGTTACCAGAGCGTTACCAGAAGCTTTGGAGACTTAAATAAATGAAGGAAATCGGTGATGCAGGTAGCACCATGGATATGACGCTACTGTATGATGTTTAATATCAGGTTTGTTCCGCGCTAAGCTCCAATACTATTATTTATATTAATTATCTGAATAGCACCGAGACATTTTGTTTGTTCCAGTTTATTCACATTAGTGTTTATTTTTTTTTCTTCTCTTTATTACAAATTATAGACCCTAAAAAGGTTAGTTTATTTAATAAAATCACGCTAGCAATGAATATACATAATATAAAATCAGTTAAAATTTGTGACACACTCAATGTTAAAACATTTATCTTATGCTATGATGAGAAGCAGAAGGGCTAAATGCAAATAATCCAGATTATAATTTGCAAGCAAATGAGTCCAAACGGATTTGCTTAAGGGATTATTCGTCCGCCTCGGTAACTGGCTCTTTGCAAATAAAAGCTCTAACTGTTCATATTTCTCGACACACAAGGCAGCCAGCCAGTTCAAGTTTGTGACATCATTTTTGTTCGCTGGGCAAATAGCTCAACATTTTGGTAAATAACTAAACGGCCTGGCAACTTATAGGGTTAATTTATAATGAAACAGGCGTATATTTATCTGCTCGCTCATGATTATTATTTATTAATTATTTATCACTCACCTCTTCTTCATGATTTTCGAAAATACTAGCTTTTACCAAATTTGTTAATTTTTCAGGAAATTAGATTATTATATTTGATTGTTAATAGAGTAGAGCATTTTTTTCCCTCTTTACATAATTTGTGGTTTTATCATCAACCCATAGAACTTTTTCTTGAGAAGATATTTAAACATTAGACATGTATGATAACTCATAGCATTTTGGCACCAATAATTGTTTTGTATCTGTTAATTAAGATAAAAGAAGTAGCTGATAACTGAAGATTTTACTATTTCTCTATGTCAAATCTCCAAACAACTACTGAATCAATAGGTGGACCTGTATCTTTAATAAGTTAGCATATGAATCACATTCCAGTATTCCATCCATATCCATAGTTTTTTAATACATTTGCAGTCGCGGTTGCTAGTTTTTCCAGTCATCAGAGAATTATTTCTGCTTTTGCGTACTCCTAAATAATATCAATAATAAAACGGATAAATATTGGAAAATTATCTTGCGACAGTAAAAAACTCATTCAGATCAACAAAGAGAAAATGAAAACAAAGCTCTTGTTCGTCGTTGACATGAACGCTTAAGCTCGTCAAATTTATTTGAAATAACTTCCTAAATATTTCGTAGTCTTTACAATTGTATCTGAATGTAGCACTTAATTAAATTCATTGTGAGGCCTAATTAAAATGTTTATTTTGAATTTAACACAAGAAATTGTATTTTATTGTAGATTGCAAATATTAGAATAAATTATTCCTGGACATTTTGAATCTCAGAAATTTGCATGTCTAATGTAAGTCTAAGTTTGTTATCGTCTTGTAAACAAATGCAATTCATAAACCTGGAACAGAAAAACATCGAATGTTGAATTATAGTGGCATCGGAGAGATAAATCAAATCAATTTCCACGAATCTGAGCTGCCCAGGTGATATTTTATTTCTAGGCCATAAATTCATAACGTTTCGTTATAAAGAAAGATGTTTCTAAAAACAGTCCTATTTATCAATTAGTTATTTATATACGTATTCTGTAGATTTATAATTTTCCTATTCCATCTCCGAACCTTTAATAGCGTTATTACGGAAATTGTCTTAGGATAAATCCAATCAAACTTTGGATTTAAAAGAAATTCTAGAAAATTTTCTTGGCTATTGTATTAGAACACATTGTTATGTAAAACATCGCTGCTTCCGATAAATCTAATTATGTCGAATGATGTCTAAAATGTGTCCTTTCTTACAAATCCTTTCTAAATGCAAATATTTAAATCCAATTGGGGATATTGTTCTTCAATGCGTTTACACTTTTAGACTAAGAATGAAAATACTTATCGTAGGGTTTAAAGGATAATATCACACCAAATGTCATAAAAAAAGGATTTATAACTTAATACTTCAGATCCAGTATACAGGGTGCCCGGGATACGAATGCACTCTACAGGGATATATAGGACATTTGCAAATAAATAAAATACATTTTACATTCTCATGACTTCTTTTCCTCCTCTATAACGGGATGACGATTTAATTAAATTTTTAATCCGACGTGTTGTTTTTGTGCAACCATCATCAACTTTGTTTTTTAAATAGTAGTAACATTTTATTTTATGGTTTATGAAATCCACTTTATGTTTTGAATCCAAGAAGATGCTTATTTGCATTGATGATACGTTTTTAGTCCGAAAGTTAATACCCATCCATCTTGGCAGCAGATATCTTGACACCAAGTACATCTGTAAACTGTAGCTTCTTTCCAACCATTCTTCACAAATATACTCTAAATATTGTAGGCAATTATATCATAACTCATCATAGAATAATTCATAACTCATCCATAGAATAAATTCGGTGAAAGTCAAGCATCTTGTAAAGATAAACCTTTATCTTTCGCCTTTTGAATTCGGGGCCAGGCGTAATTTCCATCACCTTCTTCGCCATTCCCGTTTAGATGTATGTAATGGCAGTGCGTAAAGTCGTTAGTCCGAATGTTAGTGGAGCCATCTCTGCAAATTTATGTATTCGAATCGAATTCGGCCTTCGAAGGTCCAAAGCTGCAGCCCTGCGGGAAACGTGAGTTAGCTACGTGTTCAATCGGATTCCCTAAGGACCCGTTTACCTGCTCCGCGACTGATTGGGAAACGGCCGTCCATCTCGACTCTCTCAAGGATTGCTTTGATCGTTTCGGTGCTACTAACGTTGCAATTCCGTTTGGGATCTCTCCGAAAGAGACCTGCGAGTGTCCTCGTTTTTTATTCAGGGCATATCTATGTTTATTTGCATTTAAACTAACTCTGGCTTTACCTGAAACTTTGAATACATTTATTTATTATATGGGGTTTCCCTGTAAACACAATATTTCAGGAAATTGGTATTAAATCCAAATAGTTGATTTGTCATACAAGGAAAAATGTAGTTGTCGTCGAAGATTCCACTAAATCCTGTACATGTATCTGTAAAAAAAATTATTTAGAGTATTTTACTTGTTTAGCTTTATTTATTCCAATTCCGTATTCATTGGTTGTTAAAGGTTTATTGTACTTTAATGCTGACATTGACAGTAAACCACTTGAATTAACTATCAAATTTCAAAAGACCACAGCGATAATCCATTCATTCACATAGTAACACTTTGTATTAAGATGTAATGTTCGCAATAACACCGCACCTATCCAAATCAAGAAAATATATCCCTTTCGGCAGCTGTGTTACCGCTAATGAATGTAGTATTTGGTAACGGCATTTAGATATACATGTTTTGGTAATTGACCTATAATAAACTCTTATATATAGACACTTTTTTTATTGATTAATCGCAACCCTGTTGAGTCGTGGAAAAGCCGAGCGAATTTGGTGGAGTATAGAACGCCGCACTATTTGTCTGTCTCGGCGGAGAAGTAATGTATGCCAAGTCCCCAGAGACAGATACGGCCGCAATATATGGTTATTGGGTATCTATCGACCTCCGCATATACATGTATCGTAATGCTTCGTCTACACTGCAAATCATTCGACATCATGCGCCTTAAATGCGTATTCACTTCGAAAATGATGGGGAATATTTCCGTCTATCGTATTTTTCCTATCGCATACTTTTCCGGTGCGGAATATAACGGGCACGACAAAGCTCTTTGTCAGGAGGGATGTATTTCTGGGAGAAGATGGCTTTAATATGTTGCTGTAAGCTAATGCGAGCTACTTCATATCGAGAAGTAAAACCAAAGTCGTAATATTAAGTGACAAATGAAAATATAGATATTATAATACTATACGCACCATCCAGAATCATGGAGCAAACCTGGTCTTTATATTATCATGTTCCTTCACAGAATAATAAAATGCTTTTGATGTCGACTTAAAACTTTTTTAGTTGATTCATAACGACACATGATTTTTCTAAAGTACACGCTGGCCGCTGGCCGAAGCCATCAGTTGTGAAATGTATCATGCTCGTCGCCATTGTTGTGTTAACGAAGCTTGTATATTTTTACGATAACACCGAAGTTGATATGAATCCGCCATTAACTGGACACGACCTCGTCGCTCTATTATTCCATCAGACACAGCAATTTCGCTGTTATTGCGTTAGTTTTTCAGGTTGACGATCAAGCCGGGCTAAATAGATACATATTTTCTTGTTATATCAGCACGGGCAAGTCCATACACGGAAAGAAATATGTTTTATTACCCAACTACTTATCGCCTCATTAGAATGAACTGAAAATGTAACAGCAATTGATATAGGTTTATAATGAGGTGTATTTCCTGGAGAAACTTTATGTGAACTGTGACTTTAAAAAATGATTGTTATCCATTTTTTCTATGCCGATCGTATTTGATAACAATAAGCTGCATATAACATAGCCAAGATTCCTACAAGGCGTGGTGTAAAAAACGGTGATAGTGAGAAACCTTGCCATTTATTGTGACCAAAATATAAAACTTATAAAACTAAAACTTTTTGTGTATTCGGTCGCTGAATGGTTATTTTTAGACGCGTATCGTTTCGTACGTCATTATTTACGGCGACCACCTGGGATTAACGCAAATGTTTGTTATCCCCAAGCGGCCGGACAATTTAATTGGATATTGAGATAATACCTTCCGAGGTTATTTCGACAAAACCGCGCTATTGCGTTGAATGTTGTTTAGATTAACAATAACGTCATACCAGAAGTCAAATGATATTCGAAGTGTGCATGTGAACATTCTCAAGGAACAAGATAATTTAGTTTTGAGATTTCGAGTTTTCTTTATTATACTACCTATACTCTACAATATGCTACGATAATAAGCAATTTAAACCTATGCATAATTATTAATTTATGGCTTTTGGCAATATTTTAGTTCTAAGACTACTCCATTGAATATGTACATATGTATATGTATGTGTATTATACAGGGTGTTTGGATAATACATCAGGACACTTGGATTTTACATGTTACAATAAAGGTAACAAAAAGTTGAAAATACCATATATATTTTTTTGATTCCATTTCAAAAACTGATTTTGCTGCTAATAAAAACTTTAATGTCAGATTTACGTCTAAACGGTTTGGCTTATCGACTCGGACACCTCTAATAAGCGCACATCTCTTTTAAGCGGACATTTTTTCATAGTTCGGAACTAGGTATATGAAATTCCATGAAAATCAACCTCTCTCGGGCGGACTCTCCTTTGGGCGGACGCGGACAGGCTGTTTTCATACAAAGAGAGCGAAAACCCTCCTTTAAACGGACAAAAAAATTTTTTAAATTATTTGGGAGACGAATAAGTACGGTGCAAAAACTCTCTGAAGACAGACCGGCAACCAATCGCGTATGCGTCGCCGAATGGAAGTATCTGTGATTCCCCGACAGCAGTCCGCCGTTTATTTGTGGGTTGTAAGGTTAAAATCGTAAACAATGGCACAAGAATGTCGCGTTTTGAGTCTGACAGAGAATATTGATGTTGTGGAAGTTTGTAATTTGATAACAATGATTTGGGCGAGTTCATTAACATTGATAGCAATGTGCTATTAGAAGACGATAGTGACCCCCATTCCTACCGATTATGTAGTCCAAACTGAAACCACATCATTATCTGACGACTCTGATGAAGAAGTTGAATGCAGTATTCAAACAAAGGTCACCAATTATCAACAAGCCATTAGTATGGTAAAGGAATTATAAAAGTATGCAAAGAATAGAGGTGACTCTACAGCAATGGAATTGTTATCAGACTTGGAATTACATTTTCTAGATTGCAAGTATAAAACGCAAGCCCGTCAAACTACACATTTAGACGGTCCCGTAGGTGTCCGCATTAGGGAGGTTTCACTGTACTGTCAAAATTGTGTTAAAGATAACTTACGTCATTCTGTACCTTAAGATGATTGTCGGCCCTAATTGTCATTTACCTTATAATGGAAATATTTATACGAACTAAAATCTATATATTTATCTACTATATAATTAATTGATGATATATTAGAAGTAAAGTTGTCACGATTTTTAACAAATGACGAGCAAGAACATGGTCTTTAGTTTACTCTTTTAAATGTTCGCACTAGTGGTTCGTGTTTTCGCCTCGAGGTTTACATGTTAATTCACTCTCCTTGCAACTATACTCAAACTTCTTCGTTTCTTTTTCAAGATGCCGATGAAACCCATAAATGTATTTGTTAGGCAGTTTGTTCTCTGATAACTTCATGTGATTTATCAGTACTAATTGCGACTGGATATTGCATAATAATATATAGTTATTACACTGTTTTCGTGTATAATCGTAATTCTAAAACTCAGCTAATCTTCCCAATGGAATTTTATCATCGAGCGTAAACTCAAGAGCTTCTGAGATCATAAAACTAAACAGTGCATTTGTACGCTGGCCAAGGCAGCGGTCATTTGGAGATGTATTCTTTTATTCAGGCCGTTACACGATTGAGATAATACATCTGAGGGCAATTTCTTTAATATTTGAAGGCTCATCATCCATATGCTGCTATAGCGGAGGTCGGTTGCGGGACCCTTGGGAAACCGAGATTCTGCTGATATAAAAATATGTTATTAAGCAATCGATACTTGTAGGTTTATTTCTACCTATATCTATGTTCGCATGGAAGGGGGACCCTCCTAAGTTGAAATTAAATTTCATAATTTCATAGCTGAAAGAGGAGAAAAAATGTTGTACACGTAGGTATCTTCGAATTTTAAAACCACCCTGTAAATAGACAGAGGAGGTGATTCGCAATGCTTTTAAATGTCTCTCATGTCTCGTCTCCCTATTATTAACAAACCCGAACAAACCATCTTAACAAATGGATTTGTGCAATGCTTTTAAATGTCTCTCATGTTTCTTCTCCCTATTATTAATAAACCCGAACAAACCATCTTAACAAATGGATTTGTTATGGAAAAAAGTATTCTTCATAAAAAGTTGTGCTAAAACCTCAAATCTAAAATACATTGTTTTTCTCTTGGTTCCTCCTAGACGTTATTTTAATTAATGCACCACTTTTTGTTTAAGATTAAATATAGTTTTTCATGTACGGCATTTATATTTTTTACTTTTTTTAAAATGGCCATTTTTTGACAACTTTTTAACCTTGACATTTTGTAATCGTCCAACAAAATTTTTACAACTTATATACATATTTTACAATTAGTTACACGTATTCTAAAAAATACCGTTTCTCCTCAAAACTCATTTTACGAAAAAGTGGTACCTCTATTAAATCGGTAGTTATTAAATCTTTTCGATCGCAAGTCGCCCAGCGCGTGAACAACGGAGCGCGCAACGAGAGGAACGGAACTGCGCTTTCGAACGACCGAAATATTAAGGATTCACACGCACGCTTGATTGTAGACGCCTCGACCCGTCGCGCTGGTGCATTCCTCGCATTCACCGTAGCTTGCGATCGAAAATATTTAATAACTACCGATCTAATCGAGGTGCCACTTTTTCGTAAAATTGGTTTTGCAGTTAAGAGGATAAAGCACAAAAAGATATTTTTTCACAATGACAATTTTTTTAAATACATTTCGAAAGCTAACATAACCCATATCGTCGTTGAAGTACTAACGCCTCGAAATTGCGTTTTTGTTGGCATTGGGTAGTGTAAGTCAACTTTTACAACTTCGCTAATAAATTTTATATCACAAAAGACCACTTCACTGAATATTTAAGATTTCTAATGCCTTGTATTACAAATGCTCATATTATGTGTAAGACAATATCAATTTTCATTTGTGGCTTACGAGGTGTTAGTACTTCAACGACTATATGCTAGCTAAAAAGTTGCGTTAAGATGGTTTCTGGACACGCTGTACTTATCATTGACCACGATATATAAGCCGATGCCAGCGCGCAGCGAATCGATTGTTAGCTAGAAGTAAAATTTCTTCGAAGAACCTATTTTATATTCGACATCAATATCCTTTTAACGTAAAATTATGGTTATAAACCTGTCAAACGAAAATACCTTATTAATTCATTACACGCCAGACAGTGCGCTTCCTCGCGCCTTTTTGCCGAACTTATGTCTCTTCGAAAACCGAGAAATGTCAGAATTTTATATCCCGAGAAGCTCGTGAATAACAATACCGTCCGACGTATTTCAGACTCCCTACGTGCCTTTGCAAAATATTTTGCCTCGTCGATCTAACCCTAGGAATTTCGGTTTAAGTTACTGTTTATAAATTACCAAAAAGTTGTGTGCAGACTTTCTACGTTAGCCGAACTTTGTAAGTTATTAGGGGTTTGCTTATAGGAAACCCTAGATTTTATCGCGAAACGTTTGAACACGGGGAAACATTCGTTTTATGTTTTATAACGGATCTTTAGTAAAAAGTTCGAAATAACAAAGTATGGCTTTTCGTTCTTTTACGGTAAGTTCGCTCAAGTTTCGTAATTCATAAACTTTTCAGTTTATAGTGCTCGTTGTGAATTAAATTAAATTTCAATGGTTTTTAAACTTTTGTTAACGTTGCGAACAAAATGCCTATAATCATTACATTTATGGCGAAGTTAATGTACCTATATTTTTAGTCTGGTAACTGTGGGAGAAAAGTCGTTCTTTTTGAAAAAATGCACAATATTTAAGTTTCTTATTTTAAAATATGTAGGTAATACCCTTAACTTTAAATACAGGCGCGACTTATTTAAGGCACAACCAAAAATTTGCCTCAACTTGAGTTTTTTTTTTTCTAATTGTAGAGTTTGATAAAGACACGTTTTTGTAAACATGGTGACGGACCAGGTGCGGAGAATTGGACAACAATGAAAAAGTTACTCTGACATTACCCGTCAAATAATATGTATATAAATTTTGCTCCTGAATAAAGTTAAGCTGTTTCAACGAGAATATTTACGCGGATAAGTTAATTCATTCAGTCCATTCTAAACATAAAATTGGTCCTTCGAGCCGGATAATACCAGCGATACGAAAGCAGTACCGCGAAAATAAAAACAACCAGAGAAGACGACAGACAGAGCAGGTTACCAGCAAGCTGAAGATGTAATCGGCTCCAGAAGTACAACAGTACAACAGAAGAGGTAGATTGTGCAGTTGGGTGAGAGAGTCCTTTTATTCATAAAGTTCCATATATGCGTACTGTTTCTTTTGTTCAGGCACTGTTGTCATTTTCTATGCGAATGCGAATACGATTAAGCGATTTAAAAACAGAGTTCTTTTTGTTTTTCCTTTACGAAAATTAAAAACACCCTGTGGATTATACTAGGGATTCCATGTTATTACCGATACAGATAACTGAAAGTCTCATATTTCCTTTACATTTTTATCTTAGTTCTTCATGAAATATACAATTTTTATTAAATTGGCTGTCGTTTTAAAAACAATAAATAATAATAGAAATAAAACAAATAAATTACCCAAAATCCCTTATTTAGGCAACTCCATTGTCCAAGTAAATAGATAATCAGTATCTGGTGGTTCCACCCATGCTTCCAATGACCTCTAGACATCTTTGATTTATACCTAAAATTAAAGTTATTTTCATTCTAATCTAAACCATCCCATAGTTCATTGAGTCAATCGCCCGATTCTTGATTTTGAGATTGCCGTTCTTGATTTTGGAACATCCTAAGGTAAAACCCCCAATCATTGACCAGCTGATAAAATTTTTTTATCTTTCGTAATTTAAACAGAAAGATCCAGACCCGTATTTAGAAAAATTAAGTTGATGATGGTGACCCAAAGACGAGACGTCGCATGAAAGATCTGATAATTCCATCTAGTGGACAATAAAAAGTAGCAAGGAGAAGGTGAAATTTATTTTTGGACATCTCTTCGAACAAAGTCAGGAAAAAATAAAAACCTAGACGCACAATTTTAGATTTTTTCTTAATATTTTGAAAGCCCCTGTATTCATTTATGATTTTTTTACGGTATATTATTGGGCCCATAATTACGCAACTTTGCCCCAATTTAGTATTCGTATCTCTTACCGTTTCCGAGATCCTAATGGTGAAAGCCGAATTTGTAACACCCTGTATATACATAATATTTATGCCGGCGTCAATTAGTGAAATCCGTCATTCCCAGAAATGCCTAGTCATTTCAAGTATTGCCGGCAAATAGTGTAACTCTATGTTTGGTACACCGTTTGCCTAAGAGTATCAGGCATTCCCTGTAATGACGGAATTCTTTCAGTCAAACGCTATACTTTACTAAATGATTTAAGTTACCCTGTTTGCCGGTTTTAGTCAATCATTGTAATTAGGACAGTGTTGCTAGTATTGCATGAAAATAAGATATTTTACATTAAGAGGTTTTGTAAATAACTGATTCAAGAATTTCCTTAATGAAAAGAATTTTCTTACCTCCCTGAATTCCGTAATATTCCAAGGTGTTTTCTTACTTTGATTGGAATAATAGTCATCTAACTTCTTATAAAACAATTCTGAATGCTTCAGTATTTCATTTTCAAAAAAAAATCACTACAAAGATGTTAACAACAATTACAGCGTTCGACTAAAGCCGGCAAACAGGGTAACTTAAATCATTTAGTTAAGTACAGCGTTTCACTGAAGGAATTCCGTCATTACAAGGAATGCCTGATACTCTTAGGCAAATGGTGTACCAAACGTATAGTTACACTATTTGCCGGCAATACGTGAAATGACTAGGCATTTCCGAGAATGACGGATTTCACTAATTGACGTCGACATGTATATAATTTTCTTTCGCATTCAAAAGCACAATGTCACTAAAAGGCACATTGAAATCCAGCGATGCATCATTTGGTGTTCAGTGAATAGTGGCAAAAAATATAATAACCACTACTGCTGCACTAAAAAGGTAATAATTTAAGTGCAAATTACAACTTGTAAACTCAAGTCATGCGTTGTCCCATATTAGCATTAAAAACATTGTAAAGGCTCCTTGGAGCACTGTTAAACAAATTCAATAAATCTTTTAGCATGCGACAGCTGAACATTTCCAACCGCCCATTAAAAGGTATAACATAGTTTTTGTTGCATACCATTTCCATGTAATCTAGTTCCTTTTTGTAAAAAAATCTTCTCATAAAATGAAGATATACGGTGCTTCGTAACGCAGATAAATTACATAGCAAATTGTGTCTTATTCAAAATGCAAAACATATCTGTTGTTAATGCCAATATCTTGGGTGGTCTTCGATTTAATTCTATCTGGATTATCTTCTCTTTGGACTTTTTCACGCAACAGCGGGTTATCGTATAAATAGTTTCAATAGAGGATTGAGGAAAATATACTGTTTATTGTATTGTAATGAAACCGCGAGTAAAATTATTATAGTACCTAAAGATTTTATTGTAAAATTTCCTATAAAATATAGTGTTAATTGCACTTTAGTATTAGTAATCCATACCAAAATAATATTGTAAACATAATTTACAAAGAGCTATACTTAGGATTTCTAAGCAATTTCAAATAATTACTAAAATATATTGTAAATTTTACAATAAATGTATGTGGACGGAACAAACACTATAGTAAAATTATTATAGTATAGTATATTAAGATACAAGTTTCATTAGATATTATCTCAGAGCACGCGTTTAATTTAGAAAACGACCCGCGATGCGTTTTCTAAAGTAGAAGTGCTCTAATTCTTTTATGAACCGTGTATTTTATAATACTCTATTTGGGTATTGAAGAACTTTAAAAAATATAGTAGATTATTTCCATTTGAATTAATATTTTCTTTTTGGGTTTGAAATACTTTTACAATTTAATAAAATGTTACAAGTACCAAATATGCCATGATAGAAATAATTGAACACAACAAAACTTCTTCCCATCCGTCATAATTAAAAATAAATATATTATTAAAGTTAATAAAAATGGGTCAGGAAGAAAGTTGTACTCCATCAGAAATACGAGAAATTGCAGAAAATAATCTAAAAAAACTATTAAAAAGAATATGCAAAATTTTGAGTTATGGTGCGTAATAAATAATACTATTGAACAAAATATTCTGTCGACACAGAATCTGACAGGAATAACAATTAATGCCCAGGAAATTTTATTTTTTATGTTGGCAGCAAGTAGGGTTCGAATTTTAAGCTTACTTCGATTTCGCTGAAATTAGGTTTCTAGGCATTATGGATTCGACCGACATTTTTTATGGAAAACTTTAAAATACTAACCTTTAACCTTGCAAATAGATCATTTTTACTAGATATTTATCTGACATACCTATACTCGGAAATATATAACATGCTGATGGTGTCCGTCAACTAATTTCTAGTCACAACTATAAATCAACATATTCTAAAAATAATAGAAATATCTTCCATTTTATGCTCTATTTCTAAAGTTTTATTCAATAAAGTACTATTTTTATTTTTAATTTAATATAGTATTATACATACCTATTACTTTATATATACATATTTATAGTGACTGTAGACAAATATCCTGGGCATTAATTGTTATTCCTGTCAGATTCTGTGTCGACACAATATTTTGTTCAATAATATTATTTATTATTTTGTTCAATATTTTGAACTTTGTTCTGCTCGCACCATAACTCAAGGTTTTGCATATTCTTTTTAAAACTTTTTCTAGATTATTTTCTGCAATTTCACGTATTTCTGACGGAGTACAACTTTCTTCCTGACTCATTTTTAATAATTTTATAATATATTTATTTTTAATTATGACGGATGGGACGGCTTTTTGTATTCAATTGTTCCTATCATGGCATATTTGATACTTGCAACATTTTATTAAATTGTAAAAGTATTGCCGATCCAGAAAGAAAATATTAATTCAAATGGAAAAAATCTACTATATTTTTTAAAGTTGTTCAATACGGTTCATAAGACAATTAGATTTAAGATAATGTCTTATGAAACTTGTATCTTAATATACTATTATCTACACATATTAAAAATAGCAGGAATCAACAAGTGTCTAAAATGTAATTTTATAGCACTAATGTTAAAAGTGATTTACTTTTAACACTAGTGTTCAAAAAAAATACAAGGATCATTTAACATTTATTATTAACATGTATTGTACGACACAGGAGGAATGGAAAGGAAAGCCAGGAAAAAAAATAAATCAAATTTCATTTCAATCATAGGCGTGCTAACAGTCATAAAATTCATTTCGAATCACCGTTCCCCATTAAATACTAAAAGCACAACGGAATTTAAACAATAAAAGGTTTTAGCTTCGCCACTGGTGGTTGACACAAGTTGTATCCGGTGCCGGCACACTCCTAGTTACTCTGCACTTGACATCTTTTAATATTTATTTTTTTGTTTCAGGTATGTTTCCACTTGACCTAATTCCATAAATTGGCATATTTCGGTAAGCTTCTACAATTAAACCAACCCTTTGGAAGAATATTATATGATTTAATTATCTATATATAAATTTTAAAAAGCAATAATTTTTATATATTTTTAAAGTGTACAAGTTTGGCGAGCATCCAGGAAATGTTATTTGGGCCGTAATAAAACTAAAACCATTGGATTGTAAACTTCATTAAATAAGCTGCGGCACTGTTTTAATTCTAAATTATGTTTTTCATTTTCGCTCGTCGTAAATTATTACCGTGAAGTACTGCAGCCTAGGCCGATAAAATATACAGTGGTTTAAACAACCGTTTGAGTGAGTTAAAATACTTTTTGATTTTTTTGTTCCCATTTGTTTAGTTTTCTTAGTGTCCACCATATTTCAGGACCCAGCAGGAGTTATTCCTATTCGATACATGTCAAAAAGTTTTATTTATGTTCCAGTTGAATCTGTTTTATATTTTTTATTTAGTACTTTGCTAGTTTAGATTATATCTCATACAATGGTTCACTTAGTACGACTGCCACGGACATGCGACTATTTCCCCCACCTCGAAGAACGCTTAAATAAGTCCATGCCGAGCTCCAAGTTCTAAAAATAGTGAACTTAGATAAACACGAACAAACCCGAACAAACCCGACTGCTTTCGCTCCGCCCACAATAACGAACTTTGCCGATTATTCAAAACAAACACAATCCAATGATTTATATTGATAACCATTCTTTTAAAATGCAAACCTCTCAAGGAAACTGCTTCTAGGCATGTTTTTTTCTACTGACCAATTGTGAAATCTTGCTGACCAAGTAATCATTTCGCAGCTCGACTGTTAATTAAGCGAACACCTGATATTACAAGCGGACTGATATCGGTTAAGACAGTTTGTAGCATTTTTTGCATAACAAGTGTTGCAGCCCGATTTTTTATTTATTGCAAGCGAAATCTTTTTATGCTGATCAAATGATTTAATGGCTATTTTTTGCTGCGAACCAATTTTAATATAGGCACACCATTTAATTACTTCTCATAATTATGTTCCTTAGTTTCATAAAATATTAACGTATAAATTGTGATCATAACAAGTGATCAGTTTCTGCGGTTTACTAGATACACAAACAACGCAATAGTCAGGGCTAATCAAACTTTTAGAAACAAAATAAACTATACTAAAACGACGATGGAAACGCTTTTAAAACTAATTAGCACCAAATAAACTTTAAAAACACTACACATGGGCTTAATACAGCTCACCATTAAACTTTTTTTTATTTTATTGAATTTCCCAAGCAGCTGATCGTTGTAGTTTGTGGTGTCCACGATCGAAAGTCATAAAAATTTCCTCTTTTTCTCTAAGTTCACAAACGAGAAAAAATTCAATCTATCGTTCTTGACCTGTACTACCCGCCATATGTTCTCGATTAAATTGTCTCTACTACTCTCATAAAAAGTTGACAATTTCTTAGACAGAACCTGATTAACGAAATATTATACCAAAAATAAATTTTGTCGTCCTGGAGAAACGAGGACCTATTAACAATACGATGGGATCATGTAGTTGACGCTTTTTTGTCGCCACAAGGGAATTTTAAAAAGGTTTTCCGTAATTTTTCAACCCCGAGGAGAATTTTAATTGTCTCACTTCTTATATGTCTCCATGACCTGACAAAAAAACTAAATTATGATTGCCATGGAAATAATAATGATGGTTTTTATTTCCACCCTGAGCAACCTGTTGCCAGACGAATTTATCATCTTGACACCGTAACTACGTCAAAGTTAAAAGGCGAGTTTTTTCATTTACGTTGGTCCATAATCTGTTCTGTTTTTCCCTAAAATGGACTTTTTCTGAATTCAACACCGGATAATCACTCTAAATGGGAGGAGATGTTGTGACATGGCTTAATTCCTAAAACAAGCAATATTTTTGGCCTCTTTTTAAACAGCAATTTCCACCGCGTATGCATATGAACAATATGACAGTCATGAGGTTAACTTCACCCTTTTCTCTTGCCACAAGAGAGTTTTTAAAAAGCTCATTTCCATCATTTGTAATAGCCGAGGAAAGTTTTTAATTGCCTCACTTCTTCGTAATATGTTTGCACGAGTTGGCAAAAAGGCAGAGTTATGATTGCCATGGAAATGATAATAGAGGGTTTGTCGCCACTCCAGACAACCTGTTGCTATGCGAATTTATCATCTTGACACGACCACTACATCAGGGTATAAAGGCATGTTTTTTCATTTTTGTTTGCCTGATGATGGTATCCGCATCATTGGATCTATATTGCCAGGAATAATCTTTTTTCGGGATTAGGTGATTTAACTGGATGTATCCATTTTTTTAAATTTATGGCCTATCTATATTATCGAGGGTTAAGAGTTTGTAAAGTCCGCTTACGTGATATAAATCCCAACCTTTGCGACGGGTTTCGACTATTTGCCTTTTTGTATTAATTATGAATGAACTTATACGGGGTGGGGATTTTAAATGGAACACTGCTGATGACTATTTTTTTTATGATCAAACACAAGCACTATAGGAAAAATGCTTTAAGACACTCTGGGAGTGGTGCGTGTGCGAATAAAGCGATTCACGTTGGCTTTGAATCGTTAGAGGTTATATTCGTTGGGAAAAACGACCTCGGAAAGGTCGTTCCATAAGGAGGAAGTCCTCCAGCTGAAAGAATTCTTAAATAATGATTCGATGAGTTCTAAGCTTAACCACATATGGATGAGCGGAGTGGTTCGTCGTGTATTTCTGCTATTCGCCGCTCTGGGCGGAATTAAGAGGGGCAAGGTCAGGCGAGCACTTTCCATGGAAATATCTGTAAAAGAGAGTCAAATCCCCAACCTGTCTTCGATGTTCTAGACTGTCGAGGCTCTTCGTCAGCTCGTGTTCTCCGATCAGACGAATGGCCCTCCTTTCGATGGAATCCAGTAGCCGAAGAGTATGTTTGGGTGCAGAGCTCCAGCTATGAGAGCAGTACTCTAGTGATGGTTGAATCTGGGTTTTGCATAATATCAAAAGTTGTTGAGGTGTGTACAACTTTTTGGCTCGGAAGAATACCCCCATTTTCTGAGAAGCTATCTTGGCGATTGCTGACGTGGTTATGCCAAGACATATTTCCTCTCAGATTGATGCCCAGCAAATTAATAGACATGCGAAGAGGTGCGTCGGCAGCCGATATTTCTACATTCAAAGAGAAATCTCAGACAAGTGTGCTATCGTCAGCAAAGCTAAATACCGAATGTATGTAAATAAGGTTTCAATAAAATCCTTCCCTTACACTTTTCCAGATTTCTAGGCCAGGTGACGTGGACCCTTCTTTTTAAATGACCCCATAAATAAAAATCTAAGGGTGTAATATCTGGGGATCTGCGCGACCACTCAATAAATCATTGCCGCATCTATTTGGAAATGTAACATTTAAGAATTATCTTACATTTCTTGCAAAGGCGAGGGTGTCCTGCTGGAAAAATATCCTTGAAATTTTGTTCTCACGAGATAATTGCCTTACTGGTGTATTGAGGTTTTCTTGAAGTCGAGAGGATGTTCAATTTATTTTCATCTGATACTTTTTGGGATCTTCTTCGAGCATCATGTCTTACATCGCCCAATTCTCAAAATTGCTGACTATACTTCGCGACAGAGGTGGCAAATCGGGATGATTTTCAAGGAACAATGCACCAACTTCTCCTTGACTTCGTTTTCTTTCTCCAAACCCGAGTATCGTCAATATTTCAATTTTTAACGTTTCAGTCAAATATATTTTTAAAATTTTTAAGTAAAATCATTAAGAATTTTAAACAACTTGTCAAACTTAACAAAACTGACTATATTATCAAGGAAATAACGTCACTAATTGACGTCAGTGCCAACAGGTTCATGGGGCACATTTTCAATAATTGTTCCGCTAAACAGGAGACGTTACAGTTTTAAAGTTATTGGTAATTTAATTGTTCGTAAAAAATTAGTTTTTATTAAATTTCTGACAAATGTAAAAAATAAAATATGAACAAATTCCTTTTTCAATAAACTTTCCAACAATATGCCGGAAGTGGTGTCTTCTAATTTGAAAATAAAAAGTTAGTTAGTGCTGCTCCCTCCTTTGGAGTCCCAATGCTTTTTACATGGCAAAATCGAGTCCCATATAAAGTCTTTCAGGACGTGTTTTTGGATTTTAGGGAAATCTTATTCCCAGAGCCATCCATTTAAAGTATCCACCCTGTATATGAAATGTAAATCCTACATTACAACGACCACGCTAATTGTATTTTTGAAAACAAGAAAATATCGAAAGTTTATTATCCAATGACTAATTAAGTGCACGTAACCTTCTCGCTTTCCCGATAATAATTTATGTTGCATAATTGTTTACTCCTCAAAGGTATTAACTTCTTCTAACAAATCAGATGTTTACATGCTTTTAAAGTTTACTTCATCTACTATTTTGGTTCACTGTTTTCCTTGATGTTTTGAGAGCTTCTTATTTTTATCATATTCTAATAATCCGCCCTAAAATGTGCCACCTCAACCAGAACGATACTGAACAGATATTTGCATCTGGAAAAATTGAAAAATATATCCGCATATAGAAATATGTTCTGTAAATTTCGATATGTTACCTATACATTCGTAATAGAATACACCGTTTGAGGTCCATTCCGAAGCGTGGCTATCTTGTTGTTGCTTTTTATTTTGACATGTATGCAACTCTGGCATTGCATCCTACTGGCTCGACCTTCCCGCTTTTACGATAATTGACCGTCCGTAATGGACGACCCGTCGATTCACGTTTATTTTGCCGATTTTAATTGGTCGTTTTAACCAGTCGCAGCAAAAGTGCAAAGCGAAGTTGAGTTAGTCGTTTATTCTTCAGGTATATCCGATATCTGTAATTAGAGTTTAATATAAAACGTTGTGTTGTTCAGATTTTTTTTTCTTATCATTAAAAGGTGAAATTATAAGTATAAAAAAGGGTTATTGTCCAAAAAAATTATAAATGGAACACATAGTAAAGATCAGTGGCATCTCTGCATGCCCAGTCGATTCTGTGCATGGTTGTCTAGGACCGTTCTCTGCAAGTGGCGATTGACGGATTTCTCTCGGACACCTTCACCATCAATGCCGGTGTTCCTTAAGGGTCCATATTGTCTCCCACTCTCTTCTTACTCTACATTAACGACCTTCTAGTGAAAACGAAAAATCCGATATTTAGTTTTGCTGACGATACCACACTTATCTCATCTTTCTATTTGAATGCACAAACATCGGCTGCCGACGCACATCTTCGCAGACAGCATGAAGTATTACGCCTCAACGAAAACCTGGAAGAAATTTTGGCTTGGTGTGACAGTAACCAAGTCGAATTTAACGCTAAAAAAAAACCCAGGCAGCAGTTTTCTCCAAACAGGTTAATTACAGAACCGGATATAGTCATGGACGGACACGCAGTCCCACTGGCTTCATCTATTAATTTGCTGGGAGTCAATCTGGGAGGAAATATGTCTTGGCATAACCACGTTGTGGCAATCGCCAAGATAGCTTCTCAGAAACTTGGTGTACTCTTCCGAACCAGAAAGTTGTGCACACCTCAACAACCCGAACAAACAAAGCCCAGATTCGACCATCACTAGAGTACTGCTCTCATGTCTGGAGCTCTGCACCCAAACATACTCTTCGGCTACTGGATTCCATCGAAAGGAGGGCCATTCGTCTGATTGGAGACCACGAGCTGACGGAGAACCTCGACAGCCTAGAACATCGAAGATAGGTTGGGGATTTGACTCTCTTTTGCAGATCTTTTCATGGAAAGTGCTCGGCTGACCTTGCCCTCTTAATTCCGCCCAGAGCGTGGCCTAAAGGATTTTTCGTATAGTGCTTGTGTTGCACATGCACATCCATAGATTATTGAAACTGCATAGAGCATACTGTTTGTTTGAAGGTTGAATTCACCTGAAAGACGACTGGAGATGTTTACCAGTTGAAACGTTGTGGTACAAATAAATAAAGACAATGCCAGTCCAAAATACGTCCCCTACACAGAACATGATCGGCTACATAACATAATTGACTAACATGCAACATCTAGGTTTTTAAACTCTTTTGTTATCTCTAACTGTCCTATATTAGCTTACTCCAGATTTCAGTAATATTGATTTTGAGCAAGTTAAAACCCTCGTTAAACTTTAATTACCGCTTGAGATCTGTTATTAACCTAGGGAACATCAATTTGGAAATCTGTCGCCATCATAAAGTAGCGATTATTGCTGGTTTTCATTAAGAGTGCGTAAGCTGGTCCATTATTACCAGAAGGCATACGCCACGATAACAAAAACCAGTTAGCGAAGACCAGGTCACAAATTATTTAGGTCAAGCACCGGCCTGCTTTAACCGAAAAGCTTTTTATAATAAACATTCTTGCCAGGAAGCTTATTTTTCTAGTCCTCCTATTATAAATAATTGTAGTCAGCATTACATTTAGGAAGCTATGAGGTGACATTGTCTGAAGTAAAAGAAATAGTGATATAATTTTCCGTGTAAACGACCTGAGTAAATAACTGAATTATTTTAAAGATCCAACGATACTGTGACCGTCTATTTCCTCATAGTACTTAAACAATACAATTCCCAATGTATTTTTTCATCCACTGTTAAATGTCCATTTTGAAACGTAAGAATCTCCTTTACGGCGACCGGGTTATTTCCACTTAAGAGCTTGTTATCTTTTCCATTTACATAGATTACATTTGCAAGATAAACCGGACCCAACTTTGAAACTTTGTCCACTAAAACTACCACTCGATTCCAACCATTACCTCGGATAACAACAATTTTCGACCCTGTTTCTGCTACTTGACCCGGGAATATTGTTTTTAAACGGTTGTCTAACGATCCGGGCTAGCTTATCGGACTTCGTTATTACCATCAGGGAACATATGATAAGAAAGACGGGGTTGGCTCGACAATGCCAGGTCAGTCCAGACGAGAAAATGGCAGGGATATTATTAGTAATTAAAATTACATTTTGTGGTTTGGGTCTTGAAGTATGCATACCTTAACATTTGCATTTCAGCAAAAATGAATATCGGCTCTCATACAGTATGGTAGTGGCAGTCGAGGATTAGTTATAGTGTCCTCCCTCGCATTGCAAGTCGAAGGTTTCAGGTACCGATGATTTGCTCGTTACGGAATGGCCGTTTTCAACGGCGAAACATTCCAGTTGGAACGGGATTTTAATATGAGAGTGAGCTCATCCAACCAGTGCAGTGGGGCGGATAGTGAGCCGCATAGGAACAATTATCTGATATGGAGCTCACTCTCGTATCAGTATAAGAGAAAATACATGTCTAATAGTAATTCCGATGGATTGAGAGGCTCTGCGATTCTTCGAATCGTACCAGGGATATGTATGTGACGGATCCATTTGTCGGGGTTAGTGGCAGACAAGAAGAGGTACAAATCCAGTGGTAAATTGAGGTAGCAAACCTTTTTGTCTGGCATCAAGCATTCCCTTTTATAGTACCCTACAGTATAAAAGTTCCATAGCATTAGCATAACATTTGTAAATGATACATTTACCTATTACCAGTACATTCAAAAAGGTTTGTTCGGGTTCGAACAAACCCTAAATTAGCTAGTTAAAATACGTATCCAAAACTACGTATACCACTATTATAGAACACTTATAAATGTTATTACGGATCAACGAAGCCAACCCTATTTAACCCTTATCGTTACCTCGTGCGCTAACAATCTTAAGATATATGTCCGTTTTATATGCCGAACTTGTAGCCCCGAGTTACCAGAAATAGACATTAGGAGGTTATGCACACAGACATTGAGAAGGAAACAAATAGCATTAAGATATTGATAAATGGCATAGCGACAGTGGGGGCCGTTGCCCCTGCTAGACCACCAAAAAAATCAAATCACAAAGCCTCTATACGTCCGCTAATAATGGGACATGGAAAAACCCCAGACTCCTTACGGAAAAATATTAGGATCTAATTATACTTACCTATATCCGAAAGTTGATATTAACTGGGATACAGGGTGTTAAAGTTAATACTTCATTTTTGTTTTTCTCTAATAACTTTGAGAGAAACCAACGGTTTTTTACAAAATTTGGCAATTATGATTTTTTTAGGATGAGAAACTGATTTTTTGCATGCGGCATTTTTTGCACATTTATTAGGTCATAACTTTTTTGTGCCTCCGTGTATTTAAGTTTTTAATGAAAATAATACTTTTCTCATATTTATTACGTAAAAAAGGTACACTAATTTGAGATCGCCCAGAGTTACCGTTTCGGAGATATATGCATTTCTATTGTTTAGTGCCTATTATTAATTTGCAAACAAATTTTTTTTTAAAGTAACCTATGAGAAAACAAATGAAATTTAGAGATACAGTTGCTATGAAACCTCCATGTTGTTATTTGTTTGTTGATTATTGTGTTTCGGCATTGTTACTTAACTTAGGATAAACTCAAAAATGAAACATTTTTTTACACAGCTATTTTACAATAATCAACAGACAACACGGAGGTTTAATTGCAACTGCATCTCTAAATTTCATTTGTTTTCTCATAGGTTACTTTAAAAAAATTTTTGTTTGCAAATTAATAATAGGCACTAAACAATATAAATGCATATATCTCCGAAACGGTAACTCTGGGCGACCTGAAATTAGTGTACCTTTTTTACGTAATAAATATGAGAAAAGTATTATTTTTATTAAAAACTTAAATACACGGAAGCACAAAAAGGTTTACCTAATAAATGTGCAAAAAATGCCGCAGGCAGCGCCCCCTACATTATACATAAAAATTTCACCAAAAAATCAGTTTCTCATCCTAAAAAAATCATAATTGGCAAATTTTGTAAAGACCGTTGGTTTCTGTCAAAGCTATTAGAGAAAAACAAAAATGAAGTTTTAACTTTAACACCCTGTATCTCAGTTGATATCAACTTTCGAATATATGTAAGTATAATTAAATCCTAATATTTTTACGTAAGGAGTCTGTGGTTTTCCATGTCCCACTACTTAGCTGACATAGCTGTATATATATCAATGCCGGGTTTAGAATAAAAAATCTCATTTTAAATATATTCTGTCGTCTCTCGGTTGTCGTCCATAAGAGCAGCATTCGCTGGTACCCGATGCAAAAATAATGCAGGCGTCATCATAAATCACAATTTGAATATTTATTGAAATTAAATTTTGACATTGACATAGGAAAATTAGTGTCAGGGACAATATTTTCATTATTCGTCATGTTCAGCTTTACGTCAATTTTTGGCCATAACCTCATAGAAATTATTTGCTGGTGTTTGCTGTATTACCTGAACTAGGAGAGTTTCGTGGTTTCACCATTACATTTAATTGAATAGCTTAGAATTGGCTCACCAAAATGGAGTCAAACTTGGCACATCGGTTTACCATGGCGGCCTCTTCAAAATGTACATGGTAGCCAATATTCAGCCACTTCAATAATTATATGGGATTTCCTATATTCAAGTATATATAAAAACACATCAGCTTCAAGTGACAAGTGATTTAACCAGATAAGATGAACACGTAACGTTTTATGTGAAAATAAACCACTGTAAGAAGATTCGCTTCAGTAATAAAAGTATTTTAAAATGCATTCCAACGCCGACAAGCTATAAATACACGTGTCACATGAAACTGAACCCGAGTTATTTACTGCAGAGTGAGAAGTGAGTTTATTAAATGACACGTTCATAAGTTTTTTTTTCATAGCAATGCAAAGCGCTATTCCTAAATGACATTTAACTGGATTTTCTCAATTTAAACATGGAATTTTAAAAGTTCTGGAAAACCTTATTTGATTATTTAGTATGTTTACTAGATTTGATTGGGTTATATAATTTTGAATGAATAAATGCGATTCATTTTCCAATTTCCGTTCTCCAATCAATCAATATTTTACCTAGTTTTGTAATTTGCTTTCTTAATATACAAATGCACAAATACGTGCTATACTCCAGATAATATACCGGGTGTTTCAGGAGGAGCGCTCACTTCAACCTTTTTTTGTTGAAATTACAGAAATAAAATTTGGTGGCTTTGTATGTGACATGACATGACTGACTCCATTTGGTCACTTCCGATTTAACCGTAAATGACCTCAACTTTTGATTTTTAAATAGAACACCCACTATGTTTTTAGCTACATCGATTCAGAATGCCATTCCAAATTCAATGACGCCCCATCGGTCACTTTTTGATACTGATCGCTATGAACTCCCTAAAATCGCTTACTCTAAGCCAAATTCGTGATAAAAATGCATTTTTTAAGTTTTATTGTGTTTTAATTTTTTAACACACTTTTTAAGAAGGCTTTTCCCAGAAAACTCTATTTTTTCAAATGGAAACAAATGTTGGCTCACTAGGGCAAAAAGATAGAGAACTTTTTTGTAACAATTTGATAGCACATACCCTTATGTCATGTTAAAAACAGACAGATAATGTATTAACAGTAGCAATTCGTGACAAAAAACTACAACAAAAAGCGCAAATGCCTTTGCATTTATCTAGATACATATGACGCCATAATGCTGACAAACAAGTGTACATCACAAATTTAAAACTGCCATAATTTGGCTTAGAGAACCATTTTAGGGGGTTCATAGCAATCTAGATAAAAAATAACAAGAAAAGTGATTTAAAGTGTCAAAAAGCGACGTATACTCGATGTTCCATTTGAAAATCAAATCCCTCATCTCATAAAATGCAAAATAATATCACATACAATACCAAATGTTATTTCTGTGATTTAAACAATAAAAAAGTTATAGGGGTGAGCGTCCTGAAACACCCGGTATTATTTTCAATTTTGAATTATGTTAAGATAATAATATAGAACTACATATTTTAGTTAGAAAAAATGATATCGATCAAGCATTGAAGTTTCCGCTAACACATACATATCTATATTTTTTACAAAAAAAATTGGTATTTGGTGAGTATGTGTTTCATGTTTCATTTTAACCGGTATTTGATAAATCATTAATATACGAATATTTCATAAATAATCCCAGAATTTCTGTCGTTATTATCCCTAATAATAGTCCGTATAATATTCCTGCACCCTCACTCACAATACAGCAGGGAAACCGGGACAATTTCACGCCAGGAATGTTGATAACCACAGCGTCCACCTGTCAGACAATACCGAGCAACGGCAGCGGAACAACAATCTTGACCGCTCTGCCCTGTCTGTTTCGCTTTCCAGCTCGTAACGCACCGTTCCTGCAGGATGTCCAGCAGGACGACTTCATTTGGTAATTTTGCCTGCAATTTTGTCCGTTTTATTAACTTTTCCAGCGGTCCGCAGGACCTTTTTCCGCGCCACAGACTCGCTCGTTTAATTTCGCTCGGGTATTAATCTCGGACATTTTGCAGACTCTCACGCTAATTCTCGACAAGCAGGATAATAGGCTGGGGTTTGAGTATGTGGGAGCCATATTGGCATTCTTCTGTGGTATTATAAGATTACCAGGGATAGTTAAGGAATATTTCTCCCAGTTATTAAGAGGATTTGAATTCATTCTGTTGATTATAATTATTTTTAGGATATTAATAAATTACTATTTCAAAAATATTAACGTCAATTTAAGCAACGACATTAATAGTATATTATACCACGAGTCAGTAATGATAGCTATTATTCCTAAGAAATATTTACGAACCGAGCCGCGTTAGCATCCAGAGGGAAGTGCGAGTAGATACTCTGCTTTATCTATGACAAATTTATTAATTTGAGATTTTTAATGAACAACAATTAATAAATTGAATTGATCCTGAACTATCATTAATTTTAGAAGAGTTTCAATAGAAATATTTGGAATTTCGGTTGATGTAAAGGAAGAAGATGCTTCATTACTATACAGTGTGTCCACTGATTGACTATCGAAGAGGGAAAACTTTTTTATTTGTGGGTTTATGAAAAAAAGTTATTTTTCATAAAAACTCCTGCTTGTTCTCCAACGACCAAAAAGTATATTATTTTTTCAAATTTATATACCGGGTGTTCAGAATTTAGAAAAATATGAAAAAAGCTAAGAACAAAGTACCCTTATGTGTAAAGATAGGATAAAAACTAATTAGTAAAAGTTGTTGTGGTTGAGAACCTACGTCTCATTACCAAGTTTTGACTTATTAGCTAAATGTACAGAGACAGGCAAAAAATTCCAACTCATAAAATATGATTTGCTTTAAATTAACGCATTTTACAAATTAGTTAATCTTTAGAACGTATTTCTTTGTATAATATTTATCTTTATACGAGGAATTGTCGAAAACGGCTAAGTAACTACCCATGTTATTAAAAAATCAATACGTTTTAAAATAAAACCGTGCACTATTCATAATTAAACGAATTTATTAGAGAACGAATGAAGAGTAAAAAATTGTAACAAGTATAACAAATGTAAGTGAAAAAAGGCAGGTTATCAGCAAAAAAAAACTATTCAAAGGTTTCTCCACCAACCTCCTCGCATCGTTGGACTTTCTTAATAAATGCTTTATATGCATTTCGTATCTCTTGCAAAGGGATAGCCTGAATCGCTTCTCTAATTCTAATTTTTAAATTGTCAAGATCAGGTTCCAAATGAGATGCATACACTTTCTGGGTAAGGTAGCCCCATAAGTAAAAATCCATTATTGTAAGGTCGGGACTTCTTGGCGGCCAAGGGATTGGTCCATATCTCCCAATCCAGCGCTCCGGAAATTGTCGATTCAACCATTCCCGCACAATAACAGTGGAATGCGCAGGATGACCATCTTGTTGAAAATATGCAGTTTGCCTGTCAATAAGTGGCATATTATTTAAATAATGAAAAAAAATTGAATTTAGCATTTCTAAATAACTATGCTGATTCATATTTGCTTCAAAGAAGTACGGTCCAATTATTCCGTTGTACGTAACTGCACACCAAACGTTAACTTTCTTGGAGTACTGTCTTCTGCAATGAATTCGAAAATGGGGATTCTCAGTTGACCAGTAACGTACATTTTGGGAACTAACCACTCCATTAGTTGAGAAAGTAGCTTCATCGGAAAAAATAATATTATGAAAAAAGTTTCTATTTTGTAAGTATTTCTGACCAACCCATAAGCAAAAATCAAGTCTTTTTGCATCATCATTTGCTTCTAGAGTATGAACAAATTTAGGTTTATATGGCCTGACTTTATTAGCTTTAAAAATTATTTGCAAATATGATTTACTAATGTTTCCAATATGGGATGCTCTAATCCTTAGCGATGTTTTGGGAAAATGCCGAACGGAATCCAGCGCAAGAGTTGCCCCAACATTTTCTTCTTCATTGATAGGAGTCTTCTTCTTTTTAATATTTAAAACGCTTCCTGTTCTTCTAAATTTTGAAACAATAGATTTAACTGATATTCGGTTAACGGTAATATTTGGCCATTTCTCGTTAAACATTCTTGTGACATACGAGTATGAGATATTTTCCCCTAAACCATAACATTGGACAATAAATACTTTTTGTTCTAACGTTAGCATTTTTTTTCACTGTCATAAATTAAGCAATATGACATTGACAACATTTTTATTTGTTTGTTCATTTGTTAAATACGTCGCTCCGCGATGTGTTTTCAACGCCGTCTTGTCGGTAAAATGTACGTCCATTGTCATCGCAACGTATACTATAAAGTTTTTACAAAGAAATACGTTCTAAAGATTAACTAATTTGTAAAATGCGTTAATTTAAAGCAAATCATATTTTATGAGTTGGAGTTTTTTGCCTGTCTCTGTACATTTAGCTAATAAGTCAAAACTTGGTAATGAGACGTAGGTTCTCAACCACAACAACTTTTACTAATTAGTTTTTATCCTATCTTTACACATAAGGGTACTTTGTTCTTAGCTTTTTTCATATTTTTCTAAATTCTGAACACCCGGTATATAAATTTGAAAAAATAATATACTTTTTGGTCGTTGGAGAACAAGCAGGAGTTTTTATGAAAAATAACTTTTTTTCATAAACCCACAAATAAAAAAGTTTTCCCTCTTCGATAGTCAATCAGTGGACACACTGTATATCTGTTTAGCAATAGTATTTGCTGTAGTTGTCTTGTTTCTCATAGACTGATCAAGCTACCTGTGTGGCCAGCCCCCATGAAGCTTTAATCCAGTTATATCGCCTCCTCCATCAATATACAAAGTGTCAGATGATATTAGCGATTACAATGACCGATATACCTTTGAGGATTTGGCAAGTTTAAATGTTTGGCAATTTGTCCATCAATATATATTTGCAAATTTGTTTTTGATAGTTTAGAAAGAATGCATTCACGGAAATCGATGTACTTCTTTACAATATTGTAAAACATTATTTTTATGGTAACTTTTCACAAGTAAAAGACTTCATTTTCATCCATCTCAATACAAATACACAAACACTACTCGTTTGACAATGACTTTTTGTGTTTCCATGGTATTATTTATTAGAGAAATTTTGTGATTGGAGTGCAAGAGAGAATAAGGTCTATTAATCCCTCGTCATTGTTCGCTACGAGAATAATATATGGCATACTGCAAGAACCACAAGTATAATACTTACATTATATACTAGTTGTAGATAAAGAGTTGTACGGAAGCACTAAATTAATAAAACATAATAAATATATGGCATAAATATAAAGCAAACTGTAATTAATTGATTTGATGGGAATTGTTTACTGTGGCCATCAACATTGCTTTGCTATTAAACTATCCCAATTCTTTTAAATTGTAGCTAAAGACCAAGGGTTGAGAAGTACGGACGATTCTAGTGGGATTGGAATTGCAGGCATTGTTTGCATTAATTTCAGTCGGGAAATACTATGTATATTGTGCTGCGAGCAGGAATAAACATAATTTCGGTACACGACGCAAATTGGCTGCGCCTTGTCCAGTGTCGGGGGACGAGATTATAATTTTTCCATGAGATATTATTATAAAATGAAAGAAACAGAAAAATAAAATAGAAAAATTACGTTTTAAATGACGTAGTCTGGGAATGAAATATTCTCTTACTGTTATGTGTTGTTTAATGTTAATAGTTCAAAATGCCATGCAAGAACATGTCAGAAAGTAATCAATTTTTTGACATGAAGATAAATTATACGTTTTGAAGATACCACGCCTATGAAAATATGTAGATACATTAACTAATTATCCCATTTAATGATATTGATTGCTATTCGTTTGGACAATATACAGTGTCATCATTAAAGTAGGAACCATATGGAGAAAGAATGTAGTGTTCGATTTCGATAAAATTTAATTTTACCATAAGGTTTTGCCTCAATGAAGACCAAAAATTACCGTGGTCTCGAATAATTTAGATGTAAAAGTTTTCGAAAAACTACCTACGTGAGGGTTACCCAGCAAAACTCAAAGCTCTCATGTTTGTTTGTTTTTCCTAATCAAACCGATCAGCTCTTACAACGAAAACAGATAAAAGATGGATGGATATTCTACAGATAGAATCGCCGTCTTGTTGTATTTATTTTCGTAATAACAGCCGTCACATTGACGTGTACAAAGCAGATAGAAACACCGAGTTCATGTTTGTTTCAAGTCGATGGGATAGACCCTATTTTCCATCATACTTAGACTTAAAATAATTTGCAATTGATGATGAACAAATACATAATAGGATCATTGTATACCTTAGTTTAAAAAACATTATTTTAGAATAAGTAGTGCAAGAAAGAACAACCGTTCAACAATATAAATTATCGAACTTGTCTTCCCATCCTGATGTAGTGCCTGTATCGAAATGATAAATTGGTATAGCAACAAGTTGCTTAGGGTGGTGACAGAATGCTTCATTGTCATTTTCATAGCAATTACAATTTTGCCTTTTTGCCCACTTTTAATATTATTAAGTAAGACAATTAAAAACTTTCCTTGACGGTAAAAACTTTCCTTGACGGTAAAAACTTTCCTTGACGGTAAAAAGTTGACGGAGCAAAGTTTTTAAAATATCGTCTTTTTGTCGCATGTTGTACCGAGGTATTTTCAGTTTTTAAGGTGCTAATTATGTGTTGTAGATTGCACAAATATTTAAAAAGAAAACAGACAATTGCCTTGTCATTACTATTCTTTTAATAAAAAAAAAAATAGTGATTGTAGAATATTTTACATTCCGTTAGTTCTGATGAATCTATGTTAAGGTAAAACACCCAATGATTGACATGTTTTATAACTTGCTACAATTTAAGAAATTTTTATAACTGACCTAAAAATTAGATGCACCAACCATTTGGAACTGCAATTTGGAAACCTCGTCCATGTTCACATTTTTTAACAATATGGCGAAATGACTGTTAAGACTGTTTTTGAAGCTTAGTTCATTAAGTACTGGTTCCTAAGATGTTTTAAATAATATACTAAAACTACCAATATGCACCCTTTTTCTTTGGACTAGCCTTAGTATTCTTTATATATGTATTTTGTAAATTACGAATAAATTTCTAGAAAAAAGTAATAAATTGTGTCAATTCTTGGGGTCTCAAATTTTGGGACAATCGTTTCTTCGGCATGTCAATTTAAGTATTTAGTATTTTAGAAAACAACAACTAATCCTTTTTCTTTTATTCAACATTTTAATACCTTCTATGATTGGCACAACGTTGTTAAATACTTTATAAAATAAGAAACTTTCTCACTTTCGCGCCGGCATCGAAAGTTTTATCGTCGATTGACCACTAGCAAGTTTATGCATCGAGCATATGGCTATCACGTGCTGATGTTTGTTTATTCTCCTGAATTGGTAAAATGAAGAGAATGTCAGAACCAGAATACCAGTAGAACCATAAGGAAGGGCCGTTTAAGCTGTTTAATATTGAAAATAACAAGTGCCATGTCATTACTGACGTATGTTACCCATACATAAACTGGTGACGTAATCTCAACATTCTAGGATATGCACAGTACGTCACATACCATCTCCCTCGCCTACTCGCATTCGGTTATGCGAGTGAAAATTTATTTTGGTGTTCTTGACTATTCGCACGATGCAAATGAACATATGAGTTTACTGAAAGTACCTTCGTTTGCACTTCATTTCTATAATGTAAGGGCCGATATTCCAAAGTCACCTTAACACAAGTTTGACAGCATATTAAAGTTATTTTTCTATTTTGGTTTCATATGAAAGCTTTCTCGATACCGTTTTCAGTATCGTAATAAGCTTTTTTCCATACCGTTTTTTTTTTCATTTTAAACGGTTGGTGGTACTGCTGTGTATGTTTGGTTGCATAATAAACAATTCCTAAACTAACCTCACAATCACAAGTTCAGATGAACACGTAATATATTCTCTTACAAAGATATCAATTTAAAGCTAATAAATACCATGTACACTAATTATACTTATTTATTATTAAAAGTGCAGTTGTTATAAACATTTATTGTGACCGTACTTGTGTCTGCAGCGTTAATTTTAAAATCGGGCATAGTTTGTGTGTTTGAAACGTTTTGTTCAGGATTAATCCTTATTTGCTGATAAAATAATCCACTTTTATTAAGAACTGGTTGTAAAAAATTAATGTATAGGTAGGTACTGTACAATTTTCTTACCTTTAAACGTAAGTAAATGCTATTTTCAGCCTCAGTTATAAACTTATTGATATCCTCTAAATCTAAAATGGAAGATTTTTTGGGCTTGTAGCTCTCAGATTGCCTTTTTAAAAAGGTTTGAAGTCTGTCATAATTTCTTATATCTGTGTTTTCATAAATGTTAATGCAAGCTCTTAATTTTGAGTATAAGGACCACAGAGTCGACGACTTCTTAGTTTTACTTTCCTTCTCAAAATAAGCGATTAGAACATTTTCACTACTTCTAGAAACACCCTTCGCAATACACCAGGTTGTGAAGGTCTTGTAGTCTTTTTCGTATACTTTCTTGGACTTTTTTGGTAAAAGTTGATCCAATGTATTATTTGCAATTTCCCTTATCTCAGGAGGAATTAAATTAATAATATCTTCTTGATCCATATTGATTAATTTTAAGAAAGCTTTCAATATTCGCGACAAAATGGCGGACACGTATAATTTATCAAAGCTCTTGATAAATAATTTGACTATTGCCAACATACAATTTAAATATACAAATTTACAAAATTTTTTATGGCATTTATTAGTTTTAATTATTTGTTTTTTTATTAAAAAACACACAAAATAGAAAACTTAATATAAAGTACATGTTTTATAAAGCTATTATAGCACTTGTCCACTTAGAAAACTCGCCGCAAGCGGCTCGTTTCCTAACATGGACGCGTGCTTAAATATCATGCTTTATAAAACTTGTACTTTAATATACTATTTTAACTCATCTAAAGGAATATATCTGTAAGAACATGGTAATCTTCCACTTAAAGCGTCAATTGACCCCAAATTAATTTAAAACATAGTTTTTTAACGTTTAGCTTAACGTTAAGGCTACCTTAGCTAAAGTCTAACTTAAGGTAACATTCAAATATCGGCCCTAATATTTATCATTCTATGTACCTTAAGGGCGCAAAATTGACTGGTCGTCCAAATTTGCCTTTTTTCCAAGTATGGAATTAATGATCAAACTGCCTTAATCTTAGTTCAAGTTCTTAATTAATTTATTACCGCTTGCCCTATAACTCACAATTTTATTAAATTCTTCCCATAAGCGTTGTAGATTATACTTCTGGCATTACAACGCTTTTTAAAATTTTCAGTCCGGTAAACATACCGTTGTATTAAACATCTCAAGAATACATTTTTATTTTATTTCACAATTTATTCTACAAGTGTATAATTTTAATAAAAATTATATAAATATAATACTACGTGTCAAATAAATTATATTGTAACATGTGCCTTACATACCTTAACAAATTACCTCAAAATTATGGTAATTATGCAGCTGGAGGCTATAAAATACGCTTGTAATTTAATATAGTTTTATTGGGGAACATTAACTATTTTGCTCATAATAAAATTTTGAGTATCGGGTTTAGGAACATAAATTCCCGTTGTCGCGATATTTAATAAACTCCCTCTGGATCGATCGAGTGCTTTTTTGGGCTTTATTTTCCTGTTCCGTAACGTACTTGCCCGATTATCTATGGCACCGCCGAGACCAATTAAACTTTAACTAATTTTATTCATCCGCAACACCAAATTGCAACGGTATGGGGTAAAAATTACTGGTTAGTCGGGAGGTTCCAAACTATCCCACTGTTGATAATTACTGCATTTGCGAATTATGTTATCAAATGCATATTTTTATTTCTTATGAACATATATTGCTATTGGCAGGACTGTTCTGGGAAAACTTCTCGTCCTGGTTCAATATTAAAATAGCCTACCAACAACAAAACAATGTTCCAATTGTTTGTTTTAATTTTTTAAATTAATAAAATTTGATTCAACAGCCCACCAGCACCCTGCCCAGGAAATGCCCAGGGTATTGGCAAAGGTGAGCTTTTTCGATAAACTTTTTTTTATGATCAAACAAGCACTATACAAAAAATTAAGGAACTCTGGGAGTGGTGTGTGTGCGCATAAAGTGATTCACGTTGGTTTTGAAATATTGGAGGTTATATTCATTGGGAAAGACGACCTCAGGGAGATCGTTCCATAAGGATGACGTCCTCCAGGCGAAAGATTTCTTAAATGTTAAAGTTCCAAGAATACTAAGCTTAACCACATATACATCAGTGGGTCGTCGTGTACTTGTGCTAGGCAGAATTAAACGGGCAGCTGAACATTTTCCATGGAAATATCTGTAAAGGAGAGTCGAATCACCAACATTGTATAATATCAAAAGTTGTAGAGGTGTATAAAATTTTTTGGTCAATATGAATACACCAAGTCCTCCCAGATTGACGCCCAGCAACTTAATAGATGAAGACAGTGGAATTGCGTGTCCTGCCTTCACTATATCGGATTCTGCAATGTTAACCTTTTAAGAGAAGACTACTGCCTGGGTTTTCTTAGCGTTAAATTCGACTTGGTTACTGTCACTCCAAGCCAAAATTTCTTCCAGGTCCTTGTTGAGGCGTGATATTTCATGCTGTCTGCGAAGATGTGCGTCAGCAGCCAATGTTTGAGCATTCCTAGTGAAAGATGAGACGAGTGTGCTATCGTTTGCAAAGCTATACAGGGTGTTATGGAAATGACGTATTATATTTAAATCGGCAATTCCTGAGATGAAAACAAATTGAAGAAAAATATCCAAAAATGGCGCTTTAATTTAATATGCCCTGTACATGACCTTATGTCAAACCAAAAATAAGCACATTGTGCCCCTGTCAGGAAGGTAAACAGAGCAACATATGTCAACAGTGTTGTCACATCTTCAGGGTAAACTCTTTAGAAAGTCAATAACCGTTTGACAGATTGCAAGTTGTTTATTTTTCAGGGTACATTATTATAAACTTTTACGTTCAGTTCAGTTCGCTGGGAAACAATCTCTGATTTATAAACTTGAACTGACTGAGTTTATAAATGCCACTTACCCTTTAGAAAAAAAATGCAATTTTATTTACCTTTTCGGACTTATTTAAAACCAACTTAATTTATAAAAAACACCAAGTACTCACATAACAAAATCACATAGTTTTCGCGTCACAACACATCTAAGTACCGTTCAATCTGAATTAATATTTTAAAGTGCTACTGTGTAGACAAAAGTACGCCCTTATTGTCTACATAACACGTTGGTTCCGTCGTTCAGTATGAAAATGGCGGTCTAATTTTGGAAGAACATGGGAATGACGTATTATTAACCTCATCTGCAAAACGATTGCATATTAGTGCTGGGCGATGTTCATCGATGTTTTTGAAACATCGATGTTCTGGTACCGATGTTCGATGTTTTCGACATCGATGTTAGAGGTCAAACATCGATGTCGACATCGATGTTTACCTTTCGATGTTCAATGTTATAACAAAACAAGAAAACTAGGTTGTAATCTTAAACTCAAATTTCCCAGCACAAGAAAATAAGAGCGAAAACTTTTGATTTCATTTGCTAAAAGCCTTATTAGAGTCGACAATAAAAATCGCAGTAAACCGTTTTCCATCAACTGGCGCCTTGCTAACAGTCGTTTTGACTGGCAGTTAAAGCAGCTACTGCTACTTACAAATGGCAGTAGCCATTAGCTGTTCATAGGTGCTTCGTCCAATTAATAAACATTTAAAAGTAACAGAATAATCCATCTCTACCCAGACTTGCACCGGCAATGGCAATGAAAGTGGCGCGTGCCCCATTTCTGGCAATGCGAGACAGCTGAGAACGGTGTACTGCGCATGAATCCGTGCAATTTTAATTGACAGAAGGCTAGAATTGCCGACTGTAATACGGATTCCATTCTCGCGGCGCACTTGCGAGAACGAAATTTTTTTTTCCAAAGCCGGCGAAACTATGGCCCCAAAAACGAAATAGCTTGCAAGGAATCATCATTAATCTAGTTTTACAAAAAAAAAAATAGTTTACAAGTTGTTAGTGACTGGAATTCATGCAGTTTTAAAATATTATGTTTTAATTATTGCTTTATTTTTTTGTTTATATTATTTTTTAAAATTTTTGTTATTTTGTTTTTGACGTTTCATAATTTTTCAATTCTTTCTAATAACAAGTTTATTTTTATTTTTTATAATCTAATTTATTCCTAATCGCAAATATACTTTTTTAAATGTCGATGTTTTACAACCGATGTTTCTACGCCATCGATGGTCAACATCGATGTTCCGTTTCGATGTCCCAGCCCAGCACTATTGCATATTTGTCTGGACGAGTCTATATTTATTTTAAAGGGGTAGTAGCTAGCTTAGACTGAAGGGCTATCAACATAATTATGTCGTCATTCTTCTTCAGTAAAGGATTAATAAATTAGCGTTTTTATTATTTCTGAATTTCTATTGCGAAATAATTTGTATCCTATAGTGCTGTTGTTTTATGTGTACGGTAGGTTATTGTAAAGTGTAATTATGCGTTAGTATTTATTGCTTTTGTGTAATCTAATAATAAGTGTATCTCTTCAAAAAAATAATTGGAAACTCGTGCGTGTTTGTGTCTTTCTTTAAGTGATTTAGTGCAAATGTTCCGAGAGATTGGAAATAAGAGGCCGAATGGGGTTTAGTGGATATAAGCTTATTATGCAGTTCCACATTTTCATCAGGGTACGTGATGAGCATGAAGCTTTTCCCATAGAAAAAAAAACAAAAATCTGAAGATGTCTGTGCCCTGGATTATTTGCTAGTGTACTGGCACCTGGATTCACTTCTATTTGGATACTAGGTAAACTAAATATTATTTTTATAAGAATCTATAGTTATTTTCTACACAGTTGGCAACATTGGGCTTGAACATCTGTTGATTACACAGCTTGGCAATGTAATATGATCGTATATGAATGTGCTGAGGAGTAACCGGGTGGGTTTATGGGTGAATTAACCCACTTTTTAAACGTTCGATTTAAAAAAAAAAATATATGTAGCGCTTCTCTAGGACACCCCAGGAGTCACCCATTTAAATATAATACGTCATTTCCATAACACCCTGTATATACGATTCTTGGTCTTCACTAGAAGGATGTTTGTTGGTTGGTTACAGGCGGGGGTCGGTTTAAAGGCCCGAACTTCTATCACTGCAGCCTTTCGGCTTATTGTGTACCCCGATCTTGTTAGAAGATGTTTGTTTCTTCTATGAGGTCCAGTAACCTTCTACCAAGCTTGTCATGTGGGAGGTTGTCACCACGTTGTATGTTCCCGAAGTTTTTTTGTCTTCTACGAGACAGCGCTACGCAGCGGTATATTATGTGTGAGGCGGTTTCATCCTCTTCGCCGCAGAGTCTGCATTCAATGGATCCGTTGTTTATACCTATCCGTTGAAGGTGTTTTCGCAGGAAGGACGTTAATGTACAGTAAGAAGGGGGTGGAAGATAATATGGACTCTTGAGGAACACAAGCCCAAATGCGAGAAATAAAATTAATTAGAAAATCGTCAATTTTGTTTTCTATTACCCTCGTACATACCGTTACAGATTAACTTAAACGAGACATACAGACCTCCGTTTAGATTGTTTCGCGGATTTATGAGCCATCAAATTTAATTTATTGGTAAATGCAAATCGCTCGGTATAACAATAGACTGGATGATATGATCGGCCTCATTATACGAACGATAAACTTACTGAAAATTGTATTTACTTTGATCGTAACTTTTGTCATTTTGTCATGTCGCTCGGCTTTAACGAGAAATAATATTGTTTGCGTTGCGTGAGTTGTCATCGTTTTAATGTAATTTAAAATTGTTCGTTTTGAGTTTCGAGGAGGAGGCATTTGTATTGCACATGGTAAATGGCTAATAAAACTAAAATATCTGGCATCTTGTTGTTTTGGATAAAGATTTTATTTCCAACAAAACCCTGTATACAGACAGGGTGTGTGTGTCTAACCCAGATATATCTCTCAATGGTTTAGTTTAAAAAATTAATTAAAATCAATTTTTATATAAGGTTTAGCAAAACTTACATGCATCTAGATTTTATGCACTACCCTGTAAAATTAGACATATCAGAACGTAAACAACTCTACCCTAAAGTTTAGAATCTATGTGTTCTGTTAGTTAAAACTATTAAAATTGGTTCATTATTAACCAAATAAGAGCTTATTGATTAGGACGTGAATTTTTGAATATACTGTGCCATAATATTTAAAAAATATAACAAATACTATATTTTTACTTTTCTTAGTAATATAACCTCCAACGATTCAAAATCAACGCGAATCGCATTTTGCGCACACGCACCACTCCCAGAGTGCCCTCCATAGTACTTGTGTTTGATCTTAAAATAATAACAAATTAAAAACAAAAACTAAAATTAGCAAATTATTTATAATATCGAAATTTGACATTATTGAATAAGATTCTTTAACGACCAACTAGCAATACATAACAATAAATGGGAAAGAGAGAGAAGCCACATCCGTATAATATATTATTTGATTCCGTTAATGTATCCTATTTTAATAAAGCTACAACTTACATTAACGTTATGTACCTTGCCTAACAAAGTGACAAGTAAGTAAGCGAGTTATTCTTAACTACTTCTTCGAGCTAAAACTCGGTGCATGGAAAACTAGCAGTGGGAACATTTTCCCTGGATGAAGCACATCAAATCAAGCGACTTACATTGTACTATCAAACTTTCGACTGAAATATAATTTTGAAAATTCAGCGCCACCAGCAGATAGCTAATTAAACTTGAATCGAATTGCCACAACAAGAAGAACTCCTTGAACTTCCACTAATCTGCCAAACTCCCTTTTCTCGACTTCGTGGGCTGGGAGTTAATTAACGAAGAGTTGTCGGTCTTTCTCCACTCTGAACGTCGACTTTGATACCATCTTTCTAAGCTGCGAAAACGCAACTCATTGTCTTGTTCGGAGTTCGCAAAACACGTAAATCTCTTGAAAAAGTTTGTTCATTACTGGAGTTGTTTTTTAAGCATACCTACAATTTAACTGTAAAAAGATTTGGTTTTTGTTACGATCGCCGGTCCGGTAAAACAATGATGCAAGTATTAATTGTTCAAGAGAGACGAAAAACGATTGTCAAGTTATTATTAGGTTCAAATAACATGAAGAAAATATATTGGTATTGAAAGTATTGGAATTATTGGTTGGGCCGCGAGTGGTTATATACTTTCGTCGTTGTCGTCGTCGAATTAATATAGAAACGAATCACAATGTTAACTAGAAATGTCATAATTTTGGAGTTGTGTCATTGATTTGCCGGGACGGCGATATATAAAGTTCTGTCAAATGTGTATATTGTCGTTCTAATGTTATAGTTTCTGCTCTAAAATTTCCAGTGCCATAACCTTGCAACAGAAATAATTTTTCATTGGTTTTAAAAAAAAACAATATGAATATAAGTGTAATGACTTTCAACCAATGCGGTCGGTTTTTTCTTATTTTCAATTACTATTATGTTTTCATCCGGACTAATGCGATTCGTATCGAAATTCATGGAGAAAATATATCAGAATCCGGAGGAGTGCATTTATCCAAATGGATATTGCCCGTTCCACTTTGCCATTGTGAATGATCGAATGGTCAGATATTCCTAAAGGAATGAGGCCAGGTCAGTCAGTGGACACAGTACATGCACCTATGTTGTGTATTTTGTCACCTCTATCGTTTCCATCATGTTTGGTAAGCGAATAATGTATTTGTACTGGCTGAATGGGCTAACCGGCCAAACCCGAGATAAAATACTCTTAACACCTCCTATAGAAGAATTGCTTGTATTATCTCTAATTGGACTTGATAATAATTCGGTCTAAAATAGAAACCGTTTATTTTGAATGAAACAGATAACTATACAACAATACCAGAACCGTTTTCTTGTTTTTTTCTGATTTAATTTTAAAAGGACGCTGTTTAAACGCGGCTCACGAAAATATTTACACTGCTAAAATACGGAGCTTAGTGATAGGAAAAGCCCGCGAACAACACCATCTCATCTTACTGCGCTACATCACTGTATCCATTATGTGGAGCAACAACGCTGTGTGAAGGAGGCCTAATTAAATGTCGAGGAAGAGCGATTTTCGCAAGCACGATGACACTTCTTTACTAGGGGTGTAAAGAATCTGTTGACGCTACCGTAAAAATTGAAACCCCTTCAAGAGCATAAAAGCTTTTCTGGATGATTTGCTGTTGGGGCCGTTTCATAAATGTCAACTGTACAGGGGTTTTGATTATATTTTAAATGGGATCTTCACGCGCTATTGAATGAGATAATAAAAAAATATTAAATACTATTTAAGCTACAAAAAAACTTATTATTAAAGACCAAAGATTCGCCCAGCTCCTTTCTAAGATTGTAATTCAAAAGATGTTTATTATTATACGAAAATTACAATATGATTTTTGATTTAGACTTTCCGGATGTTTTTTAAATCTTAACCTGCAAGCCACTATCAAAATGAGGATTTTGTGTTAATTCAGAATATGGAATTGCAATATTATTAATCTTTATTTACAGATTACTTAGGCTAGAAGTGCCAAATCATATATTCATCCTAGCCTATGTCAAAACATATTTGATAAAACACGTTTTGTTATGCTTCTTTCCATATGGTATAAAGAAGTATGTCCGTCCCTAAACATGTTAGTAACTTAATTTAACCAAAACAGACCAGGATGATTCAAACGAAAACAGGGCCTACCTTGCCGTCAGAACGTTTTATTTTGACTTCCTCCTTTCTCTCCACTAACTTGATTTACTCGACTTCAAAAAGAAACATGTGTGAGTGTGTCTTTATTTTGTCCTTATCCAGCCTTCGCTGTCTGTTGCTTTTGCAGTCGCCGAGCAAAATTGCATCCTTTGAGAATCAGTACAGACAGGCCAGCAATAAGCATACAAGAACGAAATGCTATTACCATGCACCAGAGATAAAAAAAGATAAAATGAGGTTTCTAAGCATTTTTCCATATACATAGATTTAAAAGGATCGCCTTTGAGTGGTCGTTGTTGTTGTTGTTGTTGTTGTTACTTCTAAAAATGTTTACAATTGGAATAATATAAAAAGGTTTCTTCTTTCACAACTTCCCGTGGATTAAATAATTTAATAAAGTATTGTTGTTCAAGGGAGTGGAAGTGAATTGTTTCAATTTTTTCATATTAAGTGAACATACAGGGTGTTATGGAAATGACATATTATATTTAAATGAGTGACTCCTTGGGTGTCCTAGAGAAGCGCTACATATTTAATTTTTTTTAAATCGACCGTTTTAAAAGTGGGGTAACAAACCGTCTTACTCACAGGTCAGTCCGCGCTACTGTAAGCATATCAACCAGGCCCTATGGCAATGTTGCCAATCTGAATGTAAAACTGTAATTCCATATAAAATTATAAAAATAAACTATTTATCTACTTACTTGTATTTATCTTTAACGCGACAATAAAAACAATATTCAAAGATTATTTATGGACTGGCAAGATACACGCGTTAACCGAAAAAACAGAGCGGATTGCTGAGAGTGTGTTGGTGATCGACGAGACACAACGTATCCGGCCGCTGGTTGGCCTTCAACTAACAGCCCGCAAGCGTGCGGCGGTATATGAAACTGCACTTTGCCCAGCCGATGTAAGGCGTCAAGAGGTCATTGGCATTTGACCTAGTGACGTACGTGCCTATTTCAAACATATTTAATTGTTCTGGTTGTTTAAAACGTAGTCCGTCATAAATGTCTTCAATTAATTGTACAAAAAGGTATTACAGAATGGAAAAGTGTTTAAATTATTTTATTTTGTCTAAAGAGTTTAAGGTGTACCGGGTGTCCCACTAAGAATGGCTCTCGGCCGTATCTCTGAAAGTGTTAGTCGTATGGCTTGCGGAAAAATTTTTTAATATGAAAAGTGATCATAAGAAATTGCTGGAAATTATTTTCAAGTTTCTCAGTCGAGCGCTAGAGGGCGCAACCGTAACGGTAAATCCGTAAAGCTTAGTTTTTTCAAAAGTTGCCGCGTTAAGGTATATTGAAAATAGCATTTTCGTATGCTTTAAGGTTTTATGAAGAAAATTTACTTATAACATATTTTTGTCACTTTTAAAATAAAGTGGTGGGGGAAGGTTGAACATTATTTTAAATAAATGCCTACAACTCCGGGTTGGCTCAACAGAATTTAGTGAACTTGGATTTGTTAAAAAGAGGTTCCCTTACTCTATACTTTACTGTATAAACTATGACAATATGACATTTAAAGTAGGCGCTAGAGGGAGCTATTTTACAACTTAACAAACATTGCGCATTTTTTCAAAAATTTTAAATACAACAGTATATTTAATTTTACTTCATCACAAAGATTAATAAAAGCCTAAAAAACTGGCGAAAACCACAACTTGATATCTTTTTTCAAACCGGAGATATTAACAAGAACAAAAATAAACACGGAAAAATATGATTATATTTAAGTTTCAACGGTAAAGGTTTTTTCAAAAGTCAAATAAAAACTTTGACGTGAAAGCACCTAATTTTAAATTAGATTTTGTTTTTCCAAGGCCTATTTGACTTTTGAAAAAACCTGTACCGTTGAAACTTAAATATAATCATATTTTTCCGTGTTTATTTTTGTTCTTGTTAATATCTCCGGTTTGAAAAAAGATATCAAGTTATGGTTTTCGCCAGTTCTTTAGGCTTTTATTGATCTTTGTGATGAAGTAAAATTAAATATACTGTTGTATTTAAAATTTTTGAAAAAATGCGCAATATTTGTTAAGTTGTAAAATAGCTCCCTCTAGCGCCTACTTTAAAAGTCATATTGTCATAGTTTATACAGTAAAGTATAGAGTAAGGGAACCACTTTTTAACAAAACAAAGTTCACTAAATTCTGTTGAGCCAACCCGGAGTTGTAGGCATTTATTTAAAATAATGTTCAACCTTCCCCCACCACTTTATTTTAAAAGGGACAAAAATATGTTATAAGTAAATTTTCTTCATAAAATCTTAAAGTATACGAAAATGCTATTTTCAATATACCTTAACGCGGCAACTTTCGAAAAAACTAAGCTTTACGGATTTACCGTTACGGTTGCGCCCTCTAGCGCTCGACTGAGAAACTTGAAAATAATTTCCAGCAATTTCTTATGATCACTTTTCATATTAAAAAATTTTTCCGCAAGCCATACGACTAACACTTTCAGAGATACGGCCGAGAGCCATTCTTAGTGGGATACCCGGTACATACGGTACATAAGGTGTACAATACCGGCCAGAATTCCTTGATTGCTTACATGTATCGCAGTGCCACACAGGTGTTTTTTTGGTTTAACGTCAGGTCACTTTTACCGCTGAATGAATTAAAAGCGCCATTTATGGCTATTTTTCTTCAATTTGTCTTTATCTGAGGAATTGGCGGTTTAAATATAATACGTCATTTCCATAACACCCTGTATAATAAATGGTTGGAAGAAAAGAAGACAACATATGACAGTTTTATGTTAAAACAACAGATCCAAATAAATCAGGGTGCAGAGCGATTTGTAAAAACTGCAAGAGAGAAATTCAAGGCCCGTGGTAGTCCATTCAAACATATGGTTTCGAAAAAAGTATTAAAAAGCGTAAATGAAATACAGTGGTGGTTATCACAAAGGTATGAGCCGGAAATCGCAAAGCAGCTACCAATAATAAAACAGTTCCTGTGCGCAACTGTTTACTCAGCTTCAGTAGAACGTGTATTCAGCACTTTTGGCTTTATACACTCACATATTAGGGTATAGAAATAGGAGGAATACTAGTATTTTTGTTTAAACCATATAACGAGAATACAGAAACATAAACTTTATATTTGATACCTCTTTCCATTTTTGAGAATATTTTTATATTATGTTTTTATGTTACTCTGAATAAAAACAAACATACGTATGTCGCCAGTGTAACACAATTTTATCAAATTAGATATTTGCTGGTATGAAAGGATATCTACCTAAATAAAATTACAGTAACTGTGAAATATGTGATGTTTTATCCAGATTTTCACTAAAATTACTAAAGCCGTTTCGTAGAAATCTTGAAACACACAGAAAAAAATTGTTAAAAATGTTAACAAACCAGAACCAGCCTTATCTGACGTCTAGGTTGTAGTTAGAATATACCTTGTTTACCCCTTGGCAGTGGGAGATTTACTTCATTCACAACGATATGAACAACGTTTAAAAATACTTTTAACAAGTTTTTAATATTAATAATAACAAAGCTACCAATGGTGGAAAATTAATTTAGATAACCCTGTATAATATTCATAATTTTAGAAATGATTACGTCTACAACAGTAAATTGGAAAAATCAAATTGTATTTTCCTGCAAATAAATATCAAAAAATAAACGAAACTGCAGAATTCTTACGCCCGGCGCTTTAAAACGCTCGGGTTTTTTAAAAAACGATGATGTTGCTTATTGTTCCTCGACGGTTGTTGTTTCATTCCTGATGTGACCGCAGGAATTTCCCATCAGGATCAACAGTCTGGAAAATTAAGACTATAATTTAATAAAGCAGTGGAAATAGGGAATTTGTAACCAGGCAATATTCAGCTTCTCATTTAAAAAGCGCTATTTTAACGTATTTTGTGTTTCTAAAAATACTAAACTAAATAAAATATTAATAATGTAAAGTTTAAATACACGGAAAGGAAAACCTAGTTAAATTTAAATTCACTGAAATCTTTATTAATAAATTTACTAGAATTTTTGTAAAATTTAATAAAATCTTTTGTAAAATTTACTAAAATCTTTTGTAAAAATGTTGGCATATAGTATTCCCACGAGGTCACCTATCCAAGTACTAACCGTGCCCAACGTCGCTTAATATGATGGTATGTTCTTTGTTAAATTCTCCTCCTATTATTTGTTACAAATAACGAAATCCCAGGAATTCGGTGTGCATCTCATTTATGCCTTTTACTGTTGTAAAATATTTTTACAACACTTCATTTAAATTTGCCAGTGAAATGTACCATACATTTTAAAATATTTAACTACTGGAATTCTAGCTAAATTATTTTCACTATACAGTCGTAATATTTTAATATTTACTTTTTAATGAATTTATTACAAATTCTAACTATACTCTTTTAGATATTATTTTGATACGAATTAATAATGAAAATTGTAATTAATACAATATTTTATAGAAAATCGTACAATAAAATCTTTATTATAATAATTGTACCATAGTGTTTGTTCCATGCATTCGTTGTAAAATGTATAATATATTTTAGTATTTACTTTATTTTACTAAATTTATTAGAAATCCTGTAAAAAAATTCTCAATTCATTAGAATTTTTTTCGTTAGTATCATTATTTCAGACATTTTTTCTATCCCTAAATAAGAACAGAAACAAATCAGAAGTAAATCTGGAATCGAATCGAGAAAAGAAATAAAAAATGCCGATTTCTATTTTATTATCTTTACCTGAACAATTTTTTCGTAATTACTTGAAATGAAAACCGGAAATAAATCCAGTAGCGAACCTAAAAAAGAAATAAAAACATGCGACGTAAATCTGAGTTTTTCTTATATCTTTCCGGTAAGCTTTCGCCTCAAGTAAAACTATCTGGCAATTACCTTTCCTTCCAACGTTAATCTTTGCACTTTCCTGCAAGACGTCTTAAAAACAGGAGCGGGATTTAATCATTCTCTTTAACTCGAGATTTTATGAGCCTTTTTTACGATTTTTGTCGAAATAAATAGGTATTTTGGGTTAGTGCAACGGAAAGATTATTAAAGGCTTTAATTGACAGTCGTAAATGATTTATTTTCCAGTTTAGGACTATTTTAGTTTGTATTTGTTAAGTGTTAAGATCATGCGAATGGTATATTGGGATATGTAAATAATATTTATGCAAGCACATTCCTAGATATGTTGTTCACTTTTAGTATAATAAATAATCTTTCTGTTAAAATTAGATGGTGTGCAGGCGCAAACCTAGGGACTATTGTTATTAATTTTATGCGAAGCAATTAATACTGGTTATTTTATTATTATTTAAATATTGCAATCCAGCCCTGTCTGCTAAGTTTACGGGTTTTTACTGGAATGTTGTATAAATACAGCCAGTGAAGAGATCTACCATATAGTTTTATATGTACTCTGTAAGTAAGAGGAGGGAAAGTTGCTAAGAGAAATTGCTGGAAATTATTTGCTTATTAGTTTGGATTACGGCCGCTAGAGGACGTAACACTAATAGTAATTTGTTAATAACTCTACAATTTGCTTAGATAAGATATTTTGAAAATACTTACAAATACATTTCTCATGTATCATGACCAATTTTGCTTATATACTTTTTTCGCTAATCCTTCAAATAAAGTGGTGGGGATAACGCAAACATTTTTCTGAAAAAAATCAATATTTCAGGAACATCTTATGGGAAAATATTAAAATTTATGTCATATTTGAATGAGTTCTTCTGGCTCTATCAGCTACACTACAGGCGATGTCTATGTCATTTTTGCTAGTCGCTAGATGGCGCATTTTATAGATTTAACATATTTTATGTTTTTTTCTCGAAGCACTTAAACGCGATGGTAAAGATGTTATTAAACCATTTCAAAGAGAAGCTGGAGCAAACGATGGAAACCGCAATTTCTTATCTTTTTTCTAACCGGTGATATAGATGCAAAACCTATTTACATAATTACTTTGTGTTAATCGCCCCTGGAATTACATATATTGTAAAACATAAGAAGGCTTTGGAAACAAAAGATAATATTGGGTAGAAACGTTAAATTATTTATTTTGAGATCTATTTTCTTTTAATTTAAATTTTAAAAATGCCGTTTACTGAATGATTACTGTTTACTTTGAGCGCTTTCAAAATCCAGCAACAGCTGAAAGAGAGCATGTGGTACTATATTCAAATCGGCGTCATTACTGCAAAGCAGCTTGTCTGTGCTTAAATATATTATGTTTTATGATATAATAAACTTACCTATGCCTTTTTAAAATATTTTGAATGGTAGTTAGTGATATTCCCGTATCAGAAGACAATGCCCGCGTAGTGACGGGATTAAACTTATACAGGGTGTTATGGAAATGACGTATTATATTTAAATGGGTGCCCTAGAGAAGCGCTACATATTTAATTTTTTTTAAATCGACCGTTTTAAAAGTGGGGTACTCTTACTCATTCTTCTTCTTGCGTGGATTATTGGCTTCTGATCTTAGAATATCAATTTGCCAGCTCATTATTTGAGTCCAGAGAAAGTCTGACTCTGAGTCATACTCTGGGCTCGAGTGTCTCTTCAGTGTGAAGTGCTGTGGAATCGTGCATTTTCTAACTGGTTTCCTCTTCCTTGTCTTCAGGTGTTGAGCGGGTTAATTAGACATGAACATACACAGGTCAGTCCGTGTTACTTTACAACATTTCATCCCGAGCCAATGGCAATGTTGCCAAACTTAATATAAAACTGAAATTCCGTATAAAATTATAAAAATAAATTATTTTCTACCTACTTGTATTTATCTTTATACCTAAAGAGCGAGGAAATCCAGACACAAAGACAATTAGTTTTTTTTCTTGTTCATGGGAACACTCCTGGAAACACTTTATGTATACACAGTAATAGTGAAACAGAACCGATAGTTAGCTTTTGAAAAACCAATAATACAGATTATACCACAGATTATTAGATTTTATTACACGCGACGAAATTTGACGTCCAGAAGAAACGCATCAATAAAAACAATATTCAAAGATTATTTATGGACGGGTAAGATATACGCGTAAACCGAAAAAACAGAGCGGATTGCTGAGAGTGTGTTGGTGATCGACGAGACATAACGTATCCGGCTGCTGGTTGGTCTTCAACTAACAGACCGCAAGCGTGCAGCGCAGTGCCACACAGATGTTTTTCTGGTTTACTGGTCACTTTTACCGCTGAATGAATTGAAAGCGCCATTGATGGGTATTTTTCTTCTGAATATTTTAACGCAAACAGACACACTCTTGTCCGCTCACCGAGGATAAAAATCTCGAATAAATTTAACTATCGTTCATTTTTAAGGTCATGTAACTACAGAATATAAAATTTGCAAATTGAAGAAACTACCAGTAGTTAAACTGCAGTAAAAATGAAAGAGCAATGGAAGAAAAAGTCAATAAACATGAAGTAATATTGCTTTTATAACTCGTAAACTTCCATGCAATGGGATGTTACAATTTATGGGCATAATAATGATTTTATACTCTTTTAACGGAATAAAGAAGTTTTTTTTTTATTACTGAGAAAGCAATTTGTAAAATAACAGAGCGTATTACTAATACATGGTTGATCTGTTGATCTACGCAAAATAACATATGAACTAAAGGCTTGTTTCCACCGAGTTCGGCATCATCGTAAAAAAAATTACCGATAGGCCCTTACTAGCCCTCTTCAAATATATTCACTTAATATCGCTTTTTCAACAATTATCGATGTAAATTTTATAACTAACTAAGTACAAGTTTTATAACGCATCATATTTTAGCAGGCCTCCAGGTTTCTAAGTTCTATAATTGCTTTATAAAACATGTGCTTTATTATAATATTTTCTATTATACGTTTTTTGGCATATAAATTTTTATGTTGGTAATACTATCGAATTATTATTTTATCAAAGTAGTATTTGATAAATTATCTGTGTCTATTATTTTGTCGCGAAAATTGAAAACTTTCTTAAATAATTAAATACTATGAACCAAGATGATGGGAAATTGCAAGCTTTAAATTGATATATGTTTCAGCGTTAAAATGAAAGTAGACGCAACAGGTCTGAGGTTAGTTTAGTAATTTTGTCTGCAACCAAAGATATATGACCGCCCCCGCTATACCTTTTGTAGCCGATTTTCTTCTGTATTCGGCAAAAGAAAACATAAGAAAGTTACATAAATTGACAGTGCCCTGGGACCTCTGAAGTAAACTGCTTCTAGACATGTTTGTTTCTACTGACCAATTGTAAACTCTTGCTGACCAACTAATCATTTCGCAGCTCGACTGGTAAACGGCAAACCATTTAATTACTTCTCTTTACAAAATGTCCAATGTTTGTCTAGTGAACAACCAGTATTGCAAGATGTCTTTATGTCATACCATTCTAAATCTTAATATTTTCAACATACGACATTTTACAGGCACACCGACGTTATAACATACAAAAAAATGAAACGCCAAATTGTCAAGTAATTTTGGTTATTCAATAGGCGCATTCAGCACAATCCATCGATTTGTAACCGAGTAGTAATCATCTGCTGAATGCACTAAAACAAATCGATTTCACAAATCGACTTGACAGCGATTTATATCAGTTTTACTTGTCAGGTTGAGGAGTAAATTTTATAAAAAATGACGAAAGAAGTGAATTATAATTATCAAAACATATTATACGCGATCTCCTCTAGCGAAGAGGAGCATTAACAATAAAATGATCCATTTCGTAGAGATAAAAACGTAATATTTGATGAAAATATTTAGAAGGGATCCTCACCAAATAAAAAATTGACAGCAAAATACATTCAGCAGAACTATGAATCGATTCACATCGTTACGTCACCAATTAAAAATCGCTTATAAATCGATGGGCTCTGCTGAACGCAGCCAATGAGTGTTAATATTTTCTGGATGGAAAGTGACATTTACTCTAGTGGAGTGATCGCTTTTTACCCGGGTAAATGTCACTGTCCACCTAGATAAATGTCAAAGTAAAAAATATGTTCCTTTCAAACTTTTAAAAAGGTCTGAAATGTCGATATTAAGTACATACGATTGTAAATAAAAGTTTATTACGATACTTAAAACCATATCGAAATATCTTTGATATGAACCCATAATAGAAATATTAAATTTTCTAAACGCTTCGTTAATTTCCGTAATAACTCTTTACCTGACTTGTAATTACATCGAACCGATAACAAAATAACTGCGTCGCAAATTCAAATCGCGCCAATAAATCATTAATGCAAAAAATCAAGGCAATCAATCAAATTGTCGTCGCGGACAGTACTTACAGATTGCTCACAAACTTATTTATAACCACAAACATGAATAAAATACAAAACTAATTTACAAAAATATAATTAAGTATCTCTAGAGCGTAGTATCCGCATAGTACATGTATGTGATATACAGTGTATTCCTTGATGGCGTACTAATATTTCAGAGTGCGATTCTTCAGGTCATTTCATGAAGGAAAGTTCGTATAAACATATGTCCGCTAGGGCTTACATTTTTTGCTACATTTTATTTTATCTCGGTATTTTTAATATCTCCGAAAGGATTTTAGATATTATTTGCAATTTGGTTATGGTTATAGAATATAAAAGCACATATTTTAGTTAGGTCTAACATGTCCTCTGATATTTTTGTAAGTTGTCCCCACTAACATTTTTCCATCTGGATATTTCCTCTAATTAGCCTGGTCAATTCTAACTATATATTTTGGTCAACCCAATTTTACAGATATTACTATCAGTAATGATAGAATTGCTGACTTAACCCACACAAAATATCTTGGTGTGCTGGTTGAGCAATGTATGACTATGTTTCTAATAAAATACGTAGACTCATACACAAATATTATATAATAAGGGAATTTCCACATGAGAAAACATTGACGATGGTTTATAAAGCATTTGTGGAGTCTCTAATATGATACTGAATAATTGTCTGGGGTGGTGCCTATGGCACAGTACTTAATAAGTTAAACATAACACAAAAATATATTCTTAAAATTATATTTAAAAAAAAATAAAAGATTTCCAACAAATTTATTGTTTTCGGAAAATACTGTAAATATCAAAACTTTATATATTAGCAGTATGTGTAATTTTGTTTATCGGTGTAAGACCAAGTTAAACTAGGTAGATCACTCTACCGAAACAAGGACTAAATCTATTAACAAATTTAAATTACCAAGAAATTTAACAACCGCCAATAAAAAGTTTATGGATTGCTTAGCATCAAAATCATTAAATTTACTCCCAGATAATATAAAATCAATTAAAAATATAAAAAATTTTAGTAAACAGGGTAATCAGTATGTTTATCGGAATACAGAAAAGTTTTCAATACTCTTTCACTAAATCAATAAGAATTGTGGATATGTTTCAGTAACGTGTATCATAGAATTATAATATAGATAATATAAATAAAAATAGAATAATAATAATAATATACATATATGTCTAATTTTAGACTTCGACACATACGGGTGTTTTGCACCTAGGAATCTATTATTGGTTTTTGCTATTCATTATATTATATTATATATTAAAAATGTTAAAAAATAAATGTTAAATGATTCCTTTTAAAAAGAGTTAATAAAATCTTAAACAATAATTATTTCTCGTTCAATGGATTGTACTGCGCTTGACTAATAAACACAAATATGAAAATAACAAAAATAAAATCACTAAAGCTATGAAAAAAAAATAGTTTTAAAGCATGAGCGGAAGCAACAAACCCGAATAAACATGCACTAAGTGATGATGTAAACGAATTATGGCCCATTACTAATCTGGTAAAATTATAGCGTTATTCTGCAGCTGATCAATGGCAAATGACTGCTGGCAATAACGAAAATTTGGACTATTTTGGACGGTTCACTGCCTTTACTATAAAATTTATACTGTTACAATTAATTCTTTGAAATATATTTTTAATCATATGCCCTTTTCTGCATATATTTATATTTTCTTGTTTTGTTACAGGTATGCACGATTACTTCCCTCACAGCCTGAATCGTGGTAAGAATATTCATCTCGATTATATAAAAACGAACCACTAGCCCATGAAAACTGTTTTTTCACATTAAAACTTCATTTTCACCACTCTCTTACGAAAATAGTATATTAAGATACAAGTTGCATAAGACATTATCTTAGAGCACGCGTGGAAATTAGAAAATGACCCGCGAAGCGGGGAGTTTTCTAAAGTACAAGTGCTCTCATTATCTTATGAACCGTGTATTTTATAATACTTTTTCTATTTGGGTCTTGAAATTCTGAAAAACTTAAGAAAATATAGTAGATTTTTTTCCATTTGAATTAATATTTTCTTTTTGGGTTGGCAATACTTTTACAATTTAATAAAATTTAACAAGTATCAAATATGCCATGATAGAAACAATTGAACAAACAAAACTTCTTCCCATCCTTCATAATTAAAAATAAATATATTATTAAAGTTAGTAAAATTGAGTCAGGAAGTTGTACTCCGTCAGAAACACGAGAAATTGCAGAAAATAATGTAGAAAAACTTTTAAAAAGAATATGCAAATCTTTGAGTTATGGTGCGAGCAGCACAAAATTCAAAATATTGAACAAAACAATAAATAATGCTATTGAACAAAAAATTGTGTCGACACAGAATCTGACAGGAATAACAATTAATGCCCAGGAAATGTCTACAGTAACTATAAATATGTATATATAAAGTAATATGTATAATACTATATTGAATTAAAAATAAAAATAGTACTTTATTGAATAAAACTTTAGAAATAGAGCATAATCTGGAAGATATTTCTATTATTTTTAGGTTATGTATGTTTTATAGTTGTGACTAGAAATTAGTTGACGGACACCGTCAGCATGTTATATATTTCCGAGTATAGGTATTTCAGATAAATATCTAGTAAAAATAAACTATTTGCAACGTTAAAGGTTAGTATTTTAAAGTTTTCTATAAAAAATTTTTGTCGAATCCATAATGCCTAGAAAACTAATTTCAACGAAATCGAAGTAAGCCTAAAATTCGAACGCTACTTGCTGCCAACATAAAAAAATTAAATTTCAGTTTCATAAAGTGGCAGGTTATTAAATTTTTTTGCATTTCATAATGTAGCCATTATGAAACCCAAATAGAAAAAATATTTTCTATGTCATGACATATTTTATTTTCTTGCAACTTATTTCTATAGTCACTGTGAACGAGATTAATAAACTTTCTGTTTAACAAAAACCGCTCGAAATACTTTATCTTTCCAAGATAAAAGAAACACAAGCAGCCGACACCTGAAAGAATGCATTAGGGTTTAACCCGCGGCGGTGTAATGTGTGTTTTCCATCCACTTTGGTCGATCGCATTCATTCCACCCTACCAATAACCGAGAACGACTACGAAAATGGCCCATCCTAATGTGCTTTCAACCGCGAACAAAACTTTCAAAAGCTATCATCGGGACCTCGCTTGCCGCCTGTCCGGTCGCGTATTCTGCATCATTTCTTATTACGATGGGGGGATGGATGGAAGTCGACAGGGCTTCTTTTAATACATAAGGGCAAACGTTTCAAAACATCCTTATGTGTTTCTTATTTTTATATGTACATCGCTAATGGGAAAAGTAACGTCTAGAACCCAATTTTCCCCAGCCGTAAGTTCTATAACCCATTTCTTCAATCTGTACGGGATCGTCCCACCCACAAAGCAATTAAATAGTTAGAAGGGAAAATTGTGTAGACCAGCTAAACACCGATTTAGTTCGCATCATCTCACTAGATGGCGCATAAGTCTATACTTTTTAAGAATGCCTTTTAGTATGGGACTTTTAAATTATTGTGATGTCTGAACAAAAATTATGAGAAATCACTCGCGTGGCATAACGTTCTCTACATGAAACGAGCAAGGACAGCAGTATATTCGTCCTTTTTCGTCCCTCTTACGGTAGAATGCTCGTACTATTTTACGTATTTCGTGGCGCGTTATTTAAACCTTCACCTCGTCAGTCCTACCCCTATTAAACTGTTTAATGGCTCCGTAAGGAAGCTATTGGTGGAGAGAGCCTAGAGGCTGATTACTACAATGACAGATTTTAATTAAAGCTGTCCTGCCTTTTTCATATTTTATTATATACTTCGTTTAATCTCATTTCGTATTTTTCCAGATATTTTACTTCGGTTTTAATCATGTTTTTTACAAAATATTTTGTAAAATGTACTACAACGTGTCCAAGATAAGGAAGGCCAGTACAGGGATCTTGGAAACAGTAAGAGATACGAACTCAGTTAAATGGAGGTAAAGTTGCGCATTTACGTGCCTAATAATATGCCGTTTAGAAAATTCTTAAATTCCTAATAGTTCCGGAGATATCCGGAAAAAAACGAAATTCTGAAAAATCGTTTTATTTTTTTCCTGGGTAATCCGACGAAACGAGTCGTATTCAAAGCTTTTTTTCTTCCGAATGCAACAATGCATGACACATTGTGGTTTAATGACGTTTCGATGATTTTTTGAACAACATCAGGAAATTTTGGTATACGGTCCTGTATTTCTCCTAATTTTATAAATAATATCATAAGTAAGCTCTAAATTTTTTACTAATGTTGGACTAGTTCAATAAATAACAAATAATTTAATAATAAACCACAAATAAGTGAACAAAATTCATACCAAAACAGTAAAAAACGAACAACGAAAAAAGTAAGGAACTACATAATCAGGTGTTCAAAGTGATTTCCGTTATTCTCTAAGCACAAATAACATCTAACTGCCACATAACAGTTTTTTTTGATAAAATAAAACATGCTATAGAATATCAAACTTTTCAGCATTTGTATATTTATGTTCCATATTTTCTGGAAAATAGAAAACCTCTTTAAACGCTCTCAAACGATCACAATGGGAATGTCAAGTGAAACAAATCACGCGTCACTATCTTAATTTTCTTGTTTCAAACGCCTACTTTTCCTTTAAATCCCGAATCAACAGTTATGTTCACTTATTTGTGGTTTATTATTAAATTATTTGTTATTTATTGAGCTAGCCCAACATAAGTAAAAATTTAGAGCTTACTTATGAGATATTATTTATAAAATTAGGAGAAATACAGGACCGTATCCCAAAATTTCCTGATGTTCTTCAAAAAACCCTCGAAACGTCATTAAACCACAATGTGTCATACATCGTTACATTCGGAAGAAAAAAAGCTATCAAATTCCAATATCAGAAAAACGGGACCGTATGTAAAAAAGAAAGTTGATAATGGCCCTTCGAAGCTGTTAGATAGAGCGGAAAAAGTTTCAATGCAAAAGTGCAATTTACTTTAGAATTCGATCTCAAAAAAACCCAGGAAAACATTAAAACGATTTTTCAGAATTTCGGGTTTTTCCGGATATCTCCGGAACTACTCGACATATTATTAGGCACGTAAATGCGCAACTTTACCTCCATTTAACTGAGTTCGTATCTCTTACGGTTTCCGAGATCCCTGTACTGGCCCTCCTTATCTTGGACACGTTGTATATCATAATTATTTCTTTAAAGTTTAGGCCACTGACTTCTGTTTCCAGTAAACTAAAAACGTTCTGATCGTTGAAAAAATAATCAACAGAGGTTTGGCAAAAAAATCATCCACCTAACTCGGCGTCTAAACTGCTATTATTGAGCAGCTTCTTCCTTTATCGCGTAGACTGTGAGAAAGGTGGTGCACTACAAATAAAAAAAGCAGTAAACGAAACCTTGCAACTCAGGAACAGTGAAACTTTTAAAAATATTTTACAATTGGCTTTAAATTATTTTGAAAAATGGCGAAATATTATTATAAAATTGTTTTCATATTATTAAGTGACTGACTTAATAACAGCAGATATTGTCATTGACTGGGAGTATGCTAGCATTTTTGGTCTCTCTGTATTTTACTACCAGACCATGGCATTGAGGGGTTTCATTCCACTTTATTTCTTTCCTCCCATGTCAGTACTTATTTTATTTTTAATTAAAAATCTTCTGTAATAAAAATATACGTGCTTCCGGATTTCATCAATTTAATATAGTTTACTCGAGTCGGTGGTATGGCCTAAAAGTTTCATTACATTACATTCGGAATGTGTCCGACTCCATTACCAGATTAAAAAAGCCAGCATCGTCGGAATTCTCTTTCCTTTGTGGAAACCGACTATTCGCTTAACTATCCGTTGGGAATTTAAGCCCTTTCTACAATACGATTCCAGTCAAATTCTAAACTTTTAAAACAAATACGTTGTATTTTTAAAATGTCACGTCGGATATATTTGCTGTTTATGTTAATTGATTTTAATAATGTATTTGTAATTTATTTTCTATATACCGACCTACCTATGCAACCCTAATCATTATGGTTTTTTTCAATAATAACGACCTTTAAAAAGATATGCCATCTGAAGTTTTCTGTCCAACAAAACAAGGCTGGAATTTATTTTTAAATAGACTTGTATATTTTTTAATTGAGGTCTCTATAAATATCTGATAGCCTTTCATTACGTCGATTTTATTTACGGTAGCTCTCGATATCAAGTGACACTTAAAAAATTTTACCTTTACCTTTGTTCATTGTTGATTGTTCTTCAAATGGGTTTGGTAAATAATACAGGCTTTAATAAAGAATAAAGAAAGGTCAACTATTTCTATCAGTTAAAAGAAAAATTATTAAAATCGGTTCATCAGTATAATAACAGCTTATTAAATTAACCTTAATAAATTGATGAAATGATGATGAAAATAATTAAACGAGATGTTCTATGTTCCTTCGGCTGCCGCCTCGCCCGGTAAGAAGGTCACAAATTGAGCAAAATAAAGTTTTTATAGACATTCGGAAAAGTCGTCCACATACTTTCAACTTGTTTTAAGGTTATTTTCCTAAAAGCATTAGTTTCAATAAAATTCCGAAGCTAAACGTAGAATATAAATTGGTTAAAAGAGCCGCTATTATTTTTCTACAGAACAACGTTATATTTAAAGTTTCCCTAAAGTTTCCTAATATCATCACACTTTAAGCAGTAAATGTGTGTTCAGTAGAAACTTCCCAAGTAAACTTAAGCGTCATTTGTCAACATAAATCCGATACAAGTCCTGACCTTAGCTGTCGCCTGGGATTTCTCTTAAACGTGTTCTTTTAGGCACTATTGCTTTAATCATGACATTCTTTGAATAAATGTTCATAAGTATCGCCAGTCAGCGGGATAAAGTGATCTAGGACTAACCCTGGACACCAAACTGACATGAAAAAATGTACCTAATGCAGTGCAGGAGGTTGGTTGGGAAAACCTGGGGACTCAGGCCCCAGATGATGCAATGGCTGTATGTCACAGTCATCAGACCCCTAATATCATATGGGTCAGTAGTCTGGTGGACAAAAACACAGCAGATTACGACAGCTAACAAACTTAACAGTTTGTAGAGGTGGACTTGCTTGTGTATCAGTGGGGCGATGAGAAGCATCCCCATCGCAGCAATGGAAGTCATACTGGGACTAACACCCCTAAATATTCAGATCAGATAGGAGGCTAACTGCAACGTCTCAAGGATGAATACAAATGGGGAATGGACACAGCACCCGTAATAATTGGACATACACAGCCACTAATCAACGGAAATGCAAACTGGTCGTATGAGGGCGATCTACAATTTCCCAATGCCTTTCAGGATCGACTGGGACTTTGATAATGGTATAATAATGGTACTAGTATACCCCTTCGTTTGACAAGGGTGTAGTTCGGTACATCGATGGATCAAGAGCCGCCCACAGTGTGGGCGGCGGGAAAGGCCCAGGATTAATCATCCCACTAGGGAACTACGCCTCAGTACCACTACTAAACGAGATACATCTTGTCGAACAGTAAGCTGCTCTTAAGGCTCTGAAGTCCAATCGGTTAACTTCAAAACTCACACTGGAATGCCATAATAACCTAAAAGAACTAGCGGCCATTGAGAACTCTTTTGGGTCCCTGGTCACTCTGGGATATTAGGTAATGAGAAAGCGGATGAACTAGCGAGAGTCGGATCCGCTCAGAGTCTCAGAGGCCCTGAGCAGGCAACTAATATAACATTAGATAGATGGTCGCAAAAACAACATCTTTCTCGATGGTAAGGTTTACCTGGTCAAATAGATGCACGAGTCGCAATTAGAAAAAAAATCGAAGATACTATCGAATGGAATGCTAATCCTGACATGGCCCCAGTTGAAACAGGTGAGTGGTCTGCTAACAGGCTACTGTCAAGAACGAAAACTCCTTCAACGTATATGAATCTACAATGGATCTATTGAATGCAGACTCTGCTGTGAAGAGGATGAAGCTCCCTCCCACATAATATACTGCTGCGAAGCGCTGTCTCGTAGAAGACTTAAGATCTTCGGGAGTATTCAACGTGGAGACAACCTCGCACGTGACGTACTTGCTGGAAGGTTATTGTACCTACAATAACAATAGATTTAGTAAAAGTAGCGTAGGATTTGGTAACATTATCGTAGGTAATGGGAGGAAATATGATGGAGATGATCTGACTTACTTAATCAAATAAAACTGCAAGCTTGCTCAGCTTATGTCAGCTCAACTCACACAAGTCGTCAAATAATAAGCTGTCCCGCCATTAATGCCCCACTGATGTAGTACGCGAGTATGAACTAAATTCTCGATGAGGCTGAAATGATGAAATAATAATTCCATAGTTATTTCGATGGATGCATCTTGAATTGTAGGTTAAAGATCTAAACGGCAACAAAAATTCTCGCTAAAAACTCGAGTGGCATTTTAGAAATTTAACCACCAATTCTCACTAAGTGCTGACTTAATACCCGCTTTTTATCCCGGCGATGCCTAATGGGGCGAAAACGCCCTTTTACGACCGTCTTCGGATTAAAAATGCAATCACTCGTTGCTAATCAGAAATTAAAACGAATAATGCTGGCAATTTGGGAGCCGAATAAGGATTTATTTTAATTAAGAGAAAAATTAGATAAGGAATTAAGCGGGCTACATGATAAGGTATTTAAAAAAAGGGTGGGTAATTTCAAATTCGTTATAAAGCTCTTTTAATTATTAATCATGCATATTTTTATTATGACAACATAATTATTAGTTCTCGAAAAAGAGTTTTCTCACCCTACGTGGAAAAGTTAGGCGTTATATTTATGTTTTTAATGTAACGTATAGTAACTAAGGTTTTGGGAAAAATGTATATTTTAGTTTATTTATCGCATACAGCGTTGGATCAAATTTTCATTGGAAACACAAGGTAGCAAGCAAATCAAAGTATACGCGCAATGCCGCGTAAATCTAACCGACGCATGTTAAGTGCAAAATTGAAGAACTTGACAGAGCGCGTAAGCTCGAACAAACCTGATCCCGATATCTCAATGAGTTCGCGAATTATCGCGATTTTTAACTGCAAAAACAATAACATTTAATTAATCATATCTCGAGAAGGGGCGGAGTTAGGGCATCAATTTTTCGCGAATAAACGGGTGACACCGAGTACCTTGATGGATCGGAGGCTGGGTGTGGTGGGGCAATGAGGAGGAGAGTTATGGGGGGAAAAAATATTACATAAATGCTAATAAGTAGTTTATCAATCGAGCTACGGATATCATTTTTTTATGAGCTACGAGGGGGGATTGAGAAAATCTTTTATTTTCGCAAATGCGCGCTTGTCGTGGCATACAAGAAATGAATTGAAATTGAATATCTCCGAAAATACTTTACATACATACTTTTTCTCGTGATTAAAACCACTAAATTCATATTGAAACTCATTATTATTAACATTGATAAAATAATTAATGATAAATTTTGTTTCATAAAAATTGTTGGAATGGGCAATTCGATGCGTCTGACGAGAAAAACTAGAAAAACTCAAGAGACCGTTTTTATGTAGAGTTGACCAGGCTAATCAGAAAAAATATCCACATGGAAAAATGTCAGTGGCGTACCATACATTTTGTAAAAAATATCATTTGTGCAAGGACGCCACTGGTGGAACAATTGAATAACTTTTCTAACGAAAATGTGTGGTTCTATATCCTATTAACACATACCAAAATTGAACGTAATATCTAAAGTATTTTTGGAAATATTAAATGGCGGCCATTTCTGGTATGCCGCGACAAGCGCGCATTTGCGAAAATAATTTTTCGCCAATCCCCCTCGTAGCTGATAAAAAAATTAACAATTTGAATCCGGCCTGATCCCCATAGCTCGATTAATACTCCACTATATCCCTAATAAATTAATATGAAATACATTTGCAATTAAAAACGTTTCAAGTATCCCTTTTCCCTCTTTTTCCTTATCCAATCGAAATATTTTCCTTTTAACCAAATGTTAGCTCGAACTTATCGAAGCCGAAAAACTTAAAACCTAAAAGCAATGATTTATTTATCTTCCCTTCGATCTCGATAAACTCCGAAGTCGGTTTAAGCTCGGTTTTTAAAAACAAAAAATTTGCTATCGCAAGAAACTTCAATAAAAGAAGACCATCTCATCAGTCGGATTGCCGTTTGGCCTTTTTCGGCTGTGGCCGAACTCGTCCAAAACAGATTTTGTTTCTTTGGGAAAGGAGACTTACCGTTATTTAAATCGCCGTTGACAATCCAACTATTCAGATTCAAAATTTTAGGAAAGTCCACGGGCGGCTTCAATCTATCTTGGCCTAATGGATCATTTAGGTTAAAAATTAATATTATGTAGTGTATTATGTATACAGGGTATCCGGGAAATCTCCCGAATATGAAAAAACAAGCGAAAAGGGTAGTACAACTTACGTATAGGACTCCTCTTCGGAGATAGGGCTCCCAAAGAGCTCCAATGGAATCCAGTGTTTTACCAGTTTACCTTACTTTCGTTCGCATTATGAGATTGGTTGCATAATCGGACAAGTTCTGTGATCCTAAATAATTTTTCTTTGAACCGAGTTTCTGTCTTGATTTTCCTAATTTGTGCCTACTTAAGTTATTTAAAATTTAATTAAATTTGGATTAGGACTTCGCGGACTTTATAATTGAAGGTCTGTTCATTTTCTGGATTAATTTTGTAAACCCTGAGTAGATAATATTCGTACCGAAAAAATTTTCCGAGCGAGAGAATTCAATTAATTTTCATGCTTCTTTGTTTGTTAAACATTATTTGTTTATCTTTCTTTGTCTAAGGATAATGCCTTCTGGAACACTAATTAATTTGTTCTTTTTAATTTGTATTGCTTTATATTACGTTTGCTTTTAACTGAACAAATTCCCATTAAATTCAACAAAATATTTTAGTACAAGGTCTCTACATATACAGCGTTCTACATAAATTGGAAACTTTTTATTATGAAAGAAAGTGTATCTTCCTAAAAGCTCTGCTTAAAAAGCTTATCGTAACATGTAACGGACAAATTGAGAAACGTAGCTTCTTTAATAGCTAACTCTATTCACGCCGGAGCCCTGCAAACTGTAAATCCAGTGCCGGTTCTTCCACAGGAGCACATGCGCACGTGCACTCCCAAAACAAAACGAATAAAAAATATTAATTTATATTCATTGAATATTATTTATCGTATAAAGTCCGACCCTAATATTTTATCGTACCGTGAAACTAAAAAAGTCCGACCCTCCCTAATATTTTATCATCCCGTCAAACCAAACTGTATAGATCCGGCAACCGTGCCTCGGTCGACATAAATTACGATTATGATGAGACTTGCTCGCACGTGCGATTAAGTAGTCCAGTTTCTCTGCAGTAACAGGTGGCGGGTGGCAGTGGGAGATAGCGGGGCTATGGCGATTTAACATGGAAAAGGCGCACAGTTTTTGTGTGCACCGCACTGTTGTCTGTTCGTGCATCTAGTTAGAAAGTCGAGCGTGTGTGTTTTAATATTTTAATATTATATATTTATTAAGTTAAAATGAGAATAGTTGATGGAGGAATATTTAAGAAATAACTTTAGCTCTTGGAGTTTGGAGCAAGAAATTGAAGTGAAGTATGCGGGAACACCTAAACCCGAAATTAATTTAACGCAGACCACGAAGGGTAAATCTAGGGACTTTATTAGAAAGTTTAAAAATGAAATATATGAAAATAAATTTATAGACGGTATTCTAAACTTAATGAGGCTGTTATTGATCAATTTTCTACAATTAACAACCGAAGAATGGACTTTACGTTTAAGCGCTATTGTGTAGGGTCGATAAATGTTGTGTATTTCGATAAATGATACTCAATATGATTTTAAACCATTTTATTTAAGAATTTAAACTAAAAAACACTGAAAATATGAAGAATGCCAACTTGTCAGTCTCGTTGCTCGATTCGTCCTCGTCATAAAACAATTAACTATTGTTCTCGTCTTGGTTGCGCCTAATGACGTAGCCGTAGATGGTGTAGTGGTATTAGACATCATTCGGTTTTCTTGATAGCTCGTGGATGGCTTTAGTAATATTAGTAGTAATAATAATAATAATAATAATAATAATAATCTTTATTTAGCATTTGGCTAGTTATTACTAAAAAATACAAGTTACAAAACAGTGTTTATATGTCAGTTACAAAAATGATAAATCCTACTCTACTCTACATATCCTTCAAATAAAGAAACAATCTTCTTTTAAAAACATTTAACCCATTTGCCTCCTTAATGCCCTCGGGGAGGTCATTAAAAAGACGAACTCCCTCGAAAAATAGCGATTTTTGTAGAGATGTGGTCTTAACTGACTCAATGTTATAATGTTGCCCAGAGCGAATGTCATAACTATGAAAATTTGATCTTTTTTTAAGGAAAGCATTAAAATATATTGGTAGCTGCTCATGTTCAATTTTATATATTAAAACCAAGTTCGCCTTTCTAATGTTCTGTTCCACAGACAGCCAATTCAACCTCTGTAACATAGTTCTTACCGGGATATACCTGTTGCATTTAAGAATAATTCGCATAACCTTATTTTGCTGAACCTGCAGCCTGTGTATATTTTCCTGAGTACAAGATATTAATAAAGAACAACAGTAATTAAAGTGAGGCATGATGATTGTATTATAAACCAGTGTCTTGGCCCACTGGGACAAACAATCCGAAACGCGACAGAAAAAACCAATTTTTTTCCCTAATTTCTTACAAAGGTAATCAACGTGATTCGTAAAAACAAGCTGAGGATCCAAAAAGACTCCCAAATATTTTATTTCCGACACTAAACTAATTTCAGACTCATTTATGTTAAGGGTTAATCCTAATTCGGCATACTTCTTACAATTTACTTTTGAACCTATTATCATACACTTTGTCTTTGATGTGTTCAGTTTTAATTTATTTTGGCAAAGCCAGTGATACATTATTTTAAGTTCGCTATTCAAAAGATCAGTTATATCCCTAAAGTTTTTTCCTGATACACAAATAAGGGTATCATCCGCAAATAAAGTGGACTGTATAAATATTGTTACGAGGGTTGCATGCGACGACGTTAAGATCCGACAGTTATACACACTAAGAAAACCTTTCTTATTTCTAAAAGTTGTATTTCCTTGTGTAAAATTAAAAAATAAATAAAAATATGTTTTACCTAACTCATTTTCTTATTACTTTTTTTCTTTCTACGTCTAGAAAGTAATTGTTTGGTCATTACCCACAAATAAAATTTTAAAAATAATTTCACCATACTTGTGAACCCCCTCTATCATAGGTCACGAGCCGCCACTGTGTAAATTACCGGTATATTTTACGGCATTATTATCCAAAATGTTATTAATAGATTCATCACCGCTGGCATATGTTTATGATGCCAGAAAAATCGTAATAATCAATAATTTATTTCAAGTTAGAAGCTGTTTACCCATGCAAATATACAATTTATCAATTATCATTATCATTATCGGACAAATACATTCACCGACAATAAATCCCGGACAAAGATAATGTTAGTCGAGTTTAAAGTCCCTGTAACTTTTTTAATTGTTTTCCGATCTTTGTGAAATTTTTAGCAAACCGCAGCAAGACTTGTGTCTTGAGATGATATCCTGAATTTTAGTTTTCAAAAAATAATCAAATATTGATCATTATACAGGCAGAAGCAAAAGTAACTTTTTTACGCTTAATTTCTTAACGCCCTGTGGAAGAATTTAGCGGTAGAATTTAGCTTAATTATATTTTGTTTTGAAGTGTGACCTTTTCTTAATACAATGTTTTTTGGTTGACGTCATTATCTGCTTTTTAAAAGAAGATACAAATTTTTAAAGAAAGTACTGTAATTTTTCAATTTTAATCAGAATTCGTCCTGTAACTTTTTTAATTGTTTTCCGATCTTTGTGAAATTTTTAGCAAAGCGTAGACTTGTGTCTTGAGATGATATCCTGAATTTTAGTTTTCAAAAAATAATCAAATATTGATCATTATACAGGCAGAAGCAAAAGTAACTTTTTTACGCTTAATTTCTTAACGCCCTGTGGAAGAATTTAGCGGTAGAATTTAGCTTAATTATATTTTGTTTTGAAGTGTGACCTTTTCTTAATACAATGTTTTTTGGTTGACGTCATTATCTGCTTTTTAAAAGAAGATACAAATTTTTAAAGAAAGTACTGTAATTTTTCAATTTTAATCAGAATTCGTCCTGTAACTTTTTTTAATTGTTTTCCGATCTTTGTGAAATTTTTAGCAACGTCTAGACTTGTGTCTTGGGATGATATTCTGAATTTTAGTTGTTTTCAAAAAATACTGATGTCGTGATCATTATACATACAGAAACAAAAGTTTTTTTTTACCCTTAATTTCTTAACACCCTGTGGAGTGTGAGTTGTAGAATTTAGCTACACTGTATTTTGTTTTGAAGCGTGCTTTTTCTTAACACAATGTTCTTTGGTTAACGTCATTATCTGCTTTTTAAAAGAAGATACAAATTTTTAAAGAAAGTACTGTAGTTTTCCAATTTTAATCAGAATTCGTCCTGTAACTTTTTTAATTGTTGCCCGATCTTGGTGTAATTTTTAGCAACGCGTAGACTTGTGTCTTGAGATGATATCCTGAATTTTCAAAATTATACAGGCAGAAACAAAGTCACCTTAAGGTACAGAATGACATGTCATCCTTAACACAAGTTTTACATTATATTAAGGTTCTCTTTAACTATTATCTAAAGGAATAGATCTTTAAGGACATGGTAATCTTCCACTTAATCGACCCTCAAATTAGTTTAAAACATAGTTCTTTAAAGGGTTATCATACCTTTGCAAAGGTCTAACTTAAGGTAACATTCAAATATCGGCCCTAAGCTACCAAATGTTCAAAGTGATACGTTGACTAGTTCTTCATGAACGTCTAATAAAATACATGGCATTTTCTTTCTAGGTCAAAAATTTAACAAATATCCTTCATGCTCTGATTATTTTAGCGCCACCTTAACACCATAATAAAAGTTCAGAGGTCGCTAATATTAAAGAGTAGAACACGTGACATTCTGTTTTGGTAAAGAATGAAATGTCACAGTGTGATTTATCCACATTCGAGCAAAGTTCGTGCGGGACCCTTTAAAGAAAATTTAATTTAGTGCGGAAAGCTCCGCCAGCGAAGTGTACAGTTTGTTTTAATAAATGACATTCGCTGTCACAGTGTTTCATTTTAGCCACTGTAACAGTGTAACCGAGAAAAACACGCTTCCATATCGAATGGGAAAACCCATTTTATTTATTAGGGGAAAAAATGCAAAGAGGAAAATGATATTTGGCTTAAATATCGAAAAAATTTGAATGTTTGGAACTGAGCGTTACAGTATGTGTATACAGGGTGCCCCAAGTAAAGTGGCCTATTAGAAGTATCTCGAGAACTAAATGAGATTTTATTTTGAAAATTTGACTGTGCCTATAAGAGATGGTTTTCTACGTTTATAAAATATTTTCGATAGTGCGGTGTTGCCGGATCATACCTAAAGTGGTAGCAACTTCGAAATTTTAAATGAATTGCCCTATATATTATTTTTTTTTGGAATCTAGGTAAAAATCTAGAATAGTTTTCTGTATAAGATCATATACCTATCTTTAAGAGTTTTTGAATTATGAATAATTTTGTGATTTTTTAACGCCGTATCGGGATCTGAAAAGAAAATCGTATCTTTTTAGCGGTTACAGCTAGAAAGCTGAAAATTTGACAATAGTTTCACCACTTAAAATATCTAAGATCGAATAATGTTAATTAGCCATTTTTATTACAACACAGACATAACGTCACATGGATTTTTCATTATTTTGTTTCTATGAATCCACAGCCAACTACCAAAAAATATTTTTAAATTTCGTTATAAGTACGAAAATACTGAAGATAGGTATAGGAACACTTAATTTCATTAGATAGAAAATTCGATCCTCCATTAGCAAAACATATCAAATACCCATTTAAAAAAAAAGAAGATTTTTGCAATAATTCATCTGCCTCAGAAATATTGTTATGGAGACGCCCTGTATAAAACTAATTAAATACTGCTTACTAAATTTGAGTGTAGCGTATAGGGAATGGTAAACTGCTTTTTGAGACGGAAGAATGACAGTAATGCCTGTCAAAATGGCCGATGAGCGTCATTTGGGTAAAGAAAATTAAACAGGAAGAGGTATCTTGCGATACATCATTTTGAAGGTACTATCAACCATTTTACGACGCCAGAATATTCGCAACGAAAACAAAATGGCGGCGTTTTAAAAATTGAATAGTTATTTGTTTCATTATCCCTTATTTCATATCCAGTGTTAGAAAACTAAATACAACTTGGCGTAGTATAGTAGGAATCAGAGAGCTACACTTTCTTGCATATTCCGTGCTCAAATTCAAAATGGCGGATGGGCGACATTTTGATAAAAGTAATTAAATAGGAAGTGGGGGCCTTGCGATACATCATTTTAAAGGTTCTGCAGAGTACTTTACCATCCCAGAATATTGTGTCCCTATTAGTACCCAAAACAAAATGGCGTCTATTTAAAGAATTATATTTACTATTTTTTGTGAATGAAATATTCAAGAAAGTCTAGATCTCTGAATCCTACTATACCATGCCATTTATTTTTCTAGGACTGTAAGTGAAATAAAGGATAATAAGAAATAATAACTATGCAATTTTTAAAACGCCGCCATTTTGTTTTCGTTGCGAATAAATAGGTAATATTCTGGTATCGTACAGTACCATCAAAATGATCGCAAAACCCATCTTCCTATTTAATTTTCTTGATTCTATATCTTCTAAGGTCCGATATTTGAATGTTACCTTAAGTTAGACCTTAGCTAAGGAAGCCTTAACGTTAGACTTAACTTTAAAAAAATATGTTTTATGTTTTAAATTAATTTGAGGGTCAATTGACGCTTTAAGTCTAAGATTACCACGTTCTTAATGGTCTATTCGTGTAGATTAGAATTAAAAAGAACTTTAATATACCTACTGTCAAACTTGTGTTAAGAATGACTTATGTGATCCTGGACCTTAAAGTGACTTTCAAATACCTAATTGGGAAGTAACTAATCCGTCGAACTCAGTTAATCGCCGAATAAAAACCGTTTATTATATTGCCATGTGAACCCACCCTTACCGTAACTAAGTCTTATAATAACTTAATTCTAGTAATGAGAAACGTAGATTAAATTAGGTTTGAGTGTATGTAAAATGAATATTCCCGCTGTGACCCCTGGCAATATCACATTAATTCATTATTTTAATGCCTCCATTTCTGTTAATTTCGAGTCGAGCCTAGTCATATTTGTGTGTACAACAACATAACGTATTCCTAGAGGAAATTGTTTACAGTCTGCAACAAGGACTGGTTGTAGTCGCGAAGTTAGTAGATCCATCAGTTAACTCTGGCAAACTCCATCCGACATGAACTTGTCGACTTTTGACAATGCCAGAATGCCGTTTATGTGCTCATTTAATTAAAAGCGGCTTTATTTAACTCAGAAATATACACATACAGGATTGCGTATTAAATGAATAGGGCAGTAGTTTATTCATATACGATCCAATTTCACTGTATAACTATGGGCTTTATGATAACTAAAGTCTAGAGTCCTCAACAGAGTCGTACTGAGGTTCGTGGAGTATAGTCTGCATTTATTTTGTAAATTTAGATGAATAGTTATCGTTTACCACTAAATAATTAAGGATAAAATCAAATTGAATTATTATTATTAACGTGACTGGTGTAAACATTGTCGAACGTTACGATTCTTGTTAAAAAAGGAACAGAATGCCGAAGCCGTACGGCCTGCGTCGTCCATCCCACTCAGCTAGCATGCATCGTACCAACCGACCTATAACTATGGATACGTACAAGTGGGTTACTGCGCACGGTTTACCGGTCATATTTTTAAAGGTTGCTCGTCGGTTGTCTTGCGCATAATGTTGTCGCCGTCATATAGGCAACCCCACCGAATTGCCAACCAATGACGTGAATCAACGACTACTGTCCAGAACCAAAATCAGTCGTAGCGATGTAACGATATTAAAATTCTATCGATACGTGGACAATAGATATCAGAATTAATTCTAAAAGTGGCTTTCCACTGATGGCCACAAGTCCTTCTTTTATGCGAGAAAATATATTGTTTATTTCCCAGTAAAGAAAGATGGTCTTGTGTGCCAAAATATTGCCGTGTAATCATTTTCATTAAAGGCGAAGTACGGTCCTGTTCACCGGTTAAGGTTACTAGTTCATCAGTCGGCATTGACATGCGCGAGGCCATAAATTTGCCACTTTTGCTTTTAGAGTTTGGCTATCCATAGAAATTGGTCAGTGATCGTACCCCACGTGGCAGTAGCGCCGCAATTTTTTGGGTCAATAATTTATACAGGGTGTTATGGAAATGACGTATTATATTTAAATGGGTGACTCCTGAGGTGTCCTAGAGAAGCGCTACATATTTTTTTTATAAATCGATCGTTTAAAAAGTGGGGTAATTCACCCCAAAACCCACTGGTCACTACTCGGCACATTCATATATGATCATATTACATTGCCAAGCTGTTCAACAGATGTTCAGGAACAATGTTGCCAACTGTGTAAAAAATGTAAAACTTTAGATTTTTATAAAAATAATTTAGTTTACCTAGTATCCAAATAGAAGTGAATCTAGGTGCCAGTAGACTAGCAAGTAATCCAGGGCACAAACATCTTCAGGTTTTTTTTTCTATGGAAAAAGCTTTATGCTCATCACGTACCCTGATAATAATGTGGAATTGCATAATAAGCTTATACCCACTAAACCCCATTCGGCCTCTTATTTCCAATATCTCGGGACATTTGCACTAAATCACTTAAAGAAATACACAGACACCCACGAGTTTCAAATTAGTTTCTTTGAAGATATGCACCTATTATCAGATTACACGCAAACACTAAACAGCACTTAATTATTTCGCAATAGAAATAATAAAAACCGGTTTCCTACTGTTTCAAGTTCCAAGCAGATTTGTGTGTTAATACTTAAACCCGAGTTTAAATTATTAAGTTATTTGTTCTTTTCGCGACGGCAGTGCCCCAGCCCAGCAGTTCAATATCGATCGACGGAACCAACGTGTTATTTATTTTTAAAATTTTTAGATGTTAAATACATTATTTCCCAGACCACTCAGATAATATGGGCGTATTTTTGTCTACACAGTAGCACTTTAAAATACTAATTCAGATTGAATGGTACTTAGATGTGTTATGTGATTTTATTGTGCCGGTTTGTTTTTGTTCAAGTTACCTAGGTACTTGGTGTTTTTTTATAAATTAAGTTGGTTTTAAATAAGTCCGAAAAGCTAAATAAAATTGCATTTTTTTTCTAAAGGGTAAGTGGCATTTATAAACTTTTTAGTTGTCCAGATCTGACGGGTGTCGAATTGAACAAATGAGAACATACCTGACCATTTAAAAAGTCCGCGGCGGTTCGTTCGAGTCAGTTCAAGTTTATAAATCAGAGATTGTTTCCTAGCGAACTGAACTGAACGTAAAAGTTTATAATAATGTACCCTGAAAAATAAACAACTTGCAATCTGTCAAACGGTTATTGACTTTCTAAAGAGTTCACCCTGAAGATATGACAACACTGTTCAAGATTCAGTGACGTTTTCCGCCATATGTTGCGTTGTTTACCTTCCCGACAGGGGCACCACGTGGTCATTTTGGTTTAACATAAGGTTATGTACAGGGCATATTAAATTAAAGCGCCATTTTTGAATATTTTTCTTCAATTTGTTTTCATCTCAGGAATTGCCGGTTTAAATATAATACGTCATTTCCATAACACCCTGTAGTAAATACTAGAAAAATCCGATCTAAATTGTCTTTGATGTCACAGAAAACACTGAATTTTCAGTAGAAAATAGCAAACAATACCAGCAAAACAATTTACTTCTTCCTCGGATCCAGTTAGCCATAAATATTTTTGATAATGTTCCGTTTTAAATCCACGATTTAGTTTTCCGGTATTTACGACTAGACTTCTTAATTTTGGCTGTGAACGTCTGCATTTTATAGCAAGTTTGCCATTGTAATTTAGGGAATTAAACTAGTTGGAGTCGGTTCGGAAATATTCGTCTAAATTATAGTCTAAATTAAAGCTGGCGCCACGTAGTTTTTACGTTAGTTGATACCCAGAGTATTAATAAACCAACCTAAAGAACAAATCACAATAATAATCTAACAACCAACGCAAACCCGCTAAATTAAATCTTGGGTTAAAGAAACACAGCTGATTAGGGGATCCCTGGGGAATCTGAGCAGAACACGTTCGCACACGTTCGTGATTGGTTAAAGACTGCTTTCCAGCAGACGTTGCCAATAGTACTTACAAACTAATATTTCGCTCTTGACGGTGCATTCAAATTATTTGTACTAGACAAAGACAATAATACTAAACCTAGCGAAATTACATTACTAAGGCTTAGACTCCTGCCAATTAAAGAAGTTGACTTTTAAAAATAGGGACAAATACTCGGAATTCCAGTAACTTATGAGAAGGTAGTACGATTTAAATAAATAATCATATACTATATCACAAAACCTATAAATTTAATTAAACTATAAGTATTTTGCTTGGAAAATAGTTGAATGCAAAACAATTTAATTAAACTTTTTCTATTTTAAAATTATTTTATATGAATCTGTTTACCAAAAAGCACAATCATGCAGAAGATATTTGGATAGTTTAATCGATTTCAATTTATAGGCCGAGTGCTATACGGCTAGATTATTTCCTGAATAACTTAAATTAAGGCCAACAAAGAACTTTATTGATAATAAAAATTTACATTTTTGACGTTTTGAAATGTAGTCGCGATTAAACAGGTCTTGGGATTTAACTATTTTGATATAATAACTATTATATAACTATTTACCTTTGGGATTATCTAAACAAAATTTATTCAAGAATGGTGATGTCTGGATTGGTTTATTTCACAATGAGGAAAATAATCATTATTATATATTTTTTTATGATCAAACCCAAGCACTATAGGAAAAATACTTTAGGGCACTCTGGAAGTGGTGCGTGTGCGCAAGAAGCGATTCACGTTGGTTTTGAATCGTTGGAGGTTATATTCGTTGGGATAAACGACCTCGGGAAGGTCGTTCCATAAGGATGAAGTCCTTCAGATGAAAGAATTCTTCAATAATGAAGTTCAAGCAGTACTAAGCTTAACCACATATGGATGGGAGGCAGTGGTTCGTCGTGTATATCTGCTATTCGCTGCTCTGGGCGGAATTAAGAGGGCAAGGTCAGCCGAGCACTTTCCATGAAAATAACTGTAAAAGAGAGTCAAATCCCCAAACCTGTCTTCGAGGTTCTTCGTCAGCTCGTGGTCTCCAATCAGACGAATGGGCCCTTCTTTCGATGGAATCCAGTAGCCGAAGAGTATGTTTGGGTGCAGAGCTCAAGACATGAGAGTAGTACTCTAGTGATGGCCGAATATTGATGATCTAGACCCTGATCTTGTAGATAGATACTTCAAATAATAGATAATTTAATAATAGCCATCGATTGATCACTTAATGCCTCTGTCGCGACTTTTGGGTAGTATTTTTTTTTAATTAAATAAATCCTTTTCCGCTCTTGTTCCCATTAAAATGTCGACGAATATAGAATAGTATATTGATTTAAATGGAGAGGAACGAAATAAAATTACCTCGTACATTAATATAAATAAACACCTTCTCTGACACCGGTTTTAATACCCGAATTCGTTGGTTAATACCAGTTTAATCCTTTTCTGCCATTTTCGATTTATTTTAATAAATCCGTGTGTAATATAGCGTTTAATTACTAGAAATTAATTTGTCTGAAATATCGAATTGATTCTTGCAAACGGCTCGTTCAATATAGGTTGTAATTATTTAATTAGAGACTGATTAACTATATTTATTAATTAATATGTTATTAATGTATTAAGAGGCGAAATGTAGGTATATTCGATCGACATTCCGGTACTTGATGAAGATTCATTGTACTTAGCTATAGTGGCGGCTCGTGACCTATGATAGAGGTGGTTTACAAGTAATCCATTTTTGGAATGCGATTTGTTGAAAACTACTACAATTTCTCAAAAAATAATAAACGTTGTCAGATCTAAGTGTCTGTAAACTCTTATCCCACGTACGGCCGCTTTGTGTTTTAACATTGCCGACCTTTTTACTCGAAACATTAAAAGCTTGTTTTAATATTTTAGAAGGCGTTTAACTTGTAAAATACAAAGTCTGAAACTGGAGGGCAAACTTTATATTGTACATAAGCATACACCATTTGCATATAAGAAATAATCCCAAATTATTTGGGGCCTCCCAAAAAAGTCGCCAAAACGTCACTTATTATTGACATAATACATTAGACAGCTTTTGTTTTTATATATCATCATTTATATATCATTATTATTTCGATTTTATTTAATATTTTTGCAGTTAATTCGTTTTTTCGATGAACATTTTTCCTGTGATATTGTTTCCAAAGTAGTTTTTGTTCAAGTAATGACAACAGGACATTCTAAAATTCCTAAATCAATGAATTTAAGGAGGAACTGAAATATGATATTAAAGTAGAAGTTTTATATAATATAATATTTTAGTAAGCGTCCATTTTAGGAAACGAGCTGCCTGCGGAGAGTTTTCTAAGGGGGCAAGCTTTATAAAACACATGTTTAATACTATTTTACGTCTTTTTAATGAAAAAATTCATATTTAAAAAATATATGCCATAAAAATTTCGCAAGAAATTTTATTTTGGATTTTATCAGATAAATGAATAAAAAAAAAATAACAAATTTTCCGTATCTGCCATTTTGTCGCGAAAATTGAAAACTTTCTTAATTAATTAAGCAATATGAACCAAGATGATTTTAACTCCTCGCGAGTTAAAGGAAGTTGCAAAGCTTTAAATTGATTTATTTGTAAAATATTGTAGTGCTATGTTCAGGATTAAAAAGAAAGTATCCTTGACAGGTGTGAGTAGTGGTGAGAGATATTTCACGAACTGTGATTTAATCATTGATATCAACAAATCACAGGTAGTCACAGTTCCTTAGCATCAATAAAAAGCGTGATGTGATCACAGTTAAACAAATCACTTTTTAGTACGTATTTCACTTTCACATCTCATATAGACCTATTATTTCAAATGTGATTCGGTGAAGTTGTAAGGCCGTTACTTGGTACTTGACTGTGACTTGAACTTGAAACCGTGAAATGAAAATGAGTAGTAATATTCGAAAGACTAGCGAGTTCGGGGCATTATTTAAAGAAACAGGCTAAGTAATAAGAAACCCCAAATGATTAACAAACTAAATGATAATATACAATACGAACAAAATTAGTAAGAAACCATGCGTATTTTCATGAACAAATATTTTGTTGTAAAGTACACAGTGTTTAGTTCATCATAGTATAATTCTACTTTAATCTAGGTAGAAATAACGTTTCCTTTTGTATGTTATCAATGTTGTGTAATATTTTTTACAGATTTTAGTTTTCTTTTGTTACAGTTCTTTTAGTAGTAAAGTAGTATAAATAATAAATAATTTAAATCTATCGACCATCATCCACTAATGATTTTACGATGCGCGCAATATTCTCTTACGTATATTATCTAGTTAATATCTCGCTTAGCAGTGATAAAAATTTATACACCGTGATCACGTCACTCTTTAATTTCACTGGTATCAAAAAAAAATAATCACGTTTCACAACGTGATTGAAAAATCACGATATCGCTCACCACTAGGTGTGAGGCTAGTTTAGTAATTGTTTCTGCAACCAAACATACATGACCGCATTACCAACTTTTAAAAAAGAAAAAGTAGTTTCGTTCGGTTCGATACTGAAAATGGTATCGAAGTACTTTTGATGTGAAACCAAAATTTTATTTTAATATAACACTACGTTTATTGGTACGTATAAGCAGTATTGGTCGCGCTAGTAATCAAATAAAGAACTGACTGATGAAATATTTTTGTTGCAAATATGGGCCCTATCAAACGTTAATAATTAAAAGCCCTTGTCGTATCAATCTGTAAAACTGGTTAATTTGTATACACACAATCGACGCCCGTATTTCAAAAATGTTACGTAAATAAAATTAAAATCTGGGGCAACTACACAATAAAACTTTTAACGAATTTTCTAGGCTCGTGAATTTTTAAATATATAAATTGGAAAATTGTGTTCGTATTTTTGGTGTTAAATTTTTGATTACTCAAAGCATATTTATTTTTCGGATAAATACAAATTTTAAATTAGTATCTGGTCTATTTTAATTTTCGGCATTTTAATTTAAATAATAATTTCGCCAAATTGTGTTTGTTCGCCTGCTTTTATTTGATTTGACTTTGTGGCCCATTTGTATGCTAATTTAGTTATTAAATAGTTATTTATATAGTATGTCCACGGATGGGGTTTACCAGAGGACAAATGGACTAAAAATTGAAAGATACGAAAAAAAGTCACTCTTAATAAACGTTTTTGCTTGTCTAGAAAATACGATTTATCATAAGAAACTTCCATTTTTTTATACAGGGTGGGTAAAAACTGCAAAAATGTTATTTTGCTTAAAAGTAAACATACTTTATTTTGAAAGATACGAACAAAAGTCACTCTTAATAAACGTTTTTACTTGAATAATGAATAGGTGAAACTTGTTGTCAATGTCTTTATTTAATGAAGTAATTATAATAATATTAATACGAACATTTATATTAACATGAAAAGAATACGATAACGATTTCATAATTCAAAAACTCCACCCCCATACTCGACACATTTTTCTAATTGCTTTCTCAAATAAGTGAAAGAATTTCTGATTTCTTCCTGAGATATCGATTGGATAGCCTGGATAATTCTGCCCTTCAGCACTTCAATATCAGTTGGTATTGCGGTTGTAAAAACAATTTGTGTTAAACGGATCCATAAGAACATAACGGCCAAGGTTAAGTCGGGACTTCTTGGGAGCCACAAAACTGGGCCATTCCTGCCAATCCACCTTGGACCAAATCTGCGGTCAAGCCATTCTCTAACCTCACGAGCGAAATGGGCTGGACAACCATCTTGCTGAAAATACATATTTTGTCGAAAGTTTAATGGTAGATTTTCGAGTTCATCATTGAAAAATGTATCCAGAATTTCTAAATATGATAATCTATTGCACTTGTTATAATATGGCCCTATAATGCCATGGATGGCTATCGCACACCACACGTTTACTTGTGAAATATTGTCTTCTCGTCATAATTCTGAATTCGGGATTTTCTAAAGACCAGTACCTAACGTGCTGGGTTGCAACGGTTCCATTGATTGGAAATGTACTTTCATCAGAAACCATGATACATTTATAAAAATCAACATTTCCACTTAAAATGTTGTCTCCTATCCACAGGCAAAAATCAAGTCGTTTCGCGTCGTGTCCCTCTTCCAATCTTTGATTAATGTGCGGTTTATACGGATACAATTTATTTGCTTTAAGGATCTTCTGAATTTCATAACTTCGAACTGAGTAACACGATTTCTAAGGGACGTCATAGGATTTTCTTCAACAGAATGAAGAAAGAACTAAGACTGTAGCAGCATCATCATGGTCGTATTTCTTCATTTTTTTTTTAGGTTTGAGATTCCTACAAATTTCTCGGTAAATTGTTCCATGACGTAGCGGTATGAAACTTGACCATCCCCATAACACTGTATTATAATAACTGTTTGTTCAGTAGATAGAATTTCTACTTAAATAATAACTTCATTAAATAAAGACATTGACAACAAGTACCTATCATCTTAAGTGTCATTAATTATTATTTTAACTAGGTTCACCAGTCAGAGGTGTGCCCGAGAATACTTTTGGGGAAATAAACCTTCTAATGAATTGTTCTACTTCGGTTTGTTGCGTAGAAAACACATTCATTAAGAGTGCCTTTTTTCGTATCTTCCAAAATAAAGTATGTTTATTCTTAAGCAAAATAACATTTTTGCAGTTTTTACTTACCCTGTATAAAAAAATTGAAGTTTCTTATGATGAATCGTATTTTCTAGACAAGCAAAAACGTTTATTAAGAGTGACTTTTTTTCGTATCTTTCAATTTTTAGTCCATTTGTCCTCTTGTAAACCCCATCCTTGGACATACTGTATAACGTGCATTAAGTATTACTTTTTTTTCACAAATGCCTTCGGCTCGTGGTGCGATCCCGTATGGGATAAAAGTAACTTTATACATAAGTTTCATACAATATTGTTTCTACGATCGTTTCAGTTTTCTTTTTCGAAAGTAACAAATATGTATTGGTGTACAATCAACTCATTGTCACTTAGGAATGCAATAAGTTTGGGATATTTGCTTATATCGACTTGATCATTCAGAATTCATGTTGATTTTGGCTTGGAATAGCACGACCATAAAGTCGAAGATTTAAAAGTGTTTTACCTTTCTTGAAAATACGTTAACAATATCCGTTCGCTGAAACTATTCACTTGCTGTTAATCCAATGCCATTTAATAAACGGTAACTGGAAACAGCAATCTGGTTATTGAAATGCTACAAACTTTCCAATATTAGTTTCAATATACCTGAATATTATTTAACATAGTAACATACAGTCGGCTTCCCGACACTAAGTGCATGTTTCTGTTCACTGCACAAACGTCAATACAGTAGAGGGCATGAACTGAATGGGTGCTGACCTATTCAGTTTATTTGCAGAATTGATTTGCAGGAACATTTGCACGGCGACATTTGGCAGAGGCTAGGGTGCTTTAAAATAATATGTTCCCTTATTAGCAAAGGACAGGGTCGTCCAACCAGGACTGAGTTTCCTTGTAGTTTTACTAGAACCCAATATAGTCATCACGTTTGTGTTTTCCGGTAGAGTCTAAAGGTTGCCATATAAAAAGCAGCTTAACCCAAAACTTGCTTAACGTTGTTGTTTTTCAATGGAACGCCCCTATACAGGGTGTAGCAAATTCGTCCTTCACCATTGGGATTTCTGAAACGGTAAGAGATCCGAAGTCGGTTAAATTGGGGCAAAATTTAGTAGTTATGGGCCAAATAATACCAAAATCAAATCATCAATCAAAAATAAATACAGAGGCTTTCAAAATATTTGGAAAAATCTAAACTTTTTCGTTTCGGTTTTTATTTTTTTCTGACTTTGTTCCAAGAGATGTCCAAAAATAAATTTCTCTTTCTCGTTGCTACTTTTTATTCTCCATAAGGTGGCATCATCAGATTTTTAATGCGTCGTTCCGGCTTTGGGTTACCATCATCAACTTAATTTTTTTAAATACCGGCCTGGATTTTCTTGTTTAAACTAGGAAAGAGGAACTAAATCTATGTTCAGCGGTATATGACACTCACTGGTTTTCCGACGTTTTGTTCCTTAAAGTGACCATCTTTATTAAAATACCCCTAGTACGTTCCTGCAATTTTTTTTTCAAAATATTGGTTTAATTCGAAACTGTAAAACTCTTTTTTTTAGAAAATCTTAAAAACTGCTGGCTTTAAGAGTCAAATTTTATTTTTATTAATAAAATAAATTAATTGTAGAAATTTGATAAAACTATTAATTTGAAATGAAAAAAAACGGTGGTAGTACGTATTAATAGTAATTAAGGACAGAAATAGCAATAATAATTTTAAAATCTTCAATTCCTTCAATACAGAAGTAAATTGAAGGAAAGTACTATATAGGGGTATTTTAGTGAAGATGGTCAATTTAAAGAACAATACATCGCAAAACCAGTAAATGTTGGATACCGCTGAACGTCGTTCCTCTGTCATAATTTAAACCAAAGAATCCAAGCCCGTATTAAAAAAATTAAATTAATTAATCGAAAGGCGAAACGTCGCATTAAAGATCTGATGATGCCAGCTTGTGGATAATAAAAAGTAGCAATGAGAAAGTGAAATTTATTTTTGGACATCTCTTCGAACAAAGCCAGGAAAAAATAAAAACCGAAACACAAAATTTTAGATTTTTCCAAATATTTTGAAAGCCCCTGTATTTATTTGTGATTTTTTTGCGGAACATTACTGGGCCCATAATTACGCAACTTTACCCGATATTAACCGACTTCTCTCTTACCGTTCCCGAAAACCCAATGGTAAAGGACGCATTTATTACACCCTGTATATTTATCTTTATGGAAGATCTTTCTTTCCGGATTACATAAATGTATGTATATTCGCTCAAACCAATAAACGATCAAGTTTTAAAAAATCTGTATCTAGTTTAATAGGCATTGGAAAATGAGAATGAATACAACTTTTTAAAAATTAACTATTATACCCACTATGCGTAATAAACATGACATATGAAGGTATTAAAATTTTACTGATTTAATAATAATGAGAAATAGGAACAGCGAAACTTTAATTCCCTTCATTTTAATATAAATTAACCATTATTTCACTAATTAATTTGTTATTTTCGAAATAACATATTTACCCATTTCATGCATTATCATTAAACTCGGAAACATTTTATTTGGAAAGCAGACAACGCTGATCATAGAGGCACTAAAATATTTACAATAGCAAAATAAACAGTGATATGAATGCGCGATTAAAAGGATTTAGCTGTTTATTGCTTTTGAATAAAATCAAATTAATTAATATTTTTTTTATATATAGGATGTAACAAAATCCTTCTTCACCATTGGGATTTCGGACACCGTAAGAGATAGGAAGTCGGTTAAATTAAGGCAAAGTTTCGTAATTGTGGGCCCAATAATATGCTCCAAAAAAATATAAAATAATTTCAGGGGCTTTCAACGAACAAACCCGCCATTTTTTTTAAAGGTTTCCTTTTATAAATGATATTATTTTATTTCTAGGGACGGTGTAACCGAGAAAAACCACCCTGCAAATACTTTCACCCTCCTCAGCACCTAAAAGATCAACTACTTATCAACGGTAGGAATCACCTGGCTCTTAAAAACGCCCTTATGCAACAAATGGGTCTTTCCCCTGGACAGGCCTTGGTGCCTGGACAAGTACAAGCAGTGGTAAGTGAGGTTTAATTATATGGTCTTGGTATCAAATGCTTTTGTGGGATCCCGAAAGATGCTTTGGTTAATTATTTTTGTTTGTGGCTATGATAGTTTTACCTTGAAAAAATTATGATGGTATATTTTGAGAATTTTTTTGGGTTTAAGGGGTTTTCAGTTAGTGCAGTTTATCCTATAGGATTTTTAACATTTCTAACATCAATTTATTGGTGAAGGATTTCTATCGTAATTTTTTTAATTCTAACATTATATGAAATCTTTTTGGATGTATTTAAAAACAGTTTTGCAATATATTTTAAAACATTTTTTTATTGTGGATGTTGTTTATTGTTATGCCTGATTCTAGTCTCTTGTAGACCGGTAATAAATAGCACTAGCAACCAAAAACCCGGACAAACCCGAACAAACCAAATTCTTATTTTTTTCTAATTATTTATAATTTTTGAAGCAGCTACTTTGGATTCTGGCAAAATTTTTAGTTTTTAAATATAACGTGTCCAAGGAAGGTCTACACAAATGGGAACATTTTTTTTAGGGAGGTGGCTGAAAAATTGTGACAGAATAATATTTAATTAAAATTTTGTATTTGTGCTCCCAACAAAATTTGAAGCAACTTACCTTACTTACTTACTTACTTTTCCTTAAAAATTACTAAACTAGGGATAGTTATCGCTTAGACCATTTTTACATTCTTGTATTTTTGAGAACCCTGTAATAGTACATTACGTATCAAGGGCCGAAAAGAGGCTTTTACGGACGAGATGCGGACATGGCCGACCGAGCCGAAGGTGAGAGAGGCCACCGCACGAGTTCTTTAGGAAGAGCTCTGCTTGGATGATAAATTGATATAATCAATAAATAATAAAAGCACCCTTAAAGTGGATAAACTAAGTTATTTTATCAACTTGTGAATACAATCGACACAGTATGTCAAAGTCATAAAAATCTCGCCCCCATATCTTGTGATGTAATGGTAAAAAAAAACAGTCAAGGGTGTATAAATAACATTCACTCTAAAAAACGACGAGCAACGCATGATACGAAATACTGATCGCTCAAGATTAACTAACACTTGACCGTTCATTTAAATATATCCAAATGTGAAGGTTTGTTTTAAAATCTCTAAATATTTTATTTATTTTTATAAATGTTTAAAAAACAAAGTAGATGATCTGCTTTGGTTATGAATAATTAGGCACAGCATTTTGGTCCGGCCTTTTATTTTTAGTTCCTATACTAATTTTGTGTTGGTTTTCGAGGTGGATCCGCCAACTGACAATGGTCTTCCTTTGACCTTCTTCCCCTATTTATCCATGACATTTGACGAGCCGTATGCACTTATGGTAATCATTTAATTTGCCTTTTTATTTTAAATTTGCTTTTTGATCGGATGATTGCCAGCGATTTTGGGAAATGTGTGGTTTCATTTTGTGTTAAAATAAAAAAAACATTAATAAACTTCAAAAAGCAACAAATCATTTCAGCAAATACCTGCATAAATTCTTTGAAGAAATCAGTTTCAGGAAATTTTTTTTTTTGGAATTAAATATTTTTGATTCGGCTTACACGCTACAAGAATGATCGGTTCGTGCTAATAGTTTAGTGGTTGTTTAACGAATTTCCAATCTCAACCAGCGTTTTAATTAGATTACAAGTTCGGAATACAATAACTAAACGTTTTCTACTTATTGATTATCCAAACCAAATAGAATTTATTTAAATATAAATTTTTCTAAGTAGAAAACCCGGGCTGTGTTTCTTTTCCACTTATCGCATATACTAATAATTAAGACATAAAAATATAAAATAGGATTTTATATTAGTGATATTGCGGTTTTTCTTTATATTTTTTATTGACATTTTAAATGGAAAACAATAAATTCTATTTGATTTGGACAAAGTGTACAAGCGACGTCCACGTAAAGTGTGGTTAAACTTTAACTTATCTCATATTTGACAGTATTTTTCATAATTTTTTTTGGAATTGTTGATTTTTTCGATATCATTAACACATAAAGCTGTGTCATCATTATAATTAATTTCTGCACTTCTACACTTATCGTATACTAGGTCCCTTATTTGAAACTACAAGTCATTTAATGGTGTTTTTATTTTAACCAATGTATTACTCCCGAAATCACTGAGTCATTCTGCGCTTATTCTGCTATACATTATCCACTTCTTATCCTTTTCTTTCCATTCCAGTCCCGACTTTATTAGACAACATCCCGAGCAATTCGTTTTCATTTCTCAATAGTTTATCGCAGTTATAAGGAGCTATAGCCAGGACATGAAATATATCCAAAATCTTAAAACATATACGGTTACACTGCTGGTAACGTCCGCAGCCAGATTTTTTCGATCTTAGTGGTTGTTTTAAAATATACATTGATATTATTTGCATTGATACCATCAACCAATAGGACGCGACGCAGTCATGTGTTACGCGTGGGGAAAGGGAAATCCTGCAAGCGGTTGCCAGGTCAAAAATTAAAAAATCAGGATCACAAGATAGTGCTTAAGACTTCACTAAAATTTCACTAGGTTTAGAACTAAAGTTTTAAATAATGATAATCCTATTAAATAATTTAACATTTTATTTCCGTAATAAAAAAAACAGAAACTAAAAATTCGCTACGGATTTAGACACAACATATTGAAGACTAAGTAACACAAAGGTTTTTAAGTAATTAAATGGTTAATCAATAGAATTAAATTATTTTAAAATAACGATTACACTTTGAATTTGAATAAAAAAAATTAATAGAAAATAGTATTTTTAAAAATCACGATTGGAAAAAACCCATCATTTTCGCAATTCAGTGGACAAAAACGAATACACGCGACGAGCACGGGAACAGCATTAAGAACAATATAACAGTACAATTTCGAACCACGCATGAATAGACCTGAAGTAATAGCCTACACTGCACAACGACTGTTCTTGCCAACATCGGAAGTTTCATCGCTATTTGACCAATAGCAATGAGTTTATGCATCTAGCATGTGGCTATCACGCGCTGATTTTTATACTCCTGAATTGGTAAAATGAATAGAGTATAGATCTAGTGAAATTTTACTAGACCTGGCAACACTACATCGATGGTCGCTCTGTAGAGTCTGCAAGGGGAAAGTACAAGCAAGTGAATACGATAAGGAAATTGTTTCCTTCTTTATTTAATTTATAGCTGGTATATTACGGTCTCTTTTCTGCTCGTTAAACGTCTGATTGTAATAGTTTTTAGCCAAACCTGTATGTAGTTACGTTGTTACCTTATGTAGTGCTGATGTCCTAAAATACAATTTTTTTACAATAATGTAAAAATATACCTATAGATGTTTAAACCTACAACGTGTGAAGAGGAATACCACTAGACTTACTATGGGACCAAGATGGTTATGGGAGAAAATCGGTAGACACGTCTCAGTTGAATTATATTGCCGTTAAACATACTGGGTGGCCAGCTAAGGGAGGCGGCTGTATCTCGGAAACCGCTCACCGTACAACTTCCTGAGAGGCATATTTATAGGAAAAGTTGTCAAGAGAAATTACTGGAAATTAGTGCATCGATGTCTCCGGTTAGAAAAAAGATAAAACTTAAGGTTTTCACAAGTTACCATTGCCGTTATTCCTCATTGTAACGTTGTAATAATATCTTTACCATCGCATTTACGTTTTTCGAGAAAAAAACATAAAATATGTTAAATCTGTAAAGAGCGCCATCTAGCGACAACAGGAAAAATGATATAGACATCGCTTGTAATGAATCCAGCTAATAGAGCAAGACAAACTCTTTTAAGTGATACTAATTTCAATAGTCTCCGATAAGACGTTCGTGAAATATTGAATTTTTTCCAAATCAATGTTTGTGCACTTTATTTGAAGGGAAAAAGAAATAAAATATATAAGCAAAGTTGATCACGATACATGAGAGATTTATTTGTAAATATTTTCAATATACCTGATCTAAGCAAATTGAAGAGAAATCAAGTTTTGACAAATTATCATTAGTGTTACGCCGTCCTACAAACTGGAAAATAAATTCCAGCAATTTCTCTTGGCAACTTTTATTATAAATATTTTTTTAGGAAACTGTACGATGAACAGTTTCCGATATACAGCCGCGTACCTGGCTTTGTTAGCCACCCTGTACAGCGTAATTTAGATTTTTTACAAAATTTGGTCATTCCCTCTTTCAAAACTCTTTGCTTTACATATTTACTTTTAAAGTTTAAAGTAGAACAATATTTGATCCAGCTGGATTTAAAAAAGTTTGGTTATTTTTAGTCATGTGTCGTATTATATTATGCGATTCCAATATGAGATTAAATTAAAAGATAAAAACTTCAGGAATAAATAGATATTTATCTCTAGTTCATTTATTTTTCATATGTTTATACGGATTAGACAAGTGTTAAACAAAACCTGTTAGTCAATGTTCAAAGAAGTTAACAGGATCCGACCAGCATTTCTTCTTTCAACGTCGTTACTCTTTTCATACCTGCAACGGTGGTTTTCCTCTACCCCATATATAGGTTTGGCAAACAACTATTACAATCAGATGCCTAACGGGAAGAAAAGAGAACGTATTAAATTTAATAAGTAGTATGCTAATTCGCTTGCTTCCTCCCTCTACCACGGTATGGGGAGTTTCGCACTCTCCTCTCGCAGACTTTACAAGGCCCCGTCGATACAGCGTTGTCAGATTTAGTAAAATTTCACTAGATCTAGAAATTTTTTTTAATCTAGTGATTTAGTGAGAACTTTTAAAAAATTCTATTTTTTATTTAAATTCAAAATATAATTATTATTTTGAAATTTGAATCTATTGCTTTACCATTTCATTTCTTTAAATACTTTTATGTTGTCTACAATATACAGGGTGGCCCATCGAAAACGGTCCAGCAAGGTTTACGACTGTGTACGTGAAAATTGAAAAAAACCTCGGGCCCGTAAACTTGTGTTTTCAGGGGGACACGTTGTTTGAATATTAATTTCATTCCTGTAACATCAACCCCCCTAGCGGGGGCGACTACTGTCCTTGTTTTTTCAAATCGGAATGGGTATGTTGTGATACATCTTTTTAAAGGGCATTAAATTCTCTTTTAAATGGCGCTTCGTTTTGTAAATTTGAGCTACGCGCCGCCGAGCAACAGAATTTGAAACATTTCACTGCACCTCTTATCAAGTACACAGGTTTGTGCGTGTATTTTTTTTTAAGTAGTAAGTATCAGTCAATTCAACTTTATCTTCAGTAAAGTGGTTGATCCAGATCTACATATGTTATTTGGAGTACGTACGTACACAGCCGAAAACCTTGCTGGACTGTTTTCGATTGGCTACCCAGTACAGTAAATCAGTTGCTTACCCAGAAACTGACCTAAATTAGGTCAACAAACTATAAACAATATTTATAAATTTTTATAATTTTGTTCTTTGGTTTTTGTGCTTTATTATGAAAATAACATATTATATTATATAATTGGATTATTAATAATTAACCTTTGAGTTATCTAGCTAGTGATTTTTTAATTTTTGACCTGGCAATATTGCGTCAATAAGCATGAGTCGCATGCAGGATTTTCCTTTTTCCAAACAAACTCCTGACTGCCACGTGTTATATTGGTTGAAGGTGGAAAGAGAAAGGACTTTATTTAATTTAATTTAAGCTGGTTACGGTCTCTTTTCTGTCCATTAGACGTCTGATTGTAATAGATGTTTATCAAACCTGTATAATATTTGTGGTCGAACATTGCTGCCTCTTGACCCGAATCCGGACAAAGAAGTTTACTATGGTCTTATGTTCTTCTTTTGGATTTTTTCTGCATAAATATGACTCTCGCATACATCCACCCTCTGTAACAGGAGTCGTTTGCTGAAAAAAATGCAATATCTTGCTTATTTTTTTTTTAATTCGGTTCAAAAAACGGCTGTATTTTAACGCGATCGGATCCTCTTAGCAAACAACAGCGTCATGTAAAACGACTTATAAATTATTTAACTTTTATTCGCTGCTTTACAATTCACACCATGTGCCATCGTTTAGTACGGGAGTTAAAAAACAATTTATATTAAAACGTTATAAATTCATATTATTATGAAACATTTTTTCTAAATATACAGGGTCATCCAACTATAGCTAAACGGGGGGTCTATTTTTAAGTTTCCCTGTATTTCTTTTAGAAACTAATATAGGCATATTGTTTGATCGCCCATATCTTGCATGCCGTTTAAGCTAATATATACAAAATCTACAGGGTGTTCGGCGGTAAGTATATGGCAATATTTCGCCAGGGTACAGGAGAGGTACTTCGTTGTAAAAATTCAATAGTTGCTAGTGTCCTTCCTAACGAAGATATATGACCTCCAGGACGCACCTGAAACTTTACATTTTCAAAACTTTTAAGCAACCCTGTATAGTTTAATGAAATTTTCCAATTTTGTACAGCCCATAAGGACGATGACTAGTCCGTTCCGGACTTCCCTGGCTATGTACATTGTACCGGGTGTCCCATTTTCGACACTTTTATAGGTTATCTTCGTAATTGTTATTGCTATCAAAAAAGTAATGTAGGTATCATGTGCTGTTTTTGGGTCAAACTTAAAATGGTAAAATCAAAATTAGAAAATTTTCGCTCGCTTAAGAGATACGGGGGAAAATCAAAATATTGTCAATATCAAAATTACCCTATATTTTCTTAGTTAAAAGGAATACAGAAAAATTTTTTATACAGAAGTTTCTCTATAATGATTCTTGAATAATCTGCCGTTTTTAGAGTAAGTATACGGGGTCAGGTAAAAAAAGTTATCGGATTTTAATCTAAAATGATAACACTTTAAATTATCTTTTCGAATATATAACACACCATGGATGATATTGGTTTCCTAGGCGATTTATTTAAACTTTACTACTTTGAAACGAAATAATAGATTCATATTTAGGTAAAAAATAACGGGAATCATCGCAAATGTTCGGGATATGTCCTTAAATAGTTGCCATCTTTCCGGATAGCGAACAAAATATAAATTTTGCGCCATTTCATATCAAATTTTTCAAAATGTTGATAAGTCATTTTTACAAATGAATATGAAAAAATTAAATTGACGTAGATGTTAATAACAACTAGAATGTCAACATAGTTGTTCCTATGATATTCTCTTTTGTTTCATTGTCTACTGTACATTTTTCTGTAGCTCTTTTAACTAAGAAAATATAGGGAAATGTTGAAATTGTAAATTTTTTAATTTTCCCCCGTATCTCTTAAGCGAGCAAAAATTTTCAAATTTTGATTTTACTATTAAATTTGACCCACAAAGAGCACATGACACCTACATTACTTTTTGATAGCTCTGACAATTACGAAGATAACCTATAAAAGTGTCGAAAATGGGACACTCGGTACAAGAATGGTTCTAGTATATTTCTTACCATATTGGCTGTACAATGGTACAATCATTAAATATACAGGGTTGCTAAAAATGTAAATTTTCTTGTGCGTTGGAAGGGGCATCAGGAAAAATGATTATATGAACTAAGTACCAGTATTATTTTGACCTCCCCTGCAAGCAAGCGAAATATTGGCTCTATGTACCAGACACCCGGTATATTTTTGGAATCTGGAACGAAAGATAAAAAATATACAATGTGCTCCATCGCATAGATAGAAAAACTTAAATTTACTATACATTAATAATAACAATAATTTGTGGCTCTATATGTGACTGGTATAACTTTTATTAAGAATTGCCATAAAATTATAGCAAAACACCTTCATTAAACTTGGTAATTTTTACGATAACAAATACTTAAATAATAGCTAGGGAAATGACATTTTAACATATTTAGCTACTGGAGTTATAAATAAATTATTTTCACTATACATTCGTTGTAAAATTTACAATATATTTTAGTAATTACTTGATTTTACTAAATTTATTAGAGATTATAACTATACTTGTACAATTAAATCTTTACTATAATAATTTTACTATAACCTTTGTTCGGTATGAAAAACTTTTCGCCACCTTTGTTTTAAGCTAAAGCCGGCTTCTAAATGGCAAGTTTAGGGAAAATGTAAACCATATAGCTATATCGGCTTTTAATAAAAATATATAGTTGGATGATCCTTTACAGACGTCATAATTTATTCGTTATATGACTAAATCGTCCTTTTTGGTAGGTTTATCTATTATGGGACCTTTGCGTGATGTTGCGTAATCCTACAAACACATTTCCGTATTTTCCTAGACCTTTTACCTTAGCTTAACCTTATCTTGGCTTTTATCGCTTTGCATGCTGCATGTATTTACAAAGCTATGTATCTTAGTTTAAGGAATATAGTTATAGGGAAAGGGAATCGATTTTTTGTTATACATATTTAATTCATAAGGTAAGATGATGACTTCAGATCAAAAATTATGCAAATTATTTATGTTAACGTTAACAGTTTTACAGTTTAGCTATTAATTCAGTTGTTTATTGTGCGGAAATATTTTTTTAAGAGATTTATAGAAACATATATTACGGGTAAAAGCCATTTACCCTATTTACTGTGAACAGGACACCAGAACGCAGGAAACTGTACGAAGAAAAGAAAGAGTCTAAACTGATTTATTTTCTAGCTTTAATGGGTCATTACGTCAAATTTTCCAAATAAAAATTCATTTTCTTTACAATAATTACAGAATAGTCATAAATGTTTTAAAATTTATTTATCTCTACACATTATTACCGATAAATTATTATTTTTTAAATACATGAGGATTTATCACCTTCCAATATATTTTTTTATACAGGGTCATTCACGGGGAGTGGCCTATTAGAAGATCTCAGGATCATATTTGTTTCAAATATTGTTACTCGCTATAAAAAATGCCGATCTTTTTAATGAAAATATTTTCGCGCACTGTCACTTTCGGTTATACCGGAAGTAGGTGTCAACTAGTTTATTTTAAACGAAACACCCTATATATTATTACATTTTTGGATTTTACGCAAGATTCTAAGCAGATTTCGTATATCGTACCCTATACGTATATACAGGGTGTTCCTTAATGACGTGCTAATATTTCAGGGTGTGATTCCTTAGGTCATTTTATAAAGAAAAGTTCATATGAACATATGTCCGCAACGGCTTCAATTTTTTGCTACAGGGTGTTGAAGGTTTATTTTTTAAATGGTTAATTTTTAATATCTCCGAAAGTACTTTAGATATTATTTTCAATTTCTTGATTAAAACCACTAAATTCATATTGAAGCTCATTATTATTAACATTGATAAAATAATTAATGATAAATTTTGGTCTGATAAAAATTGTTGGAAATGGCCACCTTCACTTAAAAGGCATGCTTCCCCCGTTTTCGCATCGAATTGCCCACTCCAACAATTTTTATAAAACATAATTTATCATTAATTATTTTATCAATGTTAATAATAATGAGTTTCAATATGAATTTAGTGGTTTTAATCAAGAACGTTGCGTCTGACGAGGAAAACTCAAGAGACCGTTTTCATGTAGAATTTACCAGGCTAATCAGAAAAATATCCTCATGGAAAAATGTCAGTGGCGTACCATCCTTCTTGTAAAAAATATCAGAGGACATGTTTGCAGGGATGCCACTGGTGAAACAATTGAATAACTTTTCTAACTAAAATTTGTGGTTCTATATCCTATTAACACATACCAAAATTGAAAATAATATCTAAAGTACATTCGGAGATATTAAAAAATAACCATTTAAAAAATAAAAATTCAACACCCTGTAGCAAAAAATTTAAGCCGTTGCGGACATATGTTCATATGAACTTTTCTTTATAAAATGACCTAGGCAGTCACACACTGAAATATTAGCACGACATTAAGGAACACCCTGTATACGCGTGTTTGACATATTTAAGGTTTTATGTCGGGTTTGTTCCTTTTTTATTTAACTTGGGTTGGATTCCTTGTTGAAAAGGACCTGCTTTAATAGATTTTTATAACATATTGATAACTATTAATACAAGGTGTTTAAAAAATAAGATTAAAGATGTAATTGAATTGATTGTAAAAAAATCTACTTTGTTACTTGGTATTCACTTCTTCAATGGGGTTTCGTAATTTTACGAAGTTAAAAGTTTATTTTAACACCATTATAGGCTTAAATTTTTTCTCGAAAATAAATTATTCGTCTGCCTGTTTTTTAACTGATAATTATAAATTCAGTGTTAGGGTGGAAAAGGGACGGAACAGGAGTATCATTTTCTGGATTAATTCAAGGTTCTCTTAAAACTCTTTCTCCGAATAATATTTGTTAATCGGTACTTAATTAAGAAAATAAATCTACTGCAAAGGAAGCAAATCCATTTTATATCCAATTAAATTTTAATTGGAGTGTCTAAGATAATCCATTAAAAGTTTGCATAAATGGAACTTTGAACATTGTTTAGATTCAAGGTAATATTTTCAGTTTTCATGTTCTCGTTTAATTTGTAATCATTTTAGCAGAAGCCTTAGTTTTGTTATATTTTGATTCTGCCATTAACTTTATTAAAACAGAATTGTTATAAAGGCCTGGGTAAGGGGTACTACAGGGTTATGATAAAGAAACGGATCAGGCTTTTATATAGAATACCGTCCACTTAACCCTTCGGAGGGATGTATTATCAAATGAGGAATTTTAAGTTTAGATTTGTTAATTTTCTGGAAAAAACGGTTTTCTTTTTTGTATCAGGGTTTTTTACTCAAAATAATGTGTGGCGTACAACTATTTATATAAAAGTAAGAAATATAGAGAAATAATAATTCTTATGCTAAATATTGCTATTTTCGACGGTATACAGTGTAGCAAATAGGTAAGTGTAGTAGGATCAAGACCTTCATAAAATATTGCTAGTCAATTTATCATTAAATATAGTAAAAAAGTTAATCTAAACTCCTGGACAAAATTAACGCAACATCATAAATTTGTCATATTTTTGATGCTATTTTTTTTCTGAATTTATGATCCGATTTGAATGATTGTAGGTTGGTTCCTTGACAATGTCATAGTTTTCGCTGTTTATGATAAAAATTTAATTTTCGATTTATACTGTGTGTACTAAAAATGCTATGTTTTTTTCCGAAAATTCGCATCACATCAACATATTCTTTTTTGGTTTAGTTTATTATCTCTGTTATTAATGGAGATACACCGTTTTATAGCTTAACATGTTTTTATAGACGTTAATATTCAACACATTCATTGTTAAATGTTTTCAAGTAGACTCTGGACTTTTTCTGACATTGTAAGCGATGTGTCGGCAGATGTTGTGTTTTAAAGTAAAAATAAAATTCGCCATACTGATAAAATCTGCTTATTGAACGTTTGTTTCGTATGCCCAGTTGCCCGACGAGTATTTTAATCTTGAAACCTACTTGAACACATTTAACAATGAATGTGTTGACTATTAAAGTCTATAAAAACATGTTACGCTATAAAACGGCTCCTTTAATAACAGAGATAATGAAGTAAACCAAAAAGGAAAATGTTGGGAAAGATGGACCTACCGTTTACTGTCAACTGCAATATGCTTCGGTTGCTAATATACTCCACAGGGTGATACGAATTTTCGGAAAAAAACATAGCATTTTTAGTAAACCCCGTATAAATTGAAACTTAAATTTTTATCATAAACAACGGAAGCTATGATATTATCAAGGAACCAACCTACAATGCAAAAAAAATCATTCAAATCGGATCATAAATTCAGAAAAAAAATAGCTTCAAAAATATGGGAAATTTATGATGTTGCGTTAATTTTGTCCAGGAGTTTATATAAGGGTATTTAACAAATTTCAGTTTATATTTTTAATCTTGACCAACTAAAAGAAATATTGGCCACGTTTATTTTTAAATGGACATTTCATCTTAGTAATGGTAACGGAAGACCACGAAGTTGAGGATTTTTTGACTTTATTAAACAATATTTTGATTGATGATTATTAAATAATATTGTAATTTCAAGATAATGTTTAGAATTCTGTTTGGAATATTACGTGTAAACATAATTAAAACATTATTATAATTAAGCTTATAAAAGACCTTCACGGAGAAAAACAAATGAATAACGAACGTACCGCCATCGTAGAACCACTGCCATAAAATTCACATAACGCACAAAACTATATTTTGTCGTGTACATGCTAGAAGTAATTGTCAAGTCAATCCTTAAAATCGATCGATATTGTCCTGCAGTGCCATCTATTGCATTTTATAAGGGATAACAATTATATTCATGGAGCTGAGAAAAATATTGGGGACATGAAGTTGACGATGTTTCAACAGTATTTTTTTTAAATTCTGTGTGGTTATTTATATTGTCTTTGTTGTCGAGTTGATCGAAAAAGTATTGATAAATTTGTCTAGCATCTCAGAATATACGCACATAATTCATGGCGGAGGACACGACATGGAGCTCAGAAATTGAGGTTTAAATTTAAAAAATTATGAGTTTATAGTTTAAAAAAGTGGAGACTTAAATTAGTACCTATTGTCACAATACTAAGCTTACAGATATTATTTCAGTTTATTGGGATATTTAGTGGGAAATGTAGTTTCCGGGTTTGAATAGAATTACCCATATATCAATGATAAAAGTTTGAAGCTACGCTGGTACTACTGTATGAAAGTCCCCTTATCGCAGTTATGGTTAACTTATTTAGCGGTTTTTCTAAAGAGTGTTTATTTCGTCCTTCAAAATTTTGGTCCATAAAAAAGTTCGCTTGCGGCGGGGGTTTCCCCCCCTTTTTTGCCACTTAGAACTTATAGTCGCCCATTAGTTGTGTTTTCACTTCGTCATTATTTTTATATTACATGTAACATTTCTCTTTTAATTTGATATGTTTGCACTTAGTTCGTTTTTCCGAGGTATATATTAACCGGGACGTAGTTGCCAAAGTAGTTTTAGTGCTATAAATGGCGACAGCACATCCTCAAATACTTGGTTCTTTGGAAATTTGATAGAAAGTGTTATTTTGATACACTTAACTTACAGTTATCAATTTAAACCATCGTCTGTTAATTTAGGACGGTTTTAAATTTAGAACACTATTAATTTATAGATCGCAGCAAAATGTTAAGATTACTGCTGAAATAACGCCATAGATGTCAGGCATTATTACGACAATTAAATTTACGACAATAGCTGCAGGTGAATATTGTAAATTAACCAAATGAATAGAGCCATGGTTATACGACTTTACAGCGTCTTTTGTTATTGTCGTTCTGTGTCCTGTATCCAGTTTATGGGTAAATTGGTTAATATGTTTATTCGGGTATAAGCCCTACATAATATGCAGAGTCATTAATAGCTATGTTCCGCTTAAAATTTGAAAGTCGAAATAAACTGGACAACAAAGGATCGACAAGCTCATTTTTAAAACTGTAGAGGTCGAAAGAAGCTGAATCGATTTGAATAAAGTTTTCTGATTTTTAAAAGTGGTTTTGTGCGCATTAAATGGCGCGGAATAGTTTTGACCGGAAACGGCTTTTCAATATTATACAGGCCGAGAAGAAATTATCGAATTTACAAAAAAAATAGAAGCTTTACATTTCAAAATCAGAAAGTAGCAATTTATTCGCTTATACAGCCACATACAGGGTGGCCAATTAGTGCGACAAAGCTCAATATCTCTTTTACCGCTAGGGATAGCGGAAAACTTTTTTCACAAAAGTTATTAAGCGTTATGAGGTGCAGCTTTTAAAATTATTTTCGACCATACAGGGTGCTCCAAAAGGGCAGTGTGATAAAAATTTCATATTTTTTAAATGGGACACTATGTATATTTTTACATATTTGAATTCACCGTAAAATTCTGCACATAGCACAGTAATTATTTGTACACATTTTTGCAACGTTGCCAAATAGATTGGAAAATTCTTAAAATTTGTGTAGTGGGGGTCACTATATGAACAAATAATTAGGTAATAATTTAGAAATTGTCCACAAGCTTGAATTGTTACAATATTTTTGTGTCGTACACTCCCGTATGAATAAATATATTTTTTTAAATTACATCATTTTGTTTTTATTTTGTCATAGGTGACTAGAAAAGGGACAATGGTAAAATGCATCCACTTTTTTTTGCTCGAGTTTAAATAAAAATTGAAATACCACCAAGATTAGTAGAGATAGGCATAGAAAGACCTGCATAAAAATTATAGAGGATTAAAATATCTACAAGATAAAGTAATCATATACAGGGTGTTCCATTTAAAAAACTTACGAAACTCAGGTTTCAAGTTCGTAATGTTGGCATATCCATAGAAAATACCCTGTATAAAAATATTGATATGTGTTATCATAGGGGACTTCTGTCAACATTCCTCTTTCCGATATAAAAATATTTTATTTCAAATTATTATAAGTTAAGAAATATTGCACATTTCATTGAACCATGTTTTTGCATAAATTTTAGGAATTTTCCAATCTATTTGGCAACGTTGCAAAACTGTGTACAAATAATTACGGTGCCATGTACAGAATTTTACGGTGAATTAAAATATGTAAAAATATACATAGTGTCCCATTTAAAAAATATGAAATTTTTATCACACCGCCCTTTTGGAGCACCCTGTATGGTCGAAAATAATTTTAAAAGCTGCACCTCTTAACGCTTAATAACTTTCGTGAAAAAAGTTTTCCGCTATCCCTAGCGGTAAAAGATATATTGAGCTTTGTCGCACTAATTGGCCACCCTGTATGTATTCTAAATATTATTCATGGTTCACTATTGAATAATTTCTTTCAGAAATAACCATTCAATTGGTATCGGGCGCATTAAAATTTCATCTAAAAATATTGTGTTTAAGAAATTAATTTTGCTTATGTTCTGTCCATTCCAGGCCGCCAACCCGTACCTGACAGGAATGCCACAAGTCGGCAGCACGTACAGTCCATATTTCGCACCCGGCCCAATGATGCCCACGATAATGGGGCCTGACCCTACAGGGGTGGGTTCGCCCCTGGGGGTCGTTCCCCAAACAGTTGTAACGCAACAGAAGATGCCCAGGTCCGATCGGTTAGAGGTAGGCAAGCCATTCTTATTATCGCCATCCTTACGTTACTATTCATTCGTCGATTTATTTCGGTCTTATTGATTTTTATAGTTAGGATAGTTCCCGGTAATATAAAATTATTATTCGCATTTTAGAAAATAAGGGAGAAATTTACAGAACCTGTTTATTTTAATACGTATTAATATAAATTAATAAATACCTGATAACATTTCACCTGAATTCTTTGCCGTATTTATTATGATGACATTCAGAATGAATATTTGTATTAAGGTGATTCCGCACACCCTTGGAACAAGGTCACGGGGTAAAATAAAAATATCAAGGATTTCTCTTTTTATATTTATGTTTAAAAGAACGTTCTCATCGTCTTACTGATGTTGTAAAATTCGTAATGACCGATTCTGTAATCAAATTTACACCGCTATAGACTTAGAGCAATGGAAAATGTGACGTCACGTACCTGATGCCTTTACATTCACTCTAAGGGTACTTACTATACAGGGTGTCCCATATAAGAATGCCCCCTACAGGGATCTCGTTAAACATAGCACATACAGCAACGATCGAATTAGGAAAGCCCATTAATGAGTTCTGTAACGTCATCCTCAAAATTCAAATATTTCCGAAAATATTTTAGCAAAACCTAACTTTACGATTTCGTTCTTTTTGTTTTCTGATTCTATTTGAGGAGATATGGGAAAACCAATTTAGCATTCTCATTGCCATTTTTTCTTCTCTTTAAGATCATTTAATTGAATGTTCAATCCGACGTTTCGTTCTTTCGCAATCATCATCAAGTTGTTTTTTTTTAATAGTAGTAACATTTTATTTATGGCAAACTTATCTTCAATGCAAATAAACACCTTATTGAAAAACTTTTTGTGTTTATTGTTCAATTTATACTCTAGTTGGTATTAGCAACTATTTTTTTATTCGAAATTATTTACAATAATAATAATAATCTAACATTAGTTTTCATTTTCAAAAGCGCATCATTTTCGGATACAAGAACAATAGGTGCGATATGTCATTGGATTCACAATAGAAAGTGGAGTTTAAAATTCATAAAATAAAATGTTACTACTATTTAAAAAAAAACTACGTTGATGATGGTTGCGAAAAACGGAACGTCGGATTGAAAATTTAAGTAAATTATCTTATAAAGGAGAAAACGTGGCAATAAAAATGTAAAATTTATTTTCATATACGCTTCAAATAAAATCAGGAAACCAAAAAAAACGAAATCGTAAATATTCGGTTTTGGCCTTTATGGTGTATTTTTCTCTGGGACAACCTGTTTATTGTTACAACGCTGTAAATTTCATTATAGAATCACAACATTAATTTTTTCCTCAATCCGGGAAAATTAAGAAAATTTAACTTGTGAGTTTATAGATATGCATATTTTGGTACGAACTAAAAGTCCTAAAAGACCTACCCAATTGGTCGTTGAGAATGTTTTAGTTTACCCGGGGACTAACCTAACTTGGCACTTGTCGAAATTTTTATTAAATATTGATTTTATATATAGTTTAGTTTACGAATTACAATTTTAAAAATTTAAGTTAGCGTCTTATTAGCTATTTTATTCAGTACTTTTATTTTTCTACAGACAAGTGATATTTTATTTATTTTGATTGGTACAGGGTGGCCATGGAAAGTAAACCGGCCACCTTGTACATATTTTTAATAATAAGGTTTGCTGGGAAACTGTATCTACAACATTGCTCCATCATTCTACATCATCGGTATCGATTATATTAATGCTTTGTTTGCTACTTACTTTATTATTTATTATTTTTTAATTTAAGCTTATTTTTGTATCATATTCTGATGATTCTTATTATTATTTTACTTCTCGTTCTTTTATTTAAGTTTTTACTTTACTATTGTAACTAATTTATTAAAACTTTCGTACTAAATTCGACGACTCTGCATGTATTTTATTTCATTTAATTTTTTTTTAATTTTATTTATTTATTTATTTTTATTTGCTGCCTTATATTTTATTTTTGCGAGTTTATTAAGTTGAGGTTTTAAACTTCAGATGATAGTAAACTTAGAGGTAATTAACCAATACACACACTAACACCATCACCTTAACCAAAAAGCTAACCTGTCTAGCACACATAGGCGTAGTTCAGTTTTCCCCCTGTGTATATATGATTTATTTCTGTTTTTAAGCTAAAGCAGATATTTGAAATGAAAATTGTCGTAGTAATTTAATTTTGGGCCAATTTTTCGGGTCTGTTCACCGCATAGAAGTATTCACGGTCAATCAATAACCTCTCTGACTAAATATTATGGTACAACACTTCAATTGTCGAGGAACTAAAAGTGTTAATAAAAGCTCATTATTAAGCTACCGAGCAATAAAAACAACAAGAGGGGACGCAGTAATGTTACACTTTATATATGAGAAAATGATATAAATAGAGTAATACGCCTGACTTGATCTTTGACATACATTGGACCATATTAATGTTATTGCCACAAAAAAATATATAAAAAAGCGTTTGTACATGTACAGGGTGTCCATTTTTGCTTGCTTTTTTAAACGAACAAACCCTATATATTTTTTAATAATATAATTTAGCTTGTAACAAGCTTCTCAAAAATATATAACACTTTAGTCTTAGTATTAGGCCCGAAATATACGTTTTTCAAAAATATACCATTTTATTTTAGTACGCCATGATGGATATTAAAAACAAACCAAAGAACACAGTCCTATGTGTCATAATAATAAAATCTTCTAATTCTGTTAGGTTCTCTAAGTTGTTTTAAATTTTCTAATTAATAGTGAAAAATCAGTTTGTCCTAATTAGTAAGTACGTCACTGGATGCTACGTAAAAACTACAAAAAGAACACTTTATTTCTTTTTGATACGTTACATATGGGGGGTGTCCCAAAATGCACAATTCTCAAAAACATCCCGTATATCAAAAACAAGGCGGCCTAGAAAAATTCTGATTACGGCATCTTCTGTTTGACAAAAAAGTAGCACAGTGCTGCGAAAACCGCATCCTTCTATCTTTACTAATAACGGAGATACCCCGTAAAAGTACCCAAAACTGGACACCCTGTACGTGCGTAATAATTTTACAGTAATATCAAACACCTGTTATTCTTAATGTCTTTATGTTTTATCAGTTAATGAAGAAGCAATTCCTTTGGAAATGAAATATTAGACTGTGTATTAGACGAAAATGGCAACATTAAAATATTTACATTAATATTTTGTGTTTCGTGCGGTTCACAAATTTTTCAAGTTTCTCAATCTGCTTTAGTTTAAAAGTATTATTTATTTACACTACTATACATAGTTCCTTTTTAGCTGTAAATATGTACTTAGTGATTATTTTTTTATCGTCAACCCTTTCAGCACTTGTAACTTTCTATCGACTTTATTTTATTCTGCACGGTGTGATATACCCGCTAAAATTTTCTCTGTAGTTTTAGTTCGGCTCATCCCTATTACCTTTTTGATCGGCCAGTAAACTTTAGGCTTTTTCGATAGAAAGTTATTTTTATAGATGATCATTTAGCTATGGCTGAAATCGTTTTTCTTCCCTTCCGTTTTTCCGCACAAATGTATAAATCAAATATGTACCCGAATCGATTTTTTACTGTAAATATTTTGTGAAAAAACTGTGTTGTCCCGTTTTTATTTCTGATGCGATTATGTTTGCTTTGCCCTCTGCTTTTCAAATAGGCATATTCTATTTGATAAAGATTTTTTTCGTTTAAAAATTGTTCAATTTTTTAGATGTTTTAGATTTTTATTGGCATGATCGACTTAATCGTTTTAGTCCTTACGATTAAACAATTAATTTTGAAAATACCAATTAAACTAAACAATTTTAAAGAACAAGGCTTTCATGATGAAGTATTGATAAAAATTTACGGGCGAATTTAAATTGACAAATTAGAAACATGTTATTATTATTTTAAATTTTTGTTAAAATGTATTCAGGGTGTTACTCAGTTACATGTTCTTAGTTTAATGGATGATTCTTTGATCAAAATGTCGAAAAGCTTATATAGACGGATGTCCTAAAATGCCTTATTTTCGATATACTTACTTGTTGTTACTTTCTTTGGTTTTTATCAAAAATCTTGAAAACCGTTTGATATATTACACTAAATTTTGGTAATGATTATGATGATATAAAACCACAAATTTTTACCAGAAAGAGTTTGGTTCTCAAAGCCAGTGGCGCGCCTCAATACAATTTTAACCAAAAAATATGTTAGACTACTGATATTTTCGATACAGTTATTTTATTATTAATTATCATTCAATTTTAAACAAAAAAGGCGGGGTTTATCTTTCTCTTAAAGCCGTTTGGAAGAAAATGACATGATCATAATAATAAAATTCGGTTTTATTAATATATCAAGTATTGTCTAATTTTTTTTTTATTAACATCGACTCTTTAAGTTTAAGTTTTAAGAGAAACATGAAGGAGACCTTCTTTGTTTAGAATTGAATGATTATTAATAATAAAATAATTATTTCGATTATATCAGTAGCGTACAATATTTTTTGATTAGAATTATACTGAGTCGTAGCTGTACCTTCGTCGCTGGCTTGAGAAAGAAACTTAAAAAATGTGTTGTTTTATATCATCATAGTCTATACGAAAATTTAATGTAGTATCTCAAACAGGTTTCGTGAGTTTTGATATTAACCCCAAAGACATAAAACTTGACCACCCTGTATATCGAAAACAGACCATTTTACGTCGTCATACATACGTGCGCATTAACTTTTTGACTCAAAATTGGTCCAGGAATCACTCATTAAAATAAGTTCATATGAATAATTAATACCCTGTATACCATTCCATTCATAGCGCATCGTGGATCGAGTGTATTAAATTTTATTTGGACGGAGTCACTTTTAGATTTTTTTTTACTATACTTAAAGTAAGCCATTTTTTACAAATAATTTTCCAGCTAATAGAAATGATTGCCAAAATATTACAATTGTTGGTCATTGTTGTATCAAAAATAAATATAAGTTTAAATATATCGTCACACATAAACTGATAACGAAAATTATTAAAATTGCGGGTTTCCTGATGCGGTAACGACCACACATAATAACCTAGTTAAAGTAAATTGAATATTAATATATACCTACAACTAATAAAATTATCAGATATATTCACAAATAATAATATGAGTAATTAACGTTATTTTGTTTTTGTTATCTATAATTTATATCTAATTAAATCTAAAATACGACACAAAAAATAGTCATAAAACATTAACAGTTAAAAATATCTAATTTTTGGAATTTTATTATTTTTTCTGGGAAACTGCACATATTTTATGAACGATGACTGTACATTTACATTTCATTCTATAAACGATTTATTTGTCCAATCTAAATGATCATCTAAAGCGTTGGGTAGGCCGTGCGGTTAGCATCACTGATTGGTCTTTCCGCACATGGAGCTAATCGTCATAGACGTCATAGAGTCACAGGTTTACAATGAAGTGATGACTGGTATTTATTGGGAAGATACGCGATGAAATGTGTTAGGCTTATAGTTACCCAAAGAAGAGATTTCAAGCGATGACACAATGAAATTCTCGTCTAGACGTTGACGATTTAACGGTCGGGTCGTATATCTATCTACACAACAGCATAATAACAAATATGTGGTCTTTTTTTTTTTTTGAAGTAGTAGTCCATCTCGGAGTGGAGTGAAGTTATAGTGAGGTAAAGAAACTCATAATCTGCTCCACTAGTTTAATAACGAAATCAAAAACCATACATGTTGCGAAGGTTTAAACCTTCATCTTCAGTGGAAAATACAAGCACATTACATTAGGAGAAACTCATGACATTGATTTAAACTGTAAGGAAAAGAAAATTGTTTATATAAGTTGAGTTTAATTAAAATAAAAGGAGTTGAAGGTAATGGAATTGACTAAATGATTTAGATCACCTTCTTACCTGAGCAAAGCAGGAAAAAGAAAAAATCCATTTATAAATTATGAAAAATTATTACGTTAATTTAAAAGAAAAAAATTTTTTTAAGAAACTATTAAGAAAATCGAATGCATAATTTATTTTATTTTATTTTTGATTTTAAACTTGATATAAAATTCCAGCATTTGTAGTGTATGTAGTAAGTCTTCTTTTTCAAAAAAAACAATATTTTACATTTTTGCGATACACGTCATTTCATAGCAGCACGTTCGATTTTTGCTTATTCATTTGATAGAACTAATATGATCAGTTACTACTCCGTTATACTCTTTCCTGGTTACTTACATTTCTTTATATTCTCTCTTTGTTACATTTTTGTTTCTTTCACCTGAATTTGTTAGCTTATGACATTGACAAAAATTTGTTCTTTTTCTGACATTTCAACCAAAAATTAAATAATTTTTCTTTCATCTGGGAACCGCGTGCCAGGATGCGAGACTTTATAAAATGCTGGAATTTTATATCAAGTTTAAAATCAAAAATAAAATTAAATAAATTATGCATTCGATTTTCTTAATAGTTTTTTAAAAAGTTTTTTTCTTTTAAATTTAACGTAATAATTTTTCATAATTTATAAATGGATTTTTTCTTTTTCCTGCTTTGCTCAGATAAGAAGGTGATCTAAATCATTTAGTCAATTCCATTACCTTCAACTCCTTTTATTTTAATTAAACTCAACTTATATAAACAATTTTCTGTTCCTTACAGTTTAAATCAATGTCATGAGTTTCTCCTAATGTGCTTGTATTTTCCATTGAAGATGAAGGTTTGGGCCTTCGAAACAAATATGTGGTCGTCTAGAAATAGGCCATCCTTCTTGCTGCTTAACTTTGCACCGTCTTCATCGTCTTATCGACAAGTTCCATTCGTCTGGTCTTCATTCAGCTAGGCCAGGAACTTTCTTGCCAAATTGCTAGTATAGTAAAGTTTCCATTATACCGTTGACTATCCTGCAATGAATCAACTACCTTATTAAACCCCATTGTGCACGTCTCAACATCTTCACATTGCAATAAATGGATACAGGGTCGGCATAAAACAATAGCTATATAACTATTGATTTATTTTGAATTAAAGAGACATTTTGCTGTTTATATATTATAGTAACAAATCCGAACAAAGTTCTTTTTTACAGCGAACTAAATAGTAGTCTTTATATTTTTCGATTAGTACTGAAATTATTTAATAAAATTCCAAATTTTTACTCCCTTTGGAAAATAACTTATTTATGTGTATATTTTTAACAAAATTATAATTTAAATTACACTGGCCTTTACAATAAGTACATAACAACGTTCAACGTAAACCTGCTTTCTTACAACCAAATATCCAATGGTTTCACAAAAATTCACATCCATATCATGGATATTTTGAATTGCCAAAGGGCAAACTAAATATACAAAACGAACAAACCATCAGAGAATAAATAATTACCTTCTCGATAAGATCTTACAAATAAAAGCTCCAATTTCAGACATAGCTCTCAAAATTTGAACAGAGAAACCAATTTTAAATGTTTGTAAACATTGGCCATATTTTCAAAAAATTTCGGAAATACATAAATAGCTTTTTTGTTCATAATAAAATAACAACAACTTTGAATGGCACTTTTATTTGTGACAATCAATAGATTCGCCAGAAAATGACTTCAAGTGATTTGTTGTAAGTAGCGGCCATCTTGGACCCAAATGGTAAAGCGCATGCATCTCGGGCTTGTTCGGTGACGTCCGATATTTGTAGGATATACCCACCCAGTTGTGTAGTGATAAAAATAGCAATAGTTATTGTATTGTGTTAAATACCGTGTTTTATAAATAACTGTTTATTGTGTTCAGGGTGTTATTTTAAAATTTTGAACTGTGATAATGAATACTCCTGGTAAACGCCTTCACAGCCAGATCAGTGAAGTGATTGCAAATGTTTTTAGAGTAGGTGAAGAGCTAGAAAGCTATAAAGTGAGGAGGAGGAGTACGACCAAAACTGAAAAATAATCATTAATCAATTAATCAAGTAGCTTTTTTTTTCATGTTGAAAAATTTACATTTACAGAAGTAATTTTTTAAACCTTGATAATAATTACATAAAATGCAATTACTGAAGAACTTCCTATTTTTATTACATTATTTAAAATAATAATAGCACGCCCATGACTAGACCATGTTTTAAGCGATATTGCTTTCCCCTTACCGATACGCCGATACGTCGGAGACGTAGATTCACTTGTCGACATGTAGGTAATATTTATACCAACCTAAAATGGTATAATATTTAGTGATGTGGGCAAATAAGATTTGTACTCCGGCTTTACCCGAAAAGATGCAAATTTAGGTCATTTTATGGTCAGAAGCATAATTAGCATTCTGTGACAGTCAAGATATCGACGGTATAATGTTAACTTTACTATAATTGCTGATCGTTGAAATTGCGCATGAAAATATGATGCCGCGCCTGACATGTACTTCCGTTAGCTCAGTTCTATGCGTCTATGACGACACGCTTTCAGTGCGGCAGAGCTAAGTGGCTAGCTAGCACGGCGTAAGCATCAGCGGCGCTTAGCTCATCGCTGGGTTCTGCTGTAGGTGTGCCGTGAGTTCCAGCGCGGGGCGTGCAAGCGCGCAGAGTCCGAATGTCGCTTTGCGCATCCCGCCGACTCTGTGACTGCCAACGAGGATGGCACGGTCACTGTCTGCATGGACGCAGTCAAGGGCCGGTGCAACCGCGACCCCTGCCGCTATTTCCACCCCCCTCTGCACCTCCAAGCCCAAATCAAGGCCGCACAGTCGCGGGCTAGCGCGGTATGCTACGCAGTCTTAGGGCGCACGCTATTCAGCCTTTTAGTCGTTGTTGTGTTGTTGTTCAGTTTTTTTTGACCTTATGTCTGTTTTTTTTTTCCGTTTCCGTAAACGTCGTCCGCAATGCTATTTGTTGGGGGTGAGTCAGTATTGTTAATACATACATATGTATATGTTACCGACATATTACCTGTTATCACCTTTTGAAAATTGAGAATTTTCCTTAATACTGCATTATTACTTATTACTTGTTTTCTTATTAGAACGCCCTAAATTGTAAGATATTTTTTTATATCATTAATATACAGGATATCGCAGAATGCACTCTAAAGGGATTTTTGTTAACCATAGTTGATCGTATTGAAAATTTATATTATAGAGGAAAAAAGTAGCAATGAGAATATACAGGGTAGGGTGTCTTAAATGAGGTAGGCCACTATGGCTATATCCGAAACGGTAAGAGTTACGAGGTCGCTTAAATTAGACAAAAGTTGCCCATTTTAGTGGCCATTTATAAAGTGCTTGCAGTGTGGCCAAATAGTTTTTAGTTTTTGAGATATTAAAGAAAATATGAAAATTCATCAAATTCAAAAAATTGTTTCATACAAAAAAGTTATGATTTTTCATTCTCTGCCAAACGTACTTAACGTTTGCTTAAAATGACGCTTGACGTTTAAGTTATTGCTACCAACTTAGATATTTTAAATACGGACCTGGAATTCTTTTTTCATATTTCGGAAGAGGATCCAATTTGCAATTCAACGGTATATCACACAAATATATTTTCTGATGTTTCGATACTTAAATGCATCATCAACCTGTTTTCTTATAAATGCCCTTATTACGGTTCTGCCCTTTAGTATTTATAGTCGTCCCATAACAGGTTGAGGATGCATTTAAGTATCGAAACATCAGAAAATATATTTGTGTGGTATACCGTTGAATTGCAAATTGAATCCTCTTCCGAAATATTAAAAAAAAATCCAGGTCCGTATTTAAAATATCTAAGTTGGTAGCAATAACTTAAATGTCAACGTGATTTTAAGAAAACGTTAAGTACGTTTGGTACAGAATGAAAAACCATAACTTTTTTGTATGAAACAATTTTTGATCAAATCAGTGGTTTTCGAGATATTTGGAGAAAACATTTTGATGAATTTTCACCTTTAATATTTCAAAAACTAAAAACTATTTGGCCACACTGTAAGCAGTCTATAAATGGTCACTAAAGAGAGCAACTTTTGTCTAATTTAAGTGGCCTCGTAACTCTTACCGTTTCGTGGCCTACCTTATTTAAGATACCCTGTATAATTCCAATAAATTAAACCAATAACTTACAACCGCAGGATTTAACTTTTAAGTACAATTTCATAATTTTTCTATATTAAAATAATTTCTATTTATTTTGTACGAACACAAATTTCAACTTTTTGAAATTTCAGTTTACGTAAACATTTAACTTATTTTGAGTAGATCATTGGAAAAGTTTTCCTTCACGATTATCTTCGGCATTGCGGAATCGATTTTTATTTTTCTAACTAATAGCCAATTAGCTTTGTGTATTTTGAGTTTTTTTACTAACTGAAAATTTTTGGTGTTAAGGTTGAATCTAAATGTGTTTGTCTGGAAGTGTCCAGATAGATTACCACCATAGATTCAATGTTTATGTTGGCTGGGGTAAGGACCTCGGAGAAATTGAATTTCGATTTAATGCACTCAAAGTTTATATGGCTATTTCATCAACATTTCATGCCACACAACATTTTTGTATTATTTCATAAAATCTACAGGTAAGGTATTACCTGCTTGCTGTTTTGTTGAACAGCTTAGGATTGGCATACCAAAATGTATTCAAACTCGCCAAATGAGTATACCATATCGGCTTCTTCAAGTTATAATGCAGTTTTTCTATAAAATATACAGGGGAGTCAATATATCCAGTCACCTCAAAAATTACATGGAATAATATTTTATTTTATAGCGTTTGGATTCGACCTTGCTTCCATTTTCTGTCCTGTCTAGTCTAGATTTCGTTTTTTTGTGTTGACTTTATTTTCATTATTTTTTACAAAATTTGTATCTGTTAAGCCCGGCTCAGACGACTGGTGAACTTGACCAATATTTATTAATGGCCTATACTTGCCACGTCGTGCGAATGGTTGACTTGTAGAATAATTGACAATTCTACCATTCAGAGGGGTGTATCTGGAAATATCGTCAAAAGTTACTTATACCGTTTTCAAACAACGTGACACGAATGAGCTCATCTAAATGTCTGTTAAATTCGAGAGCAGTATATGCTACCAAAACCTATTAATACGTTTGTAATTACAAATATGGGCATAATTTAGAAGCTAAATAATCGATGAATTTCACCATAAAATTTTCATCAGATACGCCCTTTTAATTAACACGGCAGTATACGACATTAGAAATATTCGCCCAATACATCATCAGAGCCCGGCTGTATAAGTTCTGCTTCAATCATATAAGTTTTTAGATGGTAATTTCTGCGACAATCTTTCATATTTAATTTTTTGCCATTTATAGATGTAATATTCTAGACCTTTATTTTCCAGTTATGAGTTGCTTCTAATAAAACGTTGTTTTTTACTTTAGGGTATTCATGGTAAGCGTTATGATGGCCACATAACGTTCTTAAGTGATCCCTTAAGTATGTTTCGCTAGCACTTAATAGCGACATTTCGCAACTCCATAAATAAATTTATTATCACAGGCGGTGCACACTGCACGGCATTGTGACAATAAATGTTTTTTTTTTGCTTATGCCAATGTTTTACTTTAAATTTAAACACTGAGACAAGGAATTGATTTTATTGCAGACTTCGTAATAATATCTCGTCTCAGCGATTAAATTAATAAGTGTCAGCTCATTAACTTTAAATACTCTGGATTAATTTTCTCTATATAATTTTAGAGCTCCCTTTAGCAGACTTAGCAAATACTTAGTCCCCTTTATATTTTTAGACGAGAAATATTTTAGTAGCTCCTGACTGACTTATAGTATTTAGTTCCTCCAGTTTTGTGGCAGCTACAGGCAATTTGGCAAACTCCTGATGCAATGATTCGCGGCTATACTCTCTCTGCTAACACCGGGCTGTATTTATTTTTCAAAGGATGTGGAAATGAGAAGACAAAGTGTGTCAGAATGACTGACTTTACCAGGAGCAGCATTACATTTTTTTTCTTCTTTTTTTTAAAATGACATTTGACTAGTTAGTCTTGCAGTCAGGCGCAAAAACATACTAAGGTGCCAAGAAATTATATTCAAAATGCAACCCTTCTACAATAATTTTTGGTTAAAATTGTTAAATTAAGCTCGCCTGGCAAATTTTGACTTACTCTCACCCCGTCTAATTTATGTTTTGGAGCTAAGCTATAAATTTTGATTCTCCCATTTCATCAAATTATACAGGGTGTTCGGTAAGTAAGGGAATTTTTCGCCAGTGTACAGTGGAGGTCAAACTAATGCTAGTAGTTCATATAATTTTTTTTCTTACTGTCCCTTCTAACAAAGATAAACCTGAAGTTTTACGTTTTCGATTATAAATTTTAAGCAACCCTGTATATTTTAATAAAGTTTTGTAACTTCCCATATGAACTAAGAAACTAATACTAGAATCATTATTGTACGTAGCCAGGGAAGCTAGGGACTCGTAGGTTCAAAATTTTGATTAATGTCACTTTTGGAAAACTAAGAATTATTTATTAAATACTTTTGGCATTTCTCATTAAAAAAGGTACTCGTCATTTGTTTCAACCATTTTTGGAAAAAATCCTCTAATTTGTTGACATTTTGCCAGTTTCAAATCAGTTTGAACACAACAATAAAAGATAGAATGCCAAAATAATTTAGAATTGGATTATCTAGTATAAGGGTCGATATTTGAATGTTACCTTAAGTTAGATCTCAGCTAAGGTAGTCTTAATGTTATGGTAAACCTTAAAGAACTTTGTTTTAAATTAATTTGTAGGTCAATTGACGCGTTGAGTGCCGCTTTTTGGCAGGTTAGAAAGAGACGAGAGTAATCAGCTGATCAATATTTCTTTTCATGAAGTTTTAGCCTTTAATAATAAAGTTTTTTAGTAAATTTATTGATATTTAGATTGTCTGACATGTCGATTGGGGTATCAACAAGTTTCATTAAGATGTGTGACAAAAATTAGAAAATTGTTCATATTTGAAATTGTTGGTATTATTCTTATAACATTATATTTTTTAACGCAATTTTTTGCATAGCGTTTTCCAATCCTTTAACTTTATAATCTAGTTTTAGATTAGAAAAAAACTAAGTATATTTGGCTAAAAGTTCGCATAACATAGTGCCTGCTTGGCAACCTGTGATTAAACTCAGCTCTTAAAAAGAACTTTAATATACCGTCAAACTTGTGTTGAGGATGACTTATATCATACTGTATCATAAGGCGACTTTAAAATAGCGACCGTACTAAGTTTCTTAGTCCATTTTATAGGCTGTACAATGTTGCAAAATTTAATTAAAACATACAGGGTTGCTTAACAGTTATAATCGAAAATGTAAATCTTTAGGAGTGTCTTTGCGGCTAATCTCTTTGTCGGGAGAGATATTAGGAAAATTATTATATGAGCTACTAGTTAGTATTATTTTAATCTCCCCACGATCCGTAATCTGAACCAAATTGTAAAATCCTGATCCACAATTATATTACTGGATAGACCATAATGCCATCTAGTAAGAATTTACTTTAATGCAAGAGGCAGGACACATAGAAAATAGAGAACACATTCTTCACCCTGGTGGATGTTTTCCGCAAAGTGCAAAATTGAGGAGTGAAATTTTTATCATAAAATGGCTTGCATTTGAATAAATTCCCACATTTTAACAATTTGCTTTTAAGCATGTGGTCTCATCTTCTGTGTAGTTGCTACGAAAGAAACGGTCTGTGATGATCTACATGGCACAGAGTTGTTCCATTTTCTTGCAAATATTTAGACTATTTCATACTTTTCTTCCTTTCTGCATCCTTTGTGAACTTTTGCGATAAAATTAAAGGTAGTTGTTTATTATTAGTAGCGGAGCGTGGCTAGAACAAAAGTAATCGTGTGTGTAGTTAGTCCCCAATAGCATGAAAGCAAGCGCTCTGCAGAAAGCAGCCATACATACCCCTAGAGCCAGCCCTCCCTCGCAGCCGCTAAATCTGTTACACTTTTCCACTATTACCACCTCTTGTGTCCCGTAGACTAGTAGGTCATTTATACCAGAACCAATAAAGGAAACAGGAAAAAAATTAATATCTCGCTTCCAATAAATAATATTAAAAATCGGACACGACAATTTTATTGTGAAGACCTTCGTTGTTGAACCCCCTGGAAGGGGTAGATGTTACCCTTAAGCTAGAAGATCTCAGTGAAAGTAAGTTATATTTGCTTATACATACATATACCCCTCCACGGAGGCTCCAAACATTCTTTCAGAATAAAGTCGACGTGTCTTTCCGATTTAAAACATTATTTACTGGAAGTGTTCAATTTGACCCAAGTATTTAATGAATGACAGATAAATAGCTACTAGTCTATATTTAAATACGTCCTCTATATCTTAGTAATTTTTACTTTCATAAACTATTTTAAATGAGTTATCAATTGTCTTGGTAAACATTTAAACGTTCCGTCCTTAAATGAGTAAATAAAGAGTTTTCCGCAGGTAAGTACAGTTTTGTGAAACTAGCTACTAAATTATTGACGTCACCAATTGGAGCGGGATAGTATTTTTCTCCAATAGCTATTATCGCATAAAATATTAAGGATATACCTTACCGTATCAAAACGAAGGAATTTGCTTACCTTAGAATAATATATACAGGACGATTCACGACGAGCTTTCATTAGAACATTATGGAGAACTACTGAACATATGTTTGGGATACTTTGGAAATTTAGGTCTATCGATATTCTCTCTTTAACGAAAATATTGACATGTCATTTCCGGTTACACCAGAAATACAATACAACAAGGTAATTTTTATAATATTTCTCGATTAACCATTAAATTCTAAGTATACAGTACCTAATATACAATTGTTTTCGTAGAACACTTCAAAAAAATAGTATTTTCGGAATAAACTTGATTTTTTGAGGAAACGCTTTAATATATTCATAAAACAGTAAATACTCATTTTAAGGAACAACTAATTTTTCATCGAATTAAATGAAAACATACAATTTTTTCATAATGAACCTTGAATTTTTACCACCCTGTCCATTTTATACCAAGTTTGATTTTTTTCATAGATTTACTGATCTTCTAGCTATTCGGGAAGAACAAATTGTTTCGTTCAAGAGCTAAGGTAAAAAATTAAAGGGATTATGTCATCACCATGCAGTTGCCAAATAATTACAAGAAGTCCAGATAATAGTTCCCCACAAAGATCTAATGCAAGCTCGTCGTGAATTCCCCTGTATAATGTCCCAAGATGACAGTTTTGAGATCACTATGAATGATTTAGTACTTAAGAGGGTCGAGATTTGCAGTGGATATTATTTAATACATAATTAATATTATTTCCTTGGATCGTTTATTTTAGTTATCGGGAATTTAAATTTATAATCATATATTTTCAAAACTAGCTAATTCTTGCAGGAAAGAAAGCAAGCTGGTCATTGCCTCTAGGATTTTGTTGAAGTGCCCTAAAAATTATTAGTACTTGATTTTTTGTTTAGCCCAAAAAAAAATGTTTATATAAAAAACTGTTTAACTATATTGTTTTCGTATTTTTACATTTTTGCTTCCTGTGTTAATGTGCTTGATAACTAATAGCATGCCATTTTTGCCTCGTAATATATTTACATCTATAAAGATGATGATTTTCAATGATTTCTTTTCAGGACAACAATAAATATAATGCTTGTCTTAAGAAACTTAACAAATTAGTACCGTTGAAACTACCTAATGCTGCTGGATCGCAAGTGAATTATGTCGTGACATTTCTAGTTAAAGACATGATTTAATATCATGATGTTTTCTAGTTATACTAGCTTGAATTTAATACAATACTTTCCATGACATTTTACACTTACTTTTAGGCTGGCAGCTTACTGCATGTTCATCTTAAGCTTTAAATTGTATCACGGTCGACTTTTCCAGGAATATTGCACATTTGCACATTTTTAAATTTATACTTACCAAAGGGTAAATTTCGTTCACTAGATATCAGGCTCTAGATATGTCAGAGTTTTTTTCATATTGTATTTAATAGATATATTTTATATTCCTTCCTAGGTGAAAAATACTGAAATGGATTTTTTTAATTTGCTAAAGGATTTTTAGTGTTTTTACTCGCTACTACTCCAACACAAAAAAATAACTGGACACCTTTTTTCATAGTCCGCTGAATTATTCGGCAGTTCTTACGTTTAACATTCAGTAGTGGATTTGTGATTCTCTAACATATCTAGAAGCACACCTAATATCAGTAAAAGCATAATATATTTACTATTGCAAATAAAATTACATGTGTTGCACCAGGAGATTATTGCTTGGTAATAATGGTGTGATAATATTATGCTTTTGCTGATATTCCAATATTTATGCTTCACTTTAAGCCTACGATTCGGAAGCTCGCTTTTAAACGTTCTCGTGGTCATCATTATGAATTTAATTTGCAAACTTACGTTTGGATACGTATTTATATAATGATGAAAGGTCATTAGGGTTTTATGTTATTTTTAAAACATAGTCCCTTAATTATAAAATATTTCATGATACAATAACTAAAGGCAAGATATCTAACCGTTTTAATTTCGACTGCTGCTCGCAGTAACTTCACAGGGAGAGTGATTTGTAAATTTCTTATGGAGATTTATACGGCATGAGTGTTTTTAATTCTATTTTAAAGGTACTAACCGGTTTTACGCATTTAAAGGTATGTGAAATGAAAGAATAATACATGACACGTATTTACGTATATTCATTTCATAGAAATATAACACACATTACAGCTAAAATACCACTAAAATAAGAAAAGATTCCGACAAACTTTTAAAACAACCGCAGCGCCATCGGAGCCAGTCGACGATAGCCGAAGCAGCTCGGCGACCCCTGCTCGTTTCCACCAGCGTTGTCAGTTTTAATTCTTGTTGTGGGGCTCCCCATATGAAATTTATGTTCAATCTGGAGGTGGCCCCCATATCATAGGAAAGTAACGACCTTTTTTTCGAACTCTTCTTACACCTCTATTAGGGCTCGAAGCGTCAACCTATTACTTTAAAGATTTCTGGCAACACTTGTCGCCCCGTAGTGCCATTTGCCGTAGTTTTCCATGCAACCATGTTGCGATATTGTTAAAACTTTATATTAAGACGATAAGTAGCTGTTAAAAAAATATATCTCTAAACCTATAATTTTTTTGAGGTCATAACATTCATAACATTTCCTTTCCTTGTAAAAATTTAAAGACCAGAACTATTTCAGATAAATATTTATTCCCATATAAATAAAATAATTGTTTTTATAATTTTCTTTCAAAAACACCATTCCTTAACTACATTCAGATATAAAATTTAATTTTTGTAATATAACATCATTATGCTTCTGGATTTACTGTATAGGATTTGAACACTATAATTTTCTTGGAACAATATCCGCTTCAATATAAATGATTAAATTCATATCGTTTCTCTATAGATTATAGATACTCTGAGAATCGATACCAGAACATGCTAAACATTTTAAAATTTTTGTAAATTTAATGAAGTTTAATGATTTCAAGTTAACAACATTATTCATTTCTGTAGTGTTAGAAGCAAGGGTTTATCACAGGATAAATATCCTGTAAACGTAACTCTATTAAATTTAGCTGACTCCTTTTCGACGAATTATTAAAATATAAGTATATTTTTGGTAATTCGTGAGAAAATTTACCAAGAAAAAAAGGTAGGCACCTTAAATGACCTTCATTATTATTAAATTCGTATTCCAAACGTAGAATAGTTTCCTTACCGCCTTATAAAACTTGTATATTTTACCAGTAACATAAGTCTAAGAAATGGGTTTCTTTAGAACAATTGAAAATATACTTGATTTTTGCACAGATCTTTATCTTGGTTGTATTAGAAAAAGTCCCCATGGCTATGTTAGCTTAGGAAGTTATTTAAGGTTAAAGGTCACGAAACTGATATTTTACAAATTTCTCGTCTAATATTACTGATGTTAAAATCACAGTTACCATAAAATTTGAGGGTTGAATTTTTTTACAAAAAGATTACATTTCTGTCCCACAATGCCGATTAAAATAGAATTAAAGCAGTTATTTATTTATTTTCGTAAAACATTCGAGGGAGAATGCAAGTCGTGTTTCATTTTGAAACGTTTATTTTATAGTATTTTTCCAAAAACAAATTTATAAAGTATGGACTAAGGAATCTGTCCTCGCCTGACACTTATTGTCTACACATTTCTGCGATACCTAGGGAAGAACCTCATAGATTATTAAACATCTGATGACCCTGCTTCTGAAGAGGTAGCAAAGAACAGGCCAGAGGTTGATGACATGTCATTTTTGTAAAACATATGTTTGTCATCTGATCAATATCAATGGAGATATCAGCAAAGTATTTAAAAATTCATGAATTTTAAACTTGAACAATCTTCAAAGCCAACTCCGTATCTTCTTACGTTATTTATAAGTTAATGAAAGGCTGTGTGCAAAAATGGGACTAGATTTTAATTGTTCCGAAGCAAAACACTTATGTGATTGGGGTATGTTGTACCCGCACCAAATCGGTTGCGCGTACTAGGCCACAACATAACATTAATTAGAGCTGGTTTGTTTTATTTCCCCTGCCGTTGGTGCGGATGTGCTTGGTCTTGTGCTGCTACTACTACTAATAGCCCGCTGCAGTTTCGCCATTGCTGGCGCAGCCGACGGCTGCAGCCGCCGCCGCCGCAGCAGCTGCCCTCGAGATTGGCAAGAAGAGGCCACGCGAGCCTAGCACCGCCGACACAGATCTATTACTGGTACCTTTTGCGCCTGCTTTGCATGACACTTTTTGGTTTTTTATGTTATTTGTTTTTTTTACAGATTACCTTATCTATCCAAACAAGTACTTGTTATTATTGTACCTTTTATCCTTTTGGTGGCGGAAATTTACTAACTCTCCTATGATGATCAATTTATCATTATTGTTCTCATTTTCATTAATTGAACTCATTACCGCCCCAGAAAAAAATGGGTCATTTTGTCCCATTAAAGAACAAATCCCATCCAACTATTAGGAACTGTTAAATAATGGCACATAATTTAGTATACAGGGTGTAACAAATTCGTCCTTCACCATTAGTTGTTGCATAATTATGGGCCCAATAATATGTCGCAAAAAAATTCAAAATAAATTCAGGGGCTCTCAAAATATGTGAAAAAATCTAAAATTTTTGGTTCTTATTTTCTCCTGACTTTGTTCGAACAGATGTCCAAACCAAAATTTCACTTTCTCATTGCTACTTTTTATTCTCCACAAGATGGCATCATCAGATGTTTAATGCGACGTTTCGTCTTTGGGTGCCCATCATTAATTTTTTTTTTAAATACGGGCCTAGATTTTTTTGTTTAAATTATGAAAACGGAGTTAAATCTACGTTTAGCGGTATACAACACTTACTGGTTTTGCGACGTTTTGTTTCTTGAATTGACCATCGTCATCCTAGTCCGTTCTTGTAATTTATTTGTGTTTCGAAGAAACTGAAGATTTTACAATTATTATTGCTATTTCTGTCCTTAATTATTAATATTATTATTACGTACAACTAGTGTGTCTTTTATTGCAAACTAATAGTTTCATCAAATTTATACTTAGTGTAAGTCTACAAAGAATTTATTTTATTAATACAAATAAAATTTGACTCTTAAGACTTTTTTAAAAATGTCTGGGGTTTTACAGTTGAGAATTAAACCGAATTTTTTGAAACAAAGGGACATTTACAGGAACGTACTAGGAGTATTTTAATGAAGATTGTCATTTTAATGACCAAAGCGTCGCAGAACCAGTAAGTGTTGTATACCGCTGAACGTAATTTAAATAAAAAAATCCATGCCTGTATTTAAAAAAATTGAGTTGATGATTGTGACCCCTAACGAAACGCGGCATTAAAGATCTGAGGACGCCATCTTGTGGAGAATAAAAACTGGCAGTGATAAAGTGAAATTTACTTTTGAACATCTCTTGGAAGAAAGTCAGGAAAAGTAAAACCGAAACAAAAAAGTTTTGATTTTTCAAATATTTTAAAAGCTCCCCTGTATTAATTTTTAATTATTTTGCGGCATATTACTGGGCCAATAATTACGAATTTTAAGCGACTTCGTATCTCTGACCGTTCCCGAGATCACAATGGTAAAGAAAGAATTTGTTACATCCTGTAGTGGTTCCTATGTTGATTTTCATGAAATATGTATTTTTAAGAATTTTTTTTGATTGTTTCATTCAATATGATTACTGTTATTTCCATGTAAATTTTCATTTTAACAGAGAATACCAGAATGAAAATTGGTATAACCAGCGACTAATTAACAATTAATTTACAACTACTAATAATGGAGGAGAATAGAATAATCGTCTTTGTACGGATTATCAAGATTTAAACAATATGCAGGGTGTCTCATAGCTTATGAGTCATAGAGCAGCTGGAGATGCTCAATATCAAACTAGACCAATTAAGTCATATAAATTTTTCGAAATGTTCCTTGTTCTATAAATAGTAAGAGTGAAAGTTTATTTTTGAAAATAAGTCATAAATTGAAAGTTTTCGGATTTCTAGAACGCGAAATATTTCGAAAAAATTTATATGACTTAGTATCTCTAGTTGTTATATGGTCCATAAGTTAGGGGATACCCTATATACTATAGGGTTTGTTTCATATAAAGCCGAATTAAATCATAATATCAATATTATATTTATTAAAAATGTTTTATTATCAATAATACAAGTTATTTTAATCTCTGTGCATCTGATAAGGTTGTCTGTAAGTCCTTTATTAACACATGAGCACACAATTAACACCTAATCGGTAGTGGTTTGTGTCTTAACTACATTTTCAGCGATCAACGACGAGGAGATATATTTCAGAACTTCAGCTTTGTAACATAGCTTTAAGTGCTTTTAGATATACACACCGTTAAAAATGTATTATTAAATTTAAGCAACAAAAAACATTAAAATAACATGGATTTTAAACTGTTTATAAATTTTTATACACCGCTAAACATTTTTTTGCAAAAACGTACCAGTGCTTTATTTACAACAATGCTTTTGCTAGAACCGCATTATCGAATCAATCGCTTTAATGTCTTTTGTATATATTATGTTTTCTTTGCGAAATATGATTTTGATCAAAAACCATAATTATCAATCAATCAGGTCGTATTTTATTTAAGAAGGTTTTATGTGCCAGAATGTTACATTTTTCTATTAGTGCAGTACATATTTACATTTGAGTTAACATTTTTTGCACTCATATTAATGTTCCATACTTTAATAAAACTGTTTTTGTGTTAATTGCAATACCAGTGGCACAAGCCCAACTTTTAACGCAACAAAATTATAATCTCCATGATATATAGGGTGTTCAATAATTTATGGACCATAGAGGAACGGATATACTAAACTAGTTATACAGTTATACATAGTTATATGTTTATTTATTATAGTTATAATAGTTAACAATGTTTAGCATCTCCGGTTGCTCTATGGTCCATACGTTATAAGATACCCTGTATATTACCAGGTTACACGATCATATGCTTGTCAAAGAAGATGATATCGGTGACAAAACCTGAGCCTCCTATTTTATTTCAGAGTTAACATCTTAAATTCATAATAATAGAGTAATTTCAGGTAACTGCACTAATAGATCTTGTTGCTTCAGATATCTATCCAGATATTTTTGTTGAGGGAAACTACATTTTTATGATTATCACATTTTTATTGCTTAGGTATCAAACATATACAAGATTCCTTTAAAAGCTGCGTACTGTAGAAAGAGCCGAACTGCTACCTTATAAAGTTGTTAGCATGTTGTGAGAGGCTGTTAATATTAGCTTTTATAATCTGGAAGTGGCTAAAAATGATATTTGTTACAAGCAGGCCTATATTTGTAATTTTAAAATTTAGTCAGCATTAATTTTAATCAATTATTTTTTAAATTGCTTCCTCTTAAAATGATTTGTCAATGTCCAATTCTATATGAAGAACTAATTTTTGAAGCAATAAGTACTAAAATGCAAGAGAAGTTGCTGAGATCGTACTTTTAATTAATGGTAGTGTTTTTAATAAGCCATATTTGTTTTTATGCTAATTAAAGATTTTTTTCCTGAAACTTTGCGAGTATATTTTTTAATGTGTCTTAACCAAAAATTGACGTTTTTTATCACGTCTGTTTATAGTGGAAGTATTGCCATCGTTGATATTGTGTTACTCAACATATTTTGTGTAACTGGTCAGCTAGCAGTTTTTGAGATATTAGGATTTGAAAAATAATCTCTATTTTCCTCGGTAATCAGATGTTATGCCGCTTGTAATAAATCTGCGCGAGTTTTTCTCAAGATATTTCTTAATCTTTGGCACAGTACGTAACCTTTTGTCAAATATATTGTAAAAAAATATTTTCAGTTGCTTCTCATCCTTAATCAGGCAATAATTTTGAAAATCGTAAAGACACGTCAATTTTATTATTCAGGAAATAAAGAATATTCGTGGTTTAATTTCCTGCGAGGAGTAGATGTTAACCTTAAATTCTTAAATGGAAAGGGGTCAAGTGGCAATCTTAGTGCAGGCAAATTCAAATTACCTCCATTTTTGGAATGCGATTTCTTGAAAACTAGATGAGCCACTTCACCCCCCGTAAAAACCTCTCCCTGAGGGTTAAACCGTAAAGGCTGCAAATAGTCTTCAAGATCGTCCCCCTTTCGCAATAAAATTGTCGTGTCTTTCCGATTTTTACTATTATTTACTCGAATCGAGATATTAAGGACAGTACCTATATGAAAATAAATGTATTTAAAAATATCTGCTTCTTTATTAAAACCAAATAAGTATAAAGTATTTTCTGCCACAGCTCTCTAAATTTGCATGCTTGTGTTTAGCTTTAATTTTTACAGGTTATGTGTTAGGTAAATTGGAGATTACGCTACATATTTCAGATAAGCTTGACGTAGGTAATATAACTAAAAAAATACCAGACTTCTCCGCTAGAAGAATTATCGCGACGGCCCATCACTAGTCAATATTTAGTTATCATTCTCATTAATTGTTACCTCATCTGGGCATATCGCATATTCTACCCTGCCGAATATGTCCTTCATCTGCGAGGAGACGCCGCGCATGGGGCTTTCGTTAAACTATGATGAGGTTTAAGTATATTTTATCTAACTCTTAAAGAAAGTTTAATATGCTTCCGTATTCTTTTTATTTATATTACCTACAACAACAATTCAACTCCTAGAACTTGAAGGTTAATAATATCAATATTTTATACCATGACAGCAAATTTTTTTTATACGATGACAGCAATTTATGAGATCTCGCAACATCCTAGCAACCACACAGTAAAATTTGTTATATGTTTTTAACATGTTTTCGTTATTTTTATTTTTAATATAGCAACAGTGAATATATTAATATTACCGTCGTATTGTAGTAACTATACTGTTGCCCTAATCCTAGTTAATTTGATGTAGACTAATATAAGTTAATATATTTATTTAAATGGTCATTTCAATGTATTTATTGTGTTCGCTTACTTGAAACGACTGTTTGCATTTTGCTTATGAAACCTGTTTTATATTAGATATTAATTTTGTTTGCTTTTTGTTTTATTTGCAGATGGACATGAAATCCATGGGTTCATTTTACTACGATAATTTTGTAAGTATTACATTATATTATAATATAATTAAAATTAGTTTAATGCTGATCTTGAAGTGTAACGTCTGATAATACCCTTTTATTCAGTGAATTGTTCTAATAACATAGGACTGCATGAAATTTGTGATGACGTTTTTTTTGTTTGTTTAGCTAATTTTTTTTTCCTTAACTTTATTAGTACTGCGAAGAAGAAGGGTTTTTGTTTATTTATTTGTATTGTCACTTGGTTCATTCAAGCTCTAAATTTTGATCAGTAAACAAGTAAAATTTATTTTTTGAGAAGAGATCTTCCTTAGCTGAATATTACAGAAAATCAACCAAAAGGAGCTTTTTTTGAAAAAAGATAACGTTAAAACATGCAGGCTAAATATTATTGATTTTTGTTTAACAGAAAATAATTTTTTGTAGGCCTTCCCCGCGGGCATGGTTCCGTACAAACGACCAGCCGCAGACAAGTCCGGCATGCCAGTATACCAGCCTAACGCAACAACATACCAACAGTTAATGCAACTGCAGCAGCCGTTTGTGCCCGTGTCATGTGAGTATCCCACCTCGCCCGCTCCTCCTCCCTCCTCAGCCGCTTCGCCTTCCATTCCCGAGGCAGCTGCGGCTGCTCACCCAGCTACGGCCAATGCACTGACATATCAGTACGCACAACAGCCGCAACAAGCACAACAGCCGCAGCAGCAACCGCAGCCGCCTCCCCCGCAACCACCTCAATACAGTAAAGATAACGAGCAGATCCCTCTTCCCGCTTCGGTGACCTCCACCGCATCCATTACTAGCTTACCGGCACAGCCCATAACCGTTTATCATGATCCAGCTGCGCTTGCCAAAGAAGTTGCACAACAGAACTACGCGAAAGCGGTTAAACTAGCTGCCATGAACCAGTCGATAGCGAACTCGCAGATGAATCCGCTTAATGCGCTGAATTATACCGGCGTATCGCTGAACAAGCAAGCTTTGAGCATTCCGCCACCTGCGCTGCGTTATCACACTGCTTTGCCATTAGGGTTTGGCGCAGCAGGAGCCGGGCTTAATTTAGGCCTAACGGCGAACCAATATTCCGCAGCATTGGCGCAGCAGAATTTTATGAATATCGCTCGCCCACCGCCTGCTGCTTTTCAGCTCAACCCCTATTCTGTATTTAGACCTCCTACAGTATATGCCAATAGTCCCGTTGTAACCGCCGCTAACAACCCTTATGCATCTGGTCTCCTCGGGGCCCATCAGTACCCCACCGTTTCCGTTTCGGCTCCTGCAATGACCACTGTAACTCCGTCAGCAGCAAGTATCGCAGTGGCTGCCGCCCAAAATAATAATAATAATGTGGTCGTGCAACCATACAAGAAATTGAAAACTTCATAGATGTTTATCTAGAAACTTTCACAATTTTAAGTTGTTCGTGATTTTGTTAAGTTGTCAGTTTTTTACAAGAATTTTAATTATTGATAACAATTTATTAGTTTGTTCGTTTTTTTTTTAATTGTCTTAGGATAGTTATTTATATTCGGGTCAAAATTTTTGCCTGTGTTTTGCCAAAAAAATTGTTAATTGTTAGGTCTATATTTTAAATTAAGCGTGTTTGAATCAAAATTAATATATTGAAGTATTTTTTGATGTTCGTTGTATGTATAATTATTTAAACTGTGAAGCCGTAAATCGATCTAGTCAAAAATCGTGGTTTCAACATTGCAACCCGGGTTAAGCTACAAGCGGCCCGTGCCGGTAAGCGAGTGCCTCAAAACTGTGATACCCTCACATCCGCTAAGTACGCACCGCTATTAACGCCCCCCTTCCCCTTTATACCACTAATCCCTTAAAATTGCAATTTTGGTGGATAAGTTTAGGCTGATTGTAACTACCTTGTACTGTAAAGTTTAAGCAAGAACATTGTTTCCAGTTAACTTGCATGAGAAGGATTTATATACATATTATTTAAATCTATAAAACTTACTTGAAAGCCTAATTGAATTGCATGGTAGAATTTATAAGCGTATCTGTTAGAAGTGCCATTTTTTTGAAGTTTTGTAGTTTTGTTAACTGGCCCAAAAAGATGTTCCTCGTGTTAACGTCGTCGGGCCATAAAGTCAAAAAGACCTGCTTATTTAAAAACCATTTGTTTTCTTATTACAAAATAATCAAAATTATTACAGACAACTTTTAGTACATCTGAACTACGTCACTCGTTGCTGTGTGGGTCATTACTACTTGGTGGGGTATTTTATACAATTGTATTAATTGGTCCACTTATAAATGTAGAAGAATAAGAGTAAAACCATTAATTCTTAGTGGTTACTGCTTACAAAAAATAACTGGAATCTTGCAATAATCATTAATATTTGGTTATTTCAAAAAATATTACTGTCTAAATACGACCTTTAATCTCGTCATTTCTTTTAATACCCAACGTCGTTAACCACCGGTTACAGGGTGTCCCTGGGTGAGATTACTTACACCACAAATGGACCTAATTTCTAAATTCATGACAAGGAATCATTCTTTATAAAAAAATATTGCTTGTAAAGAATTAAGATTTGTCATTATAAAATTTAGTTTTTGTATACAGTGAGGTCAAAATCTTAAAAGATATTGATTTTACTTAAGAGTAAGCTACCGTAGTTTTTCGTTTATAAGGAAATGTTCGTTAGAATTCCCTTTTTCCGTCATATTTCAGGGTTAAAGAAAATTATTTTTGTATACACTGAGGTATTTTTTATTTTTTTAAAATATGAATTCTAAGTAATATTAATTAAACTAGCATTTCATTTAAAAAGTGTTTATTCAACGTGAAAGCCCACAACTTCTGTACACTTTTCTAGTCTCTTCTAAACACTATAAACAGAATTGGTAGTTGTTTACTCTTAGGTATAGTCAATATTTTTTTTAAGACTTTGACCTCCCTGTATACAAAAAACTAAATTTTCTAATAATAAATCTGAATTTTTGGACAAGCGAATTTTTTTATAAAGAATGACTTTTTGTCGAGAAAATTAAGTCCATTTGTGGTATAAGTAACCCTGTATAAAAAAATATTGCTTTGACCAGACAACTAAGAGCAATTAAAAATAGCACAGAGAGGGTAACACAGGCATTTGCCAAGTAATAAATTTATTCGACTTTACAGGCGTTATCTAATTTACATCATTAAAACCAATAATTAAAGACCTGTTTTTTACATAACCTCTCTAAGGACGTCCCGCTTTAAAATAGAGTATTCCTCTTGATGTTATAGTGCTTATTTAGTATTTAACTAATACCTCAATATTTAAGGCGCCTTCAGGCAATTAATGTGCTCTTTTCAGCGTAGTTGTTTTGCTTATTTCTTTTCATATAGACTTGCTTTAGATTGACTTTATGGCCCACAGTCTTTGTCTTAGGTTCCAAGTTGCATGGGGCTTATACTACTTGTCTTGCATGGTCCTTAAAACAGTACAACAACTGTTGAAGGTCCAGTACTTGATGCTTTTTTACTTTCTAATTATTTTATGCGGTGCGAAAATATTGCAAATTATGTATATAGTTGACTAAAATAGCTTCAGATTTTGGAAAATCTAATTTAAAAAAAATATGTTTTCATTTTTAAACTTTCTAAGCAACAACAAGACACTGATTATTTTGCCATCATTATGTGTACGTTTTTTTTATAAATATTAAAGAATCAGAAAAAATTATAGGAAAGCGAACGGTATGAAAGCTAGAAGAATAGTAACTTGATTCTTACAACAAACTGCTGCTTTTACTTCAATTTAATTATTCTAAAAAGAAATATATCGGTATCGGACGGGTAGCTTTTTGCATTTAAAGTTCGCAGGTAGGCCAAGAAAAAAAGACAATGGACGAGGGCCTGCACCTGCGCACTTGAATGCACAATGCAGTATATACAGGGTACTAATATTTTTAAAATTCAACTTGGAACTAGAAGTTTACGTCAGTTACTTACTTAATTTATCGAAATCTCTGGTTCCTCTTATAAATAGTAAGAAATAATGACATGTACCCCACGTTCGTAAGTCACTCTCTAAAATCTTGAAGCCAATAGATGAAAATCTGTTTCTTAAAAAGCTCAAAAGTCAAGACAACGCTTAGCTGAAAGTACTGGTCTAAAAATCTCCATATGGTTGTCTTTTTGGGTTGGGATATAGCCTTCTAGGTACACGACCATTTTGTATATTTTTCTAAAACGTATCTGTGTTTAGTTTCATTGTCCAAGTCTAACCTAATTGTACGCAGGACACTGGCTGTTTTGTTCCTATTTTAGATGTAAAGATTTTAAATTTAGCCTTGAAAAGGCTGTTGTTATTTTTTGTCTTCCTTGAGTTCGATCTCCAAGCACAAATGTAGCATATACGTTTTTTCGTGTCATTTGTTCAGGTAATATCATTGGCGGTCGGTTTGATTTTTAAGAAACGCTGAACGGCAAGAATAGTGGTGCGCCTAAAATTTTTACCAACTTCCATGCTTCTAAACGATATAGCAAGTTTTTTGGACTGAATTGAATGCTTTCAATTTAATATCCATTTTAATATGTATAGTTTGGAAATTGAATGTAACTACCAATAAAACTAAAAAATTACCTATTTATCTTCCATTTTTTAAATATTTATTTTTTAGAATACAAATCCACCAGTTTTTGACAAAACATTTCGTTGCACCACTATTCTGTTCCCCAGTTTTACCTTTTTAACATGTTCTCATGCTTAAAACTTAAGTATGCAGCATCAACTTTTTTTAAAACAATTTCGACTACACAAAATTAAATAGTCTCAAGAATTGCACGTATGCCTTATAAGTTCTGCTGTTATATTTCGACCTCGTCTAAATACTCGTTAACAATTCTCGCAACATGAGATGAAATAAAATTTGCTCCGATAAATGGTGCGAAAGGAACAACATGTGGCTCTAAAACATCTCTAATTTACCACTGCCATAGCTTCTTTATTGCCCATTACAAGTCATTCCGCGGAAATTGTAATGTTTCTTAAAAGAACCGTATCAAAAATTAAAGTATTAAAATGAACCAAAAACGAGAAAGTTAAGAATAGATTTCACTTGTTAATTAAATGACAAAATCAAATTTTTGACATCTCCATCACGCTACGGAGTGTTTTAGAGTTTGAGTTCTTGTTTCAATCTGTATACTATGAACGTATTTCTTGAAATCTCGCACAAGATTTTCGATAATTTATCTACAATATAAAAAAAATTATGAAAATCCAATCAAACATTGCATGGATCGATTATTGGCGGTGGGTGTATTATAAAAGTATAAAGGGCAGAACTTATAGCATAACCAGGTCGTGCCTTTGACAAACTTCAATATTAATTTTGTGTACGTAGTTGATTATATCAACCAAACGTTTGAGTTAGGTTTTATGTCGTCCAGCTTAAACATAAAATTCCACCGTCAGCCAGTGCGTAATATGCTAAACTTGTATGTAGAGCAAATGTTTAGGCTTCTTTAGTGCAATTTAGTAGATTTCCAAAGCTGTTCTTTGCCGAAATCAATGTTCCTTTTTAATATTACTAGAAAACACTACGCCATTTGCAGTTGGAATTCTACTAATTTATAAAGTACAGAGGTAAATGGGTTAGCGCCTAATCATTCTTTGACAAAAAGACAAATTGTGGATATTGAAGACTTTCCAAGTAATATAGGGTTACTTGGAAGATACCCTGGATAAGATACTGTTACTCAAGTCCTCAAAATTTAAACTTGTCCTTTCGCAAATATAAAATCTATTATTTTATCCCCATAGCTATTAGCCATGGTTATCAATAAATAGAGTGTCTCCATTAACCATATGGGAAAGAAAATGTATTGTTCGATTTAGGTAAAATTAGACCACCATAAGGTTTTGCTTCAATATAGGCCAGTGCCATAATTAAAGGGGACCATGTGGCTTTGTGAAATGTCAAACTTGAAATTTTCATCTCAAAATGTTGAAAATCGCATTTACTGTTCGAATTAAATAAAATATATTAGGGAAAGTTGTTTGTATTGTAATTTTATGCCCACATATCAAATTTAAATAATAAATTTTCATTGAAAATGAAAATCGACCCTACCACCGTAAATCTAATTATTTATACAATACTTATCGTCTACATTTATTCTTTATACCAAAATATTTATTTGATTAAAAAATTAACTTGCAAATTAAAATTGTTGCCATTGATGGAGCAAACTCCTAATAACTTTAAAGTTTTAACCAACGAAGAGCAGAGTATCGTTTTTAAATAGGAAATAAGTTGAAGCAAATCGAAATATTCGAATAAAAGTGATGGAACTTGTCATGCCACTTGCTGTCGAATTAGAGAGTGATCAAGTTAACTATTTAGCCACTGTACTTGTACGCTATTAATTTGTCACCGTCTTAGCCACATTTTAAACTTTATTAGCGCTAAATATTTGTTCTGTGTCCAAGGTAGTTTTCATATTTTTATTGTAAGATATAGGATAGAGTTTAGAACTGGTACTTCGATGTATTACCCTAAAATATAATTAAACATGTGTCTTACTAGTTAGCATTTAAAAATAAAGGATATAATTTTACTTGTACTTATAGTACGTAAAATTGTGATGCATGTATTTTAAAAATCATTATTATAAGTATTTGTCTATTTGACTTAGATACATAAAGATATATGAACACAAATAGATAAAGAATTTGCATTTTTAAGTAGGATTACTATGTTACTAGACAGGATAGTTGTAAAATCAGGCTCGACGTTTTTATCGCTAGTAGTTCTTTGGTTAATGGCCGAAGCGTAGCGCTGAACGACCCAACCTATTCAGTTTAATCGCGATATTTTATTTTTGTTTTTTAGTGGCCGATGAGTCCTATAGCAACTTTTTCAAAAAAAAAAAATATCCTTATCGGAAAATGTACATCGAACTGGTGTGTAACTAATCCCAGCAAGTAACGTTGATATATTGTTACACTAAAATCTCCCGTTTCCGATGCGTGTAAAAAAGATCTGATTTTGTTGTTGTGATTATACGATTACTTATTTCATTTGCTTTTATTTTCGGTCGCCCATAAAAACACACCATTAAAATTGCATTTATTTTCTATCCTTCGATTCTTTGGTGGCATATAATAATACCATAAATTATTTAAGGTTTGGGTTCAGTGTGACAGGTCACAAATATCAAATTTTATAACTGTCAAATTATATGTGCCTGGTAATATAAAAACTACAATCGCATCGGACTTGATCGTGTTATTTTGACTTTTATGGGCTCTTGTAACATTTTATCTTTACATGTGTGGTCAGTTGAGCAGAGACTTTTAAAATCTAGGTTAACCATGCTTCTTTACTGTGAAACCAGATCCTTAGTTTTGGAAGAGGGAATGGCCAAATTTTGTAAAAAGAAATACATCCCTAATTCAGGTAGAACAAAAGCTCAACTCAAAATCTGCCTGATAAAACTTGCCAACTAAGTTTAACACCACTAATTAGCTGATGGAACTCCATCTTAACCTAGAGATCGATCTAGTTGCTTATTTCGGATATCCATATTTAAACAAATGCTCGACAACAGATAATAAAATTAATATTTAGGGAAAGTAAAATTTGGAATATGCTTCACCCGTTTAAAGAAAACCTACTTCAGATTTAAACCTTTAAGTTAAAATGTCCGTTTCGCAGGTATATAAGCCCAAATTTTCAGCAATCAGTATTACATGAACAATATTGTTAGAGATGTGAAAACCTAAAATTGTAAACTGATTACGGTTTGTGCTCGTTAAGCGCTACGTCAGTGTGCGTAATCAGCTGCCAGCCAACTTGATCTAAACTTACAATAATGTAGTGCCTTTAGGCTGCTGATCACGCTTTGCAAAAAGAGGTGTGGGTCACATTTTTGCCATAGTGTTTACAGATCCTTTATTTTTCCATAATTTATATTGATTTAATGTGTACTGTATTGTTCTAATCCTGAGGTGTATGTATTATTATCACCGCTACTATTTGTAATAATAATGCTTGAAAATGCATGATATTTGTTTTATTAATCATTTGCTTATTATTTCGACTACCTTCAATATCCCTATTATTATTTTTTTACTCCCCTTTTATGACCTACACTTGCCTAAAACATTGTTATTCCTCAATCTAGCGTTGGCGTATTGAGGAGTCTAAGCTTGTGTTTCCGATTTACTCCGCATTTTATTTTTTGTGATTGTTTAACTTGGACGTAACTCCACTATTCATTTGCTTACCATTAAACTAACAGAAGTAGGCTTTTTTTTAATTTTTTGTACAGGAGTATATTTTTGGGTGTCATCCGATTGGCTATTTTACTGCTCTGGCTTGATATGACACAAGTAGGTATGTCTCAACTCATTTTCTTAACGATTTGATATCAGGAAACAGATTTGCCAGATGTAATTTTGATTTTCTAAAAATTATACCTACTTTTTGTTACGTTGCTGTATTTAGTTTCGATAATTTCGAATAAAAATGCTTTTCAAATTGCCATTTAAATATATATCTTTAAGTCGTCATATTGCCGAGATTATTGAAATGATTTGATAACTTCCCATCATTAAATATCTCGCTTGGAGGAAATAATATTTAAAAACGGATAGATAAGACAATTTTATTGTGACGGGGACGCTTTTAACGAGCATTTACAGCCCTCGTGGTGTAACCCACTGATATAGAAAGATGTTACTAGAACTTACCTTCACTGACATTTCTGGTTATTATTTAAAAAATATTGTGTTGCCTCCTCTTTTAGTAGAGGAAGCAGAAGAAAGTCAAAGTCAGCGCTTAAAAAAAGTTGTACTTATTATCTTCGAGTCGCGATTTCTTTGAAAATAATATTTAAATAATACTAAATTACAGTGTTTTTGGAAATAGATTTAAACGGCCTTCAAACTGATGGACCACCTTCCCATTTAATATTTTAAGAATAACAGGAACACAGGAAGTTAAACCTCGAATGCTGAAAATATTCTGTGAAAAATCCCCCTTCACAACAAAATTAACTTGTCTTCCTGATTTTTTACATTATTTACTGGAAGCCAGAATTTAAGGGTACAAATTTGACATCCAATCGGTCTCCTGATAGAACAGTTAAATTCTTAATGAATGTAGTTGAAGAATACCTGATATCCTTTTTTATTTTAGCCAGTATGATGCATTTAAAAAATGTCACTGTATGTAGAGTAAGTCCGGCGCCAACCATGGGTTTATCTGCGTCATCCATTGCAAGAACAATTCCTATCTTTAGTAAAATAGTACGAATGCATCAAAAAGCTGATATCATCCTCTACCTTATAGGAATAAATTATAGACGTTCCAAAAAGTATAAAATACGTTCCAGAGCAAAAATGAACTAACCTGTAGGTAGACATAATTGTAACTACAGCACATTGAGAAATTGAGCACTCTTTACTTACTACAGGATGTTATGGAAATGACTTATTATATTTAAATGGGTGACTCCTTGGCTGTTCTAGAGAAAGTCTACATTTTTTCTTTAATCGAATATTTAAATACTAAGATAAAAACCTTTTTTTGCCTACATGCTGTCGCGCCACTCCATCTGGTTTCAGTTAGCAACAATGTAGGTCACTAGAGTAAACTACAGTAATGCCAGATCACACCGCGTGTCTCGCCCTTGCTCGGCCGCGCGCGTTTAACGTTCGGTATGTATCGTTGCTTCAGTATGTTTCGATACTCGGTGTTGGGACGACGTTTCCGAGGTTCCCACGTGCTTGATGTATACAAATTTTAAACGTTTTGTTAGTTGTAGCATTACCCGATTTTTTTCCTGTTATGAAATAATTAGTAATAATACATGTTGTGATATGATTTCAAATTTGTTTGATATTATCTACTGTCGGTGCTGTTGCAAAACATACTCTTTATGATTTATTTTCTGATGGAATTTAATTATAAAACGGATTATTTTAAAATAAGATCGAAGGTAAGAGAGTATGTACCTTAAATTGTAGTTTTTTTTTCTAAAAAGTTTGAAAAAGAAGTGATAACGCGGATCAAAGATGTCTTGTGGTCAAAAACTGAACACGTGCATTTACAAATCTGTGTTGCAACATGACAACACCGCCTACAATGCGCTTACCTCTTTGAGACTTGGGACTGCCTCAATAAATTACTGATTGCGAACGTCGTCAGTAGCGGCCACGTAAATTTTCAGATTTCATATAAAGTGTAACTCAGGATTTGCTGGTTTCAATATAATAAGTCATTTTCATTACATCCGGTATATTTCCACCAGGGGCACTATAAAAGTTTCCTCCCTAATTTATTGTTTAACATAATCTCCGTTAACGCCAACGCACTTGCTTCAAAAAAAGAATTCTCTATACAAATAGACCTTGGTTTTATACTTAATTATGTTGTTTGGGTCAATTTTACTAGAAATTTTTCTTGTAGTTGATAAAGGAAGTAAAGCTATGGCTGGCGTTTGGACCAAAACAACTTAAACATTCACATTTGCTGTTGGGAAGCTATGCCTCGCCATTTTGTCAGAACTGTTTTGAGTTGATGTTCTTAGCTAAATAAGCGATGAATCTCTAAGTGATACACAGAGGGGTTAGCTGATTCATGTTGTTTTTTCAGGTGTTCCCGAAATACCGATACTCAGTAAGTTCTTTGCATATTTCATACGCTTGATGCTTTTTCAATAATTCCCTTAAATCATCATTAACAGCGGTGTAAAGAAATAATAATTAAAAAAAACTTTAATAAAACTTAATTTTGATGCCATAGCTTACCAACTGCAAACTGTACTTAACTATTTATTGGTAAGCACAAACACTAAAAGTAAAGTGTTGGAAGTAATGAATTATATAGAAAAGTGGTGGTTAAAACTTTCAAAACGTGTTTAGTAAATCTATTAGCAACATTTTGTTCATTTATCCTATTTTTGATTTTAATTTCCTCCATTTCATTGCGTTTACTTTAAAGTCAACTGTTATTTCTAAATATTGGAAACAAGATGAGTTAAAATAAAAAAGTTTTCTGTCTTCTTAACACATTTATTAATTATTTTTTCAGTTACCAGTGCACCTGCCTAATTGTTGTGTTAGTAGTGTAGATGAATCATATTTATATTTTGATTTGCAAGTATTTTTTGCTTAGTCAGGTGTTCTGTAATTTTTTCGGAGATATTATTGACTACTAAGGAATCTTAATATTTGCCCGCAATCTTAAATAAAACCATTAAACAGTTTTAAAAGTTTTGCCATTAACTTGAAAGAACACGAAAAAGCTTAGCGAGTATTTTGGTAGAGTTTATTTAACTTTTTATTCTTCTTTTGCAAACATCATCATAATTGGAAGTTACAATTATAAAATAGAGCCAAAATATAATTCGTCTGATTTATTTAAATAAGTTATTTTGCGTAGAATCGAGAAGTTTCTCTTTTATGTAAAAAAGCTTTTAATAAATATGAGTTATGTTTTGCTCCGGTTTAAATAATAGAAAATTTAATTTAAATATAATTATGTTTGTAAATTGAGACAGAATAAGCTAAATAAATTTTGTCGTATAAAGAACTACGTTAACATCTACGCTTGTGCTTGTGTAATGTGCAGTCTATTACTCTGCTGTAAAGAAAACAAATTTATTATATTTTTTCTAACTGTACCTAAAGCACCTTTCTAACATTTCGTTTTGGAGATAAAGGATGTACCAAAATTCAAACGACAGAAGGTACGTGTAATATTGTTAGATAAGTTTTATAAATAAAATTATACAGTTTATCAACGAATTGACAAACAACAAGAGGGAAAACTTCTCTATTATACTGAATGATTTATATAATGAAATAGGTATTCTTCATAAAAACTCCTGCTTGTGCTCAAACGACACAAAATCATTGAAAAAAAGAACAATGTACCATCGTGCCGATAAAAAACTAGGACAGCAAAATTTCTTATTTTCTCCTTGACTATTACGAATTATTTACTATCGAGTCTGGTACCAGTAAAATGTCATATACAAATTTTACATGTCAACATAGATTATCACTTTATCATTAACTTGTCCAGCACATTTTTTTTTAAATATGCCACAATTAACCCCCCAGCAAAAGGCTATTACCTACAGTCGGTTGCGAGATGGTGCTTTTATTAGGAATATTGCAGGCGAACTGGGAGTAAACAGAAATACCATGTTGTTGGCAAAACAAAAAATAGCAAGGCATCGAACTATTATTAGAAGCAGTTTCAGGTTCCCCTAGAATGTTTGCTAAAGAATACTAATTATCAAGAAGTAATAAACAGGAATGTTCTATGACTACATATTAAACAAAATTTGTCGCTACGACAAATTTTGTGTTTGTATATTTTTTTACTGCCTGTTAAATTTCTTTTATTATTCAGTATTATTTTTGTGGCGACATTAAATATACCTACTTTAAATAAAGCATTGACTTTTTGTTAATAAAAAATGCGTAATACATTTAGTTCCTCCATATAAACCTCGGCTCAACTTTATGAAACAAGTAACATATTTTGATGCCCCCTCGTATCGAACAATTATGTAGCCTAAGTTACTTTCTAAAAGTTAGGTGTTTTTACCTTTACAGCTATCGAGCACCTTCTATAGTCTATGAGATATGTATTTCCGTTCCCAGTTTTGAGATTTTGTTGTCCTAGTTTTTATCGACACGATGGTACCCTTATGTGTAAAGATACGATGGCAAAACCAGGAAACTTTCATAGTTCAGGTAATACAGCAAATACCAGCAAATAATTTGACTATATTGCCAAAAATTGAAGCTGAACATAACGGATAATGAAAATATTTCCACTGACAATAAGTTTCGTTTTGTCAATGTCAAAATTTAATTTGCTGGTGTTTGCTGTATTATCTGAACTATGAGAGGTTCGTTGGATAGGCTTACCATAATGTATTCAAACTGGACACATGTGTTTACCATGTCGACCTCTTCAAGAATTTATAATGCAGCTTTTCTATAAAATGTACAGGAAAGCCAATATTTAGCCACCTCAAAAATTACATGGAATTTCCTATTTGCAACTTAACGATGCCACCAGGTATGCAGGTTATAATAAAGATTTTCTTCTATACTCAAGCAAATGCGTAGTTATATAGTGCGTATTAAAGATAATCTATCCATTCACGATTGGATCTTTTAATTAACCTTAAAATGGTCCTTTGGGAGCAAATAGAACGAAGCCGGTAACGCAGCGTTTTTAAATTGAATCGACAAATTGTTATAAAGTAATTATTAATAGATCTGGGCTCTTCTAGAATTATATTTTATTATAATTAACAATGTACTATGTCGAAAATAACCTTCTGCCGTATAATTTTCGCACATCCTATATTTAGGCCTTGTATCAATAAATTCAAGACCTTCTCAGTTAGTTACTTGTTAATCAAGTACCTTATGTTCTGTAACCGACGTTACAGCGCTATAGACTTATGGTGGTTAGAATGAATATAAACGTGACATTCTTCCGTCGCCGTAAGCTGTTGGCGATGTAAATTTCGTTCCAGAACCAATCCAGTATAAACCTGTACGAGTGTAAATTAAATTTTGAAAACAATCAGTTTACAGAACGAATTTATTGTACACAGTGCCTTAACCTATATTTCTAAGGGGGGAGTGTTGCCTTACCGTACATTGCACAAAGCCATATTAATATATAACGAAATAATAAAAAAAAGAATCCTGACAACGAATAACGCGAAGAAATTAGTTAAAAAGCTGTGTCCAATTCCACCGTAGTGACTTTGCAATGAGGGATCTACATAGGTGCTTTGTATATTCCGACTGATCGTATTCTCTGCGATTATTATTTATCCCTTGCGGTAGGTATTTCGATTGGGCCTTATTTATTTTAATCAGTAAAGAATTTTGACATTTATCTACGTGTGTTAGCGAGAGGCATGTTTCTCCTCTGGTTATCTTTTTCGGTATTAAATCGAAGAAATTGGCCTCGTTTCCAAACATCCCTGGATATTGAAAATTAGATTGGCATCGCATTAGGTTTATTATTAAGAAAACGTGGTAAACCCAGACGACTGGGAACATTAAGCCGGATCCAGACCAAGTGAGCGAGCAAGATCATGTTTATATCAATGCTCACGTGGTGTAGACGGATTTTAAAGTTAGCGTTCGCTCATTATTTGGTCTGGACCCGGCTTTAGTCACTGAAATGGCGACATGGTGTGAATTTCTTGTATGTATGTGCACTGTATTTTGTCACGCGATGAAGTGAGGCAAAGCAGAGCGGCATTTGAAATCATGTTAATAAATAACTTGCCCGCTGTTTGAATCCAATTTGCATTTGAAGTAACCAAACAAAGAATAAGTCGTGATATCTTATCCAAATTTATTACTGATTAAAATTACAGGCCTAGTTTCCTTGCTTGGGATATATTGTTGCCTAAATCTATTTCGTAGCTTGTAGTAAGTAAAATATAATAAATATGTAGGTTATATTATATCAAGAACGTATTTAATATAATAACTAAATATTATTTATAATAAAATTAAAAAAGAACAAGCTAGAACGGGCTAGCGGATAGGTATACTACATTTTGCATTTAAGTACGCAGGGGACAACGCATTCATTCCCTATTGAGCATGAATCAATAGACATAAGGTATGATATCTAGTGGTTCCAATTTCTCCAGGCAGTTATTTTCTTCAGTCGATTTAAAACAGAAGTTTATGAAACATATCCATTCTAATTGTTTGTTTTCTTTTATCTCTAGGAAAGGACAAAAACCTTATACGGGATGTTACAAATTCGGCCTCGGAGCTTTTAAAATATTTGGAAGAAATCGAAAATTTTGGGTTTCAGTTTTTATTTTTTCCTGACTTTGTTCGAAGAGATGTCCAAAAATAAATTTTGCTTCCTCATTACTACTTGTTATTCTCCATAAGATGGCATCATCAGATCTTTAATGCGCCGTTTCGTCTTTCATCATCATCAAACTTCATTTTTTTTAAATTCGGGCCTGGATTTTTTTGTTTAAATTGTGAAAGAGGACCGAAATTTACGTTCGTTGGTATACGCCACTTTGGTTTCCGACTTCTTCGAAACAAAAGTAAATTACAGGAACGGACTAGGGGTATTTGAATAAAGATGGTGAATTTAAGGAACGAAACGTCGTAAAACCAGTAGATTTCGATCCTCTTTCATAATTTAAACAAAGAAATCCAAGGCCGTATTAAAAAAAATTAAATTGTCAACAAAATTAGAAAAAAAAAGACCGAAATCCAAAATTTTAGATTTTTCCAAATATTTATATATATTTTTTGCGGTACATTATTGGGCCCATAATTACGCTACTTTGCTCAATTTAACCGACGTATCTCTTACCATTTCCAAAATACCAATGGTGAAGGCCGAATTTGTAACACCATGTATATCAAAAAATGTTTTCCTGGTGATTCATACCGCAACCGAATACAGCGCACTTCATATTATGAATATTATGATATTTATTTTAATAAATACACGAATACCTGAGCAAATACCACTAAAGTAAGAAAAAATTCCGGTAAACTTTCAAAACATCCGTTGAAATCATATGGGAACCCCAGAAGCGTGCTATGTGCACGTCACTAAGCCACGTCTCTTCCTGCGTGATATCATACCTTGTGTTTATGGTATCATGCCTATTATTGCGTAGTGCCTCTTTGGCCTTGCGTCTTTGATTCCTAATAGATGGAGCTACCTCATATAATCTACAAATTAGTAATGAATGTGGTTCCGCTATTTTGGGAGCGGCTTTTAGGTTATGGAAGTCCGTAGAGTCCGAATAATGACTCTAGGGATTGCCATTGTGTACTATATCTATCTGGCCCTGGGGTGATCATTATTTTTGTCGTTCCATGCGTATTTTAATACAAAATGCGATATACCTAAATTAACCTATCCGCTGTATTTATTTTTTAATTTTATTATTTACATACGTAAATTCTTCTATATTATTTCTAATGTACCCATATTTAATATGTTATGTTTGCAGAATTCCAGCCGCATAGACTAATTGTAGCATCGCAGATTTGTTCTACACGTAACAGCTTGTTTATTCATTCTATATAATTTAAAACTTCTTTAACAGTACGGCCGCTTTTTGCTTTAGGATTTATTTTTTCCTAGTCGTTTTAGGTAGAATCCGAGTTGTAAGTAAGCCTAATAACTTTTTGGCGCTGTCTACGTATGTTTTAGTTCAGTTTTCTTATAAATTGGCATTTTCTGATGATTTTATTTACTTTGCGTTTTCAATTAACCAACTTTTGCAAGGAATGATCTCTTTAGTTGTAATTTTTTCTAATTTAAAAATGTGTTCAGAATAATTTTTACTGTTGAAAGGCATTCAATAGTGGTGCCATTTATTTCATGTCTTGTATTTATTTCTACCCCTCAGAGATTTAGTTAGATTTCGTTATTCGCAGGATATACAGGAATGATTAAATTATACAAAAGTTGTGTGTAGTGAGTTATGCAAAGTCATGTTTTCAAATTTAAAAAATTCCGAATATTTGGTCAGAACCGAATTTTTACGATTTGTCTTCTGATTCTATTTGAAGACATGTAAAAATTAATTTTATATGCTCATTGCTCCTCTATAAGGTAGTTTTTTCGCAAACATCGTCAACTTTGTTTCTTTTAAATGCATATTAGTAACATTTTATTTTATGCTTTTTGAATTCAAAGCTTATCTTCAATGCAAATGAGCACCTTATTAAAAATATTCTTATTTTAATTGTTGCATTTATTCTCTAGTAGCATTAAAATAACAAGAAAATAATGGCGTACTATAGAATACTAAAAGTTAGCTTATTAGTAGTTATAGTTGGTTCCTTCTGCATCAATTTGCACACCACTACTGCGCATGCGCGGATCAGTGGTTTATTATGGCGGTTCGGGTTTGGCTGATCCGCTGAATCGACTTCATAAACCACTGAACCGCTGGTTTGGGTTTGGCTGATCCGCTGAACGGCCATAATAAACCACTGAACCGCTGGTTTGGGTTTGGCTGATCCGCTGAACCGCCATAATAAACCACTGATCCGCGCATGCGCAGTAGGGGTGTGCAAATTGATGCAGAAGGAACCAACTATAACTACTCTTATTATACTATATTATATGCCTTCCTATGGAGAATGTTTTTCTGAACACATTCTCTTTGTAGTTAGTTGATTAAAAATCAATTTTATTTGCTTTTTGTTTCATGCTTACACATTATCTGGTTCGCTACGTCAACCATATGTTTCTTTAACCGCCCAATAATTTTATTTTGCAACCACCCGACAACCTATGCTGTGGCTTTTGGGAACACCATCTGCCCGCCCGATGGGACCTCGCTCACCACCGATACGTCATTTGCTCCTGTCACTTTTTTTTCTTGTTTTGCGAATGCTCGTTTCTTTTTTTTAACAAAATAAATAAATCCAAACGTGTTGCTTTTAAAAAAAAACAAACTCATTGGTGGTGTCTGGTGGGTTACGTAATCTGGCTGTATAACGTACTGTTGTCGCATTGCTCTTACTGGCTGCGATGACGCTTCTTGCTGACGCACATATACTCTGCATGACGCCATAGACAATGGTGCGCCCTCCAACGCCCCCTTTGTGATCTACACTGACGAGCAAGGACAGGTATTCACGTTGTTTAACTTCATGTAAGCTGTACTACATAGCTAGATACTCACGCAGTAAGCAAAGTAAGCAAATTGGGTGTAACATCAGTAAACTCTACCGTAATATTTGATCAATAATTGCTATAAACATAAGCTAGAAACTGCTTGTAGTAAACCATTTTTTCACTATCACTATGTAAGTAATAATTGTTACGTAATCTGTTGACGAGCCAGTAGTTTTTTTTATCAACGTTTGGTGCAAAATGTTGCAAAGACGACATTTATTAGATTCAACCTATAATTCTCTGATGTTTCTGGCACAATAACCAATAAAGTATGTTTCTTTTATATTTGAGGTAGAATTTATTGGGTGTTACATTGTTAAGCAGGTGTTTTTATTTTTAGTTCCTACATTTGGTTTTTAAGCGGCAAGAGGCGATGTGGTAAAGTATCAAGTTTTTTTTACCCTGTAACATTGGTATTTCTAAATGCTGGAACACACATTAACGTTTTTGCGTGAAATTGTAGTTTTTATTTGAAAATAACCGATCTTTCAAAAATTATTTTTGAATACATACGTACAGTTTTATTAATAAAAAAGTCGTACAAGAATTAGAACGAGAGCGGCTTTCGTCACATTAAAACCGACTGTTTTTTTTTTATGATCAATCCCAAGCACTATAGGTAAAATCCTTTAGGGCACTCTGGGGGTGGTGCGTGTGCGAATCAAGCAATTGTCCATTAGAGGTTATCGCGTTATCGAAAATATAAGGCGCAATGCATCGGCATCACTGTTATAAATTTTGCAAGTGCATACATGTTGACAACTCCCAGCAAATAAGCGGTAAAAGACCTATTTGCACATTACAATTAACGCGTTTGTGTAGAGAGTATTGCGAGCCGCTTCTAAACAGTACTAGATGTAAATGAAAGTAGATATTCCCCTACCGTGGTAGAAGGGGAAAGCATGCGAATTGGAATACTACAAGGAAATTTGTTTGATCTTTATTCAATTCAAACGCATATTACGTTCGCTTTTCTGTCTGTTAAACGCTAGATGGCCAATACTATATAGAACTTGTAAAAGTAGTATAAAAATTTAATAGCTTTATTACTATAGGGTTCTAAATTTAATTTAATTCTAAATTGACAGTTAGAGTTTTAAGAGGACAAGTGTTAATATAAGTCAACCAAGCATTGTTATTGATACCTTACAAATGTCAATAATATTTGAAAACGTCAAAAATGGAACGAAATAATCCCAATCCGAAGAAGAAAACTCACTTTAATGCATTCCAGACGAAATAATTAATAAAGCCAATGAAGGCAACACAAAATGTATTGCCTGAAAAATTGGAAGATGCTTAACTACATAAAGGAATTTATTACATTAATTACATTGAACCAAAAGAGTTTCAGTTAACGTTATTTCAAGAAAGGTAAAACATTTTTAGATCTTCGACTTCATGCTATTCCAAGCTAAAATCAATATTATTTCTAAATAATAAAGTCTTTATAAGCAAATATCCCAAACTTATTGCATTGCTAAGTGAAAGGGAGTTGGTTATACATATGTATAATATACAGGGTGTAACTAAATAAGTGTAAAACATTTAAGGGGGTGATTCCTCATCGAAAAAAAGATAGGATCTTTCATATAAAGAAACTTCATTGGAGCATCCCTTGTTAAGATACAAACCCGAACAAACCCCTTAAAGGGGGTACATAAAATTTATAAATAAACAAAACTAATTTATTAATAACAAAACATACAACATTAAAAAATTTACTAATAAACTGACAGCTTGATACCAATTTAATTGTCACTATCGCTAATAGCGGCCTAGTGGATAAATTAGTTTAGTATTTTCGTTTTATGGCGATATGTATCTTGTTCGTAAAATAATTTTTTGCTGCGAACTGGTTTTTTTTGGGCAAAAAATTCAAGAGACATTTTTTGTTTAGAATGAAACAGGCTATCGGAAATAAATTTTTAGATGGTAAACAAATAATAAGACAAAAACTTACATTGGAAATAAATTTTAGGGGTTGCGTTTTCCACCCCTTACAACCATGGGGTAAACCAAAGAAATTACTGGCTAAGTGTCTTTTTGGTAGTAGAAAATGTCAGGTTAATTTCAATATTGTAACTTTTTTTGTGCGTGTGAAAAAAATTGTTAAACAAATTTTATGTACCCCCTTTAAGGGGCTGTATCTTAACAAGGGATGCTCCAATGAAGATTCTTTATATGACAGATCCTATCTTTTTTTCGATGAGGAATCACCCCCTTAAATGTTTTACACTTATTTAGTTACACCCTGTATATGTTTTAATTTCGAAAATGCAAACTGATACGATCGTAGAAAAACTATTGTATGAACTTTATGCATCTGTTACATAAATAACTATTTTGTGACTATCAATACGAAGAAATAACATTATGCGAACACTACAAATTCTCTGCAAAAATGGTATGTTTCAGCAGCGGCAAAGTATTAAATAACTTAAAACTAGATTCTTTACGAAATCGAACGTTGTAATTTCCGTACGTATGCACTTAAATTTAAAAACCCATTTTTGTTGCTCAACAGCAGTAAAATTTGTCTATTTTTCCCATATTTTTTCCTCTTAACAACCGCCAACTAAATTAAGGTAAATAAACGCTCTAAAAGGCCGAAAACGGCCTGGCCTTTTGTTTAATATTTCGTTTTATTTCAAATATTTAAAAGCTCCTGCTTTCGCCTTTTTAAGTACATAATGAATAATAAACGTAATATGTAGAACAGCCTGCATGATTTTATATGACTAACAAGTTACAATGTTCTGCTTCTCATACAAAATGTACGATATGTTATAGGTTTTGTGTTAAACTAACCTAAAAATATTTAAAGTAAAAATGGTATATCGGGTGAACAGCTTAATTCTGCAATATACGAGAAACCAGTGCATAATTTACAATTTTTTTTTATAAAACCTAAGCAACGACTTACAATAATAGTAGTAATACGTAATCCTCAAACTTCACTCGCTAGTGTAAGGATTGCCTTGCAAAGTAGCTGCCAACGTGTTAAGTATTAAGTAGTTGCCTTAAGCCGGCATCAAAAATTATTGGTGCAAAGCAAATACTAGTTGAAGTATTTATGGTATTATATGTTATTACTGTATTAAAGGACTTATACATTCCTAAAATAGTCTTACTTTATCGTTTCGTAAGGTTTCAGGAAGTTTTGAAACAATTATTAACTTACCAGACTACTTTGATTGTCACATCAATTTCAGATCAGTTGATTGATTGCTTTCAGCAACTCGACATACACATTTGAATTATTTTTAGAAGTTGTTTCTCGTTTTGGTACAAAAATAGGCATAACATTTTACTCTACCCTCTTTTTAATTTTTTAAATCCTATAATACCAAACGCAATAAACATGTTAGGACAAATTATTTTTATAAATATTTGCACTTGGCTTTTTGTTTCAGGATTAGGTACTGTGCTTACCCGATATGTGCATGTATTTAGATAAACAGTTAACTAATCAATGCAGTTTACTAATTCTTTTTTAATTAAAATACCTAAAAGCATTAAATAAGACTTAATTTTTCAATTTTTTACTAGTAAAATAATTTTAATAAAAGAACCACAAAAAATACTAATTAAAATTTCCCTCCATAAATAATTTAGTGAAAATAGCCATCTCACAGTGGAGTGAATCTTTTTCACAAAATTAATGTTTTTTTTCAGCCTAATTTACATATTCTGGTAAAATGCTTTTCTCTGATGGAAATTTGTACCCGTATTTTTCACTCTTTAAAAGTTTTGTTGTACATTTTGCACGATTAACAATAAAAAACACTAATGCTCTCTAATACTGCGTGAAATGCTTTGTTTCTGTTTTTGTGTATTTTCGGCATTGTAACTTGTTTTTGTTTGAAAAAGTAAACATACTGTGAACGTAAAGCCGAGTGCTTTCAGGCTTTATCCAGGTATGATTTATAATTAAGCTTTTTACACCAGTAATTTGTTTTTTAATGCTGAAAGTAGAAAGTAATATGTTTACCCATCATTGCTGATGACCTCGTGCAATGATGAGGTATTACATTTGTGGACTGATTAGCTGTTTAGCATAAATGTCAAAAATTTGGTAAACATATTTTTATCATAATTTAATAGATTATGATATGCATTTCAATTATTTAAGCATCATCATACAGGGTGACTTTTTAGTGTGGCCAAAGTGCAATAGCTCCGTTGTTGTCCAAAATGTTATTATTAGAAGATATATTGATGCCTATACACTTATTTTTTTTTCTACAAAATGAAAGAAACAGGGGAAAGAAAAAATATAATCTCTTGAATCGGAACCTGTATTTTATGGCATTTCTGGAATATATGGATTAAATCAAGTAAAATTTCTGTAATATTTTCTATATCTAAATCCTACCGTTTTAAATTTCTACACTTTCACAGGCTTCGTTCATGGCACAATTTGAAAATGTCTGTTATTAAGAATTACAAATTCCAGTTTAACTGTGAAATCTATAAAACCGGAATGTGCAGGCTATTTTTTACAGTAGCAAATAATAATTTTGTTATCTTTGCCTTTTTTAGTGAATTGTAGGGTAAAAAATAATTGCACATTGATCTTTTGCGAGCTGTTGTGCTTTGTTGCATTAAACTCTACCCTGTATAATAAAATATCACATGCCAATATTTATTTGTCGATCTTATCATAACAATATAATTTGTTAGTTGTTTTAAATAATGACTTCTGTTGTTTCCAGCTTCCAATCCAAAATTATTTATAAAGATAACTTTTTTATTTACTTTTCTTTACACAAAAAAAAATAAAATTACCCATATTCCATAAAGAGATTTAAAATTTGGTTTACTATCAAATCTGATACTAGTAGTAGGCCGGTTGTGTTTGAACATTATCTTTATCTTCCATATGGAATCAAATAAATTCCTTTATGATTCCACTTTTTAAACCTATCAAAAATGTGTAGGTGACCGAAACATAATTGCTCTTACTTTTTCTTGGTTCTTTGATTTTTTTTTTAAATTAAGCGAAGTATTTCTATGTTGAAGTCTCGACATGAATAGCCACAAGGCACTCTCATCTACTCTGATCATATCACACTTGAATTAAATTTATTTTTTCGACATTTTATGGAAATATTTGATATTTCACGATATAATATCGCCATAAAAACAATATTGTCGCGAACAAAAAGTCGACATGCTAGAACGTCGCATTACTGGAACGTCTCCATCAAATGTAGTTATTTAAGAAACTAACAATGTTAAAAGGATGCTCTTAAATAAGAAAGAATACAATTTGCAAGTAAAATTAAACTCATTTCATCTGAGAATAATAACTATGGTATAAAAGAAAATATAATTCAAATCATACCAAAATCAAAATTAATAAACCTGAGAATAAAATAATTTACCTATAGGCAATAAAATAATTTTAACTACTAATGAAATTCGTATTATAGCAAAATTAAATTTACTTGTAATTTTACAATTATGGCGACATTTTTGTCAGGCAACAATGCATTAATACATATTTTCTTCCAATCTTTTTACTGGTGTATCCACCTTTTGATCGACAGTGTACGCCATTTAATATTTTCTTCTCAGGTCTCAATTGTTGTACTACATTCCATAACCTGTTTTGCTCAATCCATTATCAACCCCCACCGCTAAAACTACTTAGTTTAATTTTTAAAAAATGGTAAATAAATATGAGAAAAAGAAAGATGTATCCATTATTTTTCGATCGCCTACCTAAGCTAAAAATAATGACTTGCCCAAAATTTAAACTCATTAGTAAATGAAGTATAAAATTTTATTTTTCCGATTTTTAGAAATTCGCGTTTATTCTTTTATTATTACCAAATTTCTTACAAAATGCTATTTAGCTGATTTAGTTGCACTTATTAGCTTCTTATTTTGTTTTTACAGTAACATAAGATTTTCAAACATTCTGCATGTTATATCCGAACAAGTGGCTGGTAGAAGTTTTTTACTTTACTTTTAGCTTTACAAGATGAGGTCATTTTAGAGAACAATAAATAAGAGAGGGAAAATTCAAAATTAAATCTAAAAAATAATCAAAACATACACTACACTATAGTAACCGAAATTTATACAGGGTGTTCCTTAATTACATGCCAATATTTCATTCTTTGAAGAAAAGTTCATATATATACAGTGTCACCATTAAAGTCCGCACCATATGGAACTTTTTTTTATTAATGAGGTTAGTTAAAATTAAATTTCGGCAATCGTTTTTGCTTCAAATTAGACTAAAAATTATATAATCAAATGTCACCATCTGTCATTCGGTATCTGTCAAAAATTACATTCTAATCAAAAAATGCTGAAAAATGGCATTGTTTTACCGAATTTCAAAAAATTTTATTAGAAAAAGTTGTTTCTAGTACAATTCTTGGCCTAAATACAAAGTTTCAGTTTTCTAGCTCAAAGTTGATTTGTTGCCATTTTTTCTAATTAACTTTTTTTTTATTTAATGTAAGTTCGCTTAATGGATATTAAACTATTTGCTTATACCATACTCAATATTTTATTTAGTTTGTATGAGCTTTTTTTTACTAGAATGCCATTTTTTTTCGAAATTTAAAATTAGAGGCAAAAAAATTTGACACAGGTGATGCAAAGTTATCCTAATTTAAAAATTTTAACAGATAGACGTCAGATGTTTCGTTTTTCAAATGACAAATACATCTAAATATTTGACAAAAATTTTATTTTATACTTAAAACTATCATTATTATTAAAAGGAACAAAAAGGAACTTTAATCATTTTAAATAGGTAACACAAAAGCAATATAAATTTCACATTTCAGTGTGACGTCCTTCTCGCTCTATACAAACAAACACCCGTCCGTCTATAAACGTCTTTGACAGCATTTTGTAAAAAGCTTGGTCTTATATCGGCACAACACTGTCCTATCGTTTGTTCCAAATGCTCGATATTTCTAAACGGTCGATTCTTATAAACTTTCTGCTTAAGATAACCCCACAGAAAAAAGTCTAGTGGGTTATGTCAGGCGACCTGGGTGGCCAGTGACATTCTCTATCACGCCCTATAACTCTGTTTTGAAATAATTGGTTTATGCGTTCTTTCACTGCTACAGTTTGATGTATGGGTGCACCATCAAGCTGATACCATAAGTTATGTCTATGGTGTAAGGGCATGTTATTCAAAACTTCGGTAATCTCGTTATCAAGAAAATTCAGGTACCTTTCACCAGTTAAGTTTGCTCTAAAGAAGTATGGTCCAATAAGCTCATCTTTCAAAATTCCACACCAAACATTGGTTTTAAAATGATACTGGTCGCAACATTCAATTGTGAAGTTAGGATTTTCTTGGGACCACCATCGGCAATTTTGTGAGCTCACGGTACCATTCGAAAGAAATCTGTCCATAATATCTTGTATGGAAAAAGAATATTCTCCTCATATTGTCCCTGATACCAAAACGAAAAATCAAGTCGGATATCAAAATCGCGTTCTTTTAATGTGTTTATAAACTTGGGTTTATATGCCCGAAATCGATTTTTCTGAAGAATTTTTCTAACGCTTTCCCTCTTGCATCACTTATCTTGGTTACACTAGTTTGACCGTGGTCAATAACAGTTAAACAAACATCAAGTTGTGCTGCTTCATCGTATTTACTTGCCGCGTGAGGTTTCTTAAAATTATTTCGAACAGATCCAGTTTCTCTAAATTTTGACATTATTCTTGAAACAGTGCTATGCTGCAAATTTTTTTCTGGATGCCTCTCATTAAAAATGGCAGATACTTGCCGGTGAGGCATATTCTCTCCACAAATTAAGACAATTTCTATTTTTTCTTGAATGGACAACATTGGTGATAACACTGAAAACTATAACTTGCGAAAATATTCACATTTATGACATTTCTTTTATTTATTCGGCACTCTAATTCGTTTTTTTCCTAGCCTACTTATAAAATTCAAAATTGCCTTGATATTTTATTGTGGATAAAAAGAAAATGTGTCTAAATTTTGAACTAATCTGATATCTGGGAATTTTATTATAAGTTTTTTAAACTTCTTAGGTGTATGTACTATCAAAAAAATGGAATATCTGACGTCTATCTGTTAAAATTTTTAAATTAGGATAACTTTGCACCACCTGTGTCAAATTTTTTTGCCTCTAATTTTAAATTTCGAAAAAAAATAGCATTCTAGTAAAAAAAAGCTCATACAAACTAAATAAAATATTGAGTATGGTATAAGCAAATAGTTTAATATCCATTAAGCGAACTTACATTAAATAAAAAAAAAGTTAATTAGAAAAAATGGCAAAAAAATCAACTTTGAGCTAGAAAACTGAAACTTTGTATTTAGGCCAAGAATTGTACTAGAAACAACTTTTTCTAATAAAATTTTTTGAAATTCGGTAAAACAATGCCATTTTTCAGCATTTTTTGATTAGAATGTAATTTTTGACAGATACCGAATGACAGATGGTGACATTTGATTATATAATTTTTAGTCTAATTTGAAGCAAAAACGATTGCCGAAATTTAATTTTAACTAACCTCATTAATAAAAAAAAGTTCCATATGGTGCGGACTTTAATGGTGACACTGTATATAAGTTTTATACGTACACTTTTTTTTTTTAAATTGTTAATTTTTGATATTTCCGACATTATTTTAACTTTTGGTATGTATTAATAGCGGCACATATTCTAGTTAGACAGGTCGACCTACCAGTGGCGTCCCTGCAAACATGTCCTCTGATATGTTTTACAAAAAAGTGATTAGTTATTATTAATTGATAATGATACAAATTGTTGGAAATATAGTCAAATGGTAAATTTTAGAATTTATAAATACCTCTCTTATAAGTTAAAATTTAAAAAAAGTGATAAAACACTACCGAGGACCACGCTATGAATCATTTCTTGTTTTAACACTCGCTTTTGGTTTTGGCCTTTGCCACCAGCTTCTCGTCAGTAGTTTTCCCTAAAAGAACTTTTGTGCTTTAAAATTAAGTAAATAATATAATTTTATTAAATATACATTGTCGTTCACGGTGAGCGGCCTATTAACAGATCTCGGGAACTGAAAAAGATATTTGTTTGAAACGAACAAACCCGTTATATACGATGCCGAATTTTCTAATGAAGATATTTTGACGTATCTATCACTTCTGGTTATACCGGAAGTTAAGCTTCATATTGTGGCATCTTTCGATTTTATGTAAGAATTCAAGTAAGTTTTCCTGTACCTATTTTAAATCGTTCCTGAGATAAAATTCATTGAAGGAATTTTTGATAAGAAAACATGTTTATGGTTATTTGACCTTACTTATGTAACTAATGTAGTTAAATAAATAAAATATAATACATGGGGTCTTTTTATTTCATTTCATGAGAATTCTAGGATTTTTTATACAGGGTATTTTAAAAAATATACCTTCCTTGTATAATATAATAAATACTCATAAGATGATTTAACTTAAAATATATGTAAGATAGAAATATGTATGTACAGGGTGTCCCATGTTCGACACTTTTATATGGTATCTCCGTAACTGTTAGTGCTATCAAAAAAGTAATGTAGGTGTCATGTGCTCTTTTTGGGGGGTCAAACTTAAAATGGTAAAATCAAAATTGGTAAATTTTCGTTCGCTTAAGAGATACGGGGGAAAATCAAAAAATTGCAATTTAAAAATTACCCTATATTTTCTTAGTTAAAAGAGATACTGAAAAATGTTTTATACAAAAGTTTCTTTATAATGATTTTTTAATAATCTGCCGTATTTAGAATAAGTATACGCGGTCAGGTAAAAAAGTTATCGGACCTAACCCCATTTTTTTAAATGGAACACCCTGTATATTTTAATTTAAAAATATACCATTTTAAATTCTCTTTTCAAATATATAATACACCATGGATAATATTGGTTTCCAGGCGATTTATTTAAACCACAGTAGGCCATGAAACAAAAGCTAATATCCTAGAGACAACTATGTTGACATTCTAGTTATTATTAACATTTAACGTCAATTTCATTTTTACATATTCATTTGTGAAAATGACATATCAACATTTTGATAAATTTGATATGATATCTATCATTCATGGTGTGTTATAAATTTGAAAAGAGAGTTTCAAATGCTATATTTTTAGATTAAAATATACAGGGTGTTCCATTTTAAAAAATGAGGTTAGGTCCGAAAACTTTCTTACCTGACCCCGTATACTTATTCTGGAAACGGCAGATTATTCAACAATCATTATAAACAAACTTCTGTATAAAACATTTTGATTTTAGCATTTTAAGTTTGACCCAAAAAGAGCACATGACCCCTACATTACTTTTTTGATAGCACTAACAATATCGGATTTGTTCGGGTTTGTTCAGAGTGTTCCCTTTAGAAATATTTACTTTTCAATATTTATTATAGTATACCAGAAAAGTATAACTTTTTAAAATACCCTGTAAAAAAAGTCTAGTATTTTTATGAGATACGAAGAACTCATATCTCCTCTAAATTTTCTTAAATTTTTGTATATTTTGCTGCATTAATTATAAAGTAAGGTCAAATTACCTTTGGCATGTTTTTTCTAAAAAATTCGTTGTAATGATTTTTTTCTCGGAAACGATGGGAGCTGGGTATAGAAAACTGTTACTAAAAGTTACTTTTACAGAGAGTCGAAAAATGCCTAAATATGTTCTATTTAAAATAACAATGTTAACCCTAACTAATATTTACGTTAAAATAGAGGGGCATTTTTTATATCGAGTATCAATATTTAAACACATGTTTTTGTTAGTTCCCGAGATCTTTTAATAGGTCACTCACCGTGAGAGATCTTGTATTTTATAAGGGTGCTTATTCTTTATTTCATGCTTTCTAGAACCAGCTTATTTATTATTAATAACAAATATACAAAGATGTTTAGTGCCAGTAGTTTGGAGATTAGTAAACAGTTTGAAAACCTACTTACTTCTAGCGGGCTTTCGAAGGTGTCATGTTTATTTGACACTGATTTAATTGACTAATAAAATTATATCGCTGGTAAAGCAGATAATCAAGTATCAAACTACAGGTTCCTATTTTTGACAGCACAAATGTCTGCTTTTATTTACTATGGTAGATTTTGTAAAGCTTATTCAAATTATCTTTACGTTAGATTTTTAAATAATATAGTGCAGAATGATTGAACTATCTCCAGTTCCTAGTAGCCGATCAACTTTTAATAATACAATTTTTTATTGGCATGCGCATAAAACCAAATTTGTGAATGATTTTTGACATTTGTTTTAGCAAAACTTAGAGTGCTTATGTATGCTGTTTTATTTTAGTTTTGATCCTCTACTAAGGGCATTATTTAGCCGCGCCGCATACATGTGCACAATTTTGTTTTCTGAAAATTATAAATTTCAATTAACATAGATACGATTATTACAATTTTGATGCTCATTATTGGAATCTTGTGAACGGTGAGCAGTACAACGGAAGTTTAACTAGGGGCTAATTAATGTGGCGTTGTGAAATTTGGAAATGTACTAGTACGAGGAGATTCGAACGAAAAGTACTATATTAGTTTTGATGTTTTTCAGGCTTCATTTACAATGTGCAATGCAAATATAATTTCACATTTCCATTGCCGAATTGCTAGGATAATTTAAAAATACAGGGTGTTCCTTAATAACGTGCTAATATTTCAGGGTGTGAAAATTTTTATTCTTTATTCTCGCAAATGCGCTCTTGGCGCGGCATACAAGAAATGGCCACTTTTTAATATCTCCGAAAATACTTTAGATATTATGTTCAATTTTGGTATGTGTTAATAGGATATAGAACTACAAATTTTAGTTAGAAAAGTTATTCAATTGTTCCACTAGCGGCGTCCCTGCAAACATATCCTCTGATATTATTTACAAAAAAGATGGTACGCCAGGGATATTTTTCCTTGTGGTTATTTTTTCTGATTAGCCTGGTCAATTCTACATGAAAACGGTATCTTGAGTTTTTCTCGTTCTTGATTAATACTATTAAATTCATATTGAAACTCCTATTATTAACATTGATAAAATAATTAAATAATTAATAATAAATTTTGATTTATAAAAATTGTTGGAGTGGGCAATTCGATGCGAAGATGGACGGAAGCATGCCTTTTAAGTGAAGGTGGCCATTTCGAACAATTTTTATGAAACAAAATTTGTCATTAATTATTTTATCAATATTAATAATAATAATGAGTTTCAATATGAATTTAGTGGTTTTAATCAAGACGAGAAAAACTCAAGAGACCGTTTTCATGTAGAATTGACCAGGCTAATCAGAAAAAATACACATGGAAAATGTCAGTGGCGTACCATCTTTTTTATAAAAAATATCAGAGGACATGTTTGCAGGGATGCCACTGGTGGAACAATTGAATAACTTTTCTAACTAAAATTTGTGGTTCTATATCCTATTAACACATACCAAAATTGATAATAATATCTAAAGTACTTTCGGAGATATTAAAAAATAACCATTTAAAAAATTAAAATTCAACACCCTGTAGCAAAAAATTTAAGCCGTTGCGGACATATGTTCATATTAACTTTTCTTTATAAAATAACCTAAGGAATCATACCTTGAAATATTAGCACATAGTCACCTTAAGGTACAGAATGACATAAGTCATCCTTAACACAAGTCTGACAGTATATTAAAGCTCTTTTTAACTCTCATCTAAAGGAATAGATCTGTAGAAACGTGGTAATTTTCCGCTTGAAGCGTCAATTGACCCTCAAATTAATTTAAAATATAGTTTCTTTAAGGGTTAGCTTAACGTTAAGGCTACTTTAGCTAATGTCTAGCTTAAGGTGACATTTAATTATCGATCCTAAGTTGATGTTTTGGCGTAAGGAAAAGATGTTTTATTTAGCGCGGACTTTTCCAAATTCCTCCGAGGCATATTAGTCGCCTTTATTTTGCACAACTTTGCTTCAATTTAACTTCCACTGCATCTCTTACCGTTCACGAGCTTCCAATGGTAAGTGCCGAATTTGTAACACCCATATTTGAAATTGGCTAATATTTTATATTCGAATTAAACCCGGGAGAAAAAAATTAATAACTTTTTGTGTCTTTTCAGTTACTGGACACCCTCCCGGTGTGCCAAGATTTTAATCATGGCCTTTGTACCCGGCCTGCCTGCAAATTTGTACATCTACAGGAAGGTAAGTTTGTTTTAAGTAAATAATCATTGTACAGGGTGATCCAACCAGGACATTACTGACTATATTGATTTTTAATAAAATACAGGGAAACTTCAACATATAGTCATGATTGGATGACCCTGTGCAAAACTATCAAAACTTACGCATAAAATGTCAGTTTTAAACCGTTTCTTTAAAATAGTATATATACAAAATTTCTAATATTTCACTGGTAGACTTGCTTGCTAGGTGTTGTTTTTACCTTCAAATTACTACTGCAACATTTCTTTTTGATTGGACGTGTTTGGGTTTGTTCGTATTTATCAGATTATCGGAATAATTATTTTTTTTAGGAGAGGGCGTGGAAGTGAATGACCATCGGGTGGCGGTATGCAGAGATGCCGCCAAGGGCCAGTGTTGCCGATCCGCTTGTAAATACTACCACATCCCCGTCGCGATACCGCCAGCTTCTGTCATGGCTGCCTTGTCCTCCTACCTGCAGTAGCGACAACGACATACACCGAAACCTTATTTATCACATGTTTATATATTATATAGACGTTTTTATTATACATTATATACCTATTGGTCATTTAATGACAAAAAAATTTTGTTTTGTATTGATAATTAGATTTCGTTTCAACCTAGCGTAGTTATTTTTAAGATTTGTGAGTGACTGAATGTGAGAATCCTGTTTTTTCTCTGTTAGACATCAAAATGTTGACCCTAAAATTGTAAAAACAAACATACTTGAAAGGATACTTTGCGAATTTTATAACACAAATAAATTTTTTACTAAAGGAGTGTCATACTTTCTTCAGTTGTAAGAAGTTATAATTTCGGCTTCTTAAGCATCATACGTTTATATATTGGTAGGAATATAATTTCAACCCAGTATTTAAAAGAAATAAAATTTAAGAAACGCACACTTTACAAAATGCAATGGCATCAATCACATGTAAAGAAAATGGTCATCATAAGATTTTGATAAAATTTTAGGCTTAATAACTTTTTTATTATTATTTCGGCATTAGTAATTTTTATAGAGAACTGTAGGTACAACTGTCAATTTTAACGTGTCTTTTAGAAATTTTAAGTAACATTGGACATTATCCGAGGATAATCAAAATATTGTTTTTAGCTAATTTCTAAACACCCATGCTGTAAAACTATTTAAGTTTTCATTGATGATTTTGGTTATCAATAATTTAAATTTTCCCTAATAATTTTATTAATGTTGTATTTAACAATTTTTACTTAAATATGCGTATTAAATGAAATATGCCCTATTATTTAAAAACAAACATTTTAACTTAAAGATGTCTCGATGCTTTATTTTGCCTCCTCTAGCCCTAAGTACTCCTTATATACTGGGTGTTTGGAAATTAGATTAAACACAACATTTCAATTATCCTTTTATTATATGTCAAATAACCAATGTTACTTAAAATTTGTAGAAGGCATGTTGAACCTGATAGTTGTCCCTGCAATTCTCTAGAACTAATAATTAATATTGGATTAAAAATAAAGAAGTTATAAGCCCAAAACTTTATCAAAATTTGTAATGACCGTTTTCTTTGTACGTGAATTTGTATCGTTATATTATATGATTAAATGTGCAATCCATAGCAAAAAATAAAATTCTTAAGTTTTTTTTTATATGCCTATTGGTTCTTTTAAGTATGTTTGTTGTCATGTGGTCCCATCTAAAGGTCTCTCTGATGTCATATAGGTGTAAAACCACTCCAATTTTATAATATGGTATAAGTTTAGGCGAATAAGACTCCGACAGTGGGCAATTCATGTTTATTGTCTAAACAGGGAGATATCTGGAATGTTCCCATTTGTTCCAAAGTGATTTTTGTCACTGTGTTATTAATTGTTTTAATTTCAATCATGAAAGTTTTAGTTCTTAAGATGCCATGCCAGTTTTTATTAGAATTTAGTCAATATGGCGTTAAAAAATTCCTTTTCAGGTGACCTACGGCTACTGGCATGCCTCTAAATATTAAAATGATGATATTTTTTTTGTATAATTGCTGTGATTTTAAAAGTGTTGGATGTTACACAATAGTGACATATTATTCTAAAATATTAACGATAGTTTTTACAGCCCCAAGGTCATTAAATCAAGCACACGTTGAGTACACCTTTATACTGTTCCTATATAAGAAACTTGGCCCTTTCCAAGGTATTCGTTCGAGTTTGTTATATTTTTACAACGAATAAGGTAACAATTAAGAGAGCTTTAAATTTTTTAAATTTCTATACGAAATATTCAAGAAATGTTGGGATATCCCGAATATTTTTGTAGTATTGGAAGTAATACGGTATACATATGTCACAATTAAAGTTGCAACCATATGAGCAAAAACTGTATTGTTCGATTTAGGTAACACCATAAGTTTTTGCTTCAATAAAGATCAAAAATAGGATTTTGCAGCTTTTGTTAAGTTGTTAACTGAAAATAGATATTAACCAAAAATAGATAGGAAACAAAACTTAGCATAACTGATTGCAACTTGGCATGTGGATATAAAATTATATTACAAACAACTTTTCCAAATGAATTTTTTAAAAATTCGATCAATAAATGGTAAAATTCGATCAACTTATGGTAAATTTAAATTATACGAACAATACATTTTTTCCCCATATGGTTACAACTTTAATGTTGATACTGTATACTTTTACCAATAAATTTCTTTGTCTGTGTGAACTAAAATAGGTTGTGATGCAAATAGTTTTTCATGTGATGGTGTCATGAATAGTTAAGGAGCAAATACTGCTAGAAATTATAATATCGTCTTACAAAACAATTAGAATAAAGATCCTGTTGGTAACAAAGCTATATCCTTACGCTTCTTGAATATTGTCCAAAATTTAGCTGTGAAGTTAAACCTAAACTAAGTACACTAAATAAGAAAAACACAAAAAAAGTTTCTATATTTATTCCCCAGTATAATAAAATATACCTACACTGTGAATCAAATTAAAACAGCCCGTTTCTTTAACCTATTTATTTAAAATAATTTCAGGATATTTCTACGAAGAACAATAAATGTTGTAAACAAATTATAATTGCTTCTATACAGGGTCATGCAATAGTGTGTCAGTCTTCCATAGCTCCTATACAAATTAACTTAGGAATTTCATTCATATGCTGATTTATACATTATAGGGTGCATTTCAGGAAAATATTTTTAAATATACAGGTAGTAGTTTAAGAGTAATAAATTAAAAATAAAAAAAAAAGTTTTGGATTCTTAGAAAAAAATCCAAAAAAAACTACCTAAAATAACTTTTTTAATCAAGGCATTGGGTGAAATTTAAGGCAAGAGGTCTAGAGATACTGTGAATATAATAGCGTTTATCTATTTTATACAGGGTCTTCATAATTAGGTTTCAAACACGACAAAATTCAAAATAATTTTTCTCTAGATTTTCAAATGGAACACCCTGTATATTATTTGGCTATTGGATGTAGAATTCATACGCATTCTTTTTTTATAATGGAAGCATATAAGTTATTTCCAGCCGTTTTCGAAGTAATTGCAAATTTCATAAATTATGTTGTTTAAATACAGTTTTCATTATTAATGAAAACTAAGCATAGGCGATTAGATTAAGAATTATAAACTACAGTAAATGTTCAAAATGCGTACCATGTTGATCTGAGCACAAGTTAATACGCTCTTCACATGATCTATTAGGCATTTTGAACATTTACTGTAGTTTATAATTATTAATCTAGTCGCCTATGCTTAATTTTCATAATAAAAACTATATTTAAACAACATAATTTATGAAATTTGCAATTATTTCGAAAATGGCTGGAAATAACTTATATGCTTCCATTACAAAAAAAGAATGCGTATGAATTCTACATCTAATAGCCAAATAATATACAGGGTGTTCCATTTGAAAATCTGGAGAAAAATTATTTTGAAATGTGTCGTGTTTGAAAACTAATTATGAACACCCCATATAAAATAGATAAACGCTATTATATTCACAGTATCGCTAGATCTCTTGTCTTAAATTCCACCCAATGTCTTGGTTAAAAAAGTTATTTTAGGTAGTTTTTTTGAATTTTTTTCTAAGACTCCAAAACTTTTTTTTTTAATTTTTAATTTATTACTCTTAAATCACATAACCAAATGAAATACAACTTTAAGCATTTGTAAAGAACACTAATACGAACGTATTTATGTAATAAAATACTGGGTGTCCCATTTTAAAAAAGACAGAATTATGTTACCACACATTTTTGGGCCACCCTGTATATTTAGAAATATTTTCCTGAAATGCACCCTATAATACAGTATAAATCGGCATATTAAAAATTCCTAAGATAATTCGTATAGGAGCTATGGAAGCCTGACACACTATTGCAGGACCCTGTATATGCCATTCTCTGACAATACCAACATAATAATATTATCGTAACGTTCTAAAAAGCAGTGTTTAAGTAAAAAAAGTTTAATATTCTGACTACACACTGTTGATCTAAACTCCAGTTTCTCGTAGAAATATCCAAAAATTAATAAATTCGGATCGAAAATAAAATAGTTTTAAATAACGGGTCGCGTTACTTTAGCACATAGCGTATATTAAAAAACTGTAATATTACCCTATACTTAATGATATTTACATTAATCACCTTTGAAGACTGAAAGCAAACACGCCGGCTTGGAAAATGGTGTCAGGTGTGGGGTGCGGTTGATTTAATGGATCGTGGTTCTAGCGACGTAAGTCCTGTTTAGACTCGGTTTTTGCATCTCTAGTTATTCAGAAAAATAACTGTTTGATAACAGTTTCTGAAATCTTGATCTGGCTAATATAGAATTGTCCATTTTTATTATAACGTGACTGTACAAGCAAAGTCGACTTTTTTCTATTATTGATTGATATACAGTATGTGTGAAAATATTGACGACATATGGAAAACCTTAAGACGATATTATTTGGTCAATAAATCAAAATGTCACAGCACATTTGAACAAAAAAAGGTTTAAAAACACTAAATATGTTTTAAAAAACAAACCTCATTAGCATTAGTAGTTTAATGTACGTAATCTAAAATGCATTTTGTCTGTATTATTAACTTGAGATGTAAAAACGGGACCTAACCTACGGTTTAGGTAATATGCTTCTAGCAAATTGTCAAGCCAGACATTTAATATTGAACAAATAAAGGATTTCCGGTAAATTTATATTAGAAGCAATAATAATTAATTGAACATTATGTTCTGGACGTAATTACTTTGTCATTTGAGGATTAATTTATTGTCGGATTTAACCTGAGTAATATAATCTAATAACCAGAAATGTTATAATGAAGTTTGCACAGTCGTCATTAATTTGGAATCGATGGAAAATTATATTTGGTTAAGTTAATCATTTTTTTTATTAAACTATTTGTGTTCTTTGGAAATGGAATAATCACCATTCAAATTAAGAAGCCCAAGAAAAATATTTAGGACATTTAAATTTTATATAAACCGCCAGAAGCATATTATCTAAATAACCCTATTAACCGCCTGAAAGGTTTCAACTTTTAGTGTAAGAAAAGTAACTGCGTCCCAAACAGCACAAGACATTTAGGAAATATTATAAATTGAAACTAACTAATTTAAAGCCTATTTTTGCGTATTTTAAGTCGAGAACAATCAACAAAATGTTAACAAGAAATATCTTCCAAAATGTTACGTGGATTTTAAAATTTCTTATTCTGTTTGGGATTCGAACCTCGGGCTAATTGGTCTAGTCAAACTCTTGGGTGTGCGTGATGATAACTCGATATCTCCCAATCAAGTGCCACAATTTAAAAGCATTGACGGTAAAATAATTGAAAAATGTTCCTGATAAGCATTTAGAACCTTATTCCACGTTGCTTGACGTTGATCTGGTATTAAAGGGTGAGAGGTACTCCGATTGTGATATCGGGTAGTCTGAGTGAATGTCGAAAGTGATATTTATGTTACTTTGCAAAGGTATTTCACGATTCTTTTGGTTCTCTTTTAAATCAAACATAGAATTTCACTGACTTGATTACATGCTAAATTGGGGAGGTTCGCTTCTTCTTTTGTTCACTTAGGTTCTGGAAAACATGGAATATACATACATCAGTGATACATCGTCGAGTTCAACATAAAAAAGTCCATGTAATTTTTGAGGTGGCTGAATATCGGCCCCTATACGTTTTACAGAAAAATCTGTTAACAATATGCCATAAAAGTAATGCAAAAAATCAAATGCGCTCTTTAATCAAAAATTCAGAGTAACAGGAAGAGACACAAATATATTTAATATTGATATAATTTTTATCTCCAACGTTTCTAGTAGCTATATCCCCTGATCTCGCATGTGATATGGGTCTGCTCTTCTATATGCGACCCTGTGAAATCAAATAATTATATAAGAATATATTGGAATACCAAAGGAGTTTGATATACGTCTGCAAATTTTTGTATATATAGGTCAGACTCGCATGAGGGAGTTACTTTATTCGTCTTAAATAGTGTTCTAAAAAGTTTACTAGGTCTAACAAATTATTGTAGCAAACTTGTTACATTTGTATTGTATATTATACAAAATTCAACACACATCCATAAACAAAATAATAGCATTTTTGTCTAAAAAAAAATACTTCTGAGAGAAAATACTCCATAAATGTATATTTATGTATTTTTGTCTGTGCAACATACGTTTTCAGTATCAACCAATTTGATTCATGGGCTTCATTATTTTCACACAAACGTGACTTTATTATACAGCGTAAGGTTTCTAAAGCGATACCAGGAGATATCTTAGGAACGATTTAAAATAAATCAAAAACTGAAAAAAAAAAGTTGAAATGTCAAAATTCTCAGTCAACTTCTGTTTATTAATTTTTTTAAATCAAAAAAAATTGTACACACCGATTATTGTTTGGCACACTAGTCTGAAACAGTGACATTAACGTGGGCAGAACATAAAAACCTAAAAGGCCAAGTTGTCTTATTAAATTTACTAAACAATTTTCATTCGTATTGATAGTAAAATACCGAATTTAAATTGTACTAAACTAATATATATTTTATATTCCTAATAATTTTTTTATTGCAAAATTATCAATAATGGATATTATGTAGAATTAGATTCATGATGTATATTTACTTAAATTGTACACCTCAGCAACAGTTCACCGTCGAAAGTGACAATACCGGTGCCTCATTGGTCAACACCGGAGGAAAAAGATATCATGTGCACACTGTAATTAAACCTTTTTTGAGATGTCATAAAACTTACCCACTAAAATTTGTCTTGATAATAAAATTAGTTGGTTATCTTCCAACCTAACTTAAACAGCGAATTAAAGAAGACATACGTCTATTTATAAATCAAAGTTAGATCTGATGACGCCCAGGTAAGGAAGAAACATACGTCGCCCTGACGATGTTCTTCTAAATAAATGCTGTTTCGACATAATATATACATACATATGCATTTATGGGAGTTATAAATATATTTTTAAATTCCAATTTAGACAAAGATTCTAATATATTCTTTCCCTTTAATACCATGATATAGAGTGAGAGCTTCCACGTCGTAGCACGGGTCTCAGCTTTGCTTGTAGTGCGCGCATTGTTTGCTGGGTTAGCCTCTCCGTTGGGTTGCGCCTTGAGTGCCTCGCGCCTCAAATTCCCTATCCCCGCGTATTTAGGGGCAAAAAGGTGACGACATAATCCTGGGCTCCGTTATATTTCCCCCGCTGGTTTTACAGAAACTATTAGGTACTACTTGCATGCGTTTATTGTTTTGAATTTTTTATTTTCCCGGTTGCACAAAGTAGTGTTTTAGTTTAAAATCAGAGCTGTTCGTCTACTGCTTCCTAGAATATAAAATAATCGAGTACCGTGCGCCATACTCGTGATATTATACCAAAGTCATAATTTAATATGTAATTTCCATCGACTATTCAAATAAATCAAATGATCTCCTGAATTTGCGATAAGCAAATTGAAATCCTATAAAATGCTTATTATGTGCTTTTACTTGACAAAGAAAAAAAATTAAATAACTCGTTTACCTGCTACCAACTATCAGTCAGTGTCAAGTTTTTAGATTTCACTTAGCCTTATTAGATCTAATTTAAATTTTATTTCTTGATATAAGATCTATCACTAAATTTAATGTGTTTCTTATCCAGATATGCATCTCCCATCAAACAGATCAAAGCTCTCAAAACATTTCTATACTAAAGAAAGTGCTTCTCAATATGTTGCTACCATGTTACCAATCTTCTGAGAATTTGCAGGTTATTTCATACTTGAAGCTCCTGTCACATGTGTTTATTAAGAATACATTGAGAAACCGATCTTAATCTGCTATGGAGCATTCTGCTTCTCAAATAGAGCTTCCAAATTAACTAAAAAATTTTAAACTAAATCCGTATATTTAAGTAATTTTGTAGAGCGCTTTATATCAGATATCATAATTAGATTTTAAAATGCGACCATACCGTCCAAAACTTATGACAATTGCACAGATTCGTAAAGCAATGAAAATAAAATTTCGCGTATGCTAACTCAGGATTGTGTCGCACTGTCTTTGCCCATTTAGGGTGATTTAGCCCAAACTGTCGCTTTATTAATTTGAAACCTTCATACATTTAGGTTCGATTTTATTTACGTTCCAAAAAATCCCTATAAAAATAACTATGACAATCAATGGTTCACAAACTCCGTATTGTATAATGTAGTCTTGTAGCCACTGTCAGAAGCTTTTTTAAATTGTGATACAGTTATCTTTAGGTTTTAAAGGGTGTTTTTGGGACGTATATTTAAATAATAGTGTTTAAATTTAGGTTTTAACATATTACTTTTCACAACTAACTGTTCTGCGAAATGTCTAAATAACCGTTAGAGGTGCAACACTGCTATTTGGTTTACTAAAACACAAAATAAGAAATAGTAATATTTATAAGTTGAGGAGTAAACACCGTAAAATGATCACAACTTTAAAAAAATTTACAACAAAATGTTCTAAAATTAAAATTACCCAACTCGGACCTTAAAGTTTTTTTTATTTTGCAGATAAAACGAAAATTGGGACGACATAAAACAAATAGTATAAAATCCTTATGATACTTGTTTTGTAATATACTATTATACAGTGTCATCATTAGAGTTGGAACCATACGTGGAAAAATTTCATTGTGCGATTTAGATGAAATTTGGGTCCACCATAAAACTATTAAAATAAATAGGACCCAGCGGCTTTTGTTAACTGTCAAATTTGACATTTTCTCCACAACATATCGAAAAAATGGCATTTATTGATCGAATTTGCAAAAATGTTATTTGGAAAAGTTTGGACAAGTTTTATTCCCAAATGCCAAATTTGAATCAGTAATAATTAATAATTTATAGTTAGATAATTTTTGGTTTCTGTCTATTTTTGGCCAATATCTATTTTCATTGAAAACTGAAGTCGACTCTACCTCCGTAAATCTATTTATTTATACAATACTCATCATCTAATTTCATTCGTTATACCAACAATTCTTCGAAAATGTTAATTTTCTTTGAATAATTAAATTCCAGTTTAAAAATGTGTGGACCAAACTCCTTATTATGTTAAAGATTTAACTAACAAAGAGAAGAGTCTTATTTTTTAAGTAATAAATAATAGTTCTAATAGTTGCAAAAATGGTAATATTAGAATAAAAGTGTCGTTGTTTATAATTAAGGCGTTATTTCATCTCATCTCAGCCAAAAATAGATCGGAAACAAAAATTATCATAAGCGATTCAAATTTGATATGCGGGCATAAAATTACAATACAAACGACTTTTTCAAATACATTTTTTTTTAAATTCGATCAATAAATGGCATTTTGCGAAATTTTGTGGAACGAATGTCAGATTTGACAGTTAATGAAAGCCGCACATTCCCATTTAATTACGTAATTTTTAGTCTTATTGAAGCAAAAATTTATGGTAAATTTGCATTATACATAAATCGAAAAATAATTTTTTTCTCCAAAGGGTTCCAACTTTAATGGGGACACTGTATATTCCAATTTGTTTAATATGCTAAAAAGACCTCTGGAACATGCTTTTTTAACTAATACCTTAACAACCTGGATGGAAGCTGAAGTAGCAAGCATTATTCCTATACAATTTTAATATTTTTATTTTTACTTGATAAGATATTCCTACATATTATAAGAACTAAACAGATCTATTTTAGAAGTATGATTAGTATCATAAGCATACACAGTTACTGTTTTAACCAATTTCTGGTATATTTTATTTTTATGTTTAACCGGTGACTCCACTGTGATAACTATAAATATTTTATTTTACTAATAATAATGTTACACGTTAATATCTGTGGTTTTAGATTAATTAATTATCGACACGTTTGGCTTACATCATCCTGTACTGACTTCTACATTCCTAAATTCTAGATAACCCCCCTAGATATATTTAACAGTTCGATTTAAGGAAAAATATCTTAAGAATTAATACTAATAGGTTTTTAAATAATATTAATATTAAACCTAGCGTACTAAAAATAACAATAGTTAAAAAGCAAGCAAAGTAATTTATAGCTGGGCCTGTAGAAGTCGGTATTAATATAAGAAATAACAGTTAAGTAGTATTAATCTCCCATTGCTATATTATTATGATTATTATAGTCCATAGTTAGCTTAGAATAATTTTTCTTAACATGTATTGTTATATTATCTTGCATGTATCCCTAGTTCGAACATTTATATCTATTCTATATTTATATAGCGAATAGATGTAGCTTCTATCCCTAGCGATATTCATTTACTGCATGACAATGCTTCGACCATTATTTTCTTCTTAAATTTAACTCCCCAAGCTTTATTCTTTCCGCTTTGCTTCGTTCTTCTTAATAACCCTGATGATAAGATCATGACAATTGTTTTTATTTCTTGTTTTTCGTTTTTTAATTTGTTTTATATAAAAATTACCGTTTGGCTTCCATTTTAGTACCAAATAAGAAAATTTGTGATTTTTACATTTTAATTCTCTCATTTTTATTTTTAAAGTTTGTAATTTTTATTGTACAGTTGTTGTTGATGACAGGTAGAGAAGTTTTTAAATTATCATAAGTAGATCTTGAACAAGAAAGTCCTTTTGTAATGTCGCTTGATTTTATTGTAAATTCATCTAATTCGTATTTAATATTTGCTTCCAACTTAAATCATCAATCAATCAATCAATCAATTAAAATTAAATAATATTGTATAAGAACCCTTATAGACAGAACAATGATAGAAGCATTAAAATGAAGCTGTTATTAAAATGAAAGATATTTGTGGTTAGCGTAAAATTTACTTACAATTTCCTCGCTCTTTCAGCCTTTTAGTCAGCCATCATCAGGGTTAAAGTGTAGTCCAAGTAATCCAAGGTGGGACATATTATTATCGAAACATTAATTGATTACTACTATTAATAAACAGAAGTCACTATCTCAAAGAACAGTTTTTAAACGGTTACATGTTTTGCCCTTACATGGGGATCATCAGACCTAAAAATACTTTATCTTATAATTTCTTTACAAACCTGACACTTACGAACAAACTCAACACAACAACCCCATGATTTGTTATTGAATTATTGGATTAATAAATTATTAGGGTTCTTTTTATGAAATGAAACATATTCTTAGCTCGTAAGGGTGAGACATTTAACCGTTTGAGATTAAATATGTTTTTGTGACATCGTAACTTTGTGTTTTCTATTAGTTAATTTAAAAGTGAAATATATTACCTACCGATCAATAGTGCGATAGCGCTTAGCAAATGTATTTCAAATTTATGCAAACTACAAATATTTTTCTTATTTGAAAAAATGTGTTAAAAATTAATTGTTTTAGCGTCCAACACTGGCCAATAATCTTTTAATTAAGGAATTTACAGCAGCAAATATTAAATGCGATATAACAGTAAAAATAGTCAGCACAAGATCTAACGCTATTTAAGAATACCTACATTTTGCTTCGTTTCTGGCTATGCCTTTATGCCTTAGCTTCGCTAACAGAGCATAGACTACCACTCTGTTCAAATAGTTTTGTTTTTGTTATATATTTATATTTGTAAAGGCCCGTCAGTTGCCCGGAAAATTAAATAGATTTAGTTTAAAAATTAATTATATTTTTATATGTTTATCTGTTTTGTTAAAGATTTTATATTTTTCATTTTTTGTTGTTGTATTTTTGGTAACTGACTAAGGCGAGTTGGTGAGATTTCTTATTCTTAAAATAAGCAGCGACCTAAGTAGATATATAGGTCTTAACCTAGTTGTTGTTATTGATATATTTTTAGGACAACTAAAATTTTCTGAAATAAATAAACAGAGTGATTCTAATGTGAGCCACATGAAAAAAAGGACTTTTTACCCCTTTCTCTTTAAATATAACGTAATTGTAAAGTAACTACTGTGTAAATATAGTGGCTCATTATTTTTTCATTTTATCAACAACAATTTTGTGATATTTTTAGTAATGGTTGTTATTTAAGTCACATCACGAAGCAAACAATTAGCTGTTTGCAACAACTGCTGAAGAATGGATGCGTAACTGTTATAAAAAGTACTCCATTTTTCAGTAGCACCGTTAAGTGGATGCCGATGAACCTATTGCCCCCATTTGTTTACAGTTCGATTACGCACGCGGCGTATAATTGTTGTTTAATATTTGAATCTTTTTGGTAAACTGTAACTTCTACAATAGTTATTTTTGAATAATATTAGCGACTGAATTTAATGAAACCACCCATTGTTGTCACAACAACAAGCAGGTTAAAAGGAGGGGGAGGGGGTCGTCCGTTATTTTGGTTGGTTTGGTTGTTATGTAACGAAATGATGAGTGCAAGAAATGAATACTAAGAATTGATTGACTCGTCCGTTACTTTGTGACAATACGTTTTAAATATATAATATGAAGCTAAAGTGTACGTTGTTATTTGTTACTATATTAAAAGGGTTTGACGTTACTGCCATTTTGTAGTATAACTACATCTTCAAGACGCTCACACGAGAGTGAACCCAATCCCACAGATATAGTTATACCACGAAACGGCCGTAACGCCAAATCCTTTCAATATAGTGACAAATAACAAAGTAAACTTTAGTTTAATTTTATATACTTAAATGAATACTGTTGTTAGTTACTCCAGAGGATCTCTAACAGTAAGCAAAACAAGAAAACAAGAGATGAAATAACGGACTGCCAGTGATGATAAATCTTAAGACCCTAAAGTCAGTCGATTAGAAGAATCATAAATATTACTTTCTAAGGGTTTTACTTACACAACTTTTTATTACCGTGCATTTTAAGTTGTCTTTACAATGTGGGCAAATCGTTTTAGGCCATTTAATTTTAGGAATTTATCTACAATAATCCTGGAGAAAAGGCGAGGTCGTTCAGCAATACGGAAGGACCTAAAAAAACTTAACAGATTATTTTTTGAGAAATATAAATTTTATGATTGTATAATAAATAAATATAATATAAATATATTTACTTAATTGTCATTAAAAAATGCCTGTAAAATATAATAAGAGTGTATGCATGTTATTTAGGACACGAACTCGATGTATTGGCCCGTTTCTTCCTTATTGTTGAATTCATGGCATGCATATAAGAAAATTTTTATTTGAAACTACTTATTGTGGAAAATAAACTTGCTTAACATTTCGAGGCAAGTATTGATATTAAAGTTATCTATTCTTGTAAATTCGTGTATAAAAAATTATTATTTTTGCTTATAACTTGCTAAGTATACTGTTAATAAAAAAAATTAAAATTTTCTTACATGCCTGACTTGGTTTAGATGGTAGTGAACTAATTTGATAAAGTGTGCGATTATGAATTTTTAAGGATGTTGCCGACCACCCTTGCCTTCAATATTTGGTCAGGATTTGTGTTATATTAATTTTGTGCCATAATTTCGATAAATTCACTGTTTTTACTTCCTGTCCAGCTAAAATACTTGTAGAATCTGTTTCGAGAGACGTTCAAACATCTTTTGCAGAATCAGTTTCCCGCCAGTTTCAAACTCACCAATAGATTTTTTTTAACAGCTACAAGGCGACCAAATATTTTACAATTTTTTAGCTGAGCGGATGGATTAATATCACTCCTTAGAAGATTTTATCAAAATTTATTAGGTTATTGATCGTACTTGTCTTTATAGAATTTCGTAATATTGTAGTCAAACATTTTGTCAAGTTTCCATGTTCACATTATGTCTTATAGACATGATTATTGATATAATATTGTTTATTAATTATTAATATGTATAAGAATAAACTAATGATGTGATGATGATCAGTAGATCATACAACAAGGGGCTTTTAGGCCCTCATTTTCTGAATATAGTAGAGATAATAAACCATTATGTGAAAATTTTATAAGATTTTTATTTGCCCAAACTTAAATTCTAAAATCTTTGCTAGGAAGTTAGTAATCCCCAAAAGCCTGTATTCGCAAATTATATAGGAACTGATTAGATGTAGAGGGTGTCTATTTTTAGGTGACTTTACGGGGTATCTCCGTTATTAGTAAAGATAGGAAGATGCGGTTTTCGCCATACTGTGCTTCTTTTTTGTGGAACAAAAAATACCCCAATTAGATTTTTTCTATTATAGAGGCAATCGAGTCCCCAAAAAAAACATCGCTGAAAAAACGTAGCTAATATGTTACTTTAAAAAACTGATTTTTTTTTTGAAGTAGTCCATCTCGAAGTGGAGTGAAGTTATAGTGAGGTAAAGAAACTCATAATCTGCCCCACTAGTTTAATAACAAAATCAAATCAAATCAAATGTTTCTAAGGTTCAAACCTTCATCTTCAGTGGAAAATACAAGAACATTAGGAGAAACGAATGACATTGATTTAAACTGAGCAAAGCTGAAAAAAGAAAAAAATCCATTTATAAATTATGAAAATTAATTAACGTCAACTTTAAAAAAAATATAAAAAATCGAATGCATTACTTGATTTTATTTCTAATTCTAAATTTGATATAAAATTCCAGCATTTTATGAAGATCTCGCATCTTGGCACGTGGCTCAAAGAATCTTGTGGTGATCGTGGTCTTGGAACCATTATAAATGGATTTTTTCTTTTTCCTGCTTTGCTCAGTTTAAATCAATGTCATGAGTTTCTCCTAATGTTCTTGTTTGAACCTTCGAAACATGTATGGTTTTGGATTTTGTTATTAAAAACTAGTGGAGCAGATTATGAAAACTGATTTTGTCGTTTCGGTTTCAAACTTAAAATTATCCATCGTTTAAGTACCACTTTCTATGTAAATGGCAAATGCAATAATTAGGACGGAAACGCTTATAAACTATTTATGACATTGACAATATAATTAAGTAGTCGTTGAAACGAAGTATACCTACATACACTACGCCAATTAATTATTATTGATTATTCAAAAATTCACGTCCTAATTAATAAGCTGTTATTTCATTAATAATGAACCAATTTTAATAATTTTTGTTTCAACTGATAGAACATAGATTCTAGATCTGGAGTTTAGGCCAGAGCAGTTTACGTCCTGCTACGTCTAATTGTGCGGGGTACTGCATAAAATCTAGATGCATGTAAATTTCGTAAAATTTAATTTTGACGTATCTTTTTTTTTTAACTAAACCAATTAGAGCCAATTTTATAAAGTGTGTTTAAATCGCACTGTACGGTTTAAATCTCAAATTATTGAAAACGGTGATTTTATAAACCAGGATTACCAGCGAGGCTCGACTTAAGAGCAACCATCCTGGTAATAAGTTAATCGGTAGAAAGAGTACCGCTTAAACTCAAAAATACGATTTAAGACACAGGACAAAGTATTATAACCCTAATATTTGAGTTTGCTTTTTATTGTGTCTGGTTGCAACAATTATTTTAATAATGGATATGTTTTAAATTTTTGATGAGTTATTAATGGACACGAAGATGATTTTGTAAATATTATTGACCTAGGCGGGTTTGTTCGGATACAGAATATTTCGGATACGCCCCAATTGCATAACGGTTTTTGCAAAGCTTCAAAAAAAATTCTGTGGGACAATTTTTAGGCCTCCAAAATCATTTTTAAAGCGTCCAACAAACCGGTGAGTATATACAATATCTACAATATTTAGTTATAAGTGCCGATTTCTTCATGTCGCCGGACTTACGCAGCCTACTCTTACTCTGTGAAAAATATAACCCTCTATTATAAAATTGTCATAATTTAACTGATTATTCTTCCGTTTAAAGTATTAATTTAAATTCAAGACTTTCTCACTTTATAAAATTGGGTCTTATAAATATATCTGGGTTATGCACTGACCCAAAAGAATCGCCTAGCCCCTAGAGACAACAAAAAAAAAGCTTCTCACACAGTATATTGGTGAGAAAACATATCGTAAACAATCTCAACCTATCTCTTTCGGATTTTGCTAAATTAAACATAAAAATCATTCCAACAAATAAAGTATGATGACATTTATCAAATTAATCCTAATTTTGTTAATAAAAGACAAAAACGTGGTATTTTTAAACCCTTATTTGGTTCTTTTATAAAATGCATTACAGATAATCTTGATCAAACAAACTAAAGAATTACCAAAATAAGCTTAAAACTCAAATTACTCTTATGGAGAAACAAGTATATTCCAAAATACAGAGTTTTGCCTAATTATCTGTTCATTTACTAAATTTTAATAATTGAAAAATGTTCAAGGGAATGATTACTTGTTATAACAACCAAAAGGACTTACACTCCCTTAAGGGGGTGATTGTGTGATTAATCATGATAAATATTTAAAAATTACTGAAAAATTAAATTCAGGCTAACACCTTAGTTTTGTATGGAAGGCAAATAAATCTACATGGCTCGTATTTTTATATTTTATTTTGTAACAATTATTTTATCAAAATATTAACATTACGATCTTGCTTCGTGTGAAAATGTTGAGAGTTCTTTTTGGCAAGGCTATTTCTAAAGGTCTTTTATAAAAAAAAAATAGGACATTACAGTAACTATATACAAAGTCTTTTAAATTAAAACCTCCTTAATTTAATAAATAATTTATTTCCTAACTGAGAAACCGTCTCCCGTGGGATCCAGGATCCATGGATAGTTGTTGGGACATTCCATACACGTGAATAAACGAAGAGTCTCCCCAGGGAGTTCCCTGGTGTTCAAAGCGCATGAGTTGGGAAGGGAGCAGAAGGGTTGACCCTTTACATCACATTTCTCTTTCCATTCTTGGAAATCACGCAGAGCGTTAAGTTCTGTTGGGTTCTGCATCCATTGAACTACTTGTAAATTGGTTACAAAGTACACGTCATTTCTTGCCAACATTTCTTCAATAAACTTAATGAGTTCTTCTCTGAATTCCTTCTTGCTTTTCAACCAGGATGCGTGGAAGTGTAGACCCAATGGAGCACGGTTGGTGTTGAAGTGACGGTTAAAGTTGTGTCTCAACAGACGAGCGAATTGGTCTCCGGTTTGAATATTAGAGCAAGAATCGACCATGTGACAACCAGGAAGCGATTCATCAAATGTAGGGTCATCACGTCTATCAAGTTCATTCATTACTATTTCCCAAACTGGATGAGATCTAGACGGACAGTTGTGAGCATTACCGTTACATTTATGCGGCATTCTGAAATATAACGTGTAAGGCCAGATAGGCACACGGTTTAAGGAAGCGGTGATGGAGGCATCATAAACGAAGAATTGATCGGCCATCATCTCGAACTGCTTGTTACCTCCGACTCTTAAGTACGGAGCACGCACACCAATAATTGAACCGTCAGTGATATTAGCAAAACGTTCGATAATCAATCTTCCTCCAGCCATTTCAGCTAACCAGTCGTCGTAACTTCCTCCACTCCAGTAGTTAGGATCTTCCTTGTGCGTAAGCGAGAAGACGGCAATCTCGTGCCCTTTTCTATGTAAATCTTGAACAGCAGAATAATTGGTGTATTTGTGAGAGACAAAGAATGTGCCTCTAATTTGGCATCCATTGGGATTGGTTCTTTGACCGTTAAAGATGTCTTCGTACAAGTCGATGTTGTCAACGTTAACAGCTCCGTTGAAAGTAATGGTGATCATTTGGGGTACATTTACTGGTTCTAAGGCGGCAGGGATTCTGGTTCCGTCCGCAGAGCAGAAACAATCGGGAAGAACGCATTGGGTGGGATCACAGTCTGGGGCTCTATTGGGATCTGTCTCTACAGCTTAAAAGAAAAAAATGATTTTAATGTTTGTAACAGAATGTTATTTGATGACAAAATTAAGAAGTGCCTATGTGACAAGTGGCACAGAGAAAAAAAATACGGTAATTCGCCAATAGCATCGGCTAGGAATCGTAGAACTTTTATACTTGCAGTACTTCTATTCTACTAATATATTCAAGGTTTAAGAGAAACTGTACATAAATTGTACAAAAAAGAATCTTTTTTGTAAATAAACAATAGATCTGCTGGAATTTTCTTTGGTTTATGTTCTACATAGAGCCGATTTATCAGAAACATTCTTTGTCTCTCACAAATACACCAAATAACCGAATTTATAAAACTTTGGACGAATTCTTCTATATCCCAGAAGTATAGTAGTGTTCATCCGGTAAAAAAAATACTTACAACAAGCATTCTCATCTGATTCGTCCTTGCAGTCGGGTTTTCCATTACAGAAAAGCTCCTTATCGATACATTCTCCATTTCCACAAGATAATTTTCCATCAGGACAAACGGGTTCGTCAGTTTTAAAAATGGGAAGTATTTTTCTTGGTTCTAAAATTTATAGGTAAATTTTTCGGTTAAAATCGGTTTAGATGTAAACATTACATTTCACTGTGGGTATCTGTACAGGTATTTTGTGTGGGTTTGTTTCAACAAAAATAATGCATAGTAAAATATGAATTTTAAATTTCAAAATCGAATTTTCTTTCGTCGATTGATTGGACTTACTTTGTACAGTCACAATTCAAAACAAAAAAGTAGTGGGTGTAGTGTACTTTTTAAATCAGAAGAAAATCATTAAAAAACATACACTATTCTTGCCATACACTGACTATGTGAACTATAAAATTTTACGGGAATAATTAACTTACTTTACGTATGCATTATTTTCGTTAGGCGCTGTATATCCGATTGGCGTTTTTTTTACATTATTTACACATTTACAAATCGAAATAGAAAGTAGACAATTAAGAGTAAGAAGGGTAAACATAAAGAAAATGAAAGTGACATTAAGATATCGAAAAGTGTTATTAATACATATCTACATGTATTAAGGAGAAAATTAAAGGTTAAGGTACATATATGAACATAACAGAAAAAAATACGAATAGAATACTAGGCTTATGTCAATATAATTACAGGGTGGTTATCTTAAAGTCGAAACTCAATTGTATTATTGTATATTATACAACGTGTCTAAGATAAGGAGGGCCAGTACAGGGATCTCGGAATCTAGAGGTAAAGTTGCGCATTTACGCGCCTAATAATATGCCGTTTAGAAAGTTTTAAAATTCCGAGTAGTTCCGGAGATATCCGGAAAAAGCGAAATTCTGAAAAATCGTTTGATTGTTTTCCTGGGTTTTTTCTAAAGTAAATTGCAATTTTACATTTCCACTTTTTCCTCTCTATCTAACAGCGTTAATTGTTTTGTAATCCGACGACTCGACTTCAAAGGGCCATTATCAACTTTCTTTTTTAAATACGGTCCTGTTTTTCTGATATTGGAATTTTAGAGCTTTTTTTCTTCCGAATGCAACGATGTATGACACATTGTGGTTTAATGACGTTTCGAGTGTTTTTTGAACAACATCAGGAAATTGTGGGATACGGGCCTGTATTTCTTCTAATTTTATAAATAATATCTCATAAGTAAGCTAATACAGGACCGTATTCCAAAATTTCCTGATGTTGTTCAGAAACCCTCGAAACGTCATTAAACCACAATGTGTCATACATCGTTGCATTCGGAAGAAAGAAAGCTGTCAAATTCCAATATCAGGAAAACAGGACCGTATTTAAAAAAATACGTCGTCGGATTACAAAACAATTAACGCTGTTAGATAGAGTGGAAAAAGTGGCAATGTAAAAGTGCAATTTACTTTAGAATTCGATCTCAAAAAAACCCAGGAAAACAATAAAACGATTTTTCAGAATTTCGGTTTTTTCCGGATATCTCCGGAACTACTCGGAATTTTAAAACTTTCTAAACGGCATATTATTAGGCATGTAAATGCGCAACTTTACCTCCATTTAGCCGACTTCGTATCTCTTACGGTTTCCGAGATCCCTGTACTGGCCCTCCTAACTGACCTTATCTTGGACACGTTGTAGAATAATTCCTGTTGATGCAAAGGTAATGTTATACAGGGTGTTACAAATTCGGCCTTCGCCATTAGCATTTCGGGAACGGTGAGAGATACGAACTCGGTTAAATTGGGGCAATGTTTGGAAAAATCTAAAATTTTGCGATTCGATTTTTAGTTTTTCCAGACTTTGTTCGAAAAGATATCCAAAAATAAATTCACTTTCTCATTGCTACTTTTCATTCTCCACAAGATGGCATCATCAAATTTTCCATTCGACGTTTCGCCTTTGGGTCACCATCATCAACTTAATTTCTTAAATACGGGCCTGAATTATTTTGTTTAAACTATGAAATAGGACCGAAATCTACGTTCAGTGGTATAGTGTTGTAGTGCTGATTTTCCGACGTTTTGTTCCTTAAATCTTCATTAAAATACTCCTAGTATACGTTCCTGTAATTTACATTTTTTTTAATTCGTTATAACGGAACGTACTGGGGGAAATTTAATGAAGATGGTCAATTTAAGGAACAAAACGTCGGAAAACCAGAAAGTGTTGTATACCACTGAATGTGTGATTTAAACAAAAAGATGCAGGCCGGTATTTAAAAAAATTAAGTTGATGATGGCGACCCAAAGACGAAACGTCCCATGAAAGATCTGAAAATGCCAATTTATAGAGAATAAAAAGTAGCAGAAAGTGAAATTTATTTTTCGACATCTCTTCCAACAAAGTTAGGAAAAAATAAAAACCGAAACGAAAAATTTCAGATTCTTCCAAATACCTTGAAAGCCCTAGTATTTATTTTGGAGTTTTTTGCGGCATATTATTGGGCCCATAATTACGTGACTTTGCCCAAATTTAACCGACTTCGAATCTCTTATAATTTCTGAAATCCCAATGGTGAAGGCGGAAAGTTATTTTAAAGACAAAAGCAACAGAGTCGATAAACCACACCTTTTAGGTGCAAAACCGGAATTAAAGTTTTTATTAGCAATAAAATCAATTTTTACAATGGAAGGGCAGCAATTGAGTTTTCTACTTTCAGTTATATGTTTTTTTTTTCTCCAAAAAAAAATTAAAATAATTTTCAGCACAATTAAAAAAAAAACAGATAAATAAAGAATCTTAATTTACGGACTGCTGTCTAAATTTAAGAAACCACCCTGTTCTTAGTAAAAATAATTCGAATAAAAATGAAAACAAGATAATTACGGTTTAGTGCAAATCAAAGGCATAACAGCATTACTTATTAGTGACAAATAATAATGATAAACTAGAGAAGAAGAAAGACAGAAAAATACAGCGTTGTATAAAATGAAGAACATAATGTGTTAAAAAAGTGAATGATAGTAAAGGAAGAATTGTGTGGGATGTATTTTTGAATCAAAAATGTGGACCGTCTCGTCATAAATATATCTAGTATCAAGTAAATATTTAATTAAATAAACTCCTGGACAAAATTAACGCAACATCATAAATTTGTCATATTTTTGATGCTATTTTTTTCTGAATTTATGATCCGATTTGAATGATTTTTTTTTGCATTGTAGGTTGGTTCCTTGACAATGTCATAGTAGACTATGGACTTTTTCTGACATTGCAAGCGATGTGTCAGCAGATGTTGTGTTTTAAAGTTACAAAGGTCAAATAAAATTCGCCATACTAATAAAAACTGTTCGGAAACTGCTTATTAAACGTTCATTTCGTATGCCCAGTTGCCCGACGCGTATTTTAATCTTGAAACCTACTTGAAAACATTTAACAATGAATGTGTTATATATTAAAATCTATAAAAACATGTTACGCTATAAAACGGTGTATCTCCTTTAATAACAGAGATAATGAAGTAAACCAAAAAAGAAAACGTTGGGGAAAGATGAACCTACCGTTTAATGTCAACTGCAATATGCTTCGGTTACTAATATACTCCACAGGGTGATACGAATTTTCGGGAAAAAAACATAGCATTTTAGTAAACCCATTATAAATCGAAAATTAAATTTTTATCATAAACAGCGAAAACTATGACATTGTCAAGGAACCAACCTACAACGCAAAAAAAATCATTCAAATCGGTTCATAAATTCAGAAAAAAAATAGCATAAGAAATATGGGAAATTTATGATGTTGCGTTAATTTTGTCCAGGATCTTTTTCTATAACCCCAAGGCACTCAAACGAGAGACACGAATTCGGGTCTACACATAATTTTACACATTCTACACATGATTTTCAGATGGCGCGTGCGCATCTCCTGGCACACTCGAGAGTCATGCATGAGCAATGTAAGCAGGATTAAACTAAACTGGCCAACAACGGATTTTTTAACCTCATTTTTAAAACGGTCTAGCTCGAAAGGAGCTCAACCGATTTGAAGGAAACTTTATTCCAATCGGTTGAGTTAAAAATGAGGGTAAAAAACCTGCTTTCCAATCTTTTTGTTGCCCACTTTATTTAAAAATAAATTTTAACATCGACGTTTCATTCATATAAAAGAATTATTGTACTCCTGATTTATTCAACGACATTTATTTCGTGACGGTCTCCATATGTTGAAACAACTGCATTTCTTCAAGGTGTAATATTTTGTTTCGTGTTCTATGTTCATGCGAAGTAAAGAAGTAACAATAAAATATAATAATTAATTCATATTGTTCCATGCAAGAATCGTGCATATTATGTATATTATATAACAATAAGAAATACATGCAAAAGTGGGTTTAGTAGATTTAATAATTACTACAAGCAGACCTAGATATTACCTACATACAAGAGAAGTACAGCATATATAAATTTTTAAAAAATCAACTAGATATAACTAATTTCTATAACAATGACTCAAGAGAAAAACTTACATATTGATATAGTTAATTTTAATATTCTTTTTGGGAATTTTTACTTGGAAAAAAGTTATATATTCCATTTTGTATTACCTATGTAGACATAACTCTTATAGACAAATTAAAATCACATAACTGATCATTGGTCATTTAAAAATGATTTGCTAGCAATAATAGCTACTCTAGTAAGTCTACTTGAATATGCTTACATTCTCTTATGAAAGTAACATGCAAAATACATAGAAATACAAGTACAAAGGCATGCAAAATAATAAAGTTTGTAGGTAGGTAGTAAGTTAATTTATTGGTTAGTTAGTGTACGAGCTGATATCTACTTTCTACTGCTTATTGTTGACAATTTCTACTATTTATTGTCATTGTGTGAAGCGATAAAAAAAATTTTGTCAAAAATTTGTGTCACAAGAAATAGATTTTCAAATAAAGATAGAAAAATTGTTAAAATAAACATTGACAATGAGTGTGTGACTTTCGATTAAGATGTTTTGTTTGCAGATAGTAAATGCTGCAACTAAAGAGGAATAAAGAAATGCAAATAGCCTAACAAATTATTTTATTTGCATCTAGAAAATAGTTTTCAATGTCCGGTGACACAGATTCTCATTTAATTTTCCAAAACCATTTTTGTCCAATTGTGGCTTGTTTGAGATTCCCAAAGTTGCTTTAAACACAAAATTTGTTTAGACAAAGCTTCAATGGTCGCATTCTTTTAGTCGGTACGGTAGCAGCGCATATACGTTTTAATTAAAAGACTTTTTAAAAAGTAGAATCGGATAAATAAAATTATATAACTTATTTCGCAGATTATGTGCACATTTTGGTAGAACAGTCACATATCTACAAGTTCGTTTTGAGAACCTTATTGTAGTAAAGATATATAAAATTTACATGACGACATAATTTGTAAATATAGCTATTATATTGTACTATAAAGGTATAATGAAAATCTTTTTTATATACCTCGTCATATCGTGGAACATAGGAAATCTCGTGTAATTTTTGAGGTGTATATAGGGTGTTGAAAAAAGGTCGGTACCTAGGAATAACTCCGGTGCATCGCATTGCAGCGGAAAATGTCTAGTGAAAAAGTTATTTGGTTTTGAAGGAGGAATAGTTTGCAATTTAAACCACCCACCACCCCCTCAATCCCCGCGGGTGGGGGTAAGTTAAGATTTTCAAATGGAACCCCATATTTTTTATTGGCGTATCGTGTTCTCCGACCAAAAATAAACATCTTTTTTCCGAAAATTGTTTTTATTTGGGCCCATCCTTCACCAATAATTACCATGAGAAAGACAAAATCAAAACCGTGCGAAAATCAAGTTTTATCCCGGAAATACTATTTTTCTCTGTCTTGTACTAAAAAATGCCCGTGGAAAAAATTGTTTGTATTCCACGGGCATTTTTTATTACAAGACAGAGAAAAAGAGTATTTCCGGGATAAAACTTTATTTTCGCACGGTCCTGATTTTGTCTTTCTCATGGTAATTATTGGTGAAGGATGGGCCCGAATAAAAAAAATGTTCGGACAAAAGATGTTTATTTTTGGTCGGAGAACACGATACGCCAATTAAAAATATGGGGTTCCATTTGAAAATCTTAACTTACCCCACCCGCGCCCGGGGCTTGAGGGGGTGGGGGATGGTTTAAATTGCAAACTATTCCTCCTTCAAAACCAAACAACTTTTTCCCCAGACATTTTCCGCTTTAATGCGATGCACCGGAGTTATTCCGGGGTACCGACCTTTTTTCAACACCGTGTATAGTCTCCCCTATACATTTTATAGAAAAACTGCATTAGAACTTCTTGAAGAGGCCGACAAGGTAAACCTATGTGCCGAATTTGAATACATTTTGATGAGCCCATCCTAAGCTATTCAATTAACCGTGATGGCAACAGTACGAAACTCTCATAGCTCAGGTAATTCAGCAAACACGAGCAAATGATTTCTATGACGCTAAAGCTGAACATAACTAATAATGAAAATATTTCACTGATACTGATTTTCGTTTCGTCAATGTCAAAATTTAATTTTCTGGTGTTTGCTGTATTACCGGAACTATGATCACCAAAATATATTCAAACTCGATATTCTCTTCAAGAAGCTTTTCTATAAAATTTACAGGTCGAAGCGACCTCAAAAATGACATGGGATTTCCCATGTTCAACTCAACGATACATCACCCATTTTAAATGCATATCGATCTATATTATTATGTGTATACACTGCTACCGACAAAATTTTCTATTTTAAACGGATTTGAAAATCTCAATGATAAAAAAAATTTTGCACCCTCTACTAAACCGTTCCTTCACCGCACTTGTCGCCCAAGTGCGACGACTTACTTTCCAATTTATCACAACTAGTGACTTTTCCTTTCCAGTCACAAGTTTGTTTATCGATGTCAAACGCCAATCCACTGGGACACGTGATTTGTTTTAAACCGGACTTTGTACACCTGTACGTTAAAAGAACTCTTAATATTAATTTGTTTTGACCAAGAAATAGTGACCATGAACCGTAAATCGTAATTTGTGACGTATTATTGGTATGTCTCAACCTGAAACTCTATAATCGAGATGTGATAGCCTTCCGCTGTTGTTATTTTTGAAAACAGCCACGTTTCATGTTAGTGCTACTTTGCATTTTGTAGTAACAAATTGAGCCAATACATATTTCTCACACAACGATGACGATGACACTGATATTATGCCAGTAGGAAATAGTATATATATATATATATGCTGCCAAATTGAAGATTGAACAAGACGGTGGCGCATTGAATTAAATGAAAAACAGTACTTGTAAATTTTACTTATAAAATTACCAATATCTCCCAATAGGTATTTGACACTCTGTATAAACAACAATCAGATTACATCCTTGAATACAGCGAGATACGTTGGTACTGCGCCAGATCATATAGCCAGATATAAAGCTACGATTGAATGTTCACATCAATGACAAAATAGGAAAAAAAATCAAGCAGCTATATGGACTTATGGCACGCAGTTACGGGGCTGTACCAAAACGCAGCAATGCTAACGCAATCTAATGTTTGCTTTCAGAACAAGGTACATAGGAACATCGTTAATGTTCCATGGTATGTCAGAAATGGTGACCCCCATGGGAACCTGGAGCGGAAATTAGGAAGGTTGCCAAGAGCCACCAACTTGTGAATGTTGAAGCGATCCAGCTCCTCGATAACACAGGACTATAAAAACAGAACTAGTGAAGCGTGTGCTCACATTAAAATTGTGTAAAACATGTGTTAGACTTTGGAACGCTATTGGGTAAACCACAATGTTCTTTAAAATGGGCAAAAACAACAATACAGTAAAAGTATTTCGAATATTGGAAAAACCCGCACATTTTACCTATGCGATTCATATTAGATCATGGTCACTATATCTTCTGTATCGACTTACTATCGGCTTTACCGCAATTTTTGACATTCGTTTTCCAGTCACAAGTCTGTCGATCGACGTCAAACGCCAAACCGACTGGACACCGAACTGAAGCCAATCGAGTGCCGCCGTCATTATCACTATTAACGTCGCACCTAAATTAAATTAAATATATTAAAGTAAATTAATTTCGTTAATTGCAATATTGGCTATAAAATTTAAACGAATTTAGTCCAAGTTTTCGACTTATAAGAGTAAATATGCAGGAATCTTTATATCTTCTACAATGGTTTGTTCAAATACAATAATTATTCACTTCATTTGTGAAGGAACCTCTCGTACAAATTATTATTTTTCATTTTCTCGTAGTTCTGGCCTATATGATCACAGGCCATGCCATTTGTATTAAATATACATAGTACATCTCTGTAAGCCTTATGTATCCCTCGGTAGCCTCTGTATAATATATAAAGCAAATTTATATTTCTTCTATTAAATACAATGGTTATAGAAACTTACCTTACTACGTCCCTGCAGTCCCCATCTGTTGATAGCCTAAAATATTCATCAGCCGGTCTGTTTAGGCATAGTTCTTCATTAGTTGGATCTGCGTCAGAATCACCGTCTTCTTGGGCGAAAGCTGTTAAACAAGAAAAGGAAACTTTAATATCCTCGGTTTAATATGAAAATGGCAGGTCTAAATTTGCCAAATTTGCATTTTTGCGGAATCCGACAACAGTGGTCGAAGCTATAAGATAATATTCTCAGTTTATGAAAATTACCACTAGATATCGCCAAAAATATTAACATGATATCTGCATAAGTTCCACAAATTTAAATAGTATATAAATATTACATAAGTCTATATTTTTATTTTAAGCCGTAAATTAGCTTTTTATTCCTCCTGGAAAATTGTCCATTTCGGACTTTGGCGGCAATTTTCATATTAGGTATACGATATCTTCTGTCTTTATCTGCGAGCGCAAAAAATTCTGTTCATCATAAATAGGAGATAGAAAGTGTTCCGTGATGTCGTTTTTATTACAAATTTTACTTTACTTAACTCTAATCTCAGCAAATTAATTTATGCCAGTAAGTATTCAACGATAAATATTTTTAGAAAAAGTGAAAAAATATTTAAAATTAAAGAAATCTAGGTTAATCGAAAGTTGTGGTATTGATACCATTTGATACTTACAGGTTTCTATATAAAGAATGAAGCGAAAACAATATGTATGATGTAATTAAGTCCATAAGTGATCAAGTAACTAATTAGCAAACAACCGTTTGAATGGGAATAATTCTTTAATTATTATTAGAATTAAGTAGGAGGGAAAAAAAACTTTACAGATGTTGATTTGGAAATTCACCAATTAAGCCTTAAATATTGCATACATTAAAAAATTAATCAGAACTGTTGCTCAAAATTAAAAGTATTATTTTATTCATTCATGCATGTAAAACTATTTTTTCTGTCATCGTTATAAAAATTATTTTTTTTACGCAAATGAATCCATAAAATGGGTAATTTTTTTAAAAGTTAAATGAAGTAATTTATCGTTAAAAAAAGTGCCGTAACATGTAATATTTTCACTTCTCTCCGAATGCTTCAAGTTGCCATGAAAACAGCAGCGTTGTCTGGGCGCCCGCCTTCCAATTTCACTAATATTTGAAAACATCAAAAATGCGCTCCAGACGAAATAATTAAGAAAGCCAATGAAGCAAGAACAAATTTATTGCCTTATTAAATTGCATTGGACCAAAAGCAAGTGAAGTGATACAGCGTATTGTTGACGTTTTTGCAAGGACGGTAAAACATTTAAAAAAATTCGTGGTCGTGCTATTTCAAGCTAAAAGCGACATTAATTCTGAATACAGTGACAGTCAGTTGGTTATATACCAATACATATTTTTTAATTTCGAAATAGAAACTGATATCCTAGAAAAAATATTTTATGAAACTTATGCATAAAGTTACTCTTTTTCACATACGAGATTACGACACTCGCCTTCGGCTCGTGTTCTCAAATTTCCCGTTCCTTCAAAAATGTAATGCACTTGTTACGTAAACAACTGTTATGCTTTAAATACTATTAAAAACTGCTTTGAGACGTCCATGTACTTTTTTAGTTTACTGTTCGCAAACATACATTCTTCATTGGATGGGTCATTTAAAATGACAATAGTATCATTTATTATCAAGTTTTATAAAAAATGTTGGAAATTGTCAATAATATTTGTTATTGTCAATGTTAATAATAATAATATTTGAATTAAGATTTAATTGTTTTAACCATGATGAGAAAAACACAATTATATAGAATTGTCAAAACTAATCAGAGAAGATATCCACATGGAAAAATGTCAAAGTGGTTTTGTATTCTATTAACACACACCAAAATTGAAGAGAATTACTTTCGGAAATATTGAAAAATAACTATTAAAAAAAAAACTCCTGCAGCAAAAAATTTAAGCCACTGCGGCCAATTTTTATACATACAGGGTGGTCCCCGATATGACAGCTAAAATAGTGGAAGACTACTTACTTTTGTGATTAGTTTATTAAGTGCTGACAATGGCCACCATTCACTTCCATGCAGTCAAATAAATTTTGCTCAAAACGTTCACGGACATCATTTGTGGTGTAATTTGACGGCATTCTTTAATGATCCACATTCGCAAATCCTCCAGTGACTCAGGCTGGGTAGCGTAAATCTTAGATTTCAGTCCAGTGGAGCCAGATCAGGTGATCTGGGTGGCCACTCAATATGTCCCCTTTTTCCAATCCAGGCCTGAGAAAAATTTTCATCTAAGAACTGACGCACAGGTTGAGCGAAATGAGGTGGTGCGCTGTATTGTTGAAAAATGATGGCCAAATGTATTTAGAACTATTAGAGAACGCTATTTATCCAGCCCTCGTTCAAGTATTGGAGAATGAAGAAGACCATCTAAGATTTACGCTACCCAGCCTGAGTCACTGGAGGATTTGCGAATGTGGATCATTAATGAATGCCGTCAAATTACACCGCAAATGTTGAGTAATGTCCGTGAACGTTTTGAGCAAAATTTGTTTTACTGCATGGAAGTGAATGGTGGCCATTTTCAGCATTTAATAAACTAATCACAAAAGTAAGTAGTCTTCCACTATTTTAGCTGTCGTTTCGTTAAAGATGAAAATTTTGAAGCGAAATTTTAGGGTCAGATAGTACTCGATAAGATCTTCAAAATGAGGAATCGCAACACCCCTCATCCCTATTCAAAATCAGGGGGTTGTGTTCACCCCCGTTAGGGGGGTTGAAGTTACGGAGATGAAAAAAGCGGAAAAGTTATTTCCCCTCGAATCAGAAATCGACGGGTCCGAGCGATTTTCTACACTTTCATTTTAAAGCAGAAAAAACGAGGTATTAAGTTTTCGCTGGACCACCCTGTATAATTACCTAAAGAATCATATTCTGAAATATTAGCACATTATTAAGAACCACCCTGTATATAAGACTGATTTTGTAAGGGTATGAGGATGTTGAAATTAGAAATAGAAATAAACTTAAGATGTGGCCCTAAATATACATCTACCATCACTAATGATTTGTTGTAACGCATATATCACCGGAGAAAAATATTCTAGTTCCTATTTTTATTAGTTATAGGCCCGTCAAGCAATCAGGGGCCCATCACTACTTTAAAAAGTGTTTTTTCCTTAATAAGTTATGCAACACAAATTTATTATGATTATCACACTTTTTAAATAAGTACAGTGTCGTACAGAACGAGCGCGGGGCCCCTCTGAAAGTGTGGCCCCAGGCACGGGCCTACCAGCCTATTCGGAAATTAGGTCCTGATAGTAATGGATAACAAAATATTCAAAAGTATTTTTTGGCAAATAAAGTAATAAAGAATTTAAAATGTAATTTTAACACAAACAATTATTCCGTGGTAACTGGTAAATACCGAATAATATTTACGGGTTAATATTATTCATCTGATTTTACCAAGAATAAGAATTATTTATTCTTTCGCGCGTAGATTAAAGGAACGGCTCGACAAGGTAACTCGGGGGTGGGTGAGGTTCTCGCAGTAATTCATTAATATTGATTTTATTAACGTCTTGTAATGCAATCATTGCTGCTTATGCCGGATGGCGACATTTAGATACCAACAACCCACAAGGAGTGACGCAAAATATTCATGTAAAAATGTTAAGGCAAACGAGGTTCTGAAGTCTGTCGAATAGTTTCGCAAACGGTTATTTTCGGTGTCAGATATGCACCAACGGTCACCAACCCACTTATACCACTATAGGTAACTTGTAGAGCGTCACGATACAAGCCACCGAAATCAGTTCTTATGCAGGGATTAGATACAGTTTAACATAGGAAATCTCATGTAATTTTTGAATGGGTTGAATATTGGCTCCCCTGAACATTTTATAGAAAATTGCATTATAACTTCTTAGGGACTGACATGGTAAACCCATGTACCAAGTTTCATAAGCCAATCCAATTAAACGTGATGGCAAAACCACGAAACTCTCACAGTTCAGGTAATACAGCAAGCACCAGAAAATTAAAACAAAGCGAAAATTTGTGTCAATGATAATATTTTTATTACTGGACATGTTGGACAGCTTTACGTCAGTTTTTGACAATCGCGTCATGTTCTGGTGTTTGCTGTATTAAAAAAAACTCGGAACGTGGGTTTACCATGTCGGCCTCTTCAAGAAGTTATGAAGCAGTTTTTGTATAAAATGTACAAGGAAGCCAATATTCAGCCACTTAAAAAATTACATGAGATTTCCTATGTTGGACTCAACGATGCATCGTCCTGTATATAATAGGATAAGCATTTCGTTACTTTTTGGATTTATCCTAAAAGCAGCCAAATACCTCTTTTTCGTTACCCAATTATCTGAAGTTTAAGGTTGAATATGTTTTAATTAATGAATAAATGAAAGCAGAAAACTGAATTTAATCAATTAGCTCAAATTTCTTTTTCTGCTTCCATTAATTTCTTAATCAGAAATTTATAACTTTGAAACTAAAAAAAAATTAAACGAATTATTTATCAAAAAACAAATGATGAAGTTTTTCATGATAATGTTCACAGAGATTTCAAGTGTTATAATCGAGAAAGACTACTAAAAAAGCTTATCAGTTTATGACGTATTAGGGCATCTTTAGGTCATCTACAGAGTATTCAGAGATCATCTTAACAAATGGGAAAATTTTTGGCTCAAAACAATAAGACTTGACGATGATAGTTTAACATTGCTCTATTTTTTAATTGCTTGCAATATATTATCCAAAATTAGAAATCATCACCCGGCTACAATGCTTTCAAGGCAACAAGGCACTGCACTTTTCCGGTAAAGTGATTTGTCTATATAAATTACACACAAATTAATGATTACTTTTACTTTTGCACCTATAATGCAAAACCAGTATCTTCAAGGTTGGTTGGTAGACAGTAAATGCCTATATTATATACTTTAACATATGATGATTGTCTGTGAGAGTTTAATTATCTCGAAGGAAAGATGTTTTTATGATTATGAGATTAAATTCCTTATTTGAAAGAAATGTAGAACTTTAATAGAATTATTGGTTCTTGTTACAAAAAATATTTATAAAGTACAGGTGCAGTACATCATGTGCAAAATCCAACCTGGACTAATCAGGAGTCTATTTTTGAGTTCCATGTATTTTTTTTTAAACAAATGTAGCCATATTGTAAGTTTTCCGGTAAAGCATTAAATTGCTGTTTAAACGGCCGGTTTGGAGGAAAAGGAAAGGAAAAGTTTCGAAAAGTATTACGACCTCCCCTGGATCCGCGCTTGATACTAAGTGTCATATAAATTCATATATCCAAAAAATCAGCCAAAGAATATATTTTATCATCGCACGAACAAAAATTGAGACAAATTAATTAAAAGAGTAAAATTAATATGAACGAACATACTTTTAAAATGTCTATGTATAAATGACAGCTAACGTTATTCTGTTAAGTAGTTAATTCTAAATAAAGTCAAAGCTTATTAATATCTCACTCACGTTTCAAAGCATTATTTCGAACTACCGTTTTTTAAAACCCGTTAACTGGTTGAGAATACAAACAAGTTTAAATTGTAATGATTTAAATGAACCATTTACTTTGTTTTAATCCTTTGAGTAATATTCTTATTTATTAAAACATATTATTGGATAAATCTTCTTTAGGGGAGATCTCAGTGGTAACGGACACGACGAATGAATAAACATGGCCATATGTCCCGCGACATCGGCAGATTTGTTTTTGTTTCTGCCTGTATAATGATATCAGTATTTTTAGAAACTAAAATTCAGGATATCATTCCAATACACAAGTCGGAAGATCGGAAGAATATTTAAAAAGTTACCGGACTATAAACTATTTAATTTTAATTGATTCAAATGTAGTTACTACTAGATGATAAACAGTTTACAAATGTGATTCCTTATTTAATTGGGAATAGTACGATTTTTATGGCTTAAAAATTGTCTATATTCTCCCAGGTCTCCCCTACATATAAAAATAACTACAATACATATTATTTACTGACTAGAGAATTATTGTATAATAATGAAACGCAGACGGGAGCCACTAAATCGACTGAGATAGAATTTACAATTCTCAAATGTCAAAAAGCTAATTTTCCACTAATGTGCAATATTTCTATAACCTTTAAAATATGTAATAAACACAATGTAGCTTCAGAAAAATAAGTCTATATTTTTATTTACTGGAAATTCCTGCTGCCTTAACGAATTCGTTTCAATGACAATAATTATCGATCCTATGCAGAAGTAACTTTCTCTTTTCTTAGTGAAACTTTTTTAAAGTTGATTTTAATTGCACTAGGAACACGGCGGCAAAATGTTAATACGAACAAGCGTGTTCGGCAAGAAAGCGATTGAACCATGTTATTTGTTTCTGTTGTGGTTGTACTTTGTTCGTAGTATTTTAACTACCTCTTCTTATGTCAAATAGTTAACAAATATTTTTAGAATTTAATATGATTGAACAGAAAATAGGTTTCATTTAGGAAAACTTGAATATTAATTTCTTCTGATAAAGTTTGAAATAGGAAGTCCACAGTTAGATATACAGGATGGCCCATCGAAAACAGTCCAGCAAGGTTTACGGCTGTATACGTGAAAATGAAAAAAAAACCTTGGACCCGTAAACTTGTGTTTTCAGGGGGACACGTTTCACTATTAATTTCATTCCTGTAACATCAACCCCCTAGCGGGGGCGGCTACTGCCCTTGTTTTTTCAAATGGGATGGGTATGTTGTGATACATCTTTTTAAAGGGCATAAAATTCTCTTTAAAATGTCGCTTCGTTTTGTAAATTTGAGCTACGCGCCATCGAGCAACGGAATTTGAAACATTTCACTGCACCTCTTATCAAGTACACAGGTTTGTGCGTAAACAAGTTTTTGTCAACAAGTTACATCAGAAGTTTTTCACAATGTCCGAGAACACTTTGAACAGTTGTTGTACTATTATATGGAGGTGAATGGCGGACATTTTCAACATTTAATAAGATAACATGTAAGTATTACTTAATAAAATTACATTTTTTAAAACGCAATTTCTCGGCGGCGCGTAGCTCAAATTTACAAAACGAAGCGCCATTTTAAAGAGAATTTAATGCCCTTTAAAAAGATGTATCACAACATACCCATTCCCATTTGAGAAAACAAGGGCAGTAGCCGCTCCCGCTAGGGGGGTTGGTGTTACAGGGATGAAATTAATAGTGAAACGTGTCCCACTGAAAACACAAGTTTACTGGTCCGAGGTTTTTTTTAAATTTTCACGTACACAGCCGTAAACCTTGCTGGACTGTTTTCGATGGGCCACCCTATATATAGATATCTTGTGATATATAGATAAAGTATAATAATCGCACTTGTAGTGTTTTTCCTTAGGACGGACGAATAGCCTTGAGGCCTAGCATGATTATTTAAATAATTATTCCTTATCGTATAAAGCATCTGATGAAATTATTTCCCTGGTGTATTTATATTTATATAGCTTTAAGTGTTAAAACTGAAATATTAAGGGTAAATATGTTTTAACAAAAAAATAATTAAAGAATATTTTATTTATTTTACTTGTACGTCTCTGTATTTAAGGCTTAATTAACACTGTAGATTAGTTCAGAAACTAACTAAGATATTTATACATATTCCATTCCAAATTTAAATTCGTTCTTTTTTGTTATTTTTTTACTTTGCGACTGGTTGCATGACTAATTAGTCAAATGCCAATTATTAAAAAAAAAAAAAAAATTCCATTCCAAAAGATAATATTTTAAGAAGTAACAAAAATATTACATGAACATGTGCATAGAAATGACTTAATTTTTAACCTACAGGGTGTTAAACTTTTAATAAATTGATAAGAAGTCTCAAACAGGATTATATTAAATTTATATTGCATTTCCCCCACCACATTTAAAAAAAAAGTGCTTCCATCAAAAGCAGTTTATTTAAAATTAATTGATATGTAAGTAATCAAGTAATCAATCTGAAAGTACACTAAAACAAATGAATGATGTCACAAATGTCAAAAAGTACTTACCCACGCTTACTAACAAAAAACACAGCCAAAGAATTTTGGCATCCATGATGATGGATCGGCCACTAGCCAAGAAGTGAGTACTGGTCTGTTATATATTTATACTACGTCCTTTTTCTGACTGCGCATGAGTCCCGTCGTTCTTCGTCTTGCCGTCAACCAACACTTTCACCTGATCAAACTCACTTCTTACAGTCAAATGGGACTGTTGTCAATCGGCGACTCTACTTATAATATGGATTGTATTTTCGAGTCCGCTCGAGCTCCTGCAAGAAAATGTTAAGTAAGAAAGAAGCCAGCGGTGGCGATATTACCGTATAATGATTTGCAACTTTACAAGAGGGGGGAAATTAATTTTTCTTACAAATCTATAATAATGTATTTTTAATTCTTCTTGCTTGTTCAGGTCTAGGTATACAGGGTGTTTCAAAAAATATGAGCCATCGCTGGTGCGATGATTCCTTACCCAAAAATAATAGTTAGAGAGACGGTAACAATAGGGGGTCCGTGAAGTGGAATATCAGTAATTTGGTTTTTTGTGGAATTTAGGTTCCCCTCTACAACTTTTTTATTTGATGAAATACCGTAGAGCGTTGCTGAGAGGCGCTGTACCGCTTTAGACAGGAAATTCTCAATAAATTCAAAATTATATCGAGCCATGTCTCAAAATGAATTGACAGCATCTGCGTGACCCCCAAAGTCACTGGAAACACATTTTCTGACAAGTCAACCCTTACATATACTTTTTCGAGTGTGTCAAAAAAAAAATTTTAAAAAAAATTAAAAATGCGAATTTGAAGTTGAAACTTTCCAAAATGGAACATTATATGTTAAAGATTATTTGAAAACAATTTTATCGATCCAGGTCTTGCCATTTCATTATCGGAATTTTTTAAAAATCTCCTAGGAGGAAATTCGGAAAACGATCGTGACATGTCAGAAAATTATCACACTACATTCCTTGACACCCAAATATTATGAAAAAAAAATTTCAGACCAATCGCACCTAGCTAGGCGGAATTCTGACAATATTACGCAGAGATAGCGGATGGCAAGTATCGTTCAGTTGTATGACGGGATATTATATTCGCAATATTACCAAATTAAGCCTATTTTTCCATAAGGTGTGTATGATTTATTCAAATCTGATGAATTTAAATATTAGCCCTTGTTTACTTTTCACTAATTAACAATTAGCGAAGTTTAGAAATTTTGCTATCACCGTTACGAATTCTCTTAATTTTCTCCTAGATAGAACATGTGTCTGGTAACTTTATATGCATCAAAATGTTCGGAAAAGATGAGGGAATCAGATAAACCTAGAAATAATTCTCCAAGGGGAGTATTTTAGAAAATATAGCAGAATAAACCTTTAATAAAAAAAAAAATTGAGAAAAAATACCGCACTTTCGCAATATTCTTCTTATCACAAAATTGTTTACGACTCATCTCCATGGGAATACAAATCATTAAGCCCACTTAGACCCATGTCACTGGAGACTTTATAATTTTCCATTAATTTTTTTTGACACGCACGGAAAAATATTATGCAAGAGTTGACTTGTCAGAAAATTCATTTTCAGACATGGCTCGATATAATTTTGAATTTATTGAGAATTTCCAATCTAAAGCGGTACAGCGCCTCTCAGCAACGCTCTACGGCATTCCATCAGATGAAACCAAATTACTGATATTCCACTTCACGGACCCCCTATTGTCACCATCTCTCTAACTATAAGATAATATGGGTCAGCAGATGCTTTGAAAGGGGTGTTAAAAATTTTTCTACTCCTATATTAATAAGAACCTACTTACGCACTGTTTACTGATACGTATTGACTGTTGCGTAATATATATGTTACGTAACAGTTCCACGAATCACATTACCCGTGACATGCCAAAACATTCAGTATTTGCAATAGATCTTATGCAAAGTCAACTGTGCATTTCATCGAATCGCCTTAACAACGTTAATGTCTGGAAATTTTAAACGTCAACATTTTTAATTTGTATATTTTTGGATAAAGTATGAGTGACTACGATATTCAGATTAAGGGAACGCCACGGGAAATTACATTACAACCATTCAAAAAAATTAAGGAAGCACGAAAAAGTAAATATGAAGTCGTAGAAAAAATATAGTACACAACTCGAATGGTAACCCAAGTAACACCAAAGGCTTCAAATAGGCTGTGGCAACGTTATTCCAGCTAAATTTAGAGCATTTTAGCTTTTACAGAAAGCTGCCTATGACTCTTATGACGTCCTTAAAACGCTGTAACAGCCGAAGTGATACAACATTTTCCGGCTTTTAAATGGATTTTACAGCCATATACGCCAATATTTAGATGACTATATAGATTTGAATGGTTGACGAAGCATAATGGCGGGATTATTTATGGGTTTGTTCGAACTTCTCGGACAATAAAATGAATGTGGGAAGGTAGTTTGATCGTTAAATATGGGTACGGTAGTTCTTCTCTCTTCACGGTCTTCATTTATTTCCTATATTTTAGAAAATTCAATAAATTTTGTAATAATCTAAAATTATGTATTTGAAATAAAAATGCATTAAAAATATTCCTGAACATAGCTTGTCTAATTAAAAGTTAGATGTGCTCATTTTTATTCGTTTTAAAAGCAATAATTATCAATTTTCTTAAAATGGCCGATGGTCTCTTTTATTCTCCTGTCCCAATGTTGTACGAAATAAATGGCCGTCAACATAAAGCATGGTGGTTAATTATCCAGTTATTTTGGAGGAATATTTACCACTTTTTGGCCTATAATTTCCTACATTATTGTATGGTGTTATTGAATTTCCATTTGTTAGCAGTAAAGTCAACTTTACAGCTAAATATTATGACCTAATGGCATTGTCCATAAAATAGCTTTTTTTTTGGCAAAATAATGGTACTATCCAACAAAAAATTATGACTATTACTTCCAGCTGTAGTTGGCATTTAAATATAATGTTTAGTTGAAGTTTGAAAGCAAACTAGTAACGTTGGAAAATTTAGTTGTAAAATTATGCCGCTTTAAGGTTATTACAAATGCAAATGAAAATCAAAGAGCTGCAGATTTTAAATGCCGGATTACAGCTATGTGGGGGTGGTCGCAACGTTATCCCTGCCAATGATTAGCTTTGAAAGTTTAGCGTCTAGTAGATCAGCTCTATGCCTTCTCTGGGAGACTCACTCGATACATGGTATAAGTAACTATAGGTATGATTGCACGCCGATGATCACGTGGCTTGGCGAGTAAGTTTTAAATCTCTTATGAAGGTTTACATTGCTGTCATCGTTTTTAACTCTTTTTTGAATGTATTAAAACGTTTTATGCATGTAATGATATATGAAATGAAAGAATAATATATGACGAGTATTTACGTATATCAATTTCATAGAAACATAACACACAAATACCACTAAAAAAAGAAAAGATATCGGAGAAATTTTTCGCGGCCATTTGAGCCATCGACAATAGCCGAAGCATGCCGAAAGCTGCTCGCCGACCACTGCTGGTTTTGAAACAGTGTTGCCAAACTTTTACAATTGTAATAGATCCACTAGTATTTTAACATTCTTGTTGTGTGGCTCCCCATATGAAATTTATGTTCAATCTGGAGGGACCACCTCCAGATTGAACATAAATTTCATCTAATAGGAAAGTAACGACCCTTTTTTTCGTACTCTTTTTACTCTGACCCGTTTTTTACTATTCCTATTAGGTTTCGAACCGGCACTCTATTTCTTTCGATAACGGATGTCTGGCAACACTGCTGCATGGTTGCCGTAGTTTTTGGTGGACATTTTGTAAGTTTACCAGAACGTTTTCTTATAGTCTTGTGTTTATTAAAAAAAATATCTTAATTTTCATAAAATGAGGTGCGCTATGTTCGGTTGTGATATGGATAACCAGGCAAAGACATTTAATAGAAATATAAGGTTTTTCCGCTTTCCTAAAGATAAAAACAAACAATTAAAATGGATACAGTTGTGTAAGCGGAAAGATAATTAGGTCGTATTTTAGCTTTAATCTTTGTTGTATGTTCATGAAATAAATATTCCTAAATACCATGATATTATTCTTTCATTTCACATACCACTAAACGTAAAAACTTTTAATTAAAACGGCGTCAGAGTAATAATAGTACGAAAAAAAGGTCGTTACTTTCCTATTAGATGGGGGAACCACCTCCAGATTGAACATAAATTTCATATGGGGAGCCCCACAACAAGAATGTTAAATAGTAGTGGATCTATTACAATTGTAAAAGTCTGGCAACACTGTTTCAAAACCAGCAGTGGTCGGCGAGCAGCTTTCGGCATGCTTCGGCTATTGTCGCCGGCTCAAATGGCCGCGAAAAATTTCTCTGATATCTTTTCTTTTTTTAGTGGTATTTGTGTGTTATATTTCTATGAAATTGATATACGTAAATACTCGTCATATATTATTCTTTCATTTCATATATCATTACATGCTTAAAACGTTTTAATACATTCAAAAAAGAGTTAAAAACGATGACAGCAATGTAAACTTCCATAAGAGATTTAAAACTTACTCACCATGCGCACGGCAGACGAAATTGGGACGGTTAGATATCCTACCTTTAGTTTATTGTATCATGCACTCGATAAAATAGATAAACTACCACTTGACTGTCCCTTAAATAACAAACCCGAATCGCCGAGGACTCTACTGACATAAAAATCCAATACTCCGAAGCTGATGTAGAAGATTCAGTAAAGAAATTGGCAGTACCTACTGCTATGTCACGCGAGAGGCTCTGGGTTTCTTTCCCAGCGCAAATGTATAATTATTTAGAGATTTTGTAAATTATTAATTCATAAATAAGTACAACTACGCCATTGGATGGTCCCACCTTACATTCCGGCTAAAAACGCACGTATAAAAGGCACGGGTTTACAGGCTTTTAAGCAATAACAATGTGAATGCAGGGATCAGCATCACCGTAGAATGGAATACCGACCTTCAAGAATAATACAAGAATTCATACAGATTTGCAGTTGCATAGATTTTTCCATTTTTATAGGGCTTACTAACATTTCATTTACACTCGTACAAATATCGAGTTTGGTTAATGTCACGATATAATACACTACTCAAATTAATTATCGAATTTTCAGAAATACATATCAAACTAAATAAGTTGTTATTTCGGTAATAATGAACCAATTATAAGAATTTTTGTTTCGAATGATAAAAAACAGATTCTAGAGTACTTTACTTCCGTATACGTATAATTGTATGCGGAAGCGCCTAAATTTCATGGCTCTGGATTGATCACGATGGTCCTATTAGTTAGCCTCCAAGATCCCCAGACCTCACACTACTTGACTTTTGTCTATGGACTGGTTCAAAAATTAGGTATACGAAGTAAAAGTCGTTACTCGTGATACACAAATTCGACGTATTAGTAATACTGCAGCCAATACATGAAACCATCAAGAGGTGCCATTCGTAGACGAAACGAAGCAGAACTTATAATATGTGTTGATAATTATCACCATTTTTTATAAGTGAAAACTGTTCTATGCGAGATTCTTACCATTATTATCTTATAGATGTACAGGGTGTCCCGTTTTCGACACTTTTATAGGGTATCTCCGTTATTGTTAATGCTATCAAAAAAGTAATGTAGGTGTCATGTACTCGTTTTGGATCAAACTTAAAATGATAAAATCCAAATTTGAAAATTTTCTCTCGCTTAAGAGATACAGGGGAAAATCAAAAAATTGACAATTTCAAAATTACATTACATTATACAAAAGTTTCTTTATAATAATTTTTTAATAATCTGCCGTATTTAGAATAAGTGCGGTCAGGTAAAAAAGTTATCGGACCTAACCCCGTTTTTTTAAATGGAACACCCTGTATATTTTAATTTAAAACGATAATATTTTAAATTCGCTTTTAAAATATATAACACACGATGGATATTTGTGTTCATTTGTGAAAATAACTTTGATAAAAATGAAATTTTGATAAATTTGATATGATATCATCCATGGTGTGTTATAAATTTGAAAAGAGAGTTTAAAATGCAATATTTTTGATTAAAATATACAGGGTATTCCATTTAAAAAAATGAGGTTAGGTCCGATAACTTTCTTACCTGACCCCGTATACTTACTCCGAAAACGGCATATTATTCAACAATCATTATAAATAAAATTCTGTATAAACCATTTTCCTGTATCTCTTTTAACTAAGAAAATATAGGGTAATTTAGAAATTGTCAATTTGTCGAGTTTTCCCCCGTATCTCTTAAGCGAGCGAAAATTTTCGAATTTTGATTTTACCATTTTAAGTTTGACCCAAAAAGAGCACATGACATCTACCTAACTTTTTTGATAGCACTAACAATAACGGAGATACCCTATAGAAGTGTCGAAAATGGTACACCCTGTACATGAGCGTACATTCATGTACTATCGTATGTATTTCGTCCGAGGTAAAAAGTCTTCGAAGATGTATCGCCGTCGGTGTCCAAATTGTGGGTTCGTTTATGCGTGACGTATATGGGTGGACACTCATATATTAGCGCATATACGCTCATGTGTGGGTACCCAATAGGCTGAAAGCGCTAGCAATGGTAATTAAAAAAAATCACGACAGAAGCAAATTTATTATTTAAAAAGGAACACATTCTTATTTATTTTTAAGTTGAGTATGAATTTAGTAAACTTATTATGGTAAATTAAATTCTCCTTCAAAAAACAAGAACTAACTTACCATGACTAGGCTTTTTAAAAAAATGAAATGAATTCCGTCAGATATTACAAATAAATGCGGCGTCAAATACATAGTTGAAATAATATAATCAATTATAAAAAATGTAGGTACAGTGAATATTTAAACCATACATATTAAAACTAATTTGGATAATATGATTTTGTTAATGAGGTTAATTATTATTAGGTATGTCTCTCAGTCCAGACTATTTTCAGAGTTAATTAATTAAAGTAATAATTAAGGTTATTTACTTAATTTTAATAATGGCCTTTCGCAGACATGGATAATCGGTTCCGTATCAACAGGAAATCGGAAATAACATTGACAGGTATCCACATCTAGATTACTGAATGTCACTAAACCGAGGAAAAGATTTTTAACATATAATATGAAGGTTTTAAAAAGAGCATATAATTACGTATATTGCAACTCAACTAGGTTTTGCACAAATTAATTACGTCTGTAACGAACTAAAAACATTTTAATATTTTTTATTTATTTAATTTATCAATTATTTTTTATAGAAGCAATAAGGAGAAAACAATTTTTTTTATGATCAAACACAAGCACTATAGGAGTGGTGCTCTGGGAGTGGTGCGTGTGCGCAAAAAGCGATTCACGTTAGTTTTGAATCCTTGGAGGTTAGTTATATTCGTTGGGAAAAACGACCTCGGGAAGGTAGTTCCATAAGAATGAAGTCCTCCAGATGAAAGAATTATTAAATAATGAAGTTCGAGGAATACTAAGCTTAACCACATATGGATGGACGGCAGTGGTTCGTCGTGTATTGCTGCTATTCGCCGCTCTGGGCGGAATTAAGAGGGCAAGGTCAGCCGAGCACTTTCCATGAAAATATCTGTAAAATAGAGTGAAATTCCCAACCTGTCTTCCATATTCTAGGCTGTTGAGGTTCTTCGTCAGCTCGTGGTCTCCGATCAGACGAATGGCCCTCCTTTCGATGGTATCCAGTAGCTGAAGAGTATGTTTGGGTGTAGAGCTCCAGATATGAGAGCAGTACTATAGTGATGGTCGAATCTAGGCTTTGTATAGTGTCAAAAGTAGTTGAAGTGTGTACAACTTTTTGGTTCGGAAAAGTCCTCCAAGTTTCTGAGAAGCTATTTTGGCGATTGCCACGACATATTTCCTCCCAGATTGACGCCCAGCAAATTAATAGATGAAGCCAGTGGGATTGCGTGTCCGGTTCTGTAATGTTAACCTTTTTAGAGAATTAAATTAATTAAATTAAAGAACAAATATTGAGAAACCTACCTAAATATACAGAGTGTCTCCGATTGAGTCGGCACTATTGTTAATTCCGTTATTATTAGAGCTACGATGTTTTCAATGATTCGCTGATTCAAAAGGTTTCTGTCTTTTCCGCCTGTTGCTGTTACATTTTATATTCGCTAAAATTACTGGACTCTATAATTTATCTTCCTAATTTACATTATTTTATATTATATTGTAACGGTTTAGTTTTATTTTTTACTGCATGACTATGAAATTTGGCATATTAGGTCTTTATTATAACAAATTATAATGTAATAGTTATTTATATAACAAATGCATAAAGTAACTATATGTATAAGTTTCATATAACATTTTTTCTACGATCGTATCAGTTTTCTTTTACGAAATTAAAAATATATTTTGGTGTATAACCAACTCACTGTCGCTTAGGAATGCAGTAAGTTTGGTATATTTGAATTATCGAAGGGATTGTTAAGAATTCATGTTGATTTTAGCTTGGAATAGCATGACCATAAAGTTGAAGATTTAAAGATGCTTTACCTTCCTTGAAAATATGTTCACTTGCTTTTTTTCCCATATCAGTTAATAAACGTGTTATATTCCTTCCTGTAAGCTTCTTTCGATTTGTCAGGCAATAAATTTTGTGTTGCTTCATTGAGCTTATTATTTATTTCGTCTGGAGCGCATTAAAATGAATTTTCTTCTTCTGAATCAATAATAATGCGGTCCCCAGGCAACGATTGACGCGGATGTTGTTTTCATGACAAATTGATATTATGATATTATAGGCACTCAGAGACAAGTTAAAAAGTACACGTTATGGCACTTTTTTTAACGCTAAATGCCTTTTTTAACTTTAATTACCAATTTTATGGATTGATTTGCTTGAAAAAATATTGTTTTCATAACGATTGTAGAAAAAAGGAATATGTTAAAAAGGTACTTTAGGCACCTACAAATAGCTGCTCCCTGGGCAGTATACTATGCCTGGCATTGAACTATATGGAAGTATTGTCCTTGTCCAGTCATTACCCACAGCATTATTCAAAATTTAACATTTAATGTCTAAATAAATGATTAGAACGATATTAATTAATAATTAAAAACCGATAAATTTTTCCTACTTTAGTTAATGGCACTTTTAAGTTAATAAGAAATTTTCAGAAATGTATAATACACATGACTCAAATTAGGATATCAATTGAAGTTAATTCATGTTCGTTTCAGAAGCTACGCTGTCCCCCCCCTTGTTATTTAGTTTCTGCTTAATTTTTGGACGAATGCAGGAAATGCTGCTGATATAAAAGAATATTGTCAGATTTATAAGGACTATCTGAATACATTTTATGTTTAGAGGTTAAAAGTTATTTATTTCTTATCTACTATTTGTATGTTTTATAGTGCCCACTAAGCTATATATTCAGGTTAAAAAATAATCGAAACCATTAAATTAAAATAAATAATTTATATCAGTTTCGAAACCATTTTGTCATACCAGGAAGTATTACATCTGAAGTAATCCATACCATAATATATACAGGGTCGTTTGCGGCGAGTGACCTACTAAAAGATCTAGGGGGAAATAGAAAGACCAAACTATTATATTTTTAAAAAATATTATTTTTTAAAAATACTAGACATATTTTTTTAGACTACTAATAAATTAAAATACAGAGTTTTCCATTAAAAAAAATTGACGAGTATATTTTATAGTATACATAGGAAGCTATAATTATTTTTAAAATACCCTGAATAAAAAGTCTAGTATGTTTATAAAATATCTTCTCTAAAAGTTCAAAATTTCAAATATTTAACTATATTAGTTAGTTACAAAGTAAGGTCAAATAACCTTTGGCATGTTTTTTTGTAAAAAAATCCTTTAGTGAATTTTAACTCAAAAAAGGTTGAAGATGGGTATAGAAAATTATTAACAAAGTACTTGGATTTTTGCCATAGAATCGAAAAATGCCAATATTTACATGCATTCTATTTAAAATAACAATGTTAAGCCAAACTTCCAGTATAACCGAAAGTGATAGGTAAGTCAAAATATCTTCATTAAAAAGAGCACCCAACTATAGTAGATATTCTTTAAAAAGACAGTAACCCCAATAAAACGTGCAACAGAGAACACTACAGGGTCTTTCTTTCTTCTAAACAAATCATAGACATGAAATCAGCAAGTACCAACCCTCAATTGACTATCTTTATCTGATATGAGAAATTAAAGCGGAACAAAGAACTTTTTCCAGGTAACCCAAAATTACAGGTACGGCCGAGGAATTTTGGGGTTTAATCGACATTAGACTTACACTAGAATATTTGGTGCAAAATGTTCAACACTGAGACACGGAAAATTATTTTAAACGTTTTGGAGTATTTTCAAAATGAAAAAGAAAATAGCCTTCAGCCATTTTCAATTAAAATTAGGGTATGGCATGGATGAATTAATTTGTACTATGGGGCATCAAGTTTTGATATTACCACCTTACCATTGCATTTTCAACACTTTTGAATTAATTTGGACCCAATGCCAAACATTTTTTAATAAACAAATTATTGGAAAAGACAGGAAGGGTGCAAATGCCGTGAAAACTGGTCTGATTGTGTTTGCCATACAAATAATATTATAAGGGATTATTTGCAAAAAAAAAACACATTCTGGATGTTCAGGTTAAGCCACTGATAATCCATGTGTCAGATTCTGAAAGTCACATTTCTTTATCTTCAGATTCAGATTAACTTATTGTATGTTTATTTCTTTATTTTTTTATAACAATCTTATACATCTAGGTGTGAAATATATTTTTGTATTGTTTTTTCTTCCTATTATATTTACATTTAAGTATTAATTATTGTATTTTTTATTGTGCGTAATTTAAGATTTCCTTGAACAAACCCGATAAATTGATGCAAACCCGAGCAAACCCGCCACTGAACCTACAAACTATGAAAAAAAACAAAAATATTAAATAAAATATCATTCCAATAATTCTGGTTTTATTTTTAATTGTTATTTAACGTTTCTGAAATAATACATTCCGGATCTGACCACACATACCCATCAGGATACAAAATACACCCTCATATTACATTAAGTCTCTCTTTCTCAGGTACACGCTTGGGTACCTGGTAAAAGATAGAACACTAAGACTTATGTCTTTTATTATTTTACTGTTTTTGAAGGGCGTCAACTGGATATTCCCATTAATTTATTCTTGCTATTGATTTGTATGAAAACAAAGAATACCCTGTAGCGTTCTCTGTTGCACGTTTTATTGGGGTTTCTGTCTTTTAAAATAATTTCTCTACTTTAGCATCTTTAGTCGACGCTACGGTTTCCCTACTAATATAAAGATCTTTATTAGTAGCATATCTTTCAAACAAATATCTATTTTAGTTCCCTCGATCTTTTAATAGGCCACTCACCGTGAATGACCATGTATTTTATCTTCAAATTAGCTTATTTTCGGTTTAAAAAACAGTTATAATCATTCAAAAGTCATTTCCTTAATAAAATAGTATTTTATAATTTTTAAATAGTAAATTTAAATTTTTTATTAAAAAAATTTAAATATTAAGACACAACTGACTTGTCTCTAGGTTATTTTATGTGATCGACCTATTTGATGACCATAATTAATTAATAAATGAGTGTGTTCAAGGTAAACTACACTGCAATGAAAGAATATCTTCGAAAATTTTGCACCTATAATAATTGACATCAAAGGTATAAGACATGTAAGTATGGCCACTTACAATTTATTATTCTTTATATAGCGTGTTCAGGTAAAAATATACCAAGGCTCTTAAGTAAAGGGCTCATTACTTAATAGGAGTGTTGTGATCGCTCGAGCGAAAAAACGCTCGAGTACTCGATTATTGAAATAACCGACATCGCTCGATTATTAAAAAAATTGTTGGAGTTATAAATGCAAACGAAAATCGTTGCTTGTTACTTATTACCATTCACTTGATACCCGAGCTTCCCTTGACGCCGACCAAAATGTGCTGCTTGGTAGTGTGATCGCTCAAGGTAAAAAACTGCTCGTATATTCGAAAAGTTTTTCGCTCCATAGGAAATACTACTCTAGTTATCAATTCTAGCGAAAAAATGAAAATAGTTGCCTTTCACTTGATACCCGATTTTCGCTCAACGCCACGATCCTCCCGAAATGCGCCGATTGGTGACGTTCGACTCCGACGATAAGAGGGCTGATATGACACAGGGCTTTGTTAAAGGCACATAAACGAGAAGGTGTATATAAAAAGTATGCCATCCCTTATTGGATTCATCGCGACATGGGCTTTGTTTTGACTGGCTACCAAGCGACGATTGTAAATTTTTAAACAAATTATGTAGAATATATATTTTTTTTAAAACAGAATCAACTGTTCTTCCTTAATAAAAACTCTAGACTACACTTCTAAGACTTACAAAACAATCCCTGGTGCTTTAGCAACTCATTCTTCCTAGTCATAAAAGCTCCAGCGATTCACACGATTATTAAAATCGCTCGAGTATCAAGTACGTACTCAATTATTAAAATCGTCTGGTTTTCCCCTACTTTTAAGTAATGGGTTCATTACTTAATTGTAGCAAATAATAAACAGAAATACATAAAATCACAACAATATTAATGGTCTATCCAGATAGATTTTCTAGAAAAAAAAATCAAATTTGAACTCGCGCCCTAGAATCTGAAACGTTTAACTAAAGAATTCAACTTCAATGAGAATTATTCAATAAATATTTCACTTTCCGTAGATCATTAAAAATTATAAATATGTCATTTCAAGGTAAACTAGATATAGTAGTGCAAAGAGTACCTTTAGGAATGTGTACCATGTTGACAATGACGTAATGCATGATTTAGATTTGTATCACTAACTTATGTTACATTTCTTTCTTTTCGTATTCTTGATCTTTACGTGAATCCAAATATGGAAGGCTAGTTGATTTCCTAAAATTTAAATTTGACTTTTACATAAAAAATGAATTTAATTTATTTTTTAAACTACATCTGGTTTAGACAATGAGATTTCTTTCAAATACGTTATATTGTCGAAAAAACGTTTCGTAAACAATCAATATGACATTTTATCACTTCCCTGTTGTTAAACAAACATAAAATAGTATATTACATTCCAAGAGTGGTAAGACGCCTATCACACACGATATCGAAACAAACCCGAAAAAACCATGGCGTTTCCTCAATCTGAATATCATAGCCACTCTTTACCCAAAAATATACAAATTAAAAATGTTGACATTTAAATTTTCTTGACATTTACGTTCACAGCCAACTTTGCATAAAATCTATTGGAAATATTGACGGTTCTGGCATATCACGGGTAATGTGATTTGTGGAGCTGTTACGTAATATATATATACAGTGAAATCTCTCTTAGGCGGACACCTACGGGACCGTCTAAATGTGTCCGCCTGATAGAGGTGTCCGCCAATGGGAAATTTGTTATTAGGTAATATAAAAATGCAAAATTATTACTATGTATATGTGTGTACAAATAAATATAACATAACAAAAATACACTAGTTTTAGTTAGGATGTAGTACTAAAAAAAATCTAATAGCGTAGTTTGACGTGTTTGCGTTTTATACTTGCAATCTAGAAAATGTAATTCCAAGTCTGATAACAATTCCATTGCTGTAGAGTCAACTCTATTCTTTGCATACTCTTATAATGCCTTTACCATACTAATGGCTTGTTGATAATTGGTGACATTTGTTTGATTACTGCATTCAACTTCTTCATCAGAGACGTCAGATAGTAATGTGGTTTCAGTTTAAACTACATAATCGGTAGGAATGGGGTCACTATCATCTTCTAATAGCAGATTGCTATCAATGTTAATGAACTCGCCCGAATCATTGTTATCAAATTACAAACTTCCACAACATCAATATTCTCTTCCAGACTCAAAACGCGACATTTTTGTGCCATTGTTTACGATTTTAACCTTACAACTTACAAATAAACGGCGGACTGCTGTCGGGGAATTACACATACTTTCATTCGGCGAAGTCCTTTCGCGCTGCCACGCATACGCGATTGGTTACCGGCCTGTATTCAGAGAGTCCTTGCACCGTACTTATTCGTTTGAAAAATACGTAAAAAATTTTTTTGTCCGTTTAAAAGAGGGGTTTCGCACTCTTTATATGAAAACAGCCTGTCCGCGTCCGCCCAAAGGAGAGTCCGCCCAAGAGAGGTTGATTTTCATGGAATTTCATATACCTAGTTCCGGACTATGAAAAATGTCCGCTTAATAGAGATGTCCGCTTATTAGAGGTGTCCGTTATGAGAGGTTTCATTGTATATATTACGTAACAGTTCAAATTACGTAATAGTAGTAAGTAGGTTCTTGCTAATATAGGAGTAGAAAAATAAGTTAACAAATAAAGTCTATAATAGAGAGTATATGAACGATACAAATACACCATACAAAATTCAAAAAACCCTCTTTTATAAAAAACACTGAAAAATAATTTATTAATTTTTGCTAAATTACCGATATCGAACATTTATTTTTTTATGTTCTCAAAACAAAATGTATCTCTAAAAATTTGGATAATGCACCGTTAAATAAAAATACGTTCAAATATAACGTAATCAGATCCACCTACCTCAACGCTAATTTAAGAAAGGTTTTAAAACAAGAAATAAAAATTTCAGTATTGAAGGATATAATTTCATATTAGAACATAGTTCGATATTGCTACAAATAAAAGTATTTACTCTCCAAGTTCATATTTTTCGACAAACCTCGTTTACGACTGAAATAATTTAATATCTGTGGGTTGCATTTTAGGTTTATAAAAAATAACTTTTTTCCTAAAATTAATAATAACAAAGTTTCCCATATGGCGCCAACTTAAGTAGAGGTAGAACACCCAATGATTGACAAATTTTAGAAACATTTCCCAAATTGATCATTCTGAGAAACCTTCTTATTTTATTAATTATTTAACTACGTTATGCGAATCATAGAAGGAATTAAAATCGTTGAATGTTGAGAAAAACATCAATATTTAAAAAAATGTAAATTAAATCAAAAGGATTAGTTGTTGTTATCTAAAATCCTTAAATTGACAGGCCAAAAAAATGGACACAATTTATTGCTTTTTTGTTACAAATTTATTCGTAATTTACAAAATATATAGAACTAGAATACTATGGCTAGTAACCAAAGAAAAATGGTGAATATTGGTAGTTTTAGTATATTATTTAAAATATCATCTTAGGAATCAAATAGGTAGTATGTAATGAATTAAGCTTCAAAAACAGTCTTAATGGTCTTTCCGCTATATTGTTAAAAATATGAACATGGACGAAGTTGCCAGATTGCAGTCCCTAAGGGTACATTTAATTTTTTACATCAGATATAAAGATTTCCTAAATTATGACAAATTATAAAACATGATTGGATGAGAATAATTGGGTGTTTTACCTTAAAGGTTCTTGATCTGATTATCCATAGTATAGTTTATGTAGTCGTGATAAATATACATCATTACGAAATGCATCTCACATAATTCCAAATAAGTAGAAAACAAAAGGAAATGCTGGTGTTGCTTCAAAACGTCTTTATTATTCTAGTCATCATGGGGGCGAGCCGATCATTATGGGAATTTGTATTGCATGCACTGCATGTCTTACAACAGTCCTTAAGAAAGAAATAATTATTTTGCTTTAAGCCCAAAATCACATTAATAAATATAATTAAAATTAATCAAACGCCGGGCTCAGATGACTGTTGTATTTGGCAAATATTTCCAATGACGTATATTTGCTAAGTGTCATGTGAATGGTAGAATTGTCAACTATTGTATACAAGTAAAACATCAATGACGCGATGCCGACATTAACCAGTTATAAATATTGTCCAAGAAACACCAGTTATCTGAGCACGGTGATAAACCATATCGTAAAAAAAAATTGATTAGAGTAGTAGGTAACAATTTTTATGTACAACCATATAGCTACAGTGTCACAATTAGAGTTGTAACCACATAAGGAAAAACAATATTTTTCGATTTAGATAAAAATTTTAATTTTTCATTTTTTGCTTGAATAAAGATCAAAAATGACATAATTAAATGGGATCATGAGGCTTCTGTTAACTGTCAAATTTCACATTTTCTCCACAAAATGTCGAAAAATGGCATATATTGATCGAATTTAAAACAAATATATTTGGAAAAGTTGTCTTTATTGTAATTTTATGCCCACATACCAAATCTGAATCATTTATGATAATTTTTGTTCTCTGTCTATTTTTGGGCAATATTTATTTTCATGGTACAATAGCATACACAGCCGGAGACAAAGCAAACTTACTTGCTGAACTATTTTCTTCGCATTCCACTGTAGATTTCCAGGGAAGAACACCACCCGACATTCCTGCAGTTCAATTCGAAATGACCGAAATGACCGAAATCGTGTTCCGCCAGCGTCCCGTCAAGAAAGGACTCGACGTCAAAAAAGCTACTGGTCCAGACGAAATTCCTATTATAGTTCTCAAGAGATGCGCCGATGAACTAACACCAGTATTTTGTAGACTTTTCAACTCCATCCATGGAAGACGGCGCGAGTCCAGCCTATTCCAAAGAAAGGTAAGAGAACCCTGCCTAACAACTATCGACCAGTCGCATTTCTTTCAGCTATATCAAAAGTAATGGAGAAAGCTATTAACCAACATCTTCTAAAGTACCTGGAAGGCTTCAACATTATCAGCGATCATCAATATGGTTTTCGGAAGTCCAGATCAACTGGAGATTTTCTATCCTATGTCACCCATCTTTGGAACAACGCAATCGAACATCATGGGGAGTCTCGCGCTGTTGCACTATATATTTCTAAAGCTTTTGATCGTGTTTGACGGATTTCTCTCAGACACCTTCACCATCAATGCCTCTTCTTACTCTACATTAACGACCTTCTAGTGAAAACTAAAAATCCGATATTTAGTTTTGCTGACGATAGCACACTTATCTCATCTTTCTCTTTAAATGCCCAAACATCGGCTGCCGATGCACATCTTCGCAGGCAGCATGAAGTATAACGCCTTAACAAAGACCTGGAAGAAATTTTGGCTTGGGGTGACAGTAACCAAGTCGAATTTAACGCTAAAAAAAGCCAGGCATCAGTTTTCTCTAAAAAGGTTAACATTACAGAACCGGATATAGTCATAACCGGACACGCAATTCCACTGGTTTCATCTATTAATTTGCTGAGCGCCAATCTGGGAGGAAATATGTCTTGGCATAACCACGTTGTGGCAATCGCCAAGACAGCTTCTCAGAAGCTTGGGGTACTCTTCCGAACCTCAACAACTTTTGACACTATACAAAGCCCGGATTCAACCATCACTAGAGTACTGCTCTCATGTCTGGAGCTTCTACAGATATTTTCATGGAAGGTGCTCGGCTGACCTTGCCCTCTTAATTCCGCCTAGAGCGACGAATAGCAGAAATACACGACGAACCACTGCCGTCCATCCATATGTTGTTAAGCTTAGTACTCCTCGAACATCATTATTTAAGAATTCTTTCATCTGGAGGGCTTCATCCTTGTGGAACCACCTTCCCGAGGTCGTTTTTCCCAACGAATATAACCTCCAACGATTCAAAACCAATGTGAATCGCTTTTTGCGCATACGCACCACTCCCAGAGTGCCCAGTAAATCTATTTATTTATACAATACTCATCGTCTAAATTCATTCTTTATACCAAAAATTCTACCATAATGTCCATTTTCCTCAAAAAATTAAATTGCAAGTGACAGTATCGAATTTATTCCTTGTTAGATGTTCAGACTGTGTGTAATATTGAAAACGTGCATGCAAAGTATTTCACAAATCGTGAGACGACAAAATAATTTTGTCTTTTTTTGTGTTTTATGGCTCTGATTGAAACCAAATGGCCAGCATCTCTTTGTTGTGTGTTTTTGTCTGTTTTATCCTTTTTTATTAAGTAACAAAGCAAATATATATAAACAATGACAGGGATGTAGTGAATAAGGGGCTTAATTGTCTTCTAACATAAAATATATCTTATACAAATTTTTGAATCAATTAAAAGTTGTTCATAACAACTTATTAGTTAAAAATTTATAAAAAAAATAATAATTCACGATTCTCTTTACTAATGAAATGCATTCAATATGTTAACTAAATGTTGTAACAATCTCGATATGTGAATAAATATGTGAAAGCAAGATGGAGAAAGTGATTTGGCTGAACCTGTTTTAGATCTTCAATAAAATCTTCGAAGCTTGCATATTCTTTTTTGTGGCAAATTTTTAGTTCAATTATTTAAAAATAGCCTTATTCTTATTTAATAATTAGTGTTGTATCCAACTTGCCAAGCAAGCATAAGACTAATTAAAATAATGAAAATAATCATACCGATTTTTTATAGAAATTAATTTAAAAAAATTCCATTTTCTACTCTCACAAAAGAAAATGCTTGCTTGTCTGTTTGTCTCTACCTCTGTCTGTTCAGAAACAACTTAAAAAGACGGAATAAAATATGCAGATTCGTTACGAAATCGATATACTATATAAGTGTTTTAAAATGATTATTTCCATCACATGGCAAATATACTGGACATACCCAAGACAATTGGATATAGTATATTAAGATACAAGTTTCATAAGACATTATTTTAGAGCAAGTTAGAAAATGACCCGCGAAGCGGGGAGTTTTCTAAAGTACCATTGCTCTAATTGTCTTATGAACCATGTATTTTATAATACTTTTTCTATTTGTGTCTTTAAAGTCTGAAAAACTTTAAATAATATAGTGGATTTTTCCATTTGAATTAATACTTTCTTTTTGGGTTGGCAATACTTTTACAATTTAATAAAATGTTACAAGTATCAAATATGCCATGATAGAAACAATTGAACACAACAAAGCTTCTTCCCACCAGTCACAATTAACAATAAATTATATTATTAAAGTTAATAAAAATGAGTCAGGAAGAAAGTTGTACTCCGTCAGAAATACGAGAAATTGCAGAAAATAATCTAGAAATACTTTTAAAAAGAATATGCAAAACTTTGAGTTATAGTGCGAGCAGAACAGTTTAACAGTTCAATTCAAACAATTAAGCCCAGGAAATGTCTACAGTAGGTAACTATAAATATGTAGTAAAAATAAAAATAGTACTTTATTGAATAAAACTTTAGAAATAGAGCATAAACTGAAAGATATTTCTATTATTTTTAGGTTATGTTGTTTTATAGTTGTGACTAGAAATTAGTTGACGGACAGCGTCAGCATGTTATATATTTCCGAGTATAGGTATTTCAGATAAATATCTAGTAAAAATCTATTTTCAAGGTTAAAGGTTAGGATTTTAAAGATTTCTATAAAAAATTTTTGTCGAATCCATAATGCATAGAAAACTAATTGCAACGAAATCGAAGTAAGCCTAAAATTCGAACCCTACTTGCTGCCAACATAAAAAAAATTAAATTTCAGTTTCATAAAGTGGCAGGTTATTCAATTTTTGTGCATTTCATAATGTAGCCATTATGAAACCCAAATAGAAAAACTGCTTTAAAGGTAGGATTTAAGTAAAAAAATATATATAACGGTATATTTGGAAAGTATTTTTCTATTGATATTGCCGACTTGTTTTCTTTTGAGATTTTAGTCACATAACCTTAAAATTATGAATGGTGGGGACAAAGATAGCTATAGCAAAGGGTTAACCAAGTATAAATTAAATAGTGGTCTCAGTTTAAATAGATTTTGAGATGTTATGATAAATATGGATATCATTGCCTACACGTACGCCTCTGATGAAGCCAGTACGTTTTTCCTTAGACTTAAACATTCTGGCTGATAAGCAATGAAATAAGTTAAAGTTTGCTAGGGAGGAAATTTTCCTCTTTGATATAAGTAAAAAAACTAAGAAAAAATGTATTTTGGAAAAAAACTTTTGAATATAATATGAAACATTAGTCTTAAAACATCCTGAGGACTAGCTACTTGAAATATTTTACATTCCGAAACAATTTCCATTCATCAATTTTAACTGAATTGATAACGAAAACATGTAAGTACGTCCAAACATGAGTACAGCTTTCTTTTATTTTATTATAACTATAAATAAATGATACGCCATTTGCATTACTATTAAGCCGATTAAATATGGTAGTCGTATAGATAAAATCGTGAAAAGAATTCAAAGGTGTATTGGTTATTTTTATAATTTTTTTAGTCGTTATAGGTTAGTGCTTACGACAAAGGCTTTTCGTGGAACTGGGTGTTTCAGATTGAATGATGAGATACCCAATGCCGAAAAAAATAAGTCTCACGACTTAAATTGCTTTTTATTTCTAAAAGTAAACAGCTCAAGATTCAAGGATGCATTCTGTAGAATGCTGATCAGTTACTCAGTGTTGCCAATTTTAAATTAAGATATACAGGAGATGAGGTTTCCGATAGCATAGCAAAGCATCAGACTACATACAGGTTAAGCAGCGTCCTCACTGTGATTGGTTAAATAATGTTTGTATTTGATCTATTAGCTCAGTTTAATTCAAATTGATGTGTTGCTTATTGCTTTCTCTAACCTCAAATCTTATCTATTATTATTATATTATATATATTTTAAAATATCTGTGGCGGTCGGAGAATCTTTTCATCTTAAAATGTTTTACATAACAGTCATTAAAAAACAAAACTATATTCGTATAGTGGAGATACTTACCAATTTAAATGTTTATAGTAATTCAGTGTTTGACGCTACAATATTAGTAATGACAAATCCTTTAATTAATTTAGCGAAACAATGAAGTTTAAAAAAATTCAATTACATGAATCATATAATCCGTTCTAGCGCTCTTTTAATAAATGATTAAAAATATCGCCATTGACTTCTAAAAGTATTCTGCTTCTTCTACGAATGGCGCATGTTGTTCTCCTGATTACTTCATGTCTTTCCTTACTAGCAGCTGTAGTATTTTTAATACGTCGAAGTCGAATTTGACAATTATATCCAGTGGTGGGAGATCTGGAAGCAAACCACCATGTACAATCCAGAGCCCCAGGGCTCTGGATCTTCCGTCCAAATGTTGCGTGACCTGATCAGCAAGATTTGCAGGAGCTCCATCATGCTAATAATACTTTTCTGGCAAATAATAGAAATTATAGATAAATCGACAACAATGTTTTACTGCATGGATTTCAATCTGCAGGGATTTAATTTATAAACTTGATCTTGTGGAAGATTTTACTACTTTGTATCCATTTGACATAAATTAAAGCGAAGGTAGGTTCGTGTGGCGAAATGATGAACAAATTTATAACTGCTTTAAAAGGAAATAAAATAAAAATAAAAATAAAATCGAATGGAAATTACTTAAAGTCTTTTTTATGGCATTGTGAATTTAATGCCTTTAGGCAATGAAAGTCTAATGTTTGCATCGCTTGGATTAGGTTCTACTTAATCTAAGGTTCACCTAATCTCCAGAATTCGGTCGGCACGCGTTTGCTTTTGCCCTTAAGTTGTAGTCAGAAATAGCTAAGCTCCGGAATTCTTCGGCTTCTCCTGGAAATCTAACCCCAAACCAACCTGAAGGATTTGTCGCTGACATGACAAGATATATGTCAACGGTGATGTTAAGATAAAAAGGCTTCAATAAAATGTATTTATTCGAACTAGTTAATGCTGATGCTGATGTCGATGAAATTAACCTAATCATTTTTGGGGTGCCTAAAAGAGTGTACAATACTGCCATCCTAAGCCCAAAAATACCGCAATGGCCAAAATTTGAAAATTAAGTTAAATGTTGTAATGGATTGAGACGGGCCTATATTAATTATTTAAGTAGAAAAAACACTGTATTTAACAGTATGTGTAACACTGTATTTAACACCAAGGAAGGACACCATTCCTTGTCAACCACTTAGGACAAATTCTAGCGTGGTATTTGCCGATCGCGATATATTGTGTTTATAAATATACACCTCAAATATTAAAACATGATTAATTCGAAAGTATAATAATCGCACTTGCGGTGTTTTTGCTTAGGACTGCAGAATAATGCTGAATATTTTTATCTTTTTCATGCCAGGTTAATGTATTTGCCTTTTTATTTTCAATTACGTTCTTAAAATTATAAATAATTGTTTTTAAAACACTTTTTCACTTGAAAAAATTGAGATTGCGTTCTTACGTTTTCCATTACTAGAGCTGAGCAAGTATAACTACCAAAGAACAAATACACAGGGCATACAAGGTAAGTCATAAAAGAAAATGCAAACTGACACGTTGAGTATTGATAACTTAGATTAGGTTGATAATGACAAAACTATTAGGAAGAAAAGAATCAATACAAAAGTTACTTGTGGAAACCCTTACTAAGTTTGATGCCGTGTCGTAATCTAAGGTGAACCTTAAGTATAAAGTACGCCCTAGCTAAGATTTCAATTTAAACAATGCAATACATACGCCAATAATAATAGAACCCAATAATACTAAGGACGAAAAATTAAAAAAAAAACAAATGCAAAATTCACACGTACCTACACTTATCAGCAACTTAAGAAAGTGAGAAAATGATATCATGGTCATGCAAAGTCGCGCGAATTACCTACTGATAATCCCCAGACGAACACTGAGGATTTCACTTAAATAACTTTTACTGATGGCATTTCTGATGATATTTTAAATAAACGTATGCAAATTCTATTAATTAGATGTCAATGGATAATTAATATGATAATAGAGATTTTATGTATTGGATAAAATGCATAATTGTATATTTCGGTGATTTGTCATTATTAATAAATAAGTATTAATGATGATATAACGATCGTTGGATATTTATGTAAGACTTAAATTTTATTTTATTATACAATTTTCTGGTACCAAAGAGAAATTAGGCGAAGAGGAAGCATATTTAATTAATTTTCAACCATTTCATCTATCGTTATCGTTCATATTTATTCTAAGATGACAATTTTTTTCCAAAAAAGATCTTTTTTAAATAACATTGCCAAATAATTAAAAACTATTTTTGTCATGACACGTTCATTATGCTAATATATACAGGGTGTCCCAGAATATGTGAGCAATCTCCCGGGTTCAGATAGAATACTTAAAAATAACACGAGAAGTTCATATAAATTTTACTTCCTTCGGCCTCTCTACGGAGATACGGGCTAGGTGCTAGGTGTCATTGAATAATTTTTTAGTATAATGTTTACTAGATGAGTCTCCTTGAAATTCGCCCTTTTAAACACATTTGGCTTATTTAGTTTGACAGGGACGGACTAGACGTAACACCAAAAAAAGCATTTTTTACACCCTGTATGATGAAGGAACGACAATAATATATTTTTTGGATATTATAAACCTTAAGCTGAAAAAGGCACTCTCAACATCAATGTCGATAAAATTAACTGTTTTCGAAAAAAATATATTTTTGTTCATACATTACAATACATGTCTAATACTACTATACTATACTAAGTTAGTAACTAATAAGACAAAGGAGAAAAACCGCAATTTTCAAGACACTACCATAAACTGACACTGGCAGAAATATTCTTATTTAAATCGGTACATGTGAAAAATACCATAGCAACAATGGGAGAATTTTATGAACATAAAACAACAACCAACGTAGGAAAAAAAATTTATATGAACTTTTCCTGTAATTTTAAGTGTATATGAACCCCGAAGATTGCCCACCTATTCTGGGTCACCCTGTATAGAGGCAACTCAGCTAAAATATTTTCCATATGGTGGTACTTCCGGTTATACCGGAAGCCGGTGTGAACTCGCCTATTTTAAATAGAACATGTATTATTACATTTTTGTTTTGTTCGGGTTTGTTCGGGTTTGTTCCATGTTAACAAGGACCTGTTTTAATAGATTTCTTTATTATATTTTAAAATCTATTAATACAGGGTATTCAGACAATAAGAATAAAAATTAAATTGAAAAAACTGCAAAGAATGAACATTTTCAAAATTTAATAATTATTATCCATGTAACATTAAAAATTAGGGAAAGTCGGTATAAGGTTGTCTATTCCAAGAATTTGTAGTTTTCGAAATATCGCCAATTTAGTATTTAATAAGGCCTCTTGCTGCAGATTTCCTAGTTCGCTATGACGTGGTTTAAGAACAAACCCGAACAAATCCGAACAAACGACAACGAACAAATGACAGCTTCATACATTTCTTTAGATATTAATTTGAGCCGATAAACGACTTTTTGCGTTAGAAGATCAACACTGTCCGGAGTACATATTCAAAATTTACTGGCATACGCATAACAAATTGTTCACTTGGACGGCAGACATAAGATACGTTTGGTGGCAAAAATGTTGCAATATAAGTCACTAGGTCACTTAAAAAGACATCCAATAACAAATGTCAAAGTTGAAGGCTGAATATTGGAATCGATTAAAACATAGGCAACAGGTTGTTGAAAATTTTGAATTTATAAATACCTATAAAATAAATTAAGTATTATGTTACGAGAAGTTTAAAATCTCTCTTGTCATATAATTTCCATTAAGTGGAGATTATACGTATTATGTGTATACTAATATAAAATCTATGGAAAATAACATTGAATAAGTTTTGATGGTATAGTGAGATTATCGTTAGTAAATTGTTGTTTTACATGCCGCTGCGCCTATGTTGTCAATTGAAACGGGTTTCCAAAAACACATTCATCTATAAAAGACTTTTGTCGCGGCAGCTCATGTCTTGGAAATGTATGAGTTGCAGCCATTAGTGCAACAATCTACAGGGTATCAATATGAGAACTTGCAACCCTTAATATCTCACTTCCACTAAATAATGCACTAACCGGATTACTTATCGAATATTCAAAAAATCACGCCCAAATTAATAAACTATTATTTCGTTAATAATGAACAAATTTCAACAACATTTTTAAACTGATGCGAATGATGAGAAACATATTCTAGAGTTTAGGACAGAATAGTTTACGTCCTGATGCGTCTAATTGTATAGGGTAGCGCATAAAGTCCAGGTGCATGTACAGGGTGTCCCATTCTCGACACTTTGGGTGTCTTCGTAATTGTTAGTACTAGCAAAAAAGTAATGTAGGTGTCATGTACTCTTTTCGGGTCAAACTTAAAATGGTGAAATGAAAATTTGAAAATTTTCGCTCGCTTAAGAGATACGGGGGAAAATCAAAAAATTGACAATTTCTAAACTCTCTTTTCAAATTTATAACATACCATGGACGATAGATATGTCAAATTTTTAAATGTTGATAAGTCATTTTCACAAATTTAATGAATTATGTAAAAATGACAACTAGAATGTCAACATAATTGTCTCTAGGATATTTTGGGACTTTGTTTCATGGCCTACTGTGGCTTAATGTAATGAAGTTTAAATAAATCGCCTAGGAACCCAAATGGTGTGTTATATATTTGAAAATAGAATTTAAAATGCTATCTTCTTAGATTAAAATATACAGGGTGCTCGATTTAAAAAAATTGGGTTAGGTCCGATAACTTCTTTACCTGACGGCGTATACTAGTTTTAAATATGGCAGATTATTCAAAAATCATTATGAAGAAACTTTTGTATAAAACATTTTTCTATATCTCTTTTAACTAAGAAAATATAGGGTAATTTTGAAATTGTCAATTTTTTGATTTCCCCCCGTATCTCTTAAGCGAGCGATAATTTTCAAATCTTGATTTTACCATTTAAAGTTTGACCCAAAAAGAGCACATGACACCTACATTACTTTTTTGATAGCACTAACAATTACGGAGATACCCTATAAAAGTGTCAAAAATGTACATTTCCTAAAATTAAAACTTGTCATATCTTAAATAAAAATTTAATTTAATTTATTTTTTAAACTAAACTAATCAGGATTAGGCACTGGCCCAAAAGTATCATCATACAAATAAAAAATAAAAATAATTTCAATGAATAAAGTTTATAATACACAGTGTTACGTAACTCTATATGTAATATACTAATTCTATCGCTGAAGTTTGTATTTGTATCGTTATTTTCGAATTTTTAATGTTAATTAGATTAATTAAATGAATATAATATAATTAGACATATCAGGACATAAACTACTCTGGAGTCTGTTTTATTAGCTAAAAAAAAATATGATAATTGGTTCATGGTTCAAGACGGAAAGACACATCAATTAGCGATTTATCGTCGCAAGCTGCCCGTAGTTGTCGTCGCTACTCTCTTTTCACGCATTTAGTAATGAGAAACAATAAAATTAAAATTCATAATGATAAACTTTATTTTTAAAAAATTGTTGGGAATGCCCATGCTTCCACCAGCAATTGAATTTATTTATCTTAATCAAGAGAAAAAAAGGCAATGGACCGTTTTATTTCCATCCATCTATTAGACTTTTATATAATTTAAAATTATTGAATATCTGGCGGAAAGAAAATTAATATCTTCCTAACTTTACGGAATAAATCGACGATTCCAGAAACGTTTCGACAAAACCTAGTAAGCTTCCCAAAAAATATCCTAGAATAGCCAGAAACCATATTACCAAATTTTGTAGAATATAAAGATTTTTGAAATTTACAATGCTTCCTAAAATACCCTGTATAATACAGAATCATAACATTTTTTAATGATAAAATGAACCCTGGAAGAACGATCCCCCTCACCACTGATTTCTACTATAAAATATTTATTATTATTATCCTTAAAATTGTCAGTTTTCTTCATTTCTGAGTAGTATACTTAAGAAAAAATAATGCCAGTCTTCAAGTATTTCTATTTCGCATAAAAATGTATTCAGTCGAATAATATTTTTTCTATGCCATGCCATTTTTAAAGTAATTAACCACTGGTCGCAACAGTCCATAAGTAAGGATTTATTAAATTGTAACATAATTTTTTAAAAATTATAGCAAGCCCATTATAGTTATAGGGTTCTAAGTAGATGATTATGCCCTGAGGGCGACATTCTTACAAAGCCGAGGGCCTCTGGCCCGATAGTTTGTAGGTCGCCCGAGGGTATAATATATCTATTAGTACCCATGGTGCATACAAACTTTTATGTCATACCAGTTCGTTATAAATAATAAATATTTTTTTAAAATTTAATTTGATTTACCAATTTTTTATTTTTACCTGCGACATTACCTTGACATTATTATAGCCTGCGGTTTTGTTGCTAGGGAGATAAGTATTCAAATGTTTAACGTGTCAAAGTCAAAAATCAAAAATGGAACAAGGTTTTGAAATTCCCGACGAAATTGAAAAAAAGACTGAAAACGCAACGCAATACCTGTTACCGAGAAAATCCAGAGGCTCATGCGACAAAAAATATGACCAATTGTACTGTACAACCTGTTGGAAAAAACACATTTGGGAAAATTCCCTGTATTATAGCTATTATAGCTATTAGCGGAACCTTCCAGAATTGCCAGTTCTATGCAAATACAGCCAAATAATATATAAACGTAAACTTATATTTTGTTAATAAAGAATAATCGAAAACTGTTTTTTGCGTCTTAATGCCAGCACGGGCCATAATGTATACTTTATGCCCGCACGGGCATAAAGTAATCCATTGTGTAGATGGTATCTAAGGTATAGAAATACAACAATAATGTACTGGTATGACATAAAAATAATTCTCGCTTCCAATAAATAAAAATCGGGAAGACAAGTCAATTCCATTGTGAAAGGGTGCTTTTAAAGAATATTTAAAGACTTCGTAGTCTAGTAGATGTCACCTTTAAAATATAATGGAAAAGGGGTAAAGTTATTTAAATCTCTTTCCAATAATGCCATAATTTATATTTTTTTAAGCAGTAGTTTTCAAGACATCTCGTGTTAAAAATGGGGGTAATTAGAATTGACCTGTACAGAGATTTTTTTCTTTTTATGTTATTATTTAAAAAACATTATTATTTGACTCTGTTTTTAGTAGGTAGATCATTCTGGTTGACACCAATTCTTTATTAGGAATTAGGGACCATCGCCTTAAAAATTGACATAAATAAACCCATTTCTGGAACGCGATTTCTTTTCAACTACTGCTCAAAAAATCAATAACATTTTGTTAATATGACAAAATAAGTTTTGGTGTCTAATTAAATCTAAGGTCATAACATCAGGTTTGTTCGGGTGTACCCATTGTACTGATTTTATACATCATTTTGCATTACCCAGTGTTTCGCTGTATTGAATTTAAATTTATCTTAATTAGGTAGTACCCTTTGGCTTGAAAAAATTAAGTAGAAGGTGCAGCTTTGACCTAGAGCTCTAGCGATGCATTGGCCTAATAAAAACTGCTTTTTATGTTATCTGGGTCCTAAAAATTAATAAATACCAGTTTTGGATACATTTTCTAAAATATTTTGTAAAATATTAATATATTCAATGACATTTATATAATTTGTTAATGCATGCAATTGGTGATAAAAATGGAGATTCGGCTCTAGGAACTGTTTTACTCATAAAACTAACTATTTTTCACTAAATGTCAAATATTTATTAGGACTTGGATTACGTAGGAGGAAATTGACAAAAAAATTATTTTAAGTAATTTAGCTTTATTTATGGAAAGAAATTTCAAATACCGATGTATGGGCGTAATTAATCTACGCAGTAGCACTTTAAAATACTATTTCAGATTGAATGGCCCTACCAAGAAAAGGAAGCCCTCTCTATTGATAGGATGCAAGAAATTTCAAATCTATGAAATTAAATTATATTTTAAGCCTTATAGTTCTTTCTTATAGGAAAATCCTCAGAAATTGTATTTTCCGACCCTACTAGAATGAAATTTTGAATTGGTCATAACTGTCACTAGAAGATATAAATTTCCTCTTCCTATTTATCAAAAAATACTGTCTTCATTTAAACGCGACTATATAGGCAAGGGCGGATCCAGAACTTTAGTTTGGGGGGGTCAAATTTCGTTTTGGGGCGGTCATGCATGGAAAAATTATGAAAAGTATTACCCTGCCGCGTTAGTCAAACCGGTATATATGGTATTTTTCGTATTAAATTGATGGTTGGGAGGGAGGGGGGTCATGACCCCTATGACCCCCCCCCCCTGGATCCGCGCTTGTATACAGGGTTAAATGTAATAAAGTCCAATAGCAAAGTTGTTATTTATAAGGAACAAACTACTTTTTTTGTCTCCACAGAGTAGTTTAAGGAGCGGAACATAAGTAATATTACTTTTCTGTATAAGATATATTCACAATTTTCATCTTAAGATTCCTTCTTTATTTAAAAAATAGCAATTAACAGCGAAACCAGTTAAATCGTTTTTACGGGTTTAAAGATTAAACCGGAAATTGCCATTTTAAAATAAATAATGAATTACTAAGATGGATATATGCATCATAGTAGTTTTTCCAAGTTGTATCATAAAGGAGAAACATTTTCATGGCGTTATATACTGTCAGGCGAGTAGTAGTTTTGATCTTTCATGCATCTTCATTGGATGAATGGATTTTTTCTATTGCTATATATGTGGTTACTGAGAAATTGTCGGCAACTGCAATCATATATCGGCTGATACAACGTTAAGTTGAACATAGAAAATCCCTAAATATTGGCTCCTCTGTACATTTTATAGAAAAACTGCATTTTAACTTCTCGAAGAGGTCGATATGTTAAACCCATATGCCTAGTTTCAATGTATTTTAGCCAATCCTAAGCTATTTAATTAAACATGATAACAGAACCACGAAACTCTCATAGTTCAGGTAATACAGCAAACACCAGCAAAATACATTTTGACATTGATAAAAAGAAAGTTAGGGTAAAATTTTCATTATTTGTTATGTTTAACGTTAATTTTTGGCGTCATCGAAATGCTTTGATGTTGTTTGCTGTATTACCTGAATGAGGGTTTCGTGGTTTAACTATAACGTTTAATTGAATAATTTCTCATTGGCTCACCAAAATGTATTGAAACTCGGCACATTGGCATTGGCGGTTCTTCCACAGGAGCACATGCGCCCGGTAAATGACGATTATGACGAGACTTGCTCGCACGTGCGATTAAGTAGTGCAGTTTCGCTGTAGTAAGAGGTGTCGGGTGGCAGCTGGGGATAGCGGGGCTATGGCGATTTAATATGGAAAAGGCGCACAGTTTTTGTGTTCACCACGCTGTTATCTGTTCGTGCATCTAGTTAGAAATTCGAGCGTGTATGTTTTAATATTTTAATATTATATATTTATTACGTTAAAATGTATAGTTAACGGTGGACTATTTAAGAAACAACTTTAGCTCTTTGCGTTTGGAGCAAAAATTGAAGTGAAGAATGCAGGAACACCTAAAGCCGAAATTAATTTAACGCTGTAACGCGGGTAAACCTAAGGGACTTTATTAGAAAGTTGAAAAATGAAATATATGAAAAAAAATGTATAGAGGGTATTCCAAACTTAATGAGTTATTGATCAATTTTCTATAATTAAGAATCGAAGAATGGACTTTACGTTTAAGCACTATTGTGCAGGGCGGATAAATGTTGTGTATTTCGATAAATGATACTCGATATGATTTTAAACCATTTTATTTAATAATTTAAACTAAAAACACTGAAAATATGAAGAATGCCAACTTGTCAGTCTCGTGACTCGATTCGTTCTCGTCATAAAACAGTTAACTATTGTTCTCGTCTTGGTTGCGCCTAATGATGTAGCCGTAGATGGCGTAGTGGTATTAGACATCATTCGGTTTTCTTGATAATTCGTAGATGGCGGTAGTTGTATTGGACATCATTCGGTTTTCTTGATAGCTCGTAGATGGCTTTAGTAGTATTAGTAGTGGACTATATAAATATTGTTACGAGGGTTGCATGCGACAACGTTAAGATCCGACAGCTATACACACTAAGAAAACCTTTCTTATTTCGCAAAAGTTGTATTTCCTTGTGTAAAATTAAAAAATAAATAAAAATATCTTTTACCTAACGCATTTTCTTATTACTTTTTTTCTTTCTACATTTAGAACGCCTAGAAAGTAATTGTTTGGTCATTACACAAAAATAAAATTTTTAAAATAATTTCACCATACTTGTGAACCCCCTTCTATCATAGGTCACGAGCCGCCACTGCACATTGGTTTATCACGTCGGAAACTTCAAGAAGTTATAATGCAGTTTTCCTATAGAATATACAGGGAGCCAATAATCAGCCACCTCAAGAATTATAGCGGATTTCCTAAGTTCAACTCAACGATGCATCATCCTGTGTAAACATTTACCTAACACATGTTTTTCTCAAAGCATTAGCAGCTATTGCGATACTGCCGGGTGACATCCTTAACGGGACACCCGGTATATTGAAACATCTTTACCCAATTATATGCTCCTATGCAAAATTGAATACAATAACAAAATTTATAGTTTTTTCTTAAATATCAAATTTTTACGATATTTTCTATAAAGTTCACTAAGTTAATAATATTCACTGACATTTATGTTATATTTAGATAGTATCTTATGAGTATATTAATGAATAAATATATGTATTTTTAGTCAAAAAATGTCATCGGATGAATATAATCTTGAATCGATAGGTGCTATTAGCAATGACCCTACAACTAGGTAGAGATCCTAGTTTCTTTAGTCATAATCTAAAATCATTATTAAGTTTGTTTGATATTTTAAATGTACTATGTATCAACATTTCGCCCTCCCACGGGTTTAAACTAGTGTTGTGATCGCTCGAGCGAAAAACCGCTTGATTACTCGATAATTGAAATAACCGACATCGCTCGATTATTAAAAAAACCGCTCGAGTTATCTATTCATTCGAAAACCGTCGCTCGTAACTTATTATCTTTCACTCGATACCCGAGCTTCCCTTGACGCCGAAGGAAATGTACCGCTGTAGTGTGATCGAGTTAAAAAACTGCTCGTATATTCGAACAGTTTTTCGCTTGATAGGAAATACTCTAGTTATAACTTCAGGCGAAAAACAGAAAAATATCACCTGTCACTTGATAACCGACCTTCGTTATATGCGCCGCGCCATCCGATTGGCGACGTTCGAGTTTGACGTTGAGCAGGTAATACGACATACGTCTTTCTTAAAGGCACATAAACGAGAAGGTGCATATAAAAAAGTATGCCAAATCCCTTAGCGGAGTCATCGCGACATAGGTTTTATAAAGTTTTGCTTTAACTGGCTAGCCAGCGGCGTAGTTTAGATCTCCGATTGTAAATATTAAAAAATTAAAGGATATAATTTTAAAATTTTTATTTACTATAAATTCGAGAAAACTTCTCAAAAATAACATAATAATAGAAATTATTAATGAAAAATAACAAAAGGAACAAAATGGTTAACAAAATATATAGAAAAATTGGTTGGTAATCTTATAGTAAACATTTTTAAATCTAAACAGGAACTTTTTATTATTAAACTTAAGAAGACTTCTTAAAAATAACATAGATTATAGAAAATGTTAATGGAAAATAAGAAAACGAGCAAAATAGTTAACAAAACATAGGTATCGGCAAATTTTTTGGTGACAAAAAGTAAACATTCTTAAATTTAAACAGGAACTTTTAAGTAATTATAAACATGAATTTAGAAAAAAAATAACCAATTTTCTTATTTTGCCAGTCGCGTAACTAAGCCTAATTTTTTGAAGGGCACACAGTTGGCACCTGATAATTTAAAGTGGAAGAATTTGACAAACTATTTTAAATATCTACTTATTTTATGATCGTAGATTGAGAAAGATGTTAAGAAAAATAACTCTTGGTAATACTTTTTGTTCGGGTTAAAGAAGCACAATAATAAACCCGAACAATAAATACATATTTGGGTGATTATTTGCGGTTTTTTTGTTTGGCATCGAGACACGTGGTAAAAATTCATTATTCACAAATAAATAAATTTCTGAAATTTTTTTGGTGGCTATCGCTTGGTGAATTGGAATTTCAAGCGATTCACTCGAGGGATTCACTCCATTTTTAAAATCGCTCGAGTATCAAGTACTCGATTATAAAAATCATCGGCTTTTCCCAACACTAATTTAAACCATGAATGCTGCTATTATTACCCAGACAAAAGATGCACGTCTATTTAAAAAACTTATAATGTAGTACAATAAAAGGTATTTTGGTTTGTACGTAATTCACAAGGCGTGGCAGACAAGTGTACAATACCTTATCCGTAAAAAAGGAACTTAAATTCAGACAAGGGTAACAAGACAAGAACCTTGAGTCGAATATTAAAAGAACATTACAATAATTTCTTTTGGTGAATTGTCCTGCAGTTACAAGAAATAATACTGCTAATAATACTCTAGGACGAATTGCTGATATTTGCTGTGACACACGCCTTTGACCTTATATTATATTTTATAGGATGGTTTATAAGAATTAGATTAGTTTATACGTTACTTAACTGTATACAGGGTAATATGGAAATGACTTATAATATTTATATGGGTGACTACTTGGATGTCCTAGAGAAAGTCTACATACTTTTTTTTGTTATCGAATATCTAAATACTAAGGTAAAAACTCTATTTGCCAAACCCGAACAAACCCGCTCCATCTGGTTTCAATTAGCAACAATGTAGGCTACTAGAGTCAACTACAGTGATTCCAGATAGCACCGCGTGTCTCGCCCTTGCTGTGATAACCGCCGCGCGCGAATTTATATGTTTATCCTTTAGTATTGCTGCTTCAGTATGTTTCGATACTCGGTGCTGGAACGACGATACCGAGGGTTCCACGTGCTTGATGTATACGAATTTTAAACATTTTTGTTAGTTGTAACATTACCCGATTTTTTCTGTTCTGAAATAATTCATATTAATAAATGTGGTGATGTGATTTCAAATTTGTGTGATGTTGGTTCTGTCGCAAAACATACTTTTGTGTTATATTGTAATGGAATTTGATTATAAAACGGATTGTTTTAAATAAGATCGAAGGTAAGAGTAGTTTTTTTTTACCTAAAAAGTTTTAAAAAGGAGTGATAACGCGGGTCAAAGACGTCTTGTTGTCAAAAACTGAACACGTGCATTTACAATTCTATGTTGCAATATGACAACACCGCCTACAATGCGCCTACCTTTTTTGAGACTTGAGACTGCCTCAATAAATGATTAATTGTGAACGTCGTCAGTAGCGGCCACGTAAATTTTCATATAAAGTGTATATTAATTATTCAAAGCGCATTTATGTTTATTTTTCTTCAATTTGCTTTCATTTCAGATTAAACCTTTTACCATTTATTTGTGTATGTTAAAAAGATACTGCGATCATATATTTATGTAATTTAGCTCATGTACACAGAACAAAAATATATTTTCAGGTTCCTGGTTTTGCTTTAATTTTTTTTAATTTTTTTCCCTTTTTCAAACAATTTTTTCTGTTTTCTTTCCAAATTAAAACTCTAGGCACGTCACAAAGAATATTCATACTAATCAGAATATAACCTGAATCAAGTCAATGCCAAACCATAAAATTCTAACCGCTCAAATTTAAATATGGAAAAATTAAATTATCAAATAAAACCTAACATTTCCAGTGCTCTTGGTAATAATCATAAATAACAATCTATGTTAACTGACGGTACTGTTTCATCTGTAAATGGTTTGGTGACATGACATTGAACTTTAAATACCACGTTCATACCTTGAAAGCCACTTTCATTTTTCTACAACAAAAGAAGAAATCACATTTCATATATTCAGAATTTTTATTTAATATACTTTGCAATTAATGTTATGTTCAAATTACTTATCAATGATTAAAAATTACACAGAAGATTTCTACGAGCTAAAGCGATTCAATACAACTTTTCCCCTTTTATGGGATTAAACTACGAATGCTGTATACTGGGTGGTGCGCGTCTAAATAGGACACATGGGATTTCCCAAAACTTTAAGACAATTTAAAAAGAATAATGAGAATAAAAAGTCAATTTGAACTCTGTTACGCATGCCGTTTTTAAAAAAACAAGTAAATATAAAAATATATAGGCATTATTGCACCCTTGTGAGATATTCATTACCTGAATAAAAAGCCTCAGACAACAAATATTGCTTTAAACGTTTTTTAAACAACATAAGACTATCAACAGCCTTCAGGTTTGGTGGTAGCTTGTTAAAGATTGCTGGCCCAAATGAGTTTGGTCATATTCTACCCACATTCAGTCGGTTAAAAGGAAATCTAAATGAGCTGACTTGTCGTGTGTTATATGTATGAACATCACTTTTAATAGCAAATCGACATTTATTTTTAAAAACATATATCCGTAGTTCAAATAAGTACACACAGATTACGGTCAGAATGTTGTATTTCTTAAAGAACCCTCTGCACGAGTACGTCATCGACACACCCACCAAAGTCCTCAATATTCTCTTCTGACATACAAGCAATTTCCCAACCATACTGGACGAACCCCAGAAGATCACCCCGTAACGCAGACGAGAATCTACTTGTGCGTTATACACCATGAGAAGCTCCCTCATAGAAATCGCGGTCTTGAGTGAGCGAACAAGAAAATAGCATGAACTTAATTTTGATTTGAGCAGATCACAATGATTTTTCGAATTCAGATGCTCATCAATTTGCACTCCTAGGAATTTTATAGTATTGGTTTTAATATTTCTTCATTATTTATAAGCAGTTCTATATTCAGATTATTATGATCCTAGTAATTGTGAAAACGGATGTAATTAGTTTTAGTATTATTGAGGAATAGTGAATTTTGACAGAACCAATTACACAGACTGTTCAAATTTCGATTACAATTTTGAATTAAAATACTATCGTCCCCATGAGAAATTAAATAGGAAGAGTCGTCGGCATACTTTGCCGAGGTGCATTCCTCGTCCAGCTCGTCATCTGTGTCATTAATATATAGATTAAGGAGAATCGGAGCAAGAACCGCTCGCTGCGGCACGCCCATAACAATTTCCAAAAGTCCAGAAAGACTTTCACCATTCGTTGCATTATCAGCATTATTGATCGCTGTGAACTGTTTTCTTCCTCTTAGAAATTCCGACAGCCAACTCAGTGCTTGACCATGGATTCCATATCTTTCAAGCATCTCTAAAAGTAAATCAATGTTAACACAATCGAAAGCCCTGCTTAAGTAGCAGAAAACCCCAACAGGACGTTCTCCTCTCCCCATGCCGGAAATTATTTTTTCATAGAAATAATTAATACCGTCTACCGTTGCAGAACCTTGTCGAAACCCGAACTGATTGAATTTCAAAATATTATTTCTATTGATGACTATCCTAACCTATCCAGAAAATAATTATTATAGTTTTCCATAAAATGGCTATCGCCCTTCTTGAAACTAGGTGTAACCTTATTTAGTTTTAAGACGTTTGGAAAACATCCACTTTGAATATGGAGTATGCTTCTGTGCAATTTTAATTCAGGTTAAAATGAAAGTACCATCAAGCGCCTTTATAATTAGGTTAAGACCTCTCAATATTTGACAGCGTTCTTAATTTTTTTAAATAATTTTCCCATTGAAAATTTCTAATCGTCGTTAGCTATTCCGATGAGGACAAAATCACAATGTTAATGATACTACGGCGGAAATAGTAACATAAAATAATATTAACATTGGCATAAAATGAATTTAGAATAGTGACAGAAATGTCAGATTCGTATTTCCTAGTTTATCATTTTAAAAATACATGTTGTTAAATAACTCCTAAATTACTAGGCAACTACATTTTAAATTGAACAAGGGCATTTTTCTTAATGTATAGTCTAGTAAAAAGTTTAAGTACATTTTTGGGCTAAGATAAATAGGGGAGCTAATATTTGATAATCATACAAATTACGTTGGATATCCTATGTGCCCTGCCCGGACGGATCACCCGGTATATTCTTTAAAAGCATCGCCCTCCACAATAAAATTGACGTGTCTTCTCGATTTTTAATATTTACTGCAAAATAAAAAATTCATTACACACAATATAAGTACAATATAGCACTTCAAAATATTCTAAAATGACACAATGTTGCAATATGCAATAAATTAGAAATTGAAAATTCATTAACTTCACAATTTTCAGAAGTAATGTATTAATAAGAAATGGCAAATAATAATTTATAAGAACTACTTGATACTGACATTTAAAGGTTATAATAACGAGTTTAACTTAGTCAGGTCCAAGTGTCAAGGCGATAGAATAACAAAAAGATTCACTATACAATCTTGAGCAAGGAATATAAATTTACAGTTAATATCACTGCATATTAAATAATAGATTTAAATATTAGAACGTGTGTGATTTAATAAACTATTAGTTTATAGCATCATCACTTTATTGTATACAGTGCATTCCAAAAGTCTGATAGGATTAATAGATCTTTCGTTTTAAGAAAAACTATAATTTGGCATCCCTGCATGTCCTAAAACACCTTTGAACTTTTTGGTTGCGGAATGGTACCATTAATTTTCTACAGAAGTTGCCTGCCTCAAATAATAGTCGTCCCGACATTAGCACATTAGCTAGTGGAGTCATCTACATCTCAACTTGTACTGGCGGGTTCACCCCCAAAAAAATTCAATTTGTTTAGTTTTTGAACAGAAATCGGTAGTTTGAATTAGTTCCAATAGAGCCAGTTTATTGGAAAATTATCATCTTTTGAGGTTTCATCTTATTACGTGGCTGTGGCATTTAAGTATTTTCACAGTTTAAAAAATTTGTCACACAACTCTTAAATTCTTATTGACATTGTCAAGAAAAAAACCTTCTGGAAATAACCTACAATAGTTACACGATTGGTAGTAGGGCCAGTAAGTGAAAGATCATTAATATAGACCAACACCGATCCCTGTGGGACACCTATGGGGTCCGTTACAATTTGCATACACAGGAAGTTGATATTTCTTTCTACAAGTATACATTTTTAGTAATAATTTTCAATAAAAAAATTTCAAGGTACACAATAGTTTTTAAGAAATTAATTAATAGAAATAGCGATTTTATGGTTTTTTAATGTTATCGATGTTGCCGGAGTTTCGATTTTATAACAAAAAAACAGTAAAAGTTTTGTAAAGATTAAACGTGATGACGGTTCGTACAGTGCTTCTAAATGGAGCACATAGGTAGTTACGGCAATGTGTGGCTGCAATAGTATAGCTGGAAGTTGCCGAAAACATTGCCAGCCATATGCAATATATTTCGGATGACCCGGCAATATAGCCAAACATGTTTATTAATATGATGGAGGCATCTTGCCTGTCGATCGTAATATTGCCGAGGCTTGCTCGATTGTTCTGTCGCTATGACATATGTGCATCTTTTTTTGACGTGTGTTATTGCTTCATAAATCGTTCTGGTTTATACGATTATTGCAAAATGAATACATAGTCAAACGGTGCATCTTTTTTTGACGTGTGTTATTGCTTCATACATCGTTCTGGTTTATACGATTATTGCAAAATGAATACATAGTCAAACGGGAAAATCATTGATTTCATTACATTAAATATATGTACGTCCAGTACTTTGGATCAATTTGTTCCTCTCCTCAAATAGAATCAGGAAACAAAAAGAAAATTTTTGATTTGAAAATATGACGGTACAGAACTGATTTAGGCGCAACATTGATCTAATTTGATCGTGATTGTATGTCCTAAGCTTAACGAGAGCCTTATAGAGTGCATTCTTATCTGGCACACCTTGTACAATAAATTTTTTCAAACGATCTTATTATTCGTCTTCCATATACGTCGAACCTACCATAGACTGTGAATCACTCTGTGTAGTATATAGCATGGGTTCAACCCCTGAATTTCTAAGACAGTGCATGTCAGACCAATCTGTCAGCTGATTAGTATTTTTTGAACTTAGTTTTCCAGTGAACAAGATAGATTTTTATTTAATTTTTTTGATATTTAGGTTCTATGATGCTTGAATTAGGGATTAAGTAAGGCTAATAATATCGTTAACGTCACAAAATTGGATAACTCGCTTTATTAAGAATTGACCGAAAACCCAAAGAACAAATATATTTGAACAAACGGTCAGGAATCAATACTAATATCGTTAACTATAATATTCCTTCCTTAATGACGTGCTAATATTTCAATGTGTGATTCCTTAGATTATTTTATAAAGAGAAGTTCATATGAATATATGTCCGCAACAAAATTTTTTGCTACAGGATGTTTACAGTTGTATTTTTTAATATCTCCGAAAGTACTTTAGATATTATTTTCAATATTGGTATGTGTTAATAGGATATAAAACCACAAATTCTAGTTAGAAAAATTATTCAATTGCTCCACCAGTGGCGTCCCTGCAAACATGTCCTCCTATATTTTTTACAAAAAAGATGGTACGCCACTGACACTTTTCCATGTGGATATTTTTCCTGATTAGCCTGGTCAATTCTACATAAGAACGGTATCTTGAGTTTTTCTTGTCAGATACACCGTTCTTGATTAAAACCACTAAATTCATATTGAAACTCATTATCATTAACATTGATAATAATTAATGATAAATTTTGTTCCATAAAAATTGTTGGAAATGGCCACCTTCACTTAAAAGGCATGTTCCGCTCGTCTTCGCATCGAATTTTATCCACTTCAATAATTTTTATAAAACAAAATTTATCATTAATTATTTTATTAATGTTAATCATAATGAGTTTCAATATGATCTTAGTGGTTTTAATCAAGAACGGTACGTCTAACGAGGAAAACTCAAGAGACCGTTTCCCTGTATAATGGACTAGGCTAATCAGAAAAAATATCCGCATGGAAAAATGTCAGTGGCGTACCATCTTTTATGTAAGAAATATCAGAGGACACGATTGCAGGGACGCCACTGGTGGAACAATTGAATAACTTTTCGAACTAAAATTTGTGGTTCGATATCCTACTAACACATACCAAAATTGAAAATAATATGCAAAGTGCTTTCGGAGATATTAAAAAATAACCATTTAAAAAATAAAAATTCATCACCCCGTAGCAAAAAATTTAAGCCGTTGCGGACATTTGTTCATATGAATTTTTCTTAATAAAATGACCTAAGGAATCACACCCCGAAATATTAGCACGTCATTAAGGAACACCCTGTATATGATCTATCTGTATTCATTTTAATTAATAAGAAATATCTATCATTAAGAGAGATAGACGCCGCATAAAGAGCATTTTGGTTTGGAACTCAAAAAAAATTAAAGATTACTTTATATTTAATTTAATGCTAATAAAAACTCTACTTTAAAATATGCCATGATCGTAGTACCCGATTACCTTGATAGAAAGATACTGTTAAATAAAAATGATTTAATTTGCATAAACAATTAGCAGCCGTGTAAGAAGGAACGAGGAATCAATTAAAGCTGATATTCTGGTTGGATCCCTAACTACTGAATTAATTAATTAAGTTAACTCTGCTCGTTCCGCTTTAGCAAAAAATATATTAAAAATTGTTATCATGCGCTTTTAAGTCGTCTATGTGTTGCCAATTTCACAGAACGACTCCTTTCTCTTTTTCATGGGCATGTTGGTGTGTCTGTGGTCCATGATGCTGAATATTAATTATTATTTATGAGGTTCGTAGGTAGGTGAATAACTAAACAACTAGTTAAGTACTTAAAAACATTTATTTCAAATTCAGGATTTTTTCACATTTGTAGAAAATTTACAAAATCTAAATAATAGACAGATCCTTAAATTTTAATTATAAATACATTAATAAAAGTGTATGTTACATAACATCGATGTGAAAGTCACAACAACGTAGGCTTTACTTGCATTCTAGGCAGGCTATATCGAAAGAGTTACCAGTCTAATCTTATTCAAATACGATTTATTACAAAATAAAATAACAAAATAGATCACGCATACAGTCATTGAGATAATAAATACAAAATGTAACGTAAAGATCACTTAGAACCCGATAATCGCCGGTAGCGGCAGGGTGACATTATTTCAAAAGTCCATAAATTTATTTTAATTTGACTTAGAAGAGACCATCCCCGGTTGGATCATTTAACCAAGGGTAATTATTTGGACATCTAACACAAGTTTGGAGATTTATCGTCTCCCCGGGAACTTCTTTTGATGTCAGCTTGCAAGTATGTGGTACCCAACAGGCAGGAATTCCTTCGACCACACATTTCTCCCTCCAGGGTTCAAAGTTTTTCGATTCTGTGACCGTTCTTGGGTTCTGGATCCATTGGATGACTTGCGTCATGGTTACAAAGTACACGTCATTGTGGTTAGATAGAATTTCGTCAACCCAATATAAGAAAGCGTCTAAGAATTCAGGATTGTTCTTCAACCACGCAGCGTGGAAGTAGAGACCCAAGGGAGCTCGATTTTCTTCATAATGCCGATCAAAGTTGTGGTTTAAGAAATTATAGAACTGGTCACCGGTCAGTATATTCGAGCAAGAGTCCACCATACCACACCCTGCCAGATCCTCGTCGTTGGTCGGATCTTCTCGTCGATCCAGTTCGTTCAAGACCATTTCCCAAACAGCGTGAGACCTCGTGGGGCAGTTTTGAACGTTGCCGTGACATCTGTGAGGCATGCGGAAGTACATTGTGTAAGGCCATAGTGGAGGATTGTTTAATGGAGCAGTGATGGTGGAATCATACAAGAAAGCTTCTTCTTCCATCATGGTGAACTGGTTGTTTCCTCCGACTCTCAAGTAGGGAGCACGCACACCAACAACACTATTATCGGTAATGTTGGCGTATTTTTCAGTAATAATTCTCATGCCTCCCATTTCTTTTACCCAATCGTTGACGGATGCGTTGGACCAGAAACGTTCATCATCGTTATGACTGAAACAAACAGTTTTTATTAAGAATATATATATACTTTTTGATTAACAAAGCAAATAGAATCCATTAAAAGTGATTTTTGCACCGATTTCCTCAAAATAGCGGTAATATATGTAATTTTCCAAAAATTTGTAATTTAATATTTCGAAATTCTTTTTTAAAAAATATGCACGTAATATTTTCAATTTTCTGAATATTTTTTGTAATCTTCCTTCAATTAATACCTGACGTATGTCTCTTATTTTTTAAATTAGGAAAGAAATGCCATTTTTTAATAGAAACACCCTAAATTTATTGTCAGATTTTATATTGTTTATATTAATAACATGATAAAAGAATCAAATCAGGAAATGAATTTTGCGTTTTTTTTTTAAATATCATTGAAAAAATTTTGGGTTTGTTCGGGTTTGTTGACGTTTTTGTCATAACTAGGATTATAACGTCATTTGTTCTCTTCTATTAATAAACAATCCCAAAAGATAACTTATTATTCACTTTGGCAACATTGTTTAACCTGTTTTCCTGGGATATCAGTTTTCGAAATTGTCATTGTAATTATTGTTGACATGATATTTTCGGCGTTTTCTTAAATTTTCTCGTTTCGTGTGATTTCTTCGAAATCTCCTGTAAATTAATGCACAACAAAGTTAATCTACCAATGTCATTTAAAAGAGCAAGTTCCAAGAACACTCTCAACGTTGGTACAGAAATCATACCGAGGCAAGTTGTGGTACTGAATCGCATTCTTATTTATTTATACTATAAGTGATTAAATCATGTTTTTTAGTCCTAAGCAAGATAGTTATTTAGTACACAACGGCAGAGCGCCGTGAACTAAATTCTGCATGTGGATAAAAAGAATTTAATTACAAATCGTATAATACATTTTTTTCAACACCTACAAACTAGGAGAATTCAGAAAATGGTTCTTTAAAAGTCTTAAATTCGGCGATCAATTTAACAGACATGTAAATCCAAATAACGTGATCATCTATGACGGTGAAATGTTGCTATTGATCCTTGGTAAATCAGCTGATATATCAGCGTGAGCTGAAGAAGTATTGCCGAAAATGTTTGAGCGCGATTCATAATAATAACATTTCTTCCCATAAAAAATGAAACTAGAAATGTCACAGTTGCACTGTTATCCGAAAAATGAATGAATGAACAAACTGGGAGGGGATCACAATTTTATTCACAAGGAGATTGAAAAAATTCTGCATCCACTTGTCTTTAAAGTATTATTTTGGATAAATCATTGTTTAGAATAAATTTGTTTGAGTAAGTGTTGAAAAAAACTATAAAATGAACTCGGTTTGTTAGTGTAAACATATTTTAATATTAATAGAGTTAGTTCTTGCGAATTTTATCTTTTTGTGATGATTTATAAAGAAAGTTGATAGAGAAAGAAGATTGCTTTCAAACGAAGAAAGAGGATGTACTAACTGATGGACAAGAAATATATTGAAATGATTTTAATATGAAATGCGTTTGAAGGTAGGGCAACAAGCCGAACAGAAATGATGCTTCATTATATTTGTTACACACACACAAAAAAAAAGAAAAAAAAATATTATTTTAAATTGTACTGAATTTAAAATATTAGAATTTGCGTGTAAAAAGATCGGGATATAGTCATTATCATACGATAATAAAGATGTACCCAGACTGGACTTTCCAGAGTCCCCTTATAAAATATCCTAATTTTAGTATTATTTTTGCAATTAAAAAAAAATCGATGAATTAATGCCATATTTTTCATAAAGTTGAGATAATTTTGTCTAAAAATTGACAACTTCGGAGTAGCAAAATAAATACCCGGTATTCTATTTTGACTTTAAAAACTAACATATAATAAACTTGCTAATTTTATGAAAAAAATATTTTTGAACATGAACACGATATTTTAAGAGGATGATTTTGTTCGGGTGAGTTTTTAAAAAAACCAACAGAAATCATCAAAGATATTTTATGTTTAAAGATTTAGCATAAACCGAAAGTTATTGAATAGAAAGACATCATTATTTATTTGTGCAATGTTAAATTTAGAGAAAATTAACAAAAAAAAATAGTTTTTTAATCAAGCCGTTTAAAATTCCTACAAAAATACTAATTTTAGAATTATTTTCTTAAATAGTGTCAATATTAATAGGTAACGCAAGATACGCAAAACGTTATTCTTCTTTCCTGGACAAGCAGGAAGTAAACCCGTGGTCAAATTGAACTTAAATCCATAATTTTAAAAAATCCCATTTAATGCTGACTAAGGACATTGTATAACCAACGCCGATAAAAAAAATTTACCTCTTCAGTGCTGCGATGTTGCCAAATTGATTTATAAGGTTATTGGAAAAGTTAATAGCCAATAGAACTGAGAAGAACAAGTGACGTCATACTTGCCTGTATTTGCGGTTTACGAGAAATCTAGCAATTCGAATTCGAAACTATTTTGCAAATGGATTTATTATTAAAAAACAATAGATCATTTTAAGACAAACACTTGTTTTCTATTCGTTTCATATTCATAGCCGGGCAATTATTTCTTAGTTAAAACAAACCTTCCAAGTCTAAAAGAAAAAATATTATCCGACAAAAATAAAAGTCAAATTATTTGTTGCGAAACCAGTTAAAATTCAATCAAGGATTTAAGCAACCGGTAAAGAATAAATAATTAACTTACGTGATAGAATGGACGGCGATTTCGTGACCTTTCCGGTGCATTTCCTGCACGGCAGAGTAGTTGGTGTATTTGTGAGAAATAAAGAACGTCGTTTTGATATCACAACCGTTAGGGTTTTTCCTTTTTCCGTTAAAGATGTCTTTGTACAGTTCGATGTTGTTGTTGTTGATCGCATCGTCAAAAGTAATTGTGATCATTTGGGGCACGTCTTTGGCTGGAAGATCGCCGGGTATAGAGGTACCATCTTCGGAGCAGAAGCAGTCGGGGAGGTGGCAGACCGCGGGGTCACATGGGGGAGCGCGATTGGGATCATTATCATTATCTGAAAAAAAGAAACATCATCATCGTAAAAGTTTTTAATAATATCATCAACGCATGCAATTTTAAGACGCCATAGCATCTCAAAGCGTAATGATACACATTTCAAATGCCCTCTTTCACAAGATCTGTATAAAAATCAAATTATGTCCTAATTTCCCGCAGAACCGTTAGTGGCATTACCCTTAAATCGTTTAATATTTCCGAAGGTAGTTTAGATATTATTTTCAATTTGTGGTTATAAGGATTTAAAACCACATTTAGTTAAGTTATTTTATCGATCTACCAGTGGCGTTCCTGCAAACATATACTTTTATTTTGTTTACAAAAGAGTGATACCTACGCCGCTGACATTTTTCCATGATCGATATGACCCTATCCGCTTTTCATTAGTTTTCAAGTTATAGCGTAATGAGAAAATCTCCACTCTACAGTGGAAAGAAATTTTCAGAACAAATTGTCGGCAAACGTGTGATGTGACCATACTTATTTAATTGACCCCCCTCATTGTGGAAAACTACTAGAAGATGTTTCTGTAAATATCAGAATGCATTAGCACGATGGAGCTCCTGCACATTTCATCAGTTCAAGCAATATTTGGAAGGAAGGTGCTTTGGATTGATCGCGTAGTTTGCCTCCAAGATCTCCATACCTTACACCACTAGGCTGTTGTTTATGTGGCTGGTTCAAAAATTAAGTTTAGAATATAAAAGTCGACACTCGATAAGCACCAATTCGACATAAGAAATACACCAGCCGATAGTAAAGCAATACATGAATCAATCACGAAAGGCTCTCTTCGTAGATGAAGCAGAAAACGTTTCGAAATCAATGATGATGTTTTTGAAGTCGAGAATTAGAAAATTTTTCGAAAAAAATAATTTCGTCAGCATATGGTATGGTATGGTGAAAAGTGAAGAAATCGATTCTGTGTATGGTTGTCTAGCTTTCTTAAGGACCGCTCTCTGCAAGTGGCGATTGAAGGATTCCTCTCAGACACCTTCACCATCAATGCCGGTGTTCTGCAAGGGTCCATATTGTCTCCCACTCTCTTCTTACTCTACATTAACGACCTTCTAGTGAAAACGAAAAATCCGATATTTAGTTTTGCTGACGATAGCACACTTATCTCATCTTTCTCTTTGAATGCGCAAACATCGGCTGCCGACGCACATCTTCGCAGACAGCATGAAGTATCACGCCTCAACAAAGATCTGGAAGAAATTTTGGCTTGGGGTGACAGTAACCAAGTCGAATTTAACACTAAAAACCCAGGCAGCAATCTTCTCTAAAAAGGTTAACATTACAGAACCGGATGGGACTGGATGGGCACGCAATCCCACTGGCTTCATCTATTAATTTGCTGGGCGTCAATCTGGGTCTTGGCATAACCAAGTTGTGGCAATCTTTAAGATAGCTTCTCAGAAGCTTGGGGTATTCTTCCGAACCAGAAAGATGTACACACCTCAACAACTTTTGACACTATACAAAGCCAAGATTCGACCATCACTAGAGTACTGCTCTCATGTCTGGAGCTCTGCACCCAAACATACTCTTCGGCTGTTGGATTTCATGGAAAGGAGGGCTATTCGTCTGATCGGAGACCACGAGCCGACGAAGAACCTCGACAGCCTAGAACATCGAAGACAGGTTGGGGATTTGACTCTCTTTTACAGATATTTTCATATAAGGTGCTCGGCTGACCTTGCCCTCTTAATTCCGCCCAGAGCGACGAATAGCAGAAATACACGATGAACCACTGCCGCCCATCCATATGTGGTTAATCTTAGGACTCGTCGAACTTCACTATTTAAGAATTCTTTCATCTGGAGGACTTCATCCTTGTGGAACGACCTTCCCGAGGTCGTTTTTCCCAACGATATAACCTCTAACGATTCAAAACCAACGTGAATCGCTTTTTGCGCACATGCACCACTCCCAGAGTACCCTAAAGGATTTGTCCTATAGTGCTTGTGTTTGATCATAAAAAAAAAAACTAATTTCTAAAAATGTTCAGCGTTAACTACGTCCAAAAATTTTACCACAAACAAGCCTTTTTCCGAGTTCTTCATGTCATCCTCAGTGGATTCAGCATCAAGATTTATAAACTATGGCTGTGCCATTGTAAACAAAAAAAGACGCCCATCAGCATTCTTTATATGATTACGAAAGGGAAAGTACACGAGCAAGTTGATGCTGTTACGTGATTCACGGATAATGAAAATACCGATTTACACCTTGTGCTTGTGACATTATACGGCCAACCCAAATACCTTCTAATGTCATCTCCATTAGGCACTCGAATTGCATCTGACAATATCAAATATTTTATATTTGCAACAGCTAAATCTACAGTCGTTCGTCATTCTAGGGCTGGATTAAAGTGCTATTCCACCGACCAAAGATAAATTATTTACCGAGCCCAGTCCTGAGCGATCAGGATCTTGATATTTTCTTTAACCATATAGTGGGAAAGGTTCATCCAAACAAAATTGCCACCAAAAAGAAAACGAATTACAATAAAATGTCATTTAATAAGAATTCCATATAGAAAAAAGGCGCAAGATTTTTACAGAACGGAAGGTTCAAAGTGAGAAAGGCAACTATAAAATAAAGAACTTTTAATACGTCAAAATTCTAAAAATGGCCTGGTCCCAAACTACGGTGGCATAAGTTTGCTGGATATTTTAGTCCATTGTGCTATGGAGAAAACCTTATCTCTTATTATTGACTGCACATTTTCTTTACAACTTGTAAACGGGTAATTGTTTATTTAATGCTAAAATATAATTCTTGATGTAATGGTACCCAGCAGTAAACAGCAAGCCACATTCTTATGCTGAAAGTGGTTCGGCTTAGGCGCCGCGCCCTGTTAACATTGCGCCAAGGACAATGAAAGTTATTTCTTAATTCTCACATCCACTTTCGCCTTCGATGTGACCTAGCAAGGTCCTTGAATGACAAAGTTAAAAATAAATATTGAGGAATTTTTGTCATCAGCATATTCCTCCGCAGAAACTCATATTGGGTGGTTCAAAAGCAGATCGCTAACAATCAGGTCTGGTTTAAGATGGCCGCTGGGTTAAACTTGATTCAGTAGATCTGAGACTGGTATTTAAGCTTTGAATATTGTTTATCTTTGAAAGTTTTGATTCCAAATATTAGCTAGACTATAATTTTCTTGGTCTCAGAACAATGCTTTTCCTATTAGCTATACAACGTGTCCAAGATAAGGAGGGCCAGTACAGGGATCTCGGAAACCATACGAGATACGAAGTCGGTTAAATGGAGGTAAAGTTGCACATTTACGTGCCTAATAATATGCCGTTCAGAAAGTTTTAAAATTCCGAGTAGTTCCGGAGACATCCGGAAAAAACCGAAATTCTGAAAAATCGTTTAATTTTTTTCCTGGGTTTGTTCGGGTTTGTTCGAGATCGAATTTGAAAGTAAATTGCACTTTTACGTTGCCACTTTTTTCGCTCAATCTAACAGCGTTAATTGTTTTGTAATCCGATGAGTCGTCTTCGAAGGGCCATTATCAGCTTTCTTTTTTTAAATACGGTCCTGTTTTTCTGATATTGGAATTTGAGAGCAACGATGTATGACACATTGTGGTTTGATGACGTTTTGAGGGTTTTTTGAACAACATCAGGAAATTTTGGGATACGGTCCTGTATTTCTTCTAATTTTATAACCATATAAACCACAAATAAGTGAACAAAATACAGAAACATTATTTCAAACTTCTGTTGATTCGGGATTTAAAAGAAAAATAGGCGGTTGAAACAAAAAATGAAACATAATTTTACAAATGCTGAAAAGTTTGATATTCTATTGCATGTTTTATTTTATCTCAAAAAAACTGTTATGTGGCAGTTAGAAGATGTTATTTTCGCTTAGAGAATAACGGAAATTATTTTGAATACCTGATTATGTAGTTCCTTACTTTTTTCGTTGTTCATTTTATTACTGTTTTGGTATGATTTTTATTCACTTATTTGTGGTTTGTTGTTAAATTATTTGATATTTATTGAATTAATCCAACATAAGTAAAAAATTTAGAGCTTACTTATGAGATATTATTTATAAAATTAGGAGAAATACAGGACAGCATCCAAAAATTTCCTGATGTTGTTCTAAAAACCCTCGAAACGTCATTAAACCACAATGTGTCATACATCATTGCATTTCGAAGAAAAAAAGCTCTCAAATTCCAATATCAGAAAAACAGAACCGTATTTAAAAAAGAAAGTTGATAATGGCCCTTTGAAGACGACTCGTCGGATAACAATAGAATTAACGCTGTTAGATAGAGCGGAAAAAGTGGCAATGAAAAAGTGCAATTTACTTTAGAATTCGATCTGAAAAAAAAACCCAGGAAAACAATAAAACGATTTTTCAGAACTTCGTTTTTTTCCGGATATCTCCGGAACTACTAGGAATTTTTAAACTTTCTAAACGGCATATTATTAGGCACGTAAATGCGCAACTTTACCTCCCTTTAACCGACTTCCTATCTCTTACGGTTTCCGAGATCCCTGTACTGGCCCTCCTTATCTTGGACACGTTGTATTAGGTGTTCGGACAATGCACCAGGAAAATGGGAGAAGTGATGTTAAAATAAAAATAACAGAAAGTAAGAAAGTACAAAACTTTTTTTTCTATCAGGAAAACTGATTTCGCTGGTAACAAAAAAACTTTCCAGTTTACGCCTAAACGGTGTGGTTAATCGACTCAAATAAAGAGTACCTTCTTTATTAGATATTCTTTTGTCTTTAAAATGACATGTCATGTCTTACAATAATTGTCAAAATAAAGAAGATATTCCAAAAATTAAAATTATATTTCAGGCAAGGTGGCATCTGGTGGCATAGTGGAGAAATATTTGAATAACAAAATTCTAGAAGTCGTTAAGCATAGTCCCTGTGCCATATATCAGCTTGATAGTTTAAAAAATAACCATGAGATGTTAAAGATAAGAAAAAGAATAAGGATATGCATCAGAGACTTGTTAATATTAAAATAAATTACAGTTTTCTGTCATGCGCTATTTCACGATATGAAGTCAGTCCTGCATATTTGGCCGATTGTATCGATTTAGTGGAAACCTTTCAAACAAATTTGATACAAAAGCTTGATATAGTATTTATAGCGAATCCTCAAGCTTTTTCGACAGTTGACATCATTAATATGTCATCGATCAGCTGTTTGGGGACTTAACCAAATACCCCAGTTTTATAGGAACCGTATTGAGCGTGTTTGGTTTTTATATTTTTCGAATTTGATTAGTGCTAATACGTTTAAAAGTGTATTTCCGTCGTTTTAGAAGTGTTTATTTTGTGTTGAAAACTTTGATTAATTACATATTGAGTTGTTTGTATATCTGGTAAACCACAGTAAGTACTTGTCACGTTATGAAAAATTTATAGGTTAATATTTTCATTTATCTGTTTTTAGGCGAAAATAATAATTATGGAGCATAATTATTGTCTGCCTTCTACCTCAGCTGATGCCGCCGTTAGAGAAACTAAGGTGAATTTAATATTAATAAAAAAATTTCTAGATGTTTCATTTCTTTCTGATCGAGTTGAGATTTGTTTCAGTTAAATATCAGGTAATACTTTTGTGTGGCGACTTGAATGTAGACAGTTTGGTTAGCTGGGAAAGTAGAAAATATCTGCACATTTTTTTGCAGAGAATACTAAATATATTGTTTATTAAAGTGGATGTTGAAATTTCAGTTCTTGGCACGAGTGGTTGCACAATAAGATTCCACATAAAAAATGTCGAATGGTTTTTAAGTCTTTTTAGGGGTGAGGGGTCACAGGCCCGTGGTAGTCCCAATAAGCCTGAATGTAATAATGTAAACGCTAAATACTACAAAAATATAAAACGGTTTCAAGTGAAAGATAAATACATTTTTGTTTATGTTTGTTTGTTCCAATAATAATGGGTTGCTCCTATTTTCTTAGGCAAAGGCGTATTCATATTTACATGGTAATGAGCTAGCCCAGCAGTTCGTTCAAAATGTTTATAGCTACTTTAAAGAATGCCATGCTCACTTAAGTGCTGTTCAGGTGAGACATTTTAAAATGTTTTTATATATGTGTATATAGCTACATATATTATTTTTAATTAAACTTACACACTCGACTCTCCTTACATTTCTTATTCATCTATTAAAGCATAATATGAGGGATATTACCTGTATTAATTTTCCAACATTATTAACTTTACGAAAAGAAAAATAATTAAGCAAATGGCAGGCAAATATTTTAGAAATAATTTTAAAAAACTGTTGGTTTTTTATAATTTTTCAATTACTATATCATAAAATTTATCCTTTAAACCTACAGGAAACTGCAAAAGCGATGCAAATATCTGCTTTCACAGTTAGAAGATATAAGGATGGCCCTATCGAAGACTTACGTAACCTACATATTTGCAGTATACGTAGCCTACGTATACAAAAGAAGGGTGCATATAGAATTTGCTTGTTATGATACTATAGGTACGCTTATAAGTTACTAGTGAACATTAAAGTTAAAACAGAGGTAACAAGAGTGAACAATCTTTAAGCAAACCTTATATTTAGTCCATAGTTATTTTCAAAAATGTTTTTTTGTGCATCCGGTACAAAACATGGAAATTTTTCCAAGTGATTTGTATTTACATAACAGGGAAAAGAAATGATCAAGGATGACTTTTTCGAAAAATTGAAGATACAATTTTTTACAGGTATAGTTAAGTCCATGTGTAGACACACTGTATACAGTTTACAGTAGGTAAAGATGGACATGCATGTAGATGCGTACTTCCTATCTTTTTGTGAAGATAGAGGTACCTACTAGACATGTAATTATAAAATAATGACTTTATTTTATATATGTGAATAAATAAATAACAAAAAATACAATGTGTTATGTTTTATTCCCTATAATAAATAATAAAAGATGTATTTAAAAATATAAATAGACTCGTTTCATTTTTAAAATAAACGTACGTACTATTGTAGTACGGTCCTGGAAAGTCCTGGAATGTCATACAAACCTAGGCAAAATAAATAACCAGAAATAAGCAGGCAAGTCATTATGCCACGTGACACTTGACATATCTGGCGCGAGGATTCGCTGGAACCACTATACCTTTAATGAAAATAATATGGGGTTCAAAAAAATTGAAAAATATTTTTCTCGGTGATTTGACTATGGTAATTATACCGAACAAAAATACTTGGAATATTTTAAACTGTACATTTTTCGTGCGTTTTTTCTACCCTCTACTAATACTTATACAATAGCTAAACGAAGTAGGCACTTACCACAAGAATTTTCATCGGATCCATCAGCACAGTCCTTCTCTCCGTTACAGAAAAGGCCTCTTTCGATACAGTTTCCATCTCCACAGGCCAAAGAACCATCTGGACACAGTGGCTCATCGGTGTTCAGTAGAGGTTTCACTTTGCGCTCCTTATTCTTCATTTTACAATTCTTTACTGAATCTTTCCAGTCGCAGGTCTGTTTGTCAATGTCGAAATATAGACCGGCCGGGCAACGAATGGCTTGAAGACCCTGTAACAAAATCAAAGTTGTAAACGTCAATTTATACAGAGTAATACAATTTGGGGCATGTTCTAATGAAAGTAGATAGATATCAAAATGTCAGAACTTAAAATGCTTCAACACTATGGTCCACGAGGCCCGTATTGCATGAAAATTAGAATTATATATTAAATATGAGGGTCAGCAAGGTATTCCTTGGGTTGAATTAGAGATCTCAACGTTGAGTCGTGACGATCTCCAAGCATATCCTTGACAGACCGCAATACTTATTACATTTCTTGTACGCTTGAATAAATAATAATAATAATAATAGAGAATTAAATGTTTTATTAACAACTGAGTTAAGTTAAGACATTTTTATAGATTCAAATGTACCTGGGAGAGGCTGCTATGTAATATCGTAACTTGTAAATATAACTTGCAGATAGTTAATTCAGTAATTATGTCAAATTACTTGAGCGTTCAAAAACATATCTTAGTAGCATGTAATTTATTAAACATATCAAATTAACCGAGCATCTAACAGCTCTGGTGATTCCGTGGTTAAAGTGGTAGTCAGTGGGAAAGTTATGCCTAGAGTTAGTAGGTTCGAACTTCACTTCAAATTTTTGTTATTTAAGTTATTATTTTAGGCAAGATTAGTTTTTAGTAAATAGTTAGTCAATTCAATGGGACATAATATGAATTATCAATTTTTAAAGACCTTCCTTGAGCTGGCGAGAACTTCCATATAATATAAGAAGATTGTTCCTGTTCCTAACAATCGGTTAGCTTTAAAAAAAATGCAAGATAGTGCATAGTGAATAGAAGCATATACACGGTGTTGAAAAAAGGTCGGTACCCCGGAATAACTCCGGTGCATCGCATTGCAGTGGAAAATGTCTAGGGTAAAAGTTGTTTGGTTTTGAAGGAGGAATAGTATTTTAAACCACCCCCTATCCGCTCAACCACCGGGCGCGGGTGGGGGTAAGTTAAAATTTTCAAATGGAACCCCATATTTTTAATTGGCGTATCGTGTTCTCCGACCAAAAATAAACATCATTTGTTCGAAAAATTTTTTTATTCGAGCTCATCCTTTACCAATAATCACCATGGGACAAAATCAGAACCGTGCGAAAATCAAGTTTTATCCCGCAAATACCCTTTTTCTCAGTCTTGTATTAAAAAATGCCCGTGGAATGCAAACAACTTTTTCCATTTTGTCTTTCTCATGGTGATTATTGGTGAAGGATGGGCCGAATAAAAACATTTTCGGACCAAAGATGTGTATTTTTGGTCGGAGAACACGATACGCCAATAAAAAATATGGGGTTCCATTTGAAAATCTTAACTTACCCCCACCCACGCCCGGGGGTGGTTTAAATTGCAAAATATTCCTCCTTCAAAACCAAACAACTTTTTCCCTAGACATTTTCCTCTGCAATGCGATTCACCAGAGTTCTTCCGGGGTACCGACCTTTTTCAACACCCTATATATAGTCGATTTTATGGAAAGTTTAAAAATAATTATTTTTTTATGTTTTCCTGCCAGTTGAGTTTAATTTTACGGTAATAACACCAGAAATTCCATCAAAAGGAATTTTCTAACCATTATCTTTTGTTCCATACATTAATACTGCTAACAAACATAATGAGGATGTCGAAGAAACCCGAACAAACCTCTTTTGTTATACCAAATTAAACTAGTTCACTTGCAATAGTGCATGTGAAGTAAATATGGTATGTCTTTATACATACAGGTTGTTCAGATAATGTATCAAGATACTTGAGGAGGTTATTCTATAGGTTAAAATAAAGGTACTAAATCCTATAACAAAAAGTCGAAATCTAAATACTTTTTTTTTGTATTCATTTGAAAGACTGATTTTACTTTAAATGAAAACATTAATTCTAGTTTTGCGCCTAAACGGCGTAGTTTATCGATTCAAATAAAGAGAACCTTTTTATTAAGTATTCTTTTGTCTTTAAAATAGCATTCCCTCTTTCCGAATAGGTTTCAAAACAAAAAAGATATGCCAAGAAATAAATTTGAATTTCAGGTAAAGTGACGGCGACACAGTAGAAACATTTTTATAACAGACTTATAAAGGCCTTAAGCATAGTCCCTGTGACAAATATCAACTTCCCAGTTTAACAACTAACCCCAAGATGTTAAAAATTAAAAAAAAACTCTGACAGGCTGTAACTCGAAAAGTATTGAGTTTTCAACTTTTTGTGATGATTTACTATCTTTATTTTAACCTGTAGAATCACTATTGTACCCTGATGCAGTATCAGAATCCCCGGTATTATAACAATAATTGACATAATAATGCGAAATTTGTTTTTAACACCATCAGAGAATGATCTTTCTTCCTTTAATGCTTATGTGTAATGATAGTTCTGACGATAGTTTAAGCTAGAATAAACCGAAACGTAAACTGGAACCTCCAATTTCATTGCAAAATGACCGAACCTCCTTATTACCATAAATTTAAAAATAATACAAATTTAAAAGACAATTGTCGTTCTATATATATATAAACAGTATATTGCCAATACGAACCTTATAAAATACAAAAAGTTTCACCGCTATGGGAGATGGCGTGGGCCTATTGAGTGTGCGCATTAGGGTTGAAATTTTATCGATCGCGTCAGAGCCGGCCCGACATTATTTGTTTGTTGTTATTCGTCGCCATCTTTGGTTCTGGATGCTTTTTCAAATCACAGAATAAAAAGTGGTTCATCCACATTGTTTTCGGTATACTAGTGCTTATAAACTTTCATTACCTAACAACCATTTTTGTAAATGAGTTTTTAATTTGTGGTGATTCGATTCGCTGTTTGGTTTAGTTAGTTAGTGACTTGTTTTATTTAAGATGAAAGGACACAAGTGTATGGTGCTTTTTTGCAAAAGTCGTGGATCAATACCAGGTATAAAGTATTTCAGGTATGTACATAATATATACGAAAATATTTTGCGTATTACATTATCCGATGTTCGGAACCGAATTTCACTAAAAAGATTGTAAAAAAGAAGTGAGTGTCACTCGTATAAAATACTATATAATATATATATGGTCACTACCTAACCTTAAAACTAATGTATTTTTAATTTGGTGCATTAGTAAATAATTCCCAAAATAGTCAATATTCATTCTTAATTTTTGGTTTAGAACAAAGTGAGGTTAAAATAAAACTCATCGTGTCGATTGTTACAAATATTCGGATGGAATTTGGCACCAAAAGTTTACACCAATCAGGGCACTGTCGGATCATCATATCGTCAGAAATCGTATGCATGGAACGCTGTCTTAAATCGAACTAATCGAAATTTTGATTGCAAAATTTTTCCTAACTAACCTGTGAAATTTATATTAAAAACGTTAAAATTCGGTCCTGTCGAATGTTTACTTTCAGAAGGACAATTCCGAACTGCGCAAAATCACAATGCCCATAGCGGGGACATAATTGCAGATGGTATTAGCAATATACTGTTTATATATATGTGCGAGTGACTGACGTTTAACTTGACACAACAAATTATAAAGTTTTGAGAACCGTTCAAAATTCATTTGAAAAAATAATACTGCAAGATTTATGTTTATGTAGTAAAATATCTTAAAATTGACTATTTAGGGGTACACCCTGTAAATATAACATTTTTAATTATGGTTTACGCAAATAATGTATATTTGTTCCATTAGGTCACATAATCCATGTTACTTAATATTTGCATCGAATGTTGTGTTCAAATATAATACGATTATTAGAGCACAACGTTCGGGTAATATGCGGTTAGTGTTTATATTTTTTATTAGTTCTCTAGACTACAAACATTTTTTGTTTTTTTGCTAATTATTTAGGAGATAACAAGGATATTTTACCCGTCATGCTATGTTTCTAAAACAGTCACAGAAATCATATGATGATTAAGATTTTCATTTAAATCCAGTATTTATATAGTACAGGGTGTCCCACTTTTATAGAGCATCTCCGTAATTGTTAGTACTGTCATGTATTTTTTTTGGATAAAACTTAAAATGGTAAAATCAAAATTTGAAAATTTTTGCTCGCGTAACAGATACTGGGAAAAATCAAAATTGACAATTTCAAAATTGCCCTATATTTTCTTAGTTAAAAGAGATACAGAAAAATGATTTATACAGAAGTTTCTTTAAAAAAAAAATTAGCTGGAAAACATTTATTAAGAAATATTTTATTTAAAAAAAATTTATTAAGAAATATGACCAAAAAAAATTAGCTGGAAAATATTTTTAAATTCGTAATTTTACCGCTAGGGGGCGTAATCGCTATGCTACGATACAAAATCCTTACTTTCTGCTAATATCTTCAAAACAATATAGGTCGAAAATTAACTTTTTATAATTTCTGTAATATCCTCATGGATAACAATTTTTTTGTAGTTACTATGGTAACGGAGGGGGGAAGGGTAACAACTAAAAATACTAAAAGGGCCGTAACTTCGGTTTGCGTTACCCTAATTTAACAAACTATGGCTTGTTTTAAATAACTTTTCGTCCTGATTAAACGTTATTATTAATAATTTGAAAATTAGTTCGTGCGGATGATAAAAGAGGGCATTTTTTTTAAATATTTCTTCTTTCGATTTCTTCAAAAATTTAAATGCAAACAGTCATTCATTTTTACTCTATTTGATAGCTCATTTGTTATTAAAAATTGCGGCGAAAACCGGAGGTCGTTACCTTTCGTCTTTTTCTGTTAATTTTCGACCTACATTGTTTTGAAGATATTAGCAGAAAGTAAGGATTTTGTATCGTAGCATAGCGATTACGCCCCCTAGCGGTAAAATTACGAACTTAAAAATACTTTCCAGCAAATTTTTTTGATCATATTTCTTAATACAGTTTTTACCCCAAAGTTGTATCATATATGGTTCTGGAGATACGGCCGCTCGCCACCCATCTTGGATCATCCTGTATATAAATTAAATAACTCTGGACATACCACACCACACGTTTAGCGAAAATCAGTGATGAAAATTACTTTCTACTATTGTATGGATTTTTCGCCATACACGAGAGTTGCTAGTATGATTTATGCGGTCACGGGTAAATGTTGCTTCATCTCTAAAAATTATACTCATAACAAGACGACGATGATTATTAATCCATCGAAGAAATTTGAATCGGAATCTACTTTAGCTTTAATCGCTGAAATTTTGACATGAAATTTAAATAAATTTCGTTATCCCTATAACGGAAATGAAATGTAGCTTCGTCTTTGATTGTAATGTAATTAATTAGGCAACAAACGATATCATGTTTATTACAGTCGTTATTTCAATTTTTTCATGTATTATTTGTAATTGTTTAAGAAACTTGAATATAAACTTATTGTTGAATAAAATGGGTGATGTTTAATTTATATTTTCAGTTTTTTTCTGCAAATAGACCTGTTTATTTCCATAACAGCATTCTTCGTTGTTTGCACGTTATGTACAAAACACCTACATTTCAAGGAATATGTATATGTTCATGTGTAAGTGCTTGTACTTTCTATTTAATTACATTTAAACTTAAATAAATAAGAAAAACACAACGAAGAGGCTTCCCAAGGAAATACATGCATGACAATAAATAATAACCTAAAAATTAAATGAAAAAAATCGATTTTTTTGGAAATAGGTATGTTATGGTAAGAATCAAATGGAAACAATCAGACTTCACCAAAAGATTACTAATTGTTTCATATAGTTGTGCATGCTATTCTATGTTAACAAGGTAGGACGAGAAATAGGAAGGTGCTATCATTATTAATTATTATTACTTACGGAAGATGTGCACTGGATGACATCACGGCAGTTATCACCTTCTCCTGCTACTAACCTAAACCATTCACCAGCATCTTTATCTTTGCACAATTCAGCTTCAAAACTGTCTTCTTTCTTTGGTGGTTCTTCACTTGATTGCGCATCTGCAAAAAGGGAAATAATATTTAGACAAAATGAAGTAATGCTAAAATTGGAGGCTTGCCAATTAATGAAGAAATGAATTTAATGAAGAAATTTGACCTTAAATATAATTTGTCTATTCCAAAGTAACCAGCTAAATTTGAACACGATCAATCCCATTACACATACAAGCTGTCATTGAAAATTGCCATCAGAAAATGGTATACCGTGTCTTTGACAAAGTAATAGATCAAAAAAAAAAGAGTAGATAACATACAATGAGATGATAAAAACTATGGAACTAATTTGTTAGTATGTGGATATAATTATGAATATGCAAGCATATTTTTACGAAGACTTTCTCTTTACAATCGAGTCAATACAATTTAATAAATTATTATTTAAATTTTACGGTGAAGCTTTTTATTGCAAAATTCACTACTGGTCATAATAAATCTTAATTTTATTACTTAGTAAGCAGGGGTTATATTATTATATCAATAAACTATTCTGAGAGCTCAGCAAAAGTAAATAAATAGATATGTTTTTTAGTTGCCACTGTACTTTCAAAACCAATTATTTGCACTATAGAATAAATACGAGGACGCAAACCGCAGTGTTTTAAAAGATATTTTGATATTTGTGGTTGATTGATGAGAACAGCAATATTGATCATAATAAGTAGTGTTGGAAAAAACCGATGATTTTAATAATCGATTACTTGATACTCGAGCGATTTTAATAATCGAAACTTGAACTTGACATTTTTATGACTAAGAAGAATGTGTTGATAAAAGGTTGTGTTTGTAAGTTTTAGAAGTTTAGTATAGAGTTTTTATTAAGGAAGAACAGTTGATTCTTTTTTTTTATTAATTTTTTTAAAAATTTACAATGGCCGCTGGCTAGCCAGTCCCAGCCAAAACAAAATCCATGTTGCGATGAATCCACTAAGGGATTTGGCATACTTTTTCTTATGCACGTTGTTGTTTATGTACCTTTAACAATGACATATGTCGTGTCAGCCTTCTGAGCGTCCAACTCGTCGCCAATAGGCACACTTCGGGTGACGCGCGTCGTCGATCGATGATCGGGTATCAAGTGAAAGGTGACGATTTTCGATTTTCCGCTTGAATTTATAACTAGAGTGGTATTTCTTACCAAGCGGATAACTCCTCGAATATACGACCAGTTCTTTACCTCTACCGATCACACTACCAAGCAGCACATTTCGGTCGGCGTAAAGCGAAGCTCGGGTATCGAGCGGAAGATAATAAGTAACAAGCGACGATTTTCGCTTGAATTTATAACTCGAGCAGTTTTTTAATAATCGAGCGATGTCGGTTATTTCATTAATCGAGTACTCAAACGGTTTTTCGCTCTAACGATCACAACACAACACAATAATAAGTTGGTGTAGTTAAAATTTTGTATTGTTGCACTACCAGGCCTGCTATGCATCAAAGAAATACTTATTTAATGAAGTTAATTAGTCAAAATCAGATATATTAGAGGGGTTCTAAGAAAATTAATTTTATCATGAATTAATGATAAAAATCCCAATTATTTCTTCTATAATAAAGGCAAAATTTTAAATTTTCCATGTAATTTTAGAGATTTAATATCATCTTGTCAGCTTGTGGATGAAACAACCCAGAAACAGTTTTCATATTCTCCATTCTTAGACTTGGAAATTTAAAGTGACATAATCGACAACTAATAATGAACTGATGGGAAATAATCTGTATATATATGCTAAAGTTTGTTCTTCGAATCACTTTGACATCTCTATGCTGTAGCTATTAATTATAGTCAATTGACGCTCTTTCAAAAAATGTTCCATAATATTTTAAAAGAAATAAACAAGGAATAAAATTAGTTCACCTTGTTAAAATATGAAAACGTGTTAAATTCACTGATATTGATGTACAAATTGTAATTGCCAATTAGAACATAAAAAACAAGGTTTTCTTTGCTTTTCTTGGGCTAGTCAATGTGTGTTAATCCGATTCGATATTCAAGAATTTAAGGTGTGAAATAAGGTTTAGCATTGGTAATTGCTTTTTTGCAATAAATCTAATTGTTGATATTTTAGCAACGTGGAAAATTGTTAATAATTAAATGCTGATTCATAAAAGTTCACCTGCACCTACGATTCATTTTTTTTTTGTAAAATTATTGTTTATTATCTCATTTCTTATCTTCATCTATTCTATATTATTTTCAACTAAATTTGGTGTTCCCACAATCTGAATATCGTAGTCATTCATACTTTACCCAAAAATATACAAATTAAAAATGTTGACGTCTAATATTTCGTGACATTTGCGTTGTCAAGGCAACCCGATGGAAGTCGCAGCCGACTATGCATAAAATCTATGTTAAATATTGACGGTTTTGGCATATCATGGGTAATGTGATTTGTCGAACTGTGCGTAAGTAGGTTCTTACTAATATGGGAGTAGAAAAAAAACTAACACACGTGTATTACCTTTTGTCTTCCGTATTTAACACTGTCGATTTTAAGAAACAAACTATGCAATATAATAAACCATTTCCATAACACCCTGTATAATTTATTATATCTGAAGACGAGGTTATATGCTGAAACGATCTCCACAATAGATAATAGAACACATTGCAAATTCTTACCCAGTTATGTATTATGTCATAAATGTTACAGTGGATCTTCATCGTTGTTACTGATAACTTATGGTTAAAATAAGATATTAGGTTAATTTTCAACGCTTAATAAAACCTGAAGGTTACAACCAATCAAATATTTTACGATGGCATAGTGTATTATGAATAATGGGTAAAAAAACAAGTGTTTTTTATGACCAGATAGTAATAATCACATTGTGAAATCAATAACGAATACACAACAAATCTCATTTCTTACAGGTTTTTATTTCCAATCAATTAATCGAGCGATGTTGAAATGAACCCAAACAATACATCAATGAGCTCATTTCAATACAGTTATAAAAAATAGTATGCCGAGATAAGACCGTCTCCACCACGCGTCTGTCATAGTTTGCCGTGCAGGTTGCTAAAATTATGATTAATATTTGTACGCTGTTACCTAATAAAATAAAAAATTATCGACATCACCTGAAACCAAAGAAGCTGCTATCGCAGTTATATATATTGGGTTTTCTGCCCGACTAATCGAAATGTAAATATAATGCAAGATACAAAATTAACTTTCTAAAATACAACTTGATGTAGACGAAATAGAAGCGTGTAAAAATTACACATACCTTGCCGTTGAATTTGACACCAGAGGAAAATACGATAGGGAGATTAATAAACGAGCATCTCAGGCTAGAAGAATAATTTCTTGCCTGAATGGAATATTTTGGAGTGAAGATATAGGAAAGGAAGTATAACATATATGAAGCAATGTATTGTATGGATCGGAGACGTGGAGAATTGCAGAGAACAACAGAAGGAAATTGAAAGTCACCGAAATGGATGATTTAAGACAAAGATCTTTGAGAATATCGAGAGCAGACATGTCCAGCGAATGGAGGAATCAAGGTTACCCAAGAGAACTATGATGTGGAGGCCATCGAACCGCAAGAAACGTGGAAGACCGAGAAGCAATGAGCTCAAGAGATCTGAGACAATACCAATGGGAGGATAGGAAACGATGGAAGTTAGGCATCGGACAACGTCGAAAGACGTTCTAAAAACCGATATATAAATATATATATATATATAGAAAATTAAGTTTACGACTGTGTAGTCGTAGAAAAAGTATGCTGTTCAACTCGTACGAAATGGTCATTTCCCCTGCGGCTCGTATGGTAATAATTTTGTGTGGCGACTTGAATATAGATAGTTTGGTTAGCTGGGAAAGTAGGAAATATCTGCATGATATTATTAATAGTTGTGATCAGAATTCAAGTGCAATTATTGATCATGTAGTGTATAATAAGTTTATCTAAGTTCACTATTTTTAGAACTTTGAGAGAACACTAAATATATTGTCGGAAGCTTTTGATTTATATATAGAGCTGATGATAATCGCCGAGCTCTAATGGAAAAGCCTTATGTTGCTCAGAAGACACGCAGATTTCTTGAAATATATATGGCCAATGAGCAACTTGATGCCGAAAAAAACTATCCCAATTTAACCGACTTCGTATCTCTTTACTCTTACCTTTCCCGAAATTCCAACAGAGAAGGCGAAAATCCCCATTTCATTAGTTTTTTGCATATATGACTTACGTAACCTACGTATTTGCAGTATATGTAGCCTACGTAGACAGAAGAATTGTGCACATAGAATTTGCTTATTATGATACTATACACTTATAAGTTACTATTGAATATTAAAGTTAAAACAGAGGTAACAAGAGTGACCTTTAAGCAAACCGTATATTTAGTTTTTCAATACAATAACTTTTCCTTAGAATAGGTACTTAGCTATTTTCAGAAATGTTTTTTTGTGCATCCGGTACAAAAACATGGAAATTTTTCCAAGTGATTTCTATTTATATAACAGGGAAAAGAAATGATCAAGGATAACTTTTTCGAAAAATTGAAGATACAATTTATTACAGGTATAGTTAAGTTCATGTGTAGATATATTGTATAAAGTTTACAGTAGGTAAAGATGGACATCCATGTAGATATGTACTTCCTATCTTTTTGTGAATATAGAGGTACCTACTAGACATGTAATTATAGATAATGACTTCATTTTATATATTTGAGTAAATAAATAACAAAAAAATACAATGTGTATGTGTGTTTTATTCCCTATAATAAATAATAAAAATGCATTTAAAAATATAAATAGACTCGTTTCATTGTAGTACGGTCCTGGAATGTCATACGAACCTAGGCAAAATAAATTACCAGAAATAAGCAGGCAAGTCAATAATGTCACGTGACACTTGACATATCTGGTGCGAGGGTTGACTACAACGACTATATTATGAACGCGTTTCTTGTCGCGGCGATTTCGCCCATAAGAACGATGTACCGGGTATCCCACTAAGAATGGCTCTCGGCCGTATCTCTGAAAGTGTTAGTCGTATGGCTTGCGGAAAAATTTTTTAATAGGAAAAGTGATCATAAGAAATTGCTGGAAATTATTTTCAAGTTTCTCAGTCGAGCGCTAGAGGGCGCAACCGTAACGGTAAATCCGTAAAGCTCAGTTTTTTCAAAAGTTGCCGCGTTAAGGTTTATTGAAAATAGAATTTTCGTATACTTGAGGTTTTATGAAGAAAATTTACTTATGACATATTTTTGTCACTTTTAAAATAAAGTGGTGGGGGAAGGTTGAACATTATTTTAAATAAATGCCTAAAACTCCGGGTTGGCTCAACAGAATTTAGTGAACTTTGTTTTGTTAAAAAGATGTTCCCTTACTCTATACTTTACTCTATAAACTATGACAATATGACTTTTAAAGTAGGCGCTAGAGGGAGCTATTTTACAACTTAACATTCATTGCGCATTTTTTCAAAAATTTTAAATACAACAGTATATTTAATTTTACTTCATCACAAAGATTAATAAAAGCCTAAAAAACTGGCGGAAACCACAACTTGATATCTTTTGTCAAACCGGAGATATTAACAAGAACAAGAATAAACACGGAAAAATATGATTATATTTAAGTTTCACCGGTACAGGTTTTTTCAAAAGTCAAATAGACTTTGGAAAAACAAAATATAATTAGGTATATATATAATATAATTTTGACGTAATAAAAACTTTGACGTGAAAGCACCTAATTTTAAATTTTATTTTGTTTTCCAAGGCCTATTTGACTTTTGAAAAACCTGTACCGTTGAAACTTAAATATAATCATATTTTTCCGTGTTTATTTTTGTTCTAGTTAATATCTCCGGCTTGAAAAAAGATATCAAGTTGTGGTTTTCGCCAGTTTTCTAGGCTTTTATTAATCTTTGTGATGAAGTAAAATTAAATATACTGTTGTATTTAAAATTTTTGAAAAAATGCGCAATGTTTGTTAAGTTGTAAAATAGCTCCCTCTAGCGTCTACTTTAAAAGTCATATTGTCATAGTTTATAGAGTAAAGTATAGAGTAAGGGAACCTCTTTTTAACAAAACAAAGTTCACTAAATTCTGTTGAGCCAACCCGGAGTTGTAGGAATTTATTTAAAATAATGTGCAACGTTCCCCCACCACTTTATTTTAAAAGTGACAAAAATATGTCATAAGTAAATTTTCTTCATAAAACCTTAAAGTATACGAAAATGCTATTTTCAATATACCTTAACGCGGCAACTTTTGAAAAAAAACTGAGCTTTACGGATTTACCGTTGCGGTTGCGCCCTCTAGCGCTCGACTGAGAAACTTGAAAATAATTTCCAGCAATTTCTTATGATCACTTTTCCTATTAAAAAATTTTTCCGCAAGCCATACGACTAGCACTTTCAGAGATACGGCCGAAAGCCATTCTTAGTGGGACACCCGGTATTAGAAATGACCGCAACAAGAAACGCGTGCATAAAAGGGGCTTTAATCCCCGATGAAGGTTGAAATACGGAATATGATAGCTAAATGGTGGCCGTTGCGAGCGATTTCTCATAACCTACGAGACATTTTTTCGTAATTAGTTTCTCATTCCACGATGGGAATTGAAAGTAAATTTTTTAAAGTCATTAAGTAACAATAATTAACAAAAATATTCATGGAGTGCGTTTCAATTTTGATTAGACACATTAATGGTAGACATTCAGTCTGCAGGTGATTTACACGTGATAGCGTGAAAGTTGATTGCCTTAAGTTTTCTCCATAAAAGTAATTCGGTAATTAAATAAAATTTTATAGACAACAAAACATAAATACATTACTATTAAGTTAATTAAAGTTAGTAAAGTGCAAACAATAAAATTCTAATAGTTTTTGCAATATCAGACGGAAATGAGTGACAAAATAAGTTATTAATTATGGGGGAATCCTTGAAGAAGGAGTTTCATGTTTTATTATTTATTATTAACCATGTCTGGATAGCAGTTACGACCTCTATACAAGAAAATATTGTTTCAGATCTTACAGCCTGGAATGTCCCATGCAAACTAATAAAAATCTGGACAGTAGGAAGCAACAGACGCGATCTTAAATCCTCCTATACCGGGGGTGTACAACTTAAGGAAGCTGATCGGCAAGAGCCACATGATGAAGCGCTACCGGTAGGCCTTCCTGAGCCAAAGCCCCATAGGTAAAAAAGACTCTTTAAAATTAACAAAATTTCATAATGGCAACTAACACGAAAAACGTAAACATTGATTGAACTTTTGCCAAACGTTAATTGTTAATTGTTTTTCTTGGATTATTTTAGTATTTGTTGGGTCTTAATGGACAATAATTTGGCCAGTCATCAGAAAAGATGTTGAACATGCACACAGGACCAAAAGAAATCATTTTCTAAATTGCTTACCTCTAGCTTGTAATTATCTCAATAGAGAATAAACTGTCTTTCATAACGTTGACACTTTACATAAGAATTTGGTGGAGTGTCGTAAACATTTTAATATATGAATAATAACTTTTGTTATTGCATTTAACAATCAATTAATTTGTATAATTTAAATAATATAACCGATTCATAATTAATGTGTTAATACCATGAAAATATTTTAATCAAAATGTCACTACATAGTAAAATATACTTTAGAATAAATAAGGTATCGTTTTGCAAAAAATACTTCATGAATATCTAATGAATGTGGGTTTATCTGATCATTTAAGAGAATCTTCCAGTTTTGAGCTGAGCTATAGATTCAAGCGATTCGCTTATAACTTCTCACTCGATACTCGCCGCCATTCGATCGCTCGATGAATCGGAGTTTTAAATGATTATATTTCCGCTCGAACGATTCTTGGAAAGACTATTCGACTTATAAATTCAAGCGAAAATCGTCGCCGAAGGCGCCCGATAATTATCATTGCCAGATCGTCTTCCGGGACAAATTTTGTTTTCATCGGTAATTGAGTACAGGTCGACAACTTTATCTGCAGCTACAAAAGGAATGCGGGCAAGACAATTTCTTGGGTTAACAATGTTGTCACATATATTAAATTTTAATTTAATTACATGTTACCAAGTAAACCCTAAAATTAAATTTACCCATTTAAAGTAAAGTATATAAGAAACTAATATTCTATTATTGTTTCAATGTTCTTAAAACTTTCTTTTCATAATATTTATTTTAATATTTAAATGCAAAATAAAATATTTTTTTATTAAAGTACTTCTAATCTAAAAATAGGGCAACATTGTGCGATATCAACGGTAACCATGGGTAACCGGTGGCTAGAGCTAATTTGGTAGGTTATATCCCAGACAGACGCGTCTGGTGACACGCCTATTGTGCCGGCGTGATTATTCGGCGATGTGCAATATGCAGTTGCGTAGTGATAGGGTTTGTTTTAAAACTGTTACAATGAATGAATATACCCTGGTAAAACCCTTCATAGTGAAACCCGTGAAGTTATTGCCAATGTGTACAGGGTGTATGAAGAGGAATCACAAATTAATGTATTTAAATTACCACTTAAGCGAAAGCTAGGAAGGTTCGCAATGTATATGGGAGTAAGCGTGGGTGCAGTAAGAAACATTCACAAAGAAGATACTGAAAGGAAAGAAAATAACTCGGATCAATTGTTGTCATCTCCTGTCAATAAACGGATCCGTCTCTCAGCTGTGGGAAAAATCGAAGGCTTCGACTTTGGCATTGCTAGGAAAACAATAGAAAAGTTTTATTTGGAACTAAAAGTGGTTCCAACCTTAAAAAAGTTGCTACAACAGCTGAAAAGGGACATAAACTCTCCGTTCTCCCGTGAAACTTTGAAGTGCATGTTGAAATCAATTGGATTTTATTGGCGAAAATGCCAAAATAAGCGAAAAATATTAATATATTGGACTGGTGATACAAATATATTCATGCCATGAAAAAATAACGTCCATGACTCGGCCATGTTTTAAAAGATATTGCTTTCCCCTTACCGATACCGCCTAGCTATAGACTCGCCTGTCGAGCTGTATGATCTCCGGAATTTCTGTAAGATTATTATAATTTTGTAAGAAAAAAATGATTACTTCTTCGAGTGAAATCGCTCGAGCGATTCGATCGATTATTGTAATCGCTCAAGTATCAAGTACTTGATTATTAAAATTATCGGTTTTTCCCAACACTAATTAATAATGAAAATTGTAACTATTACAATCTTTTATAGGAAATCGTACAATAAAATCTTTACTATAATAATTTATAGTGTTTGTTAAAATTTACTATATATTTTAGTGGCTACTTGATTTTACTAAATTTATTGGAAATCCTAACTGTAGTCTTCGGTAAATTATGTTTACAATATTATTTTGGTATGGATTAGTAATAAAAAATGCAATTAATACTATATTCTATAGGAAATTTTACAATAATTTCTTTGCCATAATAATTTTACTATAGTCTGTATCAAAAATGAAAGAATCAAATGACTGAAATGTTGGAAGCTATCACGTAGCTGCCAACATTCCGCATTACTACTTTTTAAAAGATAAATATTTAATTTTATGACTAGGTCTCAATTACAATAAGCGATGCCACTGGCTAATTAAGTTAATGTTTAAAATAACCCTCGAAAATTAAATACCAGTATGCAACAATGCTTACAGGTTATTTCGAACAAGTTTTAAATTGCTTTTCTACATAAGTTACTTTTACTTTTAAGGTGGAAAGACCTTTACGTAAGTACGATGCTCGATGTTTTTTCACTAATTTAATGACTAATAAATAATGTATGTAATGATAATTAATTAAATCTTAAATTCTGCCAAGGCAATAGAGAGAGAAAGCTGTAAATGCCGCATGGAATAAACAGATGATCTTTAAGATTTATTTGATAGGACGAACAATATAATCACGTTAATGCAAGTTAAAAGTAGTAATTTTTGATCGGTAGATTTTCTGGGAAATACAAGGTAACTTGTATATAGATTGAAGAAAAACTCCCTGCTCGCCAGTGTTGCCAGGTGAAAAAAATAGGCCAGAAATGGTTATGAAGAATCATCAGATTAAAAGTACCCCAAAAAAAAAATGGTAAAGCATATTGTTATGATCGGATTAGCTTAGCAAAAGAAAAAGATAAAGTCTATATATAATTATATTATTGTAGACAAAAAAGGGATAAAGCATATTTTGAACGATGGCTAAAGTTAAGCCATCTTGTCAAAAAATACTATGTAAATGAACTAAAAATCACCAGAAATCTTTAAAATGTTTTTCACCAAGCACCAACAAAAATCATCTGAAATCAGACCTTTTTAAAAAAATTTTCCCCAATCACCAGATTATTCATAACATCACCAGACCTGGCAACACTGCTGCCCACAGACCTTTCGAAAACATGACCTTAATTCATTTGTATGGAAAAAAATGGAGGACGTGTTGAATTTAAGTGTAGTGTTTCATATAATGTTTTAAATAATTTAGTAACTTAGTAGTATGCTATCTAAACACATTTATTATAAATCCCTTTTTTAAATTCGGCGGTACATTTAAATGACAATAAAGTTATTTTGTCAATATGGCTTATATTCTGGCTCAACATTTTCGATTTGTTATTTTGTAAACAAACAGACATTTATGAAGAATATTTTTTTTTTCTTAAAGTCAAAAATATAAAAGTTGCCCATATGGTTCCTGGACACGCTGTATACAGTGAAAATCAATAGATTTTTATATAGAGATTTATAAATTCAAGTTCGTGTATAATTGTGGGTGGCCCTTCATATGGAATAATTTGACAGTAAGTTCACTGAATTCGAATTCGTATAAGAATGCTGGGTATCTGTATTACGCAAAAAGAAAATAAACCATAACAATAAGAGAAAAGAACATAAAAAATAAGGAAAGGAAAGAAATGTAAGATTCACTAAACTAAATAATATTTTTAAGATTTAGCAAAATTTCAATGGAAATTTAAATTAATTCTATAAAGATAATCTAATATTAATTTCTCGCTTAAAACTGGAAACACCATATTCTACCAGTAGTGTAATAGTATTAGGAAGTGTATAATTTTCGGGAATAATAGATCGTAGTTTGCGTTTGGATGCTTATTTTTCCTTTGTAATGGCTTAAGAAATATAAATAGATTTAAGTATATCTATTGAACACAATTGAAACAAGAACATCTTAATCAATTTATTTAATTCTATCATGAACATCTTAATCAATTTATTTAATTCTATCATCTTGAAACAAAGATAATAAATAAAATATTGCATTTAATATTTACACAGTAAAGTATTTGTCAAAAAGGCATTATAATAAACGTCATTTATGTATAACCATTCAAATCTAAAAAATACCTTATCCTAATAACGCGAATTAAATAAATTTGAAAAAAAGTACTGTATATTAATAGTACTATCAGTACTAGGTTTAAATCAAAAGAGAAACTAATAATCGGTTAATAGATACTTTTTGCTAAAATTCCAAAAAACTGCATTTTATAAAAACTTGGAATGATATTTTTGATGAAACAATTTGTATTTAATTGCACTACTTACGCAACAAACGTGCAATATTTAAAAACATGGGTAAAAGCGAAAGTAAAAATTATTAATCAATAATTAAGTAGACTTAATCAGTATCGCAAAATAAAATTGAACCAGAACATTTTCAACACATTTCTTGTGTACCTTTTAGAAAGTGGTTTTCTATCGGCAAAAGACATGTTAGGTTTTTTGTCGCAATCTATCTCCAAATCATATTGTCTTAAAAATTTACACGGAATCAAAGACAAAGAAATATTTTGGCAAGATGGCCGCTCGCATCCATAGAGGATTAAATTAGGTAGGACTTACCGGTGAAAGCACATATCGTACCAAGTAGGAACAGCGCCGCCGTTATGCGCGCCATCACTACGAGAATTAAGAAGCACAACTAACACCTCTCGTCGAACACAAAATGACAGGACCTGTGTAACCTCGCTTTCAGCTTTTATACTCGGCCTACATAAAGACCACTATCGGCCGACGTCACTTCAACTGCTGCCGGTGGAATATTGGCTCTTGAAGCACGCAGAAGAAGCTTTTTCAGTCCCTAGAGACTATCTATATGACGATGGTGACTTTACGGTAATTGGTGGGGATGACTCGAAGCTAATATTACTGTATATCGAGCCTTAGGTTATGACAGTTGACGGCTTGTAAACGCGCATAAGAAGAATATAAACAAATGTAAGGTACTACAATTTTGTTCGTTAAAAACGCAACATCACAAGAAGTACTGATAATATAGTAGCGTAAAGCATGACATTTTTTTATTTATTATTTAACTAAATCAATCTGCTTTATCATCTAATCTCCTACATGACAACGACGCTATTTCATCGTTAATTATGTATTCTCCTATTTTTCTAGTGCCGTCATTATTCATCAGGTCATCAGGTTAGTTAATGTCTAAATTTGTATACAGGGTGTCCGGGAACATGTGGGAAATCTCCCGGATATGAAGAAAACACGTGAAAAGAATACTATAGGTTCATATAAACTTCTTTCGTATCGGCCTCCTCTTCGGAGATATGGGCTCCCAAAGAGCACCAATGGAATCAAGTTTTTTACACATAATTATTGAACCACCTGGTATATTTCAATTATTTTTTAATATGATGTATACCAGGTAAGACCCGTCAAATTACTATACAAGAAACTGTTGTGAATTACTCACAGCTGCAGGGACGGACTAGCTGTAACACTCATAGGCCCATTTTTTTTACGCCCTGTATGATGAGAACTTTGGACAATGTTTTTTACATACCTTTAACTATTGGCTAAAAATTAAGTACTTTTAATTAATGTCGCTAATCCTAACCGTTTTCGGAAAAAACGTCATTTTATTTACACCAGTCCCCTAAATTCTCAGGGTTAAATATGAAAAAGCGGAATTTTGAAGGTTGAACATTTGATCGGAACAAATATGTATCTTTTACTGAAATACGCCAAATACATGATGTATATGAAATGCCGTTTTTTCGTAAACGGTTAGGATTAGCGACATGAATGAAGAGTACTTAATTTTTAGCCAATAGTTAAAGGTATGTAAAAAACATTGTCCAAAGTTCTCATCATACAGGGCGTAAAAAAAATGGGCCCATGAGTGTTACAGCTAGTCCGTCCCTGCAGCTGTGAGTAATTCACAACAGTTTCTTGTGTAGTAATTTGACGGGTCTTACCTGGTATATATCATATTAAAAAATAATTGATATATACCAGGTGGTTCAATAATTATGTGTAAAAAACTTGATTCCATTGGTGCTCTTTGGGAGCCCATATCTCCGAAGAGGAGGCCGATACGAAAGAAGTTTATATGAACCTATAGTATTCTTTTTACGTGTTTTCTTCATATCCGGGAGATTTCCCACATGTTCCCGGACACCCTGTATATTCTGTATATCCTGACGATGGTTTCAGAACTACAAAGTTATCATTAATAGAAAATGAATTAGTGGCGTCTGTGAGTCGGAACAAACCCCGAAAAATCGAAATATTTTCAGCCGGAACAATAGTACCTCCTTCCCCTATTTTCGACGATGGTTAACACGATGGCGGCGTCAGAATTTCTCTTTTGGGTTGTGCAACTCCTCAAAACGGCCAAAAACCACCCCCCAGAGGGTTTAAACGCGCTTCAAGAGGTTTCCCTGCAGAGAAACACACTTTCCGCCCGTTTTCGAGGATGCTGAGCACGTTGGTGGTGTTGGATATCGCTTCCGACCCCCTCCCCCCACTCTCCCCCCGTTTTCGAGGATATTTAGAATGGGGAAAATAGTTGTACTTCTCTTTTTGGTTGTAATGGTCTCTCATTCCGGTCCAACTGAAAAAAACATAATCAAATAGTTTGCGCGATAAATCCGAACAAACCTGAATTCTTTTTTCCAGTATCAGCGGCAAATATATACAGGGTGATTCACGACGAGCTTGCATTAGAACTTTATGGAGAACTACTGAATATATGTTCCTGAAACTTTGGGAATTTGGGTTTATCGATATGCTCTCTTTAACTAAAATATTGACATGTTTCTGTCATTTCCGGTTATACCGGAAGTAGCTGCCTACTTTCGTTTTTTAAATACAACATGGTAATTTTTATTACACTTTTCGATTAAGCATTAAATACTAAGCACATTTTATAGAAAATGTTTTTGTCAGACTCTAATAGTTTTTGAGATATCTGGAATTTTTGTAATTATTTGGCAAATGCATGACGATGAAATAATCCATATAATTTTTTTACCTTAGCGCTTGGACTAAACATTTTTGCTCACCGAATAGCTAGAAGATCATCAAGTCTCAAAAACATTTCAAATTCGGCATAAAATGTACAGGGTGGTCACAATTCAAGCCTCATTGTGAAAAAATTCAACCATTAAAAACTTTCTTATTTTAAATGGAACACCCTGTATATTTTTATTTAATTTGATGGCAAATTAGTTGTTCTTTATAAATAGTATTTACTGTCCTATACCTATATCAAAGCGTTTTCTCAAAAAATCCAATTTTATTCCGAAAATACTATTTGTTCAAGTGTGCTATGAAAACAATTGTACTTAGGGGCTGTATACTGACTGATGTCTATACGGAGGAATAGTGATTGATTGCTTGAAAATACAACATTCTAAAGTGTTTCTTAATAATTTATAAATAAAATGCAGTTTATTGTTTTAAATTGTTTTAAATTTAATGGTTTAAATATTATTTTTTTAAAAATAGCAAGGAAACAAGTTAATAAACTTTAAATTCTTTAATTAAAAATGTGTTTGAAAATTATACCTAATATCTTTTGATTATATTTTTAAAATATGTTCGAAATGATTGCCATTTACTTCCAAGCATTTATGTATTCTTTTCATCGTGCTATTTCTTGTAGCATTCCTAATTTCTTGTGCAGTGAGAGATTGAAATGCTGCCTTCACCCTTTCAATTAGATTTTCCTTCGTGGTGATGGGACGCGCGTAAACTTTATCTTTAATGGTTCCCCAGATGAAAAAGTCCAGTGGAGTTAAGTCTGGCGAACGAGCTGGCCAGTGGAAGGGACCTTGGTTTGCGATCCACTGGTCATGAAAAAGTCTGTTTAGGGCAGTCTTAACAACTTGGACGTTGTGTGCTGGAGCCCCATCGTTTTGGTACCATGCATTTATTCGCTCTTGGAGCGGCAAATCATCCAGACGTTCTTCTAACTGATCCTCAAGAATTGTCAAATAATTCTGACCATTTAAATTTTCGTCGTAAATGTGTAAGCAAAATATACGGTCATGTTTAATAGCACAATAAACATTAAATTGAAATGATTCCTGGTAACGTCCTATCCTGACAATATGGGGGTTTTCGTGAGCCCAATAATGGCTGTTGTGTCTGTTATGAAAACCATTACGAGTAAATTTGGCTTCATCACTCCATATTACAGAATTAGTAAATTGCTCATTTTCTTGGGTTTTGATTAGAAAAAACTCGCAAAGTTCGACTCGAGCTGGCAAATCTTGTGGTTTTAGATGCTGAACTTGGGCATATGAATATGGCCTCCAGCCATATTTTTTTAAAATTCTTTGTATACTGGAATACGAAACTCTTAATTGCATTGCAGCTTCACGAATTGAGTCTTTTGGGAAAGCGTAAAAATAGGCTAAAATGGTAACTTCAAATACCTCATTGTCCAGTATTGGTTTAATTCTTCGTACTTTGGCTTCAAATGATCCAAATTTTAAACAATTATTATTTAGTCTTCTAATAATATCAGGTGTGGGAATAGGCCTATTCGGATATTTATCCCGATATATTCGACAAGCTCTTAGCTTAATTTTACCACATTCAATGTAAACCGTAAATAAATTTAAAAAATCTTCACTTGAAAATCCGGAGTGTGACATTTTTTAGTAACAGAATAATTGACAGTTTGAAAATACGCCAAGAAATATCAGACAATTGTTTTTCTTGTCAAAGCACACTAGAAAATATTGCCGCCATTATTAATTTTCCTCTGTATAGACATCAGTACCCTAAGTACAATTGTTTTCATAGCACACTTGAACAAATAGTATTTTCGGAATAAAATTGGATTTTTTGAGAAAACGCTTTGATATAGGTATAGGACAGTGAATACTATTTATAAAGAACAACTAATTTGCCATCAAATTAAATAAAAATATACAGGGTGTTCCATTTAAAATAAGAAAGTTTTTAATGGTTGAATTTTTTCACAATGAGGCTTGAATTGTGCCGAATTTGAAATGTTTTTGAGACTTGATGATCTTCTAGCTATTCGGTGAGCAAAAATGTTTAGTCCAAGCGCTAAGGTAAAAAAATTATATGGATTATTTCATCGTCATGCATTTGCCAAATAATTACAAAAATTCCAGATATCTCAAAAACTATTAGAGTCTGACAAAAACATTTTCTATAAAATGTGCTTAGTATTTAATGCTTAATCGAAAAATGTAATAAAAATTACCATGTTGTATTTAAAAAACGAAAGTAGGCAGCTACTTCCGGTATAACCGGAAATGACAGAAACATGTGAATATTTTAGTTAAAGAGAGCATATCGATAAACCTAAATTCCCAAAGTTTCAGAAACATATATTCAGTAGTTCTCCATAAAGCTCTAATGCAAGCTCGTCGTGAATCACCCTGTATTATGCCACGACATTTCCTTTTAATAAAAAAAATTTCGATAAAAAAGTGTTTATAAAATTTATTTTTAAATGACTCTTTCTGTTTGATGATTTTTTTATTTAATAGGAGCTATTAATTTTATTTCTACAATGATTAATATACGCCAAATTTAAAAAAAAATTAATAATATTTGCCTCTGATACTTGACAAAAATCACCATCAGCGGTCGAACGCGATAACCAACACCACCACCATGCTCAGCATCCTCGGGAAAGTGTGTTTCTCTGCAGGGAAACCTGATGGTGTGCTTTGTATCAAAAATTGTTGAGGTGTATACAACGTTTTGATTCGGAAAATTTCACCAAGGCGAGGATGCCTTGGTGATTGCTATAACATGGATATTCCAGACTTATTACTTTTGATCAAGATGTATTATGTATCGTCCTCAAGCGTTCCAAAATAAGCAATTGCTTATGTACTTACATATCCCAAGGTTTACAAAAATTACTAAAGCCGTTTAGGAACTATTTGGAAAACACCGAAGAATTTAAAAACTGTTAACACCCTGCATCTTTCAAACAAAGCATCTGCGAACCCATATTGATAAAAACTATTATCTTATTTTTGAATAAGGAATCAACACACACCAGCGATGGCACATGTTCTTAGAAACACCCTGTATTGACCCAATTTTCAATTAAAATTTCAATAATTTCGCATAATCTTTATATACAGATTTGAAGTAATTTTGACATTAATTGTATTTTATTATGAAGAAAACGTAAAGAGAGACATTTTTTTTTAACATTAAAGTTTGGTTGATGTTGCGTTTTTTTTTTGAAATGATAATGAATATATTAGCATTTGGCTTCAAGCGTTAGGTAATGTTTAAATGAGATTATATAAATGGCCTGTTTTTAATTCTTAGTGGGTTCGATAAGTTCAAAAATAATTACGAAATTAATGTGTTGAAGCCATACTCAAAAATACTGTTATATTATTCTATTACGAGTTATTTAATATTGACTGTTAGGAATAAAATAATAATAAATATTTAATAAATGTGATAATGTAGTTTTTTTTCACATTCATTAAATATCATCAACTTATATTAAAAAAATTAAATGAAATATTATTTGACCATCGTCTAGTCTTTCTAGTTATCTCATAGTAGGGGTTATTAAATCTGTAAGGCGTTTACTTAAATAAATAAGAAGTGAAAACTTGAGAAATTGAATTTTAAAATAAACAAAGAAATAATGATAATTAGCATAGAGTTTAGAACAGCCGAAATTAAAAAAAATCTTAATAATTTATTCCAACATTATTTTTCCTAGTCATGCCATGCCCAAGAAAAAAAACTAATTATTTAAAATTATACAAGACATGATTGTTAAAACACTTAATATTGCTGTTTCTTCGGTGTCTTCCAAGGTCTAAGTGCAAATCACATATCAAAACGTAGGAATCTTTCTCCAGCAAGATCTCTTGCTGATTTCTATTTAAATTTGTAATTAGTTCCAATAAATCCGCCATTATAGGATGTTTGTACAACATCTCAAGGTGAAGGTTACGAAATGATTTTTATATTTTTTTCGTAGACAAGTGCTTTGAAAATTAATTGTTAACCAATAAATAGTCATTTACACTTTCTAATTTATATTCATTTGAAAAGAGTTGTATGCATGTTTGAATCTTCTACAACGTGTCCAAGGCAGTTCTACACAATTGGGAAACTTTTTATTATGCGTTGTGTCTGTCTCTTCCTAAAAAGTTCTGCTTGGCAAGAAACTAAGATTTACTGAGAAGAGAATGTATTATAATACAGGGTTCTCAAAAAGTACAAGCATGTAATAAAAAAGTTGTTTCAAATCTTGTTGGTAGTAAGTAATGAATATACTCGTGTAAAACCCTTCATAATCAAACCCATGAAGTGATTGCCAATGTGTACAGAGTGTGTGAAGAGGAATCGCAAATTAATGCATTTAAATTGCCACTTAAGCAAAAGTTACAAAGGGGATAAACCAGCATCTAGGAACTTTGAATTGTTTGAACTTGTCCAGCGAGGATAATATTCCTGCACTCATATTCCTTGAGGTCCTCGATCGACATCTAAGCCATAATATGCCCAAATATTCATAATATCCTAAGTTTACGTTAAATAGCTAGAAAAACATGGGATTGATTCGTCTTCATAATTATATTTTTTATATTCGTCTCTGGAGTTCGATTACTAAAATTTCACCGCCCGCCCCGAAAAGCACCCGATGTTAAAAAATAAAATAAATATTTTAATAAACTGAAAGAAAGTTCAATAAACTGCTACCTAATTTAACATCCAAAACACGCAGCTGATACGGACACTAACCACGTAGAAACTTTATTAGGAAAAACATATTTCCCCTTATTAAACACATAAAATATTATTTCTTGGAACGCACAATAAAAAATTATTTCTTGAGAGTTCTTGGAAATAATGAAAATGGTAAAATATAGGACAAAACTTTGAATATTTACTGTGACAAATTGCCACGGGGGGATATATCGGGCTGTAGATCACACCAAACCCAACTCAAACATACATTTTTTGGAAGTAGTCCATTAGTTGAGGGGCATACTGGTTGAAATCAAACGTGTGTGGTAGAAGTGTAAAGATTGTTCCACGAAAAACGAATATAACTTAATGACTGCAGTAAAAGTACCTGGGGCCATCCCATTATTTATGACCGTTTGTTATTATTATGTGGAAAGGACCGGATTGTAATAATTATAATTAAATATAGGCACATCAGGTAGGTTAGGTTGCTTAATTTATATTTAAATATCTTTTTGTGGAAAAATTTGTTAGTTTTTGATAAATGGTTTAAGAATTGTCTTTTACCAAACATTCCTCAGAATAGCGTGATAGTAATGGACAATGCGAGCTATCACAGTCGCCAATTACATAAAGCTCCAAGCTCAAATAATACAAAATTGGAGATTCAGAACTACATGGCGGCGAATGATATATATTTTGAAGAAAGTTATAAAAAATTGATCTTTTAGAAGTTTTAAAGACATTTTGTATAAAAAAGTATATGTTTGTGACACATTGGCAGAAGAAATTGGACATACAGTGCTACGGCTCCCACCCTATTATTGCATTTTTAACCCCATAGAGCATATGTGGCACCAGTTAAAATCACTGGTTAGGTCTGAAAATATTTCTCCGACTTTAAGTTCTAGTGCTGTAGAATTAATACGAAATGCTTTAATGATATTCCCCCAGGTAGTTGGAAAAATTCAGTCCGTCACGTAATAACTGTAGAAAATTCGTATATTAGTCTGGATCGTATAATTAATCCAATTATAACTAACTATAGAATAACATTATAAATATAAATAAATATGACTAGTAATATTTTTTGATTATCTTAATATAATCATATCATTACTTGTTTTCCTTAGTCCGTCCCTTCATACTTCACTTGTTTATTGCCAAGCTCTTATCGACACAATGGGACCGACCCAGGAAATCATTAAGTCGTATCAAATTTTCGTGAAACGTACTGTAAGAAAAAAGTATTAAGGGGTTTTCTTTCAACTTGTAAACTGTACTTTTAGGTCTGATGGTGCCCATTTAAGGATGAAACATATGTAACCAAATGGAGGAAACAATTTTGATGAGACGCCGATTTTGTGTTTTTTGTATTTTATTATTATTGAAACGATGAAATATTTACCAATCTGGTTATTAAAATTGCCATCGTATTGATTAATTGCTAAATTCATTTGCAGTCAGCTAATGATGCTACAGTAAGCCATTATAATGATAGAAGAAATAATTATTAATTTCCTTCCTTTGTATTAATGATTAGGCGTCTAAAGATTTTAAGTATAGTAATTAAAAATTCTGCCGTTCAATTTGTACACTTTCACTCGCATTAGGCAGTTTTGTTAAATCACTCTTAAGAGGCTTAAGTAATGCCTTTTATTAGTTCCGTATTTTGGAATAACTTTTTGAATATTGCAAAATTCCGAATCGGGTAAAATTTTAAATATTTTGCAATTTAAAAAGTCGATTTTAGGCATCGTAACAGCAGAAACGTTACAAGATTACGATTAAATTGGCGCCAGGAATTCATCAATATGCGGCGGATGACCGACATTAAGAGGAACCGCAGCTGCGTTTGAACCAAATTTTAAAAAAACTGCTATATAGTAAAATACTGCATTGTTTCTATCATACAGAGTGTCAAGATTAAAGTTGAAATTATATGGGGAAAAAATGTATTGTTCGATTTAGGTAAAATTTGACTTGATTAAAGACAAAAATGACAAAATTAAATGTAAGTTAGTCAAATTTGACATTTTCTATACAAAATGATGAAAAATTACGTTTATGTCATACCAGTGCATTATTGTGAATTTATACCTTAGATAGATGATAGATACCATCAACATAATGGATTACTTTATGCCCGTGCGGGCATAGAGGACACATTATGGCCCGCGTTGGCATTAAGACGCAAAAACAGTTTTCGATTAACTTATTCTTTATTAACAAAATAACAAAATATAAATTTACGTTTATATATTATAACTGGCAACTCTGGAAGGTTCCGCTGATAGCTAAATTTCCTGCAGCAACGGTTGACTCATGATTCATTGTATGGGGTCTCGAGTTTTTGTAAGGAAATGTGAGAAATGAGGATACGCTATCCTCTAAATATCCTTCAGCAACTGCGGTACTCTTCCATCCACCATGACTCTTCAGCTTAGTCATACTTGCTCCAGCTTCTGCTAAAAGAGTTGCCGATGTTCGACGTAAACAATGACCAGTAGATCATTAAATTACCCCAACAGCACAGTTTCGTTAATGTTTTCTACAGCATTTTCTGACATCCACTTCAAAAATTGGTCATATTCTTTGTCGTATGAGTCTCTGGAATTTCTCGGTAACAGGTTTTGCGTTGCCTTTCCAGCCTTTTTTTCAGTTTAGTCGAGAATTTTGAAACCTTGTTCCAACAAAAACGCAGGCTATAGTAATGTCAAGGTAATGTCGCAGTTAAAAATAAAAAATTGGTAAATGAAATTAAATTTTAAAAAAATATTTATTTAAAACGAACTGGTATGACATACAAGTTTATATGCACCACGGGTACTAATAGATATATAACCTCGGGTGACTTACGAACCCTCGGGCCAGAGGCCCTAGGCTTTCTAAGACTGTCGCCTTCAGGGCATAATCATCTACTTAGTACCCTTGATACATAAATAACTATTATTGATCGAATTAAAAAAAAATTAATTCTAAAAGTTGTTTGTATTGTAATTCTATGTTCACATACCAAATTTTAATCCCTTATGATAATTTCGTGCGAACGGAAGTCGTCCCTACTACCTTAAATCTATTTATTTATATAATACTCATCATCTAAATTCATTCTTTATACCAAAAATTCAATGAAAATATTAATTTTTCTCAAGAACTTAAAATGCAGTTTAAATATAAATGCAATCTGCGGAGTAAACTCCTCATAACTTTAACTATTCAACGGACGAAGAGGAGAGTCTTTTTTTTAAAATAAGAAATACGTTAAAAAAATGGAAATATTAAAATAAAGTGCCGTTGTTTATAATTAAGTAAATAAGTATATTTGTGGTGGTAGGGTCGACTTCCGTTTTCAATGAAAATAGATATTGGCCAAAAATACATAGGAAACTAAAATTATCATATCATATAAACAACTTTTCCAAATAACTTATTTTTAATTCGTTTTTATGTCATATTTGATCTTTCTTGAAGAAAAAACTTATGGTAAATTTAAATTTGACCTAAATCGAAAGTAAATATTTCCCCCATATTGGTCGAACTGTATAATAATATGGAAGATATATCCACATTCCGATTGAATGTGCAAAATCCCCTTAAAATTAGTAAAACACATTGTTAAAAATATATAAAATTACTTCATTTAATTAACAGTAACTTTAGCATACTCTCTAATATGTATACTATATAGGGTGTCAATTTTAAATATACCCTTAATTTCCTGCGTACTCTTAGTAGTAGTTTTCCTAACCCTCACACAGCAATGAGTTCCTGCTATGAGCAAACATGGATACTTACTCTGCTTTGTTTTCGACGAAATACAACAAATGTGGATCTCTCTCTCTCTATTGCCATGGCCTATAGAATTCCCTAATAGGACCGATATCATATTATCGTTATCCAAATTTGGAGGAGTATAACGAGCAATCCCGAGGGAACTAGGCAATCTCTCAAGTATATCGTTATCGTCGAAAAATGAATGGCCAAAGTTACAGTTTCTTCCTTCGGAAGTAAATTTACACGCAAGAAGGTTTGTTAAAATAAATTCATTAGGTTCCGGCTATGGGTAATTCCAAGCTGATATTAAAGCTGACACGTATTTCAGGATTTTGCTGAAAACATGTAAATACATGTGTTTATATTTTGGAAAATTCCAAAATATCCACACATTAATTTTTGATAATTGGTAGTGTTGGAAAAAAACCGATGATTTTAATAATCGAGTACTTGATACTTGAGCAATTTTAATAATCGAGTGAATCGCTCGAGTGAATCGCTTGAAATTCCAATTCACCGAGCGATGACGTCACCGACTGCTCCACCGGCAGCTTAGCCGTTTACATGTGATTAGGTAGGGTATTTAGCAGGCACGTAACTACAGGTGGGCACAGGTTTAGCTAAAAAATTGTAGTAGCCACCAAAAAAATTCCAGAAATTTATTTATTTGTGAATAATGAATTTTTACCACGTGTCTCGATACCAAACAAAACAAACCGCAAAAATCACCCAAATATGTATTTATTGTTCGGGTTTATTATTCTGCTTTTTTAACCCGAACAAAAAGTAATAGTTATTTTTCTTCACATCTCATAAGTAAGCTCTAATTTTTTACTTATGTTGGACTAGTTCAATAAATAACAAATAATTTAATAATAAACCACAATTAAGTGAACTAAAATCATTCCAAAACAGTAATAAAACGAACAACGAAAAAAGTAAGGAACTACATAATCAGGTGTTCAAAATGATTTCCGTTATTCTCTAAGCACAAATAACATTTTCTAACTGCCACATAACAGCATTTTTGAGATAAAATAAAACACGATAGAATATCAAACTTTTCAGCATTTGTAAAATTATGTTCCATATTTTCTGGAAAATAGAAAACCTCTTAAAACGCTTTCAAACGATCACAATGGGAATGTCAAGTGAAACAAATCACGCGTCACCATCTTAATTTTTTTGTTTCAAACGCCTAGATTTCTTTTAAATCCCGAGTCAACAGAAGTTTGAAATTATGTTCCTGTATTTTGTTCACTTATTTGTGGTTTATTATTAAATTATTTGTTATTTATTGAACTAGTCCAACATAAGTAAAAAGTTAGAGCTTACTTATGAGATATTATTTATAAAATTAGGAGAAATACAGGACCGTATGCCAAAATTTCCTGATGTTCAAAAAAACCCTCGAAACGTCATTAAACCACAATGTGTCACACATCGTTGCATTCGGAAGAAAAAAAGCTCTGAAATTCTAATATCAGAAAAACAGGACCCTATTTAAAAAAAGAAAGTTGATAATGGCCCTTCGAAGACGACTCGTCGGATTACAAAACAATTAACGCTGTTAGATAGAGCGGAAAAAGTGGCAATGTAAAAGTGCAATTTACTTTAGAATTCCTCAAAAAACCCAGGAAAACAATAAAACGATTTTTCAGAATTTCGGTTTTTCCGTATATCTCCGGAACTACTCGGAATTTTAAATTTCTAAACGGCATATTATTAGGCACGTAAATGCGCAACTTTGCCTCCATTTAACCGAATTCGTATCTCTTACGGTTTTCGAGATCCCTGTACTGGCCCTCCTTATCTTGGACACGTTGATAAGCTGTAAAAAAATTCTCGGACGATTCCAAAATGTCACTAGGTCAAAAAGTGTGTGGTTTGTAAAAGATACAAACACCTTTATTTATATCAAAATAAAAATTCTGAACTATTTAGGTTTTCTAGCGCATTCACCATAAGTTACATTTTTATATTAAGAGCAATAATATATTGTTAGGCGAAAAACTCACAGCATTTATTGGTCGATATCTTGGCTCCATCGAAGGATTATATCGTCCAAAGTTTAAATCAATTTCGGGCTCTTGTCGTCTCTAAACAGCCATACCTAGATTTGTGCGACGAAACGACGAAGCTTGACAGAAATTTTTAGTACATACATCGATACAAATTTTCGAGAAATTTTATAAAATTCTAGAAAAGTAAGTTTGAATCATTTGTTATTTAAATTTATAAGTCAATTAATTCATAGATTCATTTAAACATTAATATTGCGGAAGTACAGATTTTCAAATCAGCGCCGACAGCAACTCGAAACCAGCAAATCGGTATTGTTTGTCCAGTATTAATATATTATTTGAACATATGAAGAATGAGGGGAGAAAAATGTATGAAAATCATGCTTGAAAGCAAAGCATGTTACCATAGGCGTGCTCATATAATAATTTATTAAGTGGAAAATAAGTAAATTGATTCCGCAGTTGAATTCTTCCTGAAAATTCAAAACTCGTTTTTTTCTCAAAATTTTCTTTTGGTTGATATTACCTTATTATCTAATTACTATTCAAACCCGAACAACCCTCTTCTTTAGCTGTAAATATTTGCTACGATTTATTTTGCTTGACTCTTCAAATGCTTATTTCTAATTTTGCATCGACTACTAGGGTCATTACTCTCCTTTAGGTAAGCATAGTTTTAATTAAATATCACAGATGGTAAGTATCACATAGTAAATGCTCGTGGGCGTTTTTCAGTTAAGTGTGTTTAATGTTTTTCATAACATAATGTAAATATCACAGTTAGTAAGTATCACAGAAGGTAGGTATCACAGAGGGTAAGTATGACTACTTATTTTTAAATTTTGTCAAATAACTCTATAAATTTCATATACTCTAAAGTATTTTTTATGTTTTGTGTTTGCAAATTTTGTGCAGTATTCTCTTTCAAGCTATATTACTGTCTTTCTGCGTTATACACTGGACATTCACTGATAATAATATGTAGGTACTACTGACAGAGCTACATTACACTGATCACACATTGGTGCTGGTTCGCCTTTAAGAAGATGTTGATTAGTAAAACTAATATGTCAGTAGATAAGCTAGGACAGTTCAGGGCCAAAAACCACCACTTTTACATGTTATTTCTTATGGGAAAATTTAAGGTTCGATCTGCATTTTTTCTTTACCGACGCCCAGCATCGCGACGCCCAGAATGAGAAGACCGTGAGGAGTGTGGAGATGAATGGAGAGCAAATATCGTCATTTTTACATGTATTTTCCCATAAGGAAATTTAAGGTTCGATCTGCATTTTAAATCTACCGACGCTTAGCGTCGCGACGCCCAGAATGAGAAGAATGTGGGAAGTATGGAGATGAATGGAGAGCAATATCATCATTTTTACAGGTATTTTCCCATAAGGAAATTTAGGGTTCGATTTGCATTTTTTTTCTTACCGACGCCTATCGTCGCGACGCTTAGAATGAGAAGAACGAGGGGGTTCCTTAGATGTACCTAATAAAGACTATAATTTAAAAAAAAAAAAACACAATTTTATTCTTTATTTCTTTTTCTTTATTTTAGAAGCAGACGTATTTTACAGACTAAATTTTATTTACAAACATATAGAAAACTATACTTTATTATGACAATACATATCTCGATTTTATTCTTCCATAATACTGTGATGTCCCCAAGGTAAAGTATCATACGAAGTTTTGCATAACCTTCTCTTATCATCATACGGACTTAGACCAACCTTTACTTGTCGAATTGTATGGAGCTCGTGCCGTTCTGATCGAATCAATGTTTGAGATATTTGCTTCTCGGTAAATGTTTCCAAACACTGAACATAATCATCAAAGGTAATTTTATTCTTTATAACTGATTTCTTGACTCCTTTAATCTTTTTTGTTACGCCAAAGTTCGATAATACCCTTTCAATTTCAGCCCTCTCTTTTTCACTGTCTTCTAATTTTACTGTCTCACGCTCAATCTCCTCAGCCGTCTGCAGAACTACCGTTGCATACATTTTTGAACGAAGACCTATAAAATGAGTCATAATTCGACCATTATTTTCGTCTTTCATCATCTCCAAAACCTTCTTATTAACTCTAGGTATATTGTAAATATTATTTTCTGAATAGTCGCTGGTATCAAAATATTGATGACAGTCATGCAAAATTATATCATAAACATCTTCATGTTTGATTTCATAAATAAGACTGTCCGTATCTGTATATAGAACTCTACAGTGATTATCAAATCTTTTATTCATATAATTATAATGAAAATCATATAGAGTTGTTTTGGCCAAATCCAAAATACACATTCCCACGTATATTGGCTTGTTGAAGTATACCTCAGACTTGTTCATTTCTATTATTACGAGGTTTTCGTTAATAACAGTTGAAGATTTAAACTCGGGACGGGAGATCAGAGCTTCAGCACCATAACGCCCACCCCATTTAGTCTTTAATTTAACGATGCTATGTTTTCTGATATTTTCCATCGTTTTACCGAACACAGCATTGTTCATAAGTTTAAAAAGATTTTTTTCAAATTCATTTTTTGCGGCTTGTCGTAAATTGGTGTTTAAATCAATATAGGATTTAAGCCAGGGAGATTGGCTAAATGATAACACCCTATGAATTTTAGTTAGTTTGATACCAAGTGCTATGACTTGTTTTAAATTTCGATAATGGATAATATATTCGTTTTTATTATAAAGGGTTGCCAGCAGTTTTTTAGTATTTGATCCGTTTGTTTCCCTATGTTCAGGACAAGGAGGTAAATCCAAAAATGTATTATGCAGTGCTTCAGGTATTTCAAGGTCCACTTCTAAGACATAACCTTCATCAGAATTTTCTGGAACTTGAAGAATGTTTAAATGCAAAATTTCATCTTCTGAAAGCCATTGAAACCCCCCATATGGTAGGTATTGTGACATAGCCCACCCATATTGGTTATTGATATCAAAATACATTAAATAGGAATTCTCTTTATTTGCATCATATGTAGGCATATACTTATTATTTGCTGCACTGTATCGCTTGCAGCATTGACTTAGGCCGCCCCTTATACCTCGTTCAATAAATGTTATCATCTCGTAATCGGTAAGTAACTCGAGCTTAACCTGATTCTCCTTATACATTTTGAACATTAAGCATAACCAGGCATATCCAGGCAGAGTATATGACCAGGCTGGGTCAAGACCATAAGTGAGGTGAGATGTTGATCTAAATTGTTCGAATATATCTGCTAATAATAAAATATCCGTTTTAAGATATAAATCGGAATATTCTTGTAAAGTCTTACAGGCAAACCCATTCCATACTTTTTGGGCATGCATATAAGATTCAGCACTTATATGAGAATCCTCAAGACTATTGTAAAAGGCATATTTAGGTGGTAGTTCGAATTCATTCAGTCTATCCCAACTGTCCATGTAATCGTATGGAAAAATACCTTTACGTGTTAATAAATTAAATGTTTCATCAGATAATTGATTAAAATTAGATTTTAGGATTGGATAATCATCTAAATTTGATGCCAATTTATCAAGACCTGACTCAAGAAATCTGAAGCTATCAATAAAGCGAAATTGAACCAAATTATCCTCAATGTATTTCGTAAAAGATATATATTTTTCTTTTGTAACAGGTAAGACGTCAACTCGTCCTTCTACCTCTGCCAAGGCCTTTACTATCATGTGACCATCATAGCAACTAAGATTATGGAACACAACGGGAACAGTGTGAAAATCCTGATAATTTAAATTGCAGCTTTCATGGCTAGGACCTCTATATGTTGAATCGAAGTGATTATGATCACGAACTTTTTTATCGTCAAATGAAAACGGTTTCTCGCAAATATGACATTCTCGTGCTTTATAGAATAGTTTAGTTTGTTCATTGGTTAATTCTGCCATAGGTAACGGACATAAAAAAACAGTTCCAAGGTCCTCAGCAAAGTTTTGAAGCTCTTTTATAAACCATTCCATGCAATCCAGCCCAGTATATGAACGATAAAATGAGAGCGAGTCATCATAGGAGCATTTGACGTAATATCCAACGCTATATGGTACGTGTTGTTGACTTTTTTGTGTATTTTTTTGAGAGTTATCTTCTACTGGAATCAATAAGCACTCCGTGTCAGCATAAATTATAAATGCAACCTTTTCTTTATGACTAAATTTATTGAATTCAATTATTTTGTTTTCTTCTTTCGGTAATACAGGAACTGCCAATTTATCTATTTTGGAACAATATTTAATATGTTTTGTCAATTTTTCTTCAGTGAGAAAATAGTGAAGGCAACGATCACATATAAACTTCTGACCGTCTTTCCTACTTAATTGAGACGAAAGTAGTCGTGATAAATTTTTGATCCACGCAAAATGATATCTAACTGGACCTAAATTATCTAAATCACCCTCAGAAATGTAATTATCTTGCAAAAGTAATAAATTTACATGTCTCTCTTTCTTGTCTTTAGTAATGTAATATGGTAGGGTTTTAAAACTTTTTTTACATTTTTGTAATCTATAAACGTTCAAAGACAGATTATTCTGTATTTCAAAACGAGGAATTTGGCCAAGAGTTATAGGAAACTGAATCCCCATTAAATTAAGAACTTTCTTTGGATCGGGATATGATGAAGTCCTCTCAGGATGACGACCCCAGCTAACTGGATATAAAGCTGACGTAACAGCCCACGCAAAACAAATATCATCAGTATTTTGAACGTTGATACACGCGTGCTTTTTAGCTATTTGTTTTGGAAGAGCGATATAACTTCCAGCACGCAAAGGGTTAAATTTATTTATTCCAACCATTAAGTTGATCACTCTACTCAGGGCCCACCCAGAGTATTTTTCTGCAAAAGAATCCAATTCTGTTAAAATGGGGTGAATAACTTTATCCTTGAACCATTGATCCAGGTCTGTATAATGATAAATAGGTTCATTTGGAGTGTTTATATACTTGTTCTCAGTAAAAGATTCATTCGCCTTACTAATCATAAACTCTCCACACAAAACGGTGTTGACCTTGAGTGCTTCATCTTTTTTAAGCATGTTCTGGATTCTTCGTCTAAAAATTGCTGCACAGTCTTCCAAGAAGGGTTTAACATCCGTATGTTTCATATTAACGATCACACCGGTTCTAATACGGGATTGGAAGGCAGATTGAATGTCTTCCCATTTTACACGATGAGTAGCTGTCTTTTTTCTCTGCAAAAATCCAAATCCAGTTACTTCCTTTGCTTTCAGAATTTCTCCAAAGCTTTTTATTTGACCTAAACACGCTAGTAGTTTATTTTTCTCTCCTACTGTTGATGAGTTTTTCAATGCTCTATTTATTAATTTTGAAGCTTGTGCGCATTGCTTTAGACCTTCCTTGATTGTCTTTCCATCATGTGTGGGTCGATAAACTAAAGTTCTGATGTTTTCCACAAGTTTATTAGTCCAAGACATCTTGAACCTATAATAATAACAATTACTTATCAGAATATTAAGGAGCTGAGGAAATTACACGTCTACACTCTCAGATGAACTAAGTTAGAATGAGCTTTAGCCCCACGATACATTTGTTTTAAGTGAGAATAAGCTCTACCCCGTAATAAGTGTTTCATTAATCTGGGTTGAGAGTAAAATTCAACCAAACGCACCACTGATTTAGGAAGTTAAATAACAAATAATGGCTATTTACATATTATGGTTTAATCAAAAAATTTTAACCCTTAAAGCAAAAAAAAAAAAAAAAAAAGAATGTATATATTTAAAGAAAAAATTAATTTTGATGTATATCACCTACCCTGACATCCATACTCTAAAATATATGTAATGGAACTCTATTACCCATCATAACCCTTTAGGGATGGCTGCTAGATGGTTTCTTTAATAGCCAAGAGGCAACAATTTTCCCTGATCGTGTCTATAAGACATATGGAAAACACTGGAGATACCAAACTCTTTAAAGGTGTCAACCTCTTTTGTAGGGAGGGATTATCGATCACCAGAGTCGGTACGTCTCCCCTCGGAAGGGTACCTGTCGTGTTTCCATGCGGAAAAAAGTCGATCATTCCTTTATATCAAACAAAGAAGCCAAATCGTATATAAAATATTTAAGTTTTAACTCTATTATTTATCGCAACCCTTTCAGGATGATTTAATAAATTTTCTATTTCATTATAAGTAATTACTGATTAAATACAGTATTTTTAACAATTATCAAACAATAGTTTAAAAACATTACGTTCCAAGTAAAAAATCTCTTAATTCTTACATATCAGTTTTTAACGTCTTTGCAGTCTGAAACTAAGTAGGTATGTTTTTAAATTTAAACCGCTAATTAAAAAAAAATATTGGAGGAAAGACACATACGAATTTAGAAAATTATAATTTCCCATCATAACCCTTTAGAGATGGCCGATAGATGATTTCTTTAATAGCCAACAGGCAACAATTTTCCCTGATCGTGTCTATAAGACATATGGAAAACACTGTATATACCAAACTCTTTAAAGGTGTCAACCTCTTTTGTAGGGAGGGATTATCGATCACTAGAGTCGGTACGTCTCCCCTCGGAAGGGTACCTGTCGTGTTTCCATGCGGAAAAAAGTCGATCATTCCTTTATATCAAACAAAGAAGCCAAATCGTATATAAAATATTTAAGTTTTAACTCTATTATTTATCGCAACCCTTTCAGGATGATTTAATAAATTTTCTATTTCATTATAAGTAATTACTGATTAAATACAGTATTTTTACCAATTATCAAACAATAGTTGAAAACATTACGTTCCAAGTAAAAAATCTCTTAATTCTTACATATCAGTTTTTAACGTCTTTGCAGTCTGAAACTAAGTAGGTATGTTTTTAAATTTAAACCGCTAATTAAAAAAAAAATATTGGAGGAAAGACACATACGAATTTAGAAAATTATAATTTCCCATCATAACCCTTTAGAGATGGCCGATAGATGATTTCTTTAATAGCCAACAGGCAACAATTTTCCCTGATCGTGTCTATAAGACATATGGAAAACACTGTATATACCAAACTCTTTAAAGGTGTCAACCTCTTTTGTAGGGAGGGATTATCGATCACCAGAGTCGGTACGTCTCCCCTCGGAAGGGTACCTGTCGTGTTTCCATGCGGAAAAAAGTCGATCATTCCTTTATATCAAACAAAGAAGCCAAATCGTATATAAAATATTTAAGTTTTAACTCTATTATTTATCGCAACCCTATCAGGATGATTTAATAAATTTTCTATTTCATTATAAGTAATTACTGATTAAATACAGTATTTTTAACAATTATCAAACAATAGTTTAAAAACATTACGTTCCAAGTAAAAAATCTCTTAATTCTTACATATCAGTTTTTAACGTCTTTGCAGTCTGAAACTAAGTAGGTATGTTTTTAAATTTAAACCGCTAATTAAAAAACATTGAAGGAAAGACACATACGAATTTAGAAAATTATAATTTCCCATCATAACCCTTTAGAGATGGCCGATAAATGATTTCTTTAATAGCCAACAGGCAACAATTTTCCCTGATCGTGTCTATAAGACATATGGAAAACACTGTATATACCAAACACTTTAAAGGTGTCAACCTCTTTTGTAGGGAGGGCTTATCGATCACCAGAGTCGGTACGTCTCCCCTCGGAAGGGTACCTGTCGTGTTTCCATGCGGAAAAAAGTCGATCATTCCTTTATATCAAACAAAGAAGCCAAATCGTATATAAAATATTTAAGTTTTAACTCTATTATTTATTAGAATAATACAGACGATTTTTTAATTCAAAGGAACACTGTTCTCACCTTAGGATGCCAAGTCAGAAGCACGAGTTCTTCTTCAGGTCAAGTATTCACGAAAGGATTCCTAGGTAGAAGCAAGAGAGGTGCGCTCGTGAAGAACGGCCGTCTAAGTGTGAGGGTGCCCCTTCTTGTCCGCTCCGGATTCCGAGTCGATGACGTCAGCGGGACGTGGGGTGTAGGCTGGTCCGATACTCAAGCGACGGGTTCGATGGTGGCGACGCCAAAAGGGGTAGTACGGAGAGTTTACGTACTACTGAAGGGTGTTTTTCCTGTTAAAACTAGAATAAAATATATTAGAAGAATAATACCGATGATTTTTGTTTTAATTAAAAGGAACACTGTTCTTACCTTAAGATGCCAAGTCAGAAGCAAGAGTTCTTGTTCAGGTGTAGGATCCACACAAAGATGCCAAGGCAGAAGCAAGAGAGGTAGCTCGTGAGGAACTGTCGTCTACGGGCGAGGGTGGCCCTTTTTATCTGCTCCGGAGGCCGAGTCGGTGACGTCAGCGGGACGTGGGGTCCGATACTCAAGCGACGGATTGGATGGTGGCGACGCCAATAGGGGTAGTACGAGGAGTTTACGTACTAATGAAGTGTGTTGTGTTCAAAGTTCATTTTTTAAAAATAATGCATAAAACGCGATGATCATTTGTTTCCTCGCTTTTGCCATTTTAATCATCGGAAAAAATGTTACTAATTTAACCAGCATCATAGCTCTAATAATAACCGAGTTAGCAAGACAACAAACCTGAACAATCCCGATTTAATTCGAGACACCCTGCGTAGTTCCACAGATGGAGTAGAGCATATATTAGTTTCTTTCCTCATTTCCTACAAAAACTTTGTTAGTTCTTGTAAAAACGTGGGGCAATTATTGTTATAAGTTGGACAAATAGACAATAACGATTGAAATGGGGTTATCGATATTAAAATTAAAAACGAAATAGTAGACAAAATAATTCAGGGTTTTCGCTCTCATGTATGAATTTTCGTAATGTCGGATGGTCTGGCCACCATAATTCGTATACCGGGTGATGCGGCCAGCCTAGATACATGATATCCCACGTAAATTGTGAGATATTTTTTTTCAGTCCAAAAAAAAATATACTAAATTTTTTAAAGACTACAATCAGAAAAATATCCTTGTTCAATTTAATGTGTATTTTCCTAGTAACTAATAAAATGCATTTTTAAAATGTCAAACTAGGAACTAGGGATTTCACACTTTCTGTCACAAATTTGTCAAAGTCATTTTATGTCAATGTTAATATTATTTTATGTTATAGATACTATTTCCGCCGCAATACCATTTAATCATTGTAACGTTTTCCTCAACTGGCGATTAGAAATATTCAAAGTGAAAGTTATTTCAAAAATTAAAAACGTTGACAAGCGTAAACCTAATTATAAAAGTGATTTCATTTTAGCCTGAATTAAAATTAAACGGTATCGTACGCCAGATTTAAGCTAGTTCGAAGACATAATTTTACTATTATCTTAAAAACGGTATGTGAAAAAAGCTAAAATTTGACAGACTTTTTAATCTCATTATTCTCTTTAAAAAGTCTTAATAAATGGATTAATGGGCGAATATTTGATCACATACAAAAATAACCCTAAAATGGCCTAAGGGACATGCATTATTGGTATTGATTAAATAATTCTCTTTATTTAGAATGTTCGGAAAATAAGTGCAAAATATTGATGACAGACTACTCACGTCATAATAGACCGCAATTTAGATTAGATTAGTTATATCTGAAATTGTTGTATTTAGATGTTAGGTTAAAAATTTAGGGTTTGCCCAACTGAAAATGTACGTATTTTAGGGGTTTTCTTGATCACTCTTAATTATATCTTATTTTATCTAAGACATGTACCATCAACCTATTATTGTAATAGAAAAATTAATACTTTTTATGATAGTGACTCAAGTAAACGGTACACGTTAAAGTGCCCTCCGAAATCGATTTATGGGGTATTAAATCCATTAAAACAATACAATACAATGGTACAACTTAAGAATAATATGAGGATGTTAGTTCTTAAATGGAGGAATTGCTTTTTAAGTAAAGCTACCACTTTTTTATGTCTCAGCCTCTTATTGCGCGAAAAAGTACAGTAATAAGTATAAGCTAAAAAAGGTATCTTCAATATGAGAATCAGGTTTGGGTTTCCCTATCGACCGACTGGCTATAATCGGTGTGATTATACATACGATTTTAAATAATTGAGAACTTTTTGTGTTAGGTAGTTCTAAGATAAACACCACTGTGTAGTACAAAGTCTCTCTGAAATACGGTCTTGCGTGTCACTATCATCGCGCTACCCTCGCGTTACATCTCGTTGCCATCTCGTTACTGTCGCGTTGCCATCGTGTTACAACGGCGTTACCTTCGCGCTAACACCGCCTCTGTGATTTTACAGTAGTCAATGCACGAAACTCATACATTTTTTTTTTGCATGACATTTGTCAGTAGCATGAACTATTTACATAATTCTTTTGTATATCTCCTAAAATGCTCTTTTAATGACTCTTGAGTATGTTATAAGTTCTCAATTACTTATTTTTCCACTGAAGATGGGGGTATGTACCGTCACAAACATGTTAGGTGCCAGATTTGATCGGAATGCTATCCTTAACCACCTAACATGTTTGTGAAGGTACATACCCCCATCTTCAGTGGAAAAATAAGTAATTGAGAACTTATAACATACTCAAGAGTCATTAAAAGAGCATTTTAGGAGATATACAAAAGAATTATGTAAATAGTTCATGCTACTGACAAATGTCATGCAAAAAAAAAAATGTATGAGTTTCGTGCATTGACTACTGTAAAATCACAGAGGCGGTGGTAGCGCGAAGGTAACGCCGTTGTAACACGATGGCAACGCGACAGTAACGAGATGGCAACGAGATGTAACGCGAGGGTAGCGCGATGATAGTGACACGCAAGACCGTATTTCAGAGAGACTTTGTACTACACAGTGGTGTTTATCTTAGAACTACCTAACACAAAAAGTTCTCAATTATTTAAAATCGTATGTATAATCACACCGATTATAGCCAGTCGGTCGATAGGGAAACCCAAACCTGATTCTCATATTGAAGATGCCTTTTTTAGCTTATACTTATTACTGTACTTTTTCGCGCAATAAGAGGCTGAGACATAAAAAAGTGGTAGCTTTACTTAAAAAGCAATTCCTCCATTTAAGAACTAACATCCTCATATTATTCTTAAGTTGTACCATTGTATTGTATTGTTTTAATGGATTTAATACCCCATAAATCGATTTCGGAGGGCACTTTAACGTGTACCGTTTACTTGAGTCACTATCATAAAAAGTATTAATTTTTCTATTACAATAATAGGTTGATGGTACATGTCTTAGATAAAATAAGATATAATTAAGAGTGATCAAGAAAACCCCTAAAATACGTACATTTTCAGTTGGGCAAACCCTAAATTTTTAACCTAACATCTAAATACAACAATTTCAGATATAACTAATCTAATCTAAATTGCGGTCTATTATGACGTGAGTAGTCTGTCATCAATATTTTGCACTTATTTTCCGAACATTCTAAATAAAGAGAATTATTTAATCAATACCAATAATGCATGTCCCTTAGGCCATTTTAGGGTTATTTTTGTATGTGATCAAATATTCGCCCATTAATCCATTTATTAAGACTTTTTAAAGAGAATAATGAGATTAAAAAGTCTGTCAAATTTTAGCTTTTTTCACATACCGTTTTTAAGATAATAGTAAAATTATGTCTTCGAACTAGCTTAAATCTGGCGTACGATACCGTTTAATTTTAATTCAGGCTAAAATGAAATCACTTTTATAATTAGGTTTACGCTTGTCAACGTTTTTAATTTTTGAAATAACTTTCACTTTGAATATTTCTAATCGCCAGTTGAGGAAAACGTTACAATGATTAAATGGTATTGCGGCGGAAATAGTATCTATAACATAAAATAATATTAACATTGACATAAAATGACTTTGACAAATTTGTGACAGAAAGTGTGAAATCCCTAGTTCCTAGTTTGACATTTTAAAAATGCATTTTATTAGTTACTAGGAAAATACACATTAAATTGAACAAGGATATTTTTCTGATTGTAGTCTTTAAAAAATTTAGTATATTTTTTTTTGGACTGAAAAAAAATATCTCACAATTTACGTGGGATATCATGTATCTAGGCTGGCCGCATCACCCGGTATACGAATTATGGTGGCCAGACCATCCGACATTACGAAAATTCATACATGAGAGCGAAAACCCTGAATTATTTTGTCTACTATTTCGTTTTTAATTTTAATATCGATAACCCCATTTCAATCGTTATTGTCTATTTGTCCAACTTATAACAATAATTGCCCCACGTTTTTACAAGAACTAACAAAGTTTTTGTAGGAAATGAGGAAAGAAACTAATATATGCTCTACTCCATCTGTGGAACTACGCAGGGTGTCTCGAATTAAATCGGGATTGTTCAGGTTTGTTGTCTTGCTAACTCGGTTATTATTAGAGCTATGATGCTGGTTAAATTAGTAACATTTTTTCCGATGATTAAAATGGCAAAAGCGAGGAAACAAATGATCATCGCGTTTTATGCATTATTTTTAAAAAATGAACTTTGAACACAACACACTTCATTAGTACGTAAACTCCTCGTACTACCCCTATTGGCGTCGCCACCATCCAATCCGTCGCTTGAGTATCGGACCCCACGTCCCGCTGACGTCACCGACTCGGCCTCCGGAGCAGATAAAAAGGGCCACCCTCGCCCGTAGACGACAGTTCCTCACGAGCTACCTCTCTTGCTTCTGCCTTGGCATCTTTGTGTGGATCCTACACCTGAACAAGAACTCTTGCTTCTGACTTGGCATCTTAAGGTAAGAACAGTGTTCCTTTTAATTAAAACAAAAATCATCGGTATTATTCTTCTAATATATTTTATTCTAGTTTTAACAGGAAAAACACCCTTCAGTAGTACGTAAACTCTCCGTACTACCCCTTTTGGCGTCGCCACCATCGAACCCGTCGCTTGAGTATCGGACCAGCCTACACCCCACGTCCCGCTGACGTCATCGACTCGGAATCCGGAGCGGACAAGAAGGGGCACCCTCACACTTAGACGGCCGTTCTTCACGAGCGCACCTCTCTTGCTTCTACCTAGGAATCCTTTCGTGAATACTTGACCTGAAGAAGAACTCGTGCTTCTGACTTGGCATCCTAAGGTGAGAACAGTGTTCCTTTGAATTAAAAAATCGTCTGTATTATTCTAATAAATAATAGAGTTAAAACTTAAATATTTTATATACGATTTGGCTTCTTTGTTTGATATAAAGGAATGATCGACTTTTTTCCGCATGGAAACACGACAGGTACCCTTCCGAGGGGAGACGTACCGACTCTGGTGATCGATAAGCCCTCCCTACAAAAGAGGTTGACACCTTTAAAGTGTTTGGTATATACAGTGTTTTCCATATGTCTTATAGACACGATCAGGGAAAATTGTTGCCTGTTGGCTATTAAAGAAATCATTTATCGGCCATCTCTAAAGGGTTATGATGGGAAATTATAATTTTCTAAATTCGTATGTGTCTTTCCTTCAATGTTTTTTAATTAGCGGTTTAAATTTAAAAACATACCTACTTAGTTTCAGACTGCAAAGACGTTAAAAACTGATATGTAAGAATTAAGAGATTTTTTACTTGGAACGTAATGTTTTTAAACTATTGTTTGATAATTGTTAAAAATACTGTATTTAATCAGTAATTACTTATAATGAAATAGAAAATTTATTAAATCATCCTGATAGGGTTGCGATAAATAATAGAGTTAAAACTTAAATATTTTATATACGATTTGGCTTCTTTGTTTGATATAAAGGAATGATCGACTTTTTTCCGCATGGAAACACGACAGGTACCCTTCCGAGGGGAGACGTACCGACTCTGGTGATCGATAATCCCTCCCTACAAAAGAGGTTGACACCTTTAAAGAGTTTGGTATATACAGTGTTTTCCATATGTCTTATAGACACGATCAGGGAAAATTGTTGCCTGTTGGCTATTAAAGAAATCATCTATCGGCCATCTCTAAAGGGTTATGATGGGAAATTATAATTTTCTAAATTCGTATGTGTCTTTCCTCCAATATTTTTTTTTTAATTAGCGGTTTAAATTTAAAAACATACCTACTTAGTTTCAGACTGCAAAGACGTTAAAAACTGATATGTAAGAATTAAGAGATTTTTTACTTGGAACGTAATGTTTTCAACTATTGTTTGATAATTGGTAAAAATACTGTATTTAATCAGTAATTACTTATAATGAAATAGAAAATTTATTAAATCATCCTGAAAGGGTTGCGATAAATAATAGAGTTAAAACTTAAATATTTTATATACGATTTGGCTTCTTTGTTTGATATAAAGGAATGATCGACTTTTTTCCGCATGGAAACACGACAGGTACCCTTCCGAGGGGAGACGTACCGACTCTAGTGATCGATAATCCCTCCCTACAAAAGAGGTTGACACCTTTAAAGAGTTTGGTATATACAGTGTTTTCCATATGTCTTATAGACACGATCAGGGAAAATTGTTGCCTGTTGGCTATTAAAGAAATCATCTATCGGCCATCTCTAAAGGGTTATGATGGGAAATTATAATTTTCTAAATTCGTATGTGTCTTTCCTCCAATATTTTTTTTTAATTAGCGGTTTAAATTTAAAAACATACCTACTTAGTTTCAGACTGCAAAGACGTTAAAAACTGATATGTAAGAATTAAGAGATTTTTTACTTGGAACGTAATGTTTTCAACTATTGTTTGATAATTGGTAAAAATACTGTATTTAATCAGTAATTACTTATAATGAAATAGAAAATTTATTAAATCATCCTGAAAGGGTTGCGATAAATAATAGAGTTAAAACTTAAATATTTTATATACGATTTGGCTTCTTTGTTTGATATAAAGGAATGATCGACTTTTTTCCGCATGGAAACACGACAGGTACCCTTCCGAGGGGAGACGTACAGACTCTGGTGATCGATAAGCCCTCCCTACAAAAGAGGTTGACACCTTTAAAGAGTTTGGTATATACAGTGTTTTCCATATGTCTTATAGACACGATCAGGGAAAATTGTTGCCTGTTGGCTATTAAAGAAATCATTTATCGGCCATCTCTAAAGGGTTATGATGGGAAATTATAATTTTCTAAATTCGTATGTGTCTTTCCTTCAATGTTTTTTAATTAGCGGTTTAAATTTAAAAACATACCTACTTAGTTTCAGACTGCAAAGACGTTAAAAACTGATATGTAAGAATTAAGAGATTTTTTACTTGGAACGTAATGTTTTTAAACTATTGTTTGATAATTGTTAAAAATACTGTATTTAATCAGTAATTACTTATAATGAAATAGAAAATTTATTAAATCATCCTGAAAGGGTTGCGATAAATAATAGAGTTAAAACTTAAATATTTTATATACGATTTGGCTTCTTTGTTTGATATAAAGGAATGATCGACTTTTTTCCGCATGGAAACACGACAGGTACCCTTCCGAGGGGAGACGTACCGACTCTGGTGATCGATAATCCCTCCCTACAAAAGAGGTTGACACCTTTAAAGAGTTTGGTATCTCCAGTGTTTTCCATATGTCTTATAGACACGATCAGGGAAAATTGTTGCCTCTTGGCTATTAAAGAAACCATCTAGCAGCCATCCCTAAAGGGTTATGATGGGTAATAGAGTTCCATTACATATATTTTAGAGTATGGATGTCAGGGTAGGTGATATACATCAAAATTAATTTTTTCTTTAAATATATACATTCTTTTTTTTTTTTTTTTTTTGCTTTAAGGGTTAAAATTTTTTGATTAAACCATAATATGTAAATAGCCATTATTTGTTATTTAACTTCCTAAATCAGTGGTGCGTTTGGTTGAATTTTACTCTCAACCCAGATTAATGAAACACTTATTACGGGGTAGAGCTTATTCTCACTTAAAACAAATGTATCGTGGGGCTAAAGCTCATTCTAACTTAGTTCATCTGAGAGTGTAGACGTGTAATTTCCTCAGCTCCTTAATATTCTGATAAGTAATTGTTATTATTATAGGTTCAAGATGTCTTGGACTAATAAACTTGTGGAAAACATCAGAACTTTAGTTTATCGACCCACACATGATGGAAAGACAATCAAGGAAGGTCTAAAGCAATGCGCACAAGCTTCAAAATTAATAAATAGAGCATTGAAAAACTCATCAACAGTAGGAGAGAAAAATAAACTACTAGCGTGTTTAGGTCAAATAAAAAGCTTTGGAGAAATTCTGAAAGCAAAGGAAGTAACTGGATTTGGATTTTTGCAGAGAAAAAAGACAGCTACTCATCGTGTAAAATGGGAAGACATTCAATCTGCCTTCCAATCCCGTATTAGAACCGGTGTGATCGTTAATATGAAACATACGGATGTTAAACCCTTCTTGGAAGACTGTGCAGCAATTTTTAGACGAAGAATCCAGAACATGCTTAAAAAAGATGAAGCACTCAAGGTCAACACCGTTTTGTGTGGAGAGTTTATGATTAGTAAGGCGAATGAATCTTTTACTGAGAACAAGTATATAAACACTCCAAATGAACCTATTTATCATTATACAGACCTGGATCAATGGTTCAAGGATAAAGTTATTCACCCCATTTTAACAGAATTGGATTCTTTTGCAGAAAAATACTCTGGGTGGGCCCTGAGTAGAGTGATCAACTTAATGGTTGGAATAAATAAATTTAACCCTTTGCGTGCTGGAAGTTATATCGCTCTTCCAAAACAAATAGCTAAAAAGCACGCGTGTATCAACGTTCAAAATACTGATGATATTTGTTTTGCGTGGGCTGTTACGTCAGCTTTATATCCAGTTAGCTGGGGTCGTCATCCTGAGAGGACTTCATCATATCCCGATCCAAAGAAAGTTCTTAATTTAATGGGGATTCAGTTTCCTATAACTCTTGGCCAAATTCCTCGTTTTGAAATACAGAATAATCTGTCTTTGAACGTTTATAGATTACAAAAATGTAAAAAAAGTTTTAAAACCCTACCATATTACATTACTAAAGACAAGAAAGAGAGACATGTAAATTTATTACTTTTGCAAGATAATTACATTTCTGAGGGTGATTTAGATAATTTAGGTCCAGTTAGATATCATTTTGCGTGGATCAAAAATTTATCACGACTACTTTCGTCTCAATTAAGTAGGAAAGACGGTCAGAAGTTTATATGTGATCGTTGCCTTCACTATTTTCTCACTGAAGAAAAATTGACAAAACATATTAAATATTGTTCCAAAATAGATAAATTGGCAGTTCCTGTATTACCGAAAGAAGAAAACAAAATAATTGAATTCAATAAATTTAGTCATAAAGAAAAGGTTGCATTTATAATTTATGCTGACACGGAGTGCTTATTGATTCCAGTAGAAGATAACTCTCAAAAAAATACACAAAAAAGTCAACAACACGTACCATATAGCGTTGGATATTACGTCAAATGCTCCTATGATGACTCGCTCTCATTTTATCGTTCATATACTGGGCTGGATTGCATGGAATGGTTTATAAAAGAGCTTCAAAACTTTGCTGAGGACCTTGGAACTGTTTTTTTATGTCCGTTACCTATGGCAGAATTAACCAATGAACAAACTAAACTATTCTATAAAGCACGAGAATGTCATATTTGCGAGAAACCGTTTTCATTTGACGATAAAAAAGTTCGTGATCATAATCACTTCGATTCAACATATAGAGGTCCTAGCCATGAAAGCTGCAATTTAAATTATCAGGATTTTCACACTGTTCCCGTTGTGTTCCATAATCTTAGTTGCTATGATGGTCACATGATAGTAAAGGCCTTGGCAGAGGTAGAAGGACGAGTTGACGTCTTACCTGTTACAAAAGAAAAATATATATCTTTTACGAAATACATTGAGGATAATTTGGTTCAATTTCGCTTTATTGATAGCTTCAGATTTCTTGAGTCAGGTCTTGATAAATTGGCATCAAATTTAGATGATTATCCAATCCTAAAATCTAATTTTAATCAATTATCTGATGAAACATTTAATTTATTAACACGTAAAGGTATTTTTCCATACGATTACATGGACAGTTGGGATAGACTGAATGAATTCGAACTACCACCTAAATATGCCTTTTACAATAGTCTTGAGGATTCTCATATAAGTGCTGAATCTTATATGCATGCCCAAAAAGTATGGAATGGGTTTGCCTGTAAGACTTTACAAGAATATTCCGATTTATATCTTAAAACGGATATTTTATTATTAGCAGATATATTCGAACAATTTAGATCAACATCTCACCTCACTTATGGTCTTGACCCAGCCTGGTCATATACTCTGCCTGGATATGCCTGGTTATGCTTAATGTTCAAAATGTATAAGGAGAATCAGGTTAAGCTCGAGTTACTTACCGATTACGAGATGATAACATTTATTGAACGAGGTATAAGGGGCGGCCTAAGTCAATGCTGCAAGCGATACAGTGCAGCAAATAATAAGTATATGCCTACATATGATGCAAATAAAGAGAATTCCTATTTAATGTATTTTGATATCAATAACCAATATGGGTGGGCTATGTCACAATACCTACCATATGGGGGGTTTCAATGGCTTTCAGAAGATGAAATTTTGCATTTAAACATTCTTCAAGTTCCAGAAAATTCTGATGAAGGTTATGTCTTAGAAGTGGACCTTGAAATACCTGAAGCACTGCATAATACATTTTTGGATTTACCTCCTTGTCCTGAACATAGGGAAACAAACGGATCAAATACTAAAAAACTGCTGGCAACCCTTTATAATAAAAACGAATATATTATCCATTATCGAAATTTAAAACAAGTCATAGCACTTGGTATCAAACTAACTAAAATTCATAGGGTGTTATCATTTAGCCAATCTCCCTGGCTTAAATCCTATATTGATTTAAACACCAATTTACGACAAGCCGCAAAAAATGAATTTGAAAAAAATCTTTTTAAACTTATGAACAATGCTGTGTTCGGTAAAACGATGGAAAATATCAGAAAACATAGCATCGTTAAATTAAAGACTAAATGGGGTGGGCGTTATGGTGCTGAAGCTCTGATCTCCCGTCCCGAGTTTAAATCTTCAACTGTTATTAACGAAAACCTCGTAATAATAGAAATGAACAAGTCTGAGGTATACTTCAACAAGCCAATATACGTGGGAATGTGTATTTTGGATTTGGCCAAAACAACTCTATATGATTTTCATTATAATTATATGAATAAAAGATTTGATAATCACTGTAGAGTTCTATATACAGATACGGACAGTCTTATTTATGAAATCAAACATGAAGATGTTTATGATATAATTTTGCATGACTGTCATCAATATTTTGATACCAGCGACTATTCAGAAAATAATATTTACAATATACCTAGAGTTAATAAGAAGGTTTTGGGGATGATGAAAGACGAAAATAATGGTCGAATTATGACTCATTTTATAGGTCTTCGTTCAAAAATGTATGCAACGGTAGTTCTGCAGACGGCTGAGGAGATTGAGCGTGAGACAGTAAAATTAGAAGACAGTGAAAAAGAGAGGGCTGAAATTGAAAGGGTATTATCGAACTTTGGCGTAACAAAAAAGATTAAAGGAGTCAAGAAATCAGTTATAAAGAATAAAATTACCTTTGATGATTATGTTCAGTGTTTGGAAACATTTACCGAGAAGCAAATATCTCAAACATTGATTCGATCAGAACGGCACGAGCTCCATACAATTCGACAAGTAAAGGTTGGTCTAAGTCCGTATGATGATAAGAGAAGGTTATGCAAAACTTCGTATGATACTTTACCTTGGGGACATCACAGTATTATGGAAGAATAAAATCGAGATATGTATTGTCATAATAAAGTATAGTTTTCTATATGTTTGTAAATAAAATTTAGTCTGTAAAATACGTCTGCTTCTAAAATAAAGAAAAAGAAATAAAGAATAAAATTGTGTTTTTTTTTTTTTAAATTATAGTCTTTATTAGGTACATCTAAGGAACCCCCTCGTTCTTCTCATTCTAAGCGTCGCGACGATAGGCGTCGGTAAGAAAAAAAATGCAAATCGAACCCTAAATTTCCTTATGGGAAAATACCTGTAAAAATGATGATATTGCTCTCCATTCATCTCCATACTTCCCACATTCTTCTCATTCTGGGCGTCGCGACGCTAAGCGTCGGTAGATTTAAAATGCAGATCGAACCTTAAATTTCCTTATGGGAAAATACATGTAAAAATGACGATATTTGCTCTCCATTCATCTCCACACTCCTCACGGTCTTCTCATTCTGGGCGTCGCGATGCTGGGCGTCGGTAAAGAAAAAATGCAGATCGAACCTTAAATTTTCCCATAAGAAATAACATGTAAAAGTGGTGGTTTTTGGCCCTGAACTGTCCTAGCTTATCTACTTATGTCTAATTACTGCCTGATCCATCATCGTATTTTATTGGAAAAAAAAAATTAGCAAAACGCCCACGCTGATACGAGGGCTGTTTGATAAGTCAGTGACTTTTTGAATTTCCCGCGCCGATACTTTAAATTCATCACTGCTGTCCTTAACTGTCATCTATTAATAGCCTACTGTCCAATTTTGAGCAAGCCGAGTCATTTAGTTTATGCTTGACAGCCATTGAAAGCAGACAACCTCTTGACTTTTAACAGAAATGGAAAAAAGTGAATTTCGTGTGCTGATTAAGCATTATTTTTTGCATAAAAAAACCATCACCGAAACCAAGGAAAGGCTTAGTAAATACTATGGGGACACTGCACCATCATAATGGTTAAGAAGTGGTTTACTGAGTTCCGTTGTGGTCGTATCAGAACAAGTGACGCAAAACGTTCAGGTCACCCAAAGGAAGTCGTTACACCGGAAATTGCCGATAAAATCCATGGAATGATATTGGATGACCGAGAATGAAAGTGCGTGAGGTGGCTGAGGCGATAGGCATCGCAACTGAACGGGTACATCACATTTTACATGAATATTTGGATATGAAAAAGCTATCCGCGCGATGGATGCCGCGATTGCTCACACTCGACCATAAGCGCAACCGTGTGACCACTTCAAAGGATTGTTTGGCGATGTTCAGCCACAATCCGAACGAGTTTTTGCGCCGTTTCATAACCGTTGACGAAACATGGATACATCACAATACACCAGAGATCAAGGAACAATCAAAACAGTGGGTTTCTCAAAGTGAACGTGCACCAAAGAAGACGAAATTGTGTTTGTCAGCCAACAAAGCCAACAAAAGTCATGGCTACAGTTTTTTGGGATGAACGCGGTATAATTCATATCGATTACCTCGAAAAGGGTAAAACGATCACCGGTAAATATTATTCAGAGCTTTTGGACAGATTTGATATTGATTTGAAATAAAATTGAGCGCATTTGGCGAAGAAAAAGTGTTGTTCCATCAAGACAATGCACGGGTGCACACGCGTGTTGTCACCATGGCAAAAATCCATGAATTGGGCTACGAACTGCTATTCTATCCAGCATTTTCTCCAGATTTAGCCCCATGTGACTATTTTCTATTTCCAAACCTGAATAAATGGCTGGGTGGTAAGAGGTTTGGGTCAAATGAAGAGGACATCACGGAAACAAATGTCTATTTTGAAAGTCTTGAGAAAAGCTATAAGGAATAAAAAAATTCGAAAAACGCTGGACTAAGTGTATAAGTTAAAAAGAGATTATGTAGAGAAATAAAACGTTTTTTTGCCGAAAAAAATATATTTTATTCAAAAAGTCACTGACTTATCAAACCGCCCTCGTATAATAAATAAACATAAAATTTTCTCCCCGCTTTCTACGCCACTGCAGAGATGAATTTCTCTGCGTTTTAACGGTGCAACGAAGAGCGGAATTACAAAAGATATAAAATTAAAACAATTAAGTTTCTGTTTTAGTGTAGGATGACACATTTAATGATATATTTTATGAAACCTATAATGAGCCAGTACAACAAATTATCTTCAATTTATTTATATTAAAGTCAATTGTGACCTAATTATTTGTTCTGTTAGCTTAATAACATGCTATGCAAAAATCTTGCATGGTTTTGCCCCTTAGCAAAAAGCAGACCACGGCTACAGCGTTGCCATATATCTGAAGATAATGCATAAAGATTTATTATATTGCTGATAAGGTTAGTTCTACGAATTGAAAATTACATCATTTCAACTGCATTCCTTCAGATATTCAGGAACGACAAAATATGCCAATAGTAGGGAAACAGTATACATTGAAGTAAAAAATATGGAAACACTTTGATAACTAAACTTAATAAGCATACAATATATTAAGCTGTGAGCGTTTCATAATTGCACAATTCCAGGTTTGGCTGTTTGGAGACAGCCAAGGTCCGAGATTGAATTAGACTGCGGACTTCAACTACTACTTATTCTATCATCTAAACTAGAATATTGTCTATATTTCCTGTTCAGATCGAAGACGCTACTGTTTTAGATCTACTATCGTTTATAAAACATTATCAGGTAAAACCATACTAAAACTAAAACCCCTGTGAAGGCGTAAATGCAAATCAGTCCCTTTGATCTGAAAATTTAATCTCATTTAACAGGTCATCTTGTTCCATTGGTCGTATGAATTTAAATTGGAAATAGGGCCGAATTACACAATTAGCAAAACTGGACGCCCGCCAGGGCGGCTGTACATACAGTTCGTGTTATTCCTCGTTGGTAGATTGCATTCAGGTTAAGAAGAAAGGTTACTCGACTTTATATTGGTTACCGATTACTTAGTGTCAGTAGTATTTAACCATTTTTTTTTGATTTGCTTAATAAGTCAGTAGCCTTGTCCAGCCACGGAAGTAGAGATGGGCGACACAACTAATAGTTAAAACAGTTAAAGGTAACCTCCCATCAGACACTTCGTGTCTCCGCCTGTTTTCACATAAGTAAACTTAAATAAACAAGTATGAAATTTGAAGATAGAACTAGTCTAGTGCATTAGGCTTTGGGATGGTGCGCGAAAAGCTCTCTATATCTATTCATTTTACCAATTCAGGAGCATAAACAAACATCAGCGCGTGACAGCCACATGCTCGATACATAAACTCATTGCTATTGGTCAAACGGCGATAAAACTTCCTATGCTGGCGAGAACAGGGCCGCTGTTAAGTGTAGGATATTATTTCAGGTCTATTCATTCGTGGCTCGAGATTGTAATGTTAAATTTATCTTAATGCGACCCTGTGTGTTGATCATGTGCTCCTCGCGTTTTGTTTGTTTTTGTCTACTGAATTGCGAAAATGAATAGACTATAGTTCTTCAGATAAAAAAAAGGTATAAGGTATAACCAAAGGAAACCACCCCTTGGAATAGTATACTTTTTTACATATGAAATGAAAATTGATGGAGACCGAAGATATTTTGTAAATAATAAATGAAAAATAGTAATATTTAAAAAATTACCAATTATTTTTAAACACTCCTCGCTTCCTAGTAACTTCCTTATGCAAGGAGCTAATGAATATTTCATTTAACAAAAACTGTACAATTCAATGGGCTTTATTTTGGCTCGATTGATATCGGGTCTATTTTTTATAATAAATCCGTAGAGGCTTTAGGACGTAGAGGTGCTGGCTGTAGCGCCACCCGCCATCACTTGCTGCGCATACCTGTACTAACCCGCGATTGCTGAAATGCATTATCATTATACGAAAAAATCTACAAATCATAATATTAATAATTTGAAGTTCTGTTGTTTCAATAGAACAGTTTGTTTCCGGTTTTAATTAAAAAATATGTTTACTGCTTTTATAGAAAGTTGTGTTATTTTGTTTGGTAGTGATTGTGTTAGAAATAATTTTAAAATTTGATGATGGACAATTAGTTGTCTAACTCAGGGATCGGCAACCTTTTCAGACGGAACAGTCAAAAGTTATAATTTACACAATTTCTCAGTTTTTGAAGAGCCACTAACGGATGCAATTTGATATCGAAAGAGACACAACTTGACATCGAAAGAGCCGCATGAGGCTCGCGAGCCTTAGGTTGCCGACCCCTGGTCACAACCTACATAGAAACATCCGATGGTGTCCTTCGAGAGCTTTCGACGGACTGACGACAGTAACGACGCGTGTCACGGGGAAGGTTGCGGTGAAAAGCGAGTACAAGTGGCGGAGAGATAGAATCGGTGCCTAATCCTCGTTAATCGATTCAGAACGAATTATTTATTTTTTTTTTCGATAAAAAAAATAATATTTGCGTCTGCAACTAAAGAGCCGCATGCGGCTCGCGACCCGCAGGTTGCCGACCTCTGGTCTAACTGCATTTTTATAACAATTTTAATATTATTATTCATGCAGAGCTAATACCTACCTATAACAGTAATTTGAAAAGATAAGTAATTTAATTTAGTTTAAATATGAATTCTAATGTCGATGATGTTGTCGCAATCGCCAAGATAGCTTCTCAGAAACTTGGTGTACTCTCCCGAATCAGAAAGTTGTGCACACCTCAACAACTTTTGCACTGTACAAAGCCCAGATTCGACCATCACTAGAGTACTGCTCTCATGTCTGGAGCTCTGCACCCAAACATGCTCTTCGGCTACTGGATTCCATCGAAAGAAGGGCCATTCGTCTGATTGGAGACCACGAGCTGACGAAGAACCTCGACAGCCTAGAACATCGAAGACAGTTTAGGAATTTGACTCTCTTTAACAGATATTTTCATGGAAAGTGCTCGGCTGACCTTGCCCTCTTAATTCCGCCCAGAGCGACGAAGAGCAGAAATACACGACGAACCACTGCCGCCCATCCATATGTGGTTAGCTTAGTACTCCTCGAACTTCATTATTTAAGAATTCTTTCATCTGGAGTACTTCATCCTTATGGAACGACCTTCCCGAGGTCGTTTTTCCCAACGAATATAACCTCCAACGATTCGAAACCAACATGAATCGCTTTTTGCGCACACGCACCACTCCCAGAGTGCCCTAAATGATTTTTCCTATAGTGCTTGTATTTGACCATAAAAAAAATGATGCGCACGCCTATGGGTATCAATGCAAATTCGCTGGTCTAGATATAACGCAACTAAGCATTTCTATCACTTTAAGTATCAAATTATATAAAATGAAATTGTTAGTTGAGACAAAACAGAATCATTTTTAATATTACCATTTTGCGAAACATATTGTTCCGTTAAGAACACTTACTAATAGGTACGTTTTGGTTCTGAATAGAAATTGCCTTCCTGAAATTACCTCAACAACAAGATGCCTTTGTGGATAAATGATTAAATCGCAGAAGACAGCCAGTTGAGATAAGAAACAATTTGCAAAACGAAATGGTGAAGAATTGATCAAGCTTGCCGGTTTTGATATATTTATAAGCTAAATATTAATTCATATAGAGAAATAGCTTTCTAACCGGAATTTCTTTCTTGATAAAGGTTGTAACGAATTTCCAAATCGAGAGCTGCTCTAAATTATTTATGTTATCTCTCCTAATCAAATATTATAAGGAAAGTCTGTTTAGTTAGGCTTGGGTTTGTGTTGCTAATATACTATATTATATTGTTAAATATGTAATTTTTTTTCAGGTATATTATTTTGTAGACAAAATATATTTTTATTTTTATATTTTGATATCAATATACATATCTGAAAATTAATCATGCATTAACATTATTCTTCTATGTGAAAAAAGCACGATTCACCAAGGCATCTTTTAGTGATTTTTTGCTGCGTATCTATGTCTTTTAAACAGATCTATTTTTTTAATATTTTTTCTGTAAGGTATGGTCATCACTGGTATCAGTTCAGTAGTTTTTAAATTACTGAGTATAGTTGTTGAAGAATTATACCGTTGATTCTTACTGCCATAAATAAACTACCTGATTAAACCCTATTGTATACGCCTGAACCTAATGATAATTGAAAATAATATAATTTAAAAGTATAACTATTAGGATAACAAGTACAATAAAAATTAATTAAATTCTAAGAAACTATTGATAATCTATTATTTTTAAAATTTAACTCAATATCACTATCACTATCTTCATCTAAGCCTAAACTTATGATTAAGGGTTGAACATTTGTAATCATACAATTGTAAGAATTTCCCACCTTAAATACATGCTGTACACAGTTTTTCCAGCTGTTTGCAGAAATTTTTCTTACTTCGTTTTTAATTAATTCTACTACAGATGCATTTAATGTAGGAGAAATATTATTTCTCCTAATATTGGATTTTAATCGGTGCCATATTAGCTCAATAGGATTGAATATACAATAGTACGGAGGAAGACTCAACACTGTATGTCCATTTTCTGCTGCAATTTATTTTAAAAGATTTTAATACTTCTAGCAGTTCTCGTTTTTTGTAAGTTTCTTCAAAATATAAATCATTTTCAATCATAAAATTTCGAATTTCTGCTTTTGTATTATTAGAATTGGGAGTGATTTTTGCTTGCCGACTATGATAACTAACATTGTCCATTACAATAACGCTATTTTCAGGTATATTTTTAAGGAGTTTATGTTTAAACCAATCTTTAAAAAGTTGTGCGTCGGTATCTTGATGGTAATCTAAAGAAGAATCTACTATGTTTCTAGCTGAAAGCAACAGACAACAGACCCGAACAACCCCGTTCTCTGAACCAGCATGTAATATTGTGATTCTTTTGCCTTTATTTGATGGTGCCTTGGTTTGACATTTTTTGGAAGAATCATCCCAACCTTTTCTTGGAGTGTCATGGGTATCGAACCATGTTTCGTCAAGGTAAATAATTGGACGATTTTCTTCTCTAAATTGTTTAACAGCTGTTAAATATTTAAGTCTCCATTCCCGACACTTGAAGATGCCCCCCTATCAGCACAATTCCAAGGATGTCACATTCTACCACTAATAAGCCTAACTAAAAATTACTCGCCGGAAAGCCACTAAAGATTAAAATTATTAAAAATCACTTTTTATTTATATATGCATCAGGCATAGGTATAAATTGAATTTGTATACCTGGTCCGGCTCTGCTCGAAAAGGTTTTAAAATTTGGGATTTCCTTATTTATTTTATGGTCGAATAGATAATGAGGTTTTATTGCAGTCAAGAGATCAACGATATAATTCTGCAAAAACTATAATTAAAAAATTTCTAAATCTATTTGATGTTTACTGGGTATTCAAATAAAAGGCCTACGTATCCAAATGGATACTCAAAAGTACGTTGAAAGATGCCTTGCGATTCACGTTAGATGAAATTGTATTTGCAGAATCTGGCAATTCTGCTGCTCTTCTTTGAAATTAATATATGCATTTTTAAAATCTCGGTTGATATACGGGGTGTCAACTTGAAAACTCGTTTCCAGTAAATAATATTAAAAATCGAATAGACACGTCAATTTGTGGGGGACGCTTTAAAAAAATATATTTCTAGGCTTCGTAGTTTAATCTCCCTGAAGGGATAGATAGATTACCCTTAAAATCTTAAATGAGAATAGGAGGTTTAACACCTGGGAGTGTTAGATTTAAAATCTTAAATGGGATGAAGGGGTCGAGTTGCACATCATTTTAAAACTCTTTTGAGTAAGTAGTAGTTTACAAAAATGGATGTAATTAGAACTTGCAGTGGATTTGCGTTTTTTAGCTTATTATATAAAAAAAATTATTGTGTTGACTCCTATTTTAGTAGAGGGGTACGGTGGGTAGTCTCTCCGGGTGACACCCTTCGCAATTCTTTACCAGAGGCAAAGTTAACGCCTAAAGAATGATTTAGTTACTTCAATCGCGATTTCTTGTAAAGTAATACCCAAAAAATAGTTAATTAGGGTATTATTAGAAAACTATTTGAAGGATCTTTAAGATGATGGCTACTGGAAGCGAGATATTTACATGATTCCGGAGTACCTGTAAACGAGTTTTCTTCCCAAGCGTTTATTTCTGTTTAGGAAAAAAATGTCAAAGGAAAAAAACTTTGTAATAGAACTAGAACTCGCTGAAAGTTTATATTTTTTGGTTCGGATGATTTTTAGATTTAATTTTTTTTACTGTTCCATATACCGCGTGGTGCATCGTGGTTGGAAACATAGGAAATCCCATGCAAGTTTTAGACTGTCCAAATATTTGCTCCCCTGTTGACTTTAGAGCGGGGTTGTAAGGAGAATTTTTTAGGGTCTCTGTGTGGTGAGTGCACATGCGAAGTTTGAACAATTTTGGACAAGCCGATCTTAACTTATTTGAATAGTGTTGCGGCTGGGTTTTCATTGAAATTCAACAGGTAATTCTGCGACATCAGCATTGATCGTACTTGTCAACCTGTGATTTGTCATTGTCAAACGTAATTTGCAAACGGTAGGCTCTTTAAAAATCTTTGACAGATTCATTTTACACTGGAACTAACATTTTCGAATAAAACGAACATTATTTTCTAAACGGATCTTTTAATAGAAAACGAATTATTTTACTTACAATAGAACATATTAAATAGTATTAAAATCATCAAGAATTGCTAAAAGGGGAAGGAAATAAGAGGACGTTTAAAAATAAACAAATCGTTTGGAATATTGTTAATGCTTAATTAAATGTTCAAATAAACCGCCATTTGCTGCTAAATAATGTCCTAAACGTTCGTAAAATTCTCTCCGAACATTAGCGAGTTGGTACTGGGTAATTCTTTCAGATTGCATTAAAATTGAATTTTTTAACTGTTCTAAATTTTCAAACCTAACACTTTGATAAAGAAAATTTTTTAAATGCCCCCAGAGGAAGAAGTCGTTTGGTGAGAGGTCAGGAGACCTAGCTGGCCAATTAATTGTTGAATTTGGACCGACAACATGCCCATTAAAGGCATTATTTAGATATTCGCGTACCATAGGCGAATTGTGGGCCGGGCAACCATCCATTTGGAACCAAATCTCCTGATTTTCATCAGCGACTTCCTCCAATGCGGGTCCAATTTGATTTTGAAGAAGATCTAAATATGTTTGACCCGTCAGATTTCCATCAATAAAAAATGGTCCAATGATGCGATGTCCAAAAATTCCTGCCCAAACATTAACTTTCTGAGGGTATTGGGTTCGAGTGCATGCAAGACGATGTTCATTTTGTAGGCTCCAGTACCGATAATTTTGTATATTCGGCTCATTATTTAATGTAAATGTGCATTCGTCTGAGAAGCAAATATTTTGTAAAAAATATCTGTTGTTGTTAGCTCGCTCCATCATTTCAAAACAAAAAAGTGATCTTCGCTCTTCATCCCCTTCTAGCAATTCTTGATGATTTTGATACTTATATGAATGATATTTATGCTTTGTCAAAGTTCGCAGTACTGTGGTGTGATGTTTTTCTACCACTTGCCCGAGAGTTCTAGTGCTGATATTTTTATTTTCTTCGACGTGAAGTAAAATATTAAGTTCTCTATTATCGTTTTCTTCAGCTCTTTCATGATTCTGTGCTGTGCATTTGCAGTTGTTTATTACAGTGCCTCTCGCCTCAAACTTAGTAATAACTTTTTGTATTGTCGACTTGGTAGGAATGGGCCTATCAGGGAAATAAACGGAAAACATATCAGATACAATACTTAAGCTATTCCCCGCATAGTACCATTTTATCATAGTGACTTTTTCTTCTACTGTGTAACTCATAATAATTACCTAATAAAATTATTACTAGTAAAAAATATAAACTTTCAAATTACGTTTGACAATGACAAATCACAGGTTGACAAGTACGATCAATGCTGGTGTCGCAGAATTACCTGTTGAATAATTTCAATGAAAACCCAGCCGCAACACTATTCAAATAAGTTAAGATCGGCTTGTCCAAAATTGTTCAAACTTCGCATGTGCACTCACCACACAGAGACCCTAAAAAATTCTCCTTACAACCCCGCTCTAAAGTCAACAGGGGAGCAAATATTTGGACAGTCTAAAACTTGCATGGGATTTCCTATGTTTCCAACCACGATGCACCACGCGGTATAAAAAAATGATGGACTTTCATCGAGTTGTTAACAAAATTTAGATATCTTTCGTTAAATTTTTTTTTAAATGTACCTTTTTCGAAGTTTCCGAAGCGAAAACTCCGTTTTTCAGCGTAGAAAATTGAAGTATAGACCCCGATCACGTGCAGTCTCTTTCTTCCGATTATCATTGTTTCTGTCGGCGTACCGATTACGGGCGGACGCTCGACGTATTATTCTAACTGCAAGGGAAGATCCAATTCGCCTCGTGCCTTCAAAGCGTGAAACGAACAGGAATCAAATCGGAGATTTCGACTGACTCCGGCATCCTCTTAAGGGTGGAAAGTTTTCATATTCACACCCTGTATATTATCACAATAGCACACAAAGTTAATCATTTTCATAAAAAGTAAATATCTTTTCACTGTTACAAGAAATATGAGCGTGATAAAAATGAATAAGTCAGACATAATTCCAGAAATCTGGCGTTTTTGCGAACATTAAATTCCGTATTTGAGTTTTTAAATGTATCCTTTGAATTAAAGCAAAAAATATTAGTAATCCATAAAGGAAACTATTTTTCCTTTTTTATTGAATAAATAAATGAAACAAGACATTTATTTGATCAATAAGTCGCGCCATTACTTTGTTTGCGTAAAGATATTTGTAGATTCAAAATTTAAACTGACATGGAACCAACAATTAAACAAAAACCTAAACAAAGCAAAAATGTGCCTAATGCGGTGCAGGAGCTTGGTTGGGAAAACCTGGGGAGTCAAGCCCCAGATGATGCAATGGCTCTATGTCACAGTCATCAGACCCCTGATATCATATGGGTCTGTAGTCTGGTGGACAAAACACAGCAGATTACGACAGCCAACAAACTTAACAGTTTGCAGAGGCTGGCCTGCCTGTGTATCAGTGTACCCCCACTGCAGCAATGGAAGTCATACTGGGGACTAATACCCCTAGATATCCACATCAGAATGGAGCCTATTTGCAGCGCCTGAAGGATGATCACAAATGGGGAATGGATACAACACCCCGTAAAGATTGGACACACAAGAGCCACGGATCTAATCAACGATGAGCTCTTGGATATGCAATCTGATCGTATGAAAGCAACATACGATTTCACAAAGCCTTTCAAGATTGACTGGAACTTTGATAAATGGACAAACAGTGCAACCCCGTCGATTGACAAGGGTCTAGTTTGGTACACAGATGGATCAAAAACCTCCAATGGTGTGGGCTACCTGCGTGGGGAAAGGCCCAGGATGGACATAAGCATTCCTCTGGGGACCTACGCCACAGTATACCAAGCGGAAGTTCATGCCATACAAGCATGTGTACTACAAAATCGTGAAAAGGGCTACTACGACCAAAAGATTTACATCCTTTCGGACATCCAAGCTGCTCTTAAGACTCTGAACTCCAAACGGTTTACTTCAAAACTTACACTGGAGTGTCATATCAACCTAAAAGTACTGGCGGCCAGGGGGAACAAGGTGGAACTCTTGTGGGTCCCCTGGTCACTCCGGGATATTAGGAAATGAAAAAGCGGATGTACTAGCGAGAGCCGGATCTGCCCAAAGTCTCAGGGGCCCTGAACCGGCCTTTGGAATATCAAAACAGGCAACAAAAATAACATTAGATAGATGGTCGAAAAAACAACACCTATCTCGATGGCAAAAGTTACCTGATCTAATACACGCACAGGCCGTAATGGGACAACTATCGAAAATACTATCGAATGGGATGCTAACCCTGATGCGGCCCCAGTTGATACAAGTAATGGGTCTGCTAACAGGCCACTGCCACTTGCGAAAACACCTTCAACGGATAGGGATAAACAACGGATCCATTGAATGTAGACTCTGCGGCGAAGAGGATGAAACCGCCTCACACATAATATACTGCTGCATAGCGCTGTCCCGTAGAAGACAAAATATCTTCGGGAATATACAACATGGTGACAACCTCCCACATGACAAGCTTGGTCGAAGGTTACTGGACCTCATAGAAAGACAAACATCTTCTAACAAGATCGGGGTACACAATAAGCCGAAAGGCTGCAGTGATTTGAAGTTCGGGCCTCTAAACCGACCTCCGCCTTTAACCAACCAACCAACCAACCAGATTCAAAATTTATTTATGTAAAAGAGCTACCCATGTGCTATCCTTAGATCAAAGCGGTTAAATGGCGTTTTTCGTTAGTTTCAATTTTAAATTCATAAATATAAAGGCAAATTTAGATTGAGCTATCGCGTTGTGGCTTTAATGATAATAAACTTCAGCGGAATAGAGTTTTAGAACTATGTTTAATGTCACATCAAGTTCCACAGAATATTAAATTGTTGTAACTAAAATCCTCAAATACAAAAACAAAACAAATTTTCAAAGTATTTTCATTTTAGTTCACAATTATTACATATAGAGGAAAAATAGTTCATAATGAATTTATACATATTTTAAGCCAGATTTAGTGTGGTCGTCGTTAAAAAAAATTTGTTTATGGGCTTTAATATATTTTACGACATAATGAGTTATAGTCGAAAATGTAAATTTTAGGTGCCCGATTTCTTATTGACATTATCATTGCTGTTATATCCAGGACGACAAACCAATGTTGCTTTAATTTTAGCATACCAAGGGCTTCAATTGTAGTATTTGAATAATTAATGGCAACAAATCGATTTTTTTCCGAAAATGATTAATATTTTGTATATAACGAATAGTAGCTTTTTTAAGGAGAAATGCCGAAAGTATTTTAAACCAATTTTTTAATTTTCCTAAATTTGTGATCCTGCGAGTGCGCGGCCAAGTTCGTGCCTGCCATTTTGGGTTTCGGATTTTATCTTTTCCTGACTTTGTTCGAAGAGATGTCTAAAAATAAATTTCACTTTCTCATTGCTACTTTTTTCTCCACGAGATGGCATCATCAGATCTTTAATGCGACGTTTCACCTTGGGTCACCATTGTCAAAAGTTTTAAGAAGGTTTTAACAGTTAAATTTTATTTGTATTAATAAAATATACTTGTTGTTACTTGTTACGCTAAGTAGAAATTTGATACATTACTATTAGTTTTAAATAAAAGAACAGTATTAGTACGTAATAATAATAATTAAGGACAGAAATAGCAATGATAATTTAAAAATCTTTAGTTAGTTCGAAGCAAAAGTAAATTACATATACTAGGAGTATTTTAATGAAGATGAGCCAGTTTAAAGAATAAACCGTCGGAAAACCAGTAATAGTTGTATTGATGGTACAATAGCATCCACTGCCAGAGACAAAGCAAACTTACTTGCTGAACTATTTTCTTCGCATTCCACTGTAGATTTCCAGGGAAGAACACCACCCGACATTCCTGCAGTTCAATCCGAAATGACCGAAATCGTGTTCCGTCAGCGTCCCGTCAAACGAATCCTGAAAGGACTCGACGTCAAAAAAGCCACTGGTCCAGACGAAATTCCTATTATAGTTCTCAAGAGATGCGCCAATGAACTAACGCCAGTATTTTATAGACTTTTCAACTTATCGTACAAAAAAGGAATATTTCCATCTTGCAGGAAGACGGCGCGAGTCAAGCCTATTCCAAAGAAAGGTAAGAGAACCCTGCTTAACAACTATTGGCCAGTCGCATTGCTTTCAGTTATATCGAAAGTAATGGAGAAAGCTATTAACCAAGATCTTCTAAAGTACCTGGAATGCTTCAACATTATCAGCGGTCATCAATATGGTTTTCGGAAGTCCAGATCAACTGGAGATCTTCCAGCCTATGTCACCCATATTTGGAACAACTCGAACATCATGGGGAGTCACGGGCTAATGCACTCGATATTTCTAAAGCTTCTGATCGTGTTTGACACGAGGGGCTTCTAAGTAAATTGCGATCCTATGGTATGCCCAGTCGATTCTGTGCATGGTTGTCTAGCTTTCTTAAGGACCGCTCTCTGCAAGTGGCGATTGACGGATTTCTCTCAGACACCTTCACCATCAATGCCGGTGTTCCTCAAGGGTCCATATTATCTCCCACTTCTTCTTACTCTACATTAACGACCTTCTAGTGAAAACTAAAAATCCGATATTTAGTTTTGCTGACGATAGCACACTTATCTCATCTTTCTCTTTGAATGCGCAAACATCGGCTGCCGACGCACATCTTCGCAGACAGCATGAAGTATCACGCCTCAACAAGGACCTGGAAGAAATTTTGGCTTGGGGTGACAGTAACCAAGTCGACTTTAACGTTAAAAACCCAGGCAGCAGTTTTCTCTAAAAAGGTTAACATTACAGATCCGGATATAGTCATGGCCGGACACGCAATCCCACTGGCTTCATCTATTAATTTGCTGGGCGTCAATCTGGGAGGAAATATGTCTTGGCATAACCACGTTGCGGCAATCGCCAAGATAGCTTCTCAGAAACTTGGTGTACTCTTCCGAACCAGAAAGTTGTACACACCTCAACAACTTTTGACACTATACAAAACCTAGATTAGACCATCACTAGAGTACTGCTCTCATGTTTGGAGCTCTGCACCCAAACATACTCTTCGGCTACTGGATTACATCGAAAGGAAGGCTATTCGTCTGATCGGAGACCACGAGCTGACGAAGAGCCTCGACAGCCTAGAACATCGAAGACTGGTTGGGGATTTGACTCTCTTTTACAGATATTTTCATGGAAGGTGCTCGGCTGACCTTGCCCTCTTAATTCCGCCCAGAGCGACGAATAGCAGAAATACACGACAAACCACTGCCGCCCATCCATATGTGATTAAGCTTAGTACTCCTCGAACATCATTATTTAAGAATTCTTTCATCTGGAGGACTTCATCCTTGTGGAACGACCTTTCCGAGGTCGAAAAAAAATATTGCTGAACGTAGATTCTCTTTCATAATTTGAACAAAATTATCCAGGTCCGCATTCAAAAAAATTTCATTGATGATAGGGACACAAATACGAAACCTCGCACTAAATATCTAATGATGCCATCTTGTCCCCTAAGTTTGCCCCTATTTATCCGACTTTGTATCTCCGTTCGCGAAATCCCAATGGTGAGGATGAATTTGTTATACCCTGTATACAAGAATGATTCTGGTGTGAGTTTCTTAGTCCATGTGTGCTTTAAAAAGCTAAAAAAAATGGGTAAAATATACAGGATTGCTTAAAAGTTATAATCGAGATTGTAAATTTCTAGTGCGTCTTCCGGGTCCGATAAACTTTGTACAGGACATTATAAAATTATGAACTACTAGTATTATCTTGAACTCCCCTTTACGCTGACAAAACTTTGCCCTATAATTACTTACCGCCTGCCACCTCAGAGATCCATATCCACAACTTTGCTATATGTTCCAGTCCAACACTGTCCAGCTGTCTAAACGATAAAACTGGAAACCTCCAGGTCCCGAAAACACCTGTTGCACGGTAATTGTTTAATGTCGTCGACCATGGGTCGATACCGCCGTATCTTGACATGCAACCTTCGTACTTATAAAGTTTTTATTTTTCCATGGAGGTCAAATCAATAATGGAAACGAAATCGTTTGTTAAGGTATTCAAGTAATTTTCCATATCTAGTTTTTTAAGAAAATAATTAACTTTTCTACGACTGTACCATATTAAATGAAACTAATCATTATAATGTAATTTTTAAAGCAATAGGTTCGTTAGCAGAGCAAAATTTCCCACCGGTTTCAAGTCCCCGTTCTGTGCATGTTCGATTGTGGACGATTTTCTAACTGGTTCCTGTTTTTTGTCTCTGTGAACGGGTATAAATGCCAAAACCTTCCAGGTGGACTCATTGTATACCGATTTTAGCAAAGCTTTTGATAAAGTTGACCACAATACTTTGGTTTGTAAACTGGCTTCGATGGGTGTGCAGGGAGACCTCCTCAGGTGGCTTGCCTCATATGTACAAGGTAGGTCACAAATTGTTGCCATAAATGGATATAATTCCAAATCATTTCCAGTGACATCGGGTGTGCCGCAAGGCTCACACCTGGGGCCTCTGTTGTTTTTGATATATTTGAATGACATTAAATCATGTTTTAAATTCTGTAAGTTCCTTATTTATGCAGACGACCTAAAGCTTTATGCAATCATTAGGGGCCCGAGAGACTGTGAACTTGTTCAAGGTGATATAGATAACTTTGTTGCTTATTGTATAAATAATAATTTATTCCTGAATTTAGAGAAGTGTTGTCATATTAGTTTTACTAAGAATACATTAAATGCTATTGAATTTAATTATAAAGTGGGTGACAGTATTATTAAGCAGGTTACAGAAGTGAAAGACTTGGGAGTTGTATTCGACAGTAGAATGACATTTGGTCCACATATCGACTTTATTGTTAATAAAACTAGTAAACTACTGGGATTCATAACTAGAGTGTGTAAAATGTTTAAGTCTGAACAAGCAATTAAAACCTTGTATTATGCTTATTATTTTTTGCATGTCTGGTTTGGTCTCCTTATTATCACATTCATATACATAGATTGGAAAGGATTCAATCACGTTTTCTCAGATTTTTAAACTTTAGAATAAACGGCGTTTATGAAATAGCGGATATGTGTCAAGTGAGACAGTGCTTCTCTATCACAACTCTTCAAGTTAGACGTATGCAATCCTGTTTACTGTTTTTATACAAATTGCTTAACAATTTTATTGATTCACCAACATTAATATCAATTATAACTTTTCATATTCAACCTAGAGAAACGAGAACTCATCAATTATTTGATATTAATTATAGAAGAACAAATCTTGGGCAAAATTCACCTTTAGTAAGAATGTGCACAATTTATAATAACAATTGTGAAGATATTGATATATTCAATACAACTCTGTTTACTTTTAAAAGGCAAATAAAGGGATTGAATCTTTGACCGGTCGAGTCTATTGCTTTTTGGATTCTATAGTATATTGTTTTTTGGATTTTATAATTTATAATTTATTAAATTTTGAATGGTTTCCCATGACGCCGTGGTTGGTGTATGGGAGTGGTCCCGAATAATTTGTTCATATTTAGGTTTAGTTAGGACACAGCTTATAACGTACTTGTACACGTAACTGAAAATTAGTGGGTACATTTTTGGGTCTAGAACCTGTCAGTACCCCAAATCGTAAATAAATAAATAAATAAATAAATAAATAAAAACCTCCAACTGTCAAATCTGAGAATTAGCTTAACCTACAAGTCTTATTATTCCTCCTCATTTCTCCTTCGCCTAGAGCTACTATCTCGTTTTGGGATGGATATTTAAAAAATAATGGGAAGTTAGTTCAACCAACACATGCCAAAATTTAGAAACATAAAACAACAAACGAATCGGTAAAAACAACAAGTCAAAAGCAAACAAACAGCCGATCGCGCAAATGCGCAGAATGCAAACCAACAATTCCGTACCAGTACGCGGATCGAATTTTTGATCAGCTATCGGGCAGCTTGTAACTATTTCCGACTCCTCTGCGAACGAATCTAATGTTATTAATTATTTTTTAGTGGACCAATTACGTTGAATCATGATGACTGATACGAAAAATCAGAGAATGTTTCGAGAGCTTGTCAATTATAGTGCTTAATTAGAGAAAATTTTGGTCACACCCCCCCTTGAAATATGGGCTGGGGTCGCCACTGGACTGATATCGTTGATTCTCTATCGTCATCTATTCGAGTTTGTTCGCGCCACGTCCTCTTTTTTTATTTGAAAAGCAGGGAATCATTACTCAACATAGATAAAAGTAAGTAGAAAGCTTGTCTAGACCGTAGTCATTAATGACATTTAAGAATGCTTATTTATTTAAGTATCGAATAAATGAATGGCTCTTTAAAATAACATAAAATAGCTCGGACTCGGACGATTGCCACTTGCAGGTGAATACCCTAAAACTCTCGTTTGCGTAATGATGGTTTTTTGAAAAAAAAGTTACAGTATAGAGAGAGAGAGAAAGAGAGAGGAGGTGAGGGGGTTTGGTAATTATGACATAGTGATTGATTTAATTATGACACAATCGTTGCTCAAATTCGGCGGCGGTTACCTTAAATGTTCTGGATTGATTTGCAAAAATGTTCATCTCCTACACGACCCTGGATGGATATCAGCATCCCCCTTGGAAATCACGCAACAGTATACCAAGCCGAAAATGCTATTCAAGCGTGTGCATAAAAGTTTGAACAGGGCTATCACATATACATCCTATCAGATAGTCAAGCTTCTCTCAAGCCTCTAAACTCCAATCCAGTTTTGCTGACGATAGAACACTTATCTCATCTTTCTCTTTGAATGCACAAACATCGGCTGCTGACGCACATCTTCGCAGACAGCATGAAGTATCACACCTCAACAAAGACCTGGAAGAAATCTTGGCTTGGGGTGACAGTAACCAAGTCGAATTTAACGCTAAAAACCCCAGGCAGCAGTTTTCTCTAAGAAGGTTAACATTACAGAACCGGATATAGTCATGGACGGACACGCAATCCCACTGGCTTCATCTATTAATTTGCTGGGCGTCAATCTGGGAGGAAATATGTCGATATGATTCGACCATCACTAGAGTACTGCTCTCATGCCTGGAGCTCTGCACCCAAACATCCTCTTCGGCTACTGGATTCCATCGAAAGGAGGGTCTGATTGGATACTACGAGCTGACGAAGAACCTCGACAGCCTAGAATATCGAAGACAGGTTGGGGATTTGACTCTCTTTTACAGATATTTTCATGGAAAGTGCTCGGTTGACCTTGCCCTCTTAATCCCGCCCAGAGCGGCGAATAGCAGAAATACAAGACGAACCACTGCCGCCAATCTATATGTGGTTAAGCTCAATACTCCTCGAACTTCATTATTTAAGAATTCTTTCATCTGGAGGACTTCATCCTTATGGAACGACCTTCCCGAGGTCGTTGTCCTAAGGAATATAACCTCCAACGATTCAAAACCAACGTGAATTGCTTCTTGCGCAGACGCACCACTCCCAGAGTGAAAGGATTTTTCCTATAGTGCTTGTGTTTGACCATAAAAAAAAGATCCGCTCATATACATAATCTTATTGAAGTAGGGGATGAAACTGGATCCCACATTATATACAGCTTCGAGGCGGTGTCCCGCAGAACATTCTAAATCTTCGGGAATATTTAAAGCGGCGAGAACCTTCCACATAACATTGGTAGGAGACTACTGTACCTCATAGAAGTCTTCTCTAATAAGCTAGTAGGCCGCAGTGTAAGAAGCTTAGTCCTCACACCCGATCCCCGCATTGAACCGACCAGCCAATCAACCTACACGACAACGCTTGCACTCGCAAAGCAGTCAATACCGAACCCATCCTCGACCATGAGCCGGACTACCCGCTTATAGTCCAAAAACTAGAAGACTCCATACTCTTCGAGCTACAGCTTGTCTTGTCTTTTCTTATCCTTATTTCTTATCTGGTGGTTAGTTTTTTAGTATTATTTTAGTATTAAGTTGATGTCTGACAAACGGCTATATAATTTTTTTTTTTAATAGTCCATCTCTCAGTGGAGTGAAATTCTAAAGAGGTAAAGAGGACATTAATTAATGCTTCTAGTGGAGTAGATTTGGAGTTTATTTACATCTTTGTCATTATGTTATAATAATGTTTCTCTGGTGTGCCACTATAAGCCACTTTACCTGAAATTTAATTTTAATTTTTTACATATATTGCTTGTTTTTTCTAAATGTGCACTTTTATGAAACGATGGCGTTCATCGTGTGTAGGTGCAAAACTGGAATTAAAGTTTTTGTTAGCAGTAAAATCAATTTTTTAAATGGAAGCGCAAAGAGTATTGAGTTTTCGAGTTTTTATTTAATGACTTACTGGCTCTATTTTAAAGAATCACCTTTCCAAATATACTGCAGCTATTTCCGAAGATCCTGTATACTTAATCATCACAGTATAACTCAACTTTTTTTTAAGCATTAAATTCTAGCGCGTAAAAACACTAGTAATTTATAAATCCCCAGGACACTTCCTGCAGTCGGGAAAATTTACGAGCCCAAGACAACGACCACAAAAAGGGAAATAAGGTGTCTTTCCAGCTTTATCAAATATAACAGTGGAAAGCATTTTCCCGGCTCGATAACCACCTGTTACGATGCCGTTTAGCTGCCGGATGAGGTCTGTCTGCGGATCGATGCGACCGTAGTTAAACGAACAATTCGTAGGAATTTAGGATAGTGCAAGCTAAATAAATATACGCTTAGATAATTTCCGTCTATGAGTGGTAATAATATATTATTCACTAGCGGTAATGCGAATGAAGAATAATGTAAGCCATCCAAGTAAATAGGTATTAAACATTACCATGAGTTTTTCAAGTAATATATTTAATTTAAGGATGTAACTATCATATATAAAATGTTTCTTTTTCTGCTATAAAAGGTAAGATATTTTACACTTTCTTCTTCTACCTTAATTTTCTGAACTTTCAGTAAACCTTTGTTTATGTTTCCAAAATCATAATTTTCTTCTTTACATAAAAAATGCTTTAATATGTTTTCCTCATTTACAATTTTTTTTTGATCAAACCCCAGGTCTATAGGAAAATCCTTTAAGGCACTCTGGGAGTGGTGCGTGTGCGCATAAAGCGATTCATTTTGATTTTGAATCGTTGGAGGTTATACTTGCTGGAAAACACGACCTAGGGAAGATCATTCCATAAGGATGACGTCCTCCAGATGTAAAATGCTTAATAAATGAAGTTCGAGGAGTATTAAGCTTAACCACATATGGATGGGCGGCAGTGGTTCGTCGTGTATTTCTGCCATTCGCCGCTCTGGGCGGAATTAAGAGGGCAAGGTCAGCCGAACATTTTCGATGGAAATATCTGTAACAGAGAGTCGATGTTCCCGGCTGTCGAGGCTCTATGTCAGCTGGTGGTCTTTGATCAGAAGAATGGCTCTTCATTCGATGAAATCCAGTAGCCGAAGAGTATGTTTGGGTGCAGAGCTCCAGGCATGAGAGCAGTACTCTAGGGATGGTCGAATCTGGACCTTGTATAGTTTTAAAAGTTGTTGAGATGTATACAACTTTTTGGTTTGGAAGAGTACACCAAGTTTCTGTAAAGCTACCTTGGCGATTGCCACGACGTGATTATTCCAAGACATAGTTCCTTCCAGTTTGACGCCCAGCAAATTAATAGATGAAGCCAGTGAAATTGCGCGTCCTGCCATGACTATATCCGATTCTGTAATGTTAACCTTTTTAGAGAAAACTGCTGCCTGGGGATTCTTAGGGTTAAATTCGACTTGTTTACCCCAAGCCAAAATTTCTTCCAGGTCATTGCTGAGCCGTGATACTTTATCCTATCTGCGAAAATCTGCGTCGGTAGCCCATGTTTGCGCATTCAAAGAGAAAAATGAAACAAGTGTGCTATCGTCAGCGAAGGTAAATATTGGATTTTTAGTTTCCACTAGATGGTCGTTGATGTAGAGTAAGAAGAGGATGGGAGACAATATGGACCCTTGAGGAACACCGGCATTGAGTATCTGAGAGAAATCCGTCAATTGAAACTTGCAGAGAAAGCTAGACAACCATGCACAGAATCGATTGGGCATACCATAGGATCGCAGTTTGCTTTAACAATGTCAAAAGTTTCTGCTTATGTATAATTTTTACACTGAAGATGATGGTAGGTGCATTCGAAACATACATGAGAGTTAAAAACTGAACTTTTATTAGTGGGGCAGATTGTGTTTTCCTCTTATAGGCCCGTGGCAATTTTGTTACGCCACTGATAATATTTTCCGCAACCAACGGCTTAAATCCTGTGCTACATTTTATATATCTCCGAAAGTACTTTAGATATTATTTTCAGTTTTGGTATGTGTTAATAGCACATAAAACTGCATATTTATACGTCTCTGCAAATTATTTTTTACAAAAACCGTATTACGCCACTGATATTTTTAATTGTGGATTAGCCTAGGCAATTCTACTCAAAAATTGTCCCTTGTCTCGCTTTGCTCGTCAGACGTCACCGTTCTTGATCAAAACAAAAGTTATTATTATGTTAATCAAATATTTCTAAAAATTAATTTATCAAAATCTTCATATTAATCAGATTCAATTTGAATTTAATTGTATTAATCAAGAACGATATCTACTTCTGACGAGAAAAGCGCAACAGACAGTTTTCATGTAGAATTGTCCAGGATAACCGCAGGGCATTTTCAGGTGGGTAGGAAATGATTTTCTATCCAAATTTATATTATATACGATTTGAATTAAAAAGACAATTTATCTACTGAAGTGCTTGGCCAAACCGCATTCACTAAAGGAGTTCAATATAGCGGAAAGAAATTTGTTCTTTACAGCGAGAATAGCTAGATAATTTGGGCGCCGACCAGACGATCCGTTAAGGCTATAAATTACAGTTTAAAAATAGGGTAAAAAGTGTCGAAACTCGATAGTCTCTATGTTACTGGCGGCAGTGGAGCAGACCTCTCCAGCTATTTTTAAATGTGGGGTTGAAGTGCCCTAAATGATATACCCCTATATTATATTCCTATATTTTTTCTTAGATTGTGCCATTATTAGTTTTAATATAGTACACCTTAAACTTCGAACTATGGCGTTGTGCTGTAGGTACAACCAAGTCGACTATTCCATTTTTTTGTACAGGCAGGTTCCGCATCGCCACGACCAAACAACAAACAGATAAAAAAACCGGTTAGTTGTGCTGCATCCACAAATCCAGTTATTTCTTTCGTATATTTAATTTTTAAACTTTCTAATAAAGTCCCTAGATTAACCCTTTTGTGGCCTGCGTTAAGTTAATTTCGGGTTTAGGTCCTACCGCATTCTTTAGTTCAATTTTTTTCTCCAAACTCAAATAGCTAAAGTTATTTTTTAAATAGTCCACCGTGAAACTATTCATTTTAATATACTGTATGGATTCTGCAGTAGGTTTTTTATGAAACATTTTTTAAAATGAAATAAAACTTTTGTATTTTGCTTTTAAATGTTTCAGATTTAATAGAGTATTACCCTACATATGTTTCGCCTTCTTAGGGCTTTATCAAGAGTACAGACTATACTAAAGTTCATTTACATTTGTCGAATTATTTAGCCTATAATTTGTTACCTACTTAGTGAACCTATTTACATTTTATTGACGGAGAACACATTTTAACTTAATAAATATATAATATTAAAATATTAAAACATACACGCTCGAATTTCTAAATACATGCACAAACAAACAACAGCACACTAAAATTGTGCGCATTTTCAATGTTAAATCGCCATGGCCCCGCTATCCCTGTCCCCCGCCTCCTTTTACATAGGAACTGCATTATGCCCCGCCCACTTATTCGCATATACGAGTATATCGCGTCATTACGATAAAATTAGGGAGGGTCGCACTTTATACGATAAATAATATTCAATGAATATAAATTAATATTTTTTTATTCGTTTTGGCGGTGTACGTGCGCATATGCTCCTGTGGAAGAACCCCCACTGGGTACAACTCTGTGTCTGTAGCAATGTTCGGCGATTTGAAAATGGGGACGTTTTCATTGTGAGGAAAGAAGTCCCTCCCTAACAACACCGTATAAATATATTTATACACTTCAACAACTTTTGATACTCTACAATGTCCATCATTCGACCATCATTATACTATATCCATCAAAAGAACGCAAGGGGACCTCAAGAATATCTCATAACCTGTTTGTGAAGAGTTGTATTAAGGGTAGACCGGAACTTTTGAAATTGTATAAATTCCAAAAATGTTAATTAGCATTTTTAATAGTTGGTAGCTTACAAACCTGTCTAAATGCCGCTCCTGTACTTTAGTGAAGAGCACAGGTTTATGATTTGACTCACTTTTACAAATATTCCCATGGAAAAATATTCCACTAGCCTTTCCCAGTTAATTCCACCTATAGCGAAAAATAGCAGAAATTCATGACGAACCACTGTCGCCTATCCATATTTGGTACACCTTAGTACTCTTAGAGCTCTGGAGTACGTTATCCTTATGAAACGACCTTCATAAGGTTTTGTTTCCCAACGAATATAACCGCCAATGATTCAAAACCAACGCGAATCTGTCTATACGCACACGCACCACTCCCACAAGATTTTTCCTATAGTGCAAACGTTTAACCGTCGCCTAACTTGAAAAAAATGCCAATTTGTGAATTTCTCTGATTTTTTTTACAGTTCTTTGACACTTTGTTGTCTCAGTTGTCTTCAAGTGAATACTAAATAAGAGAAGTAACTACAGCTCTATATATCAGAGCAATCACCATTTGCAACTCAAATGAAGCCCTCAAAGAGAAACTGACCACATCAAGACCAACCTCAACAAAAATGGCTATCCCACGAAATTAGTTGACAAAATTTTTGAAAATCGTAAGACTCGGCCAAATACACAAAAATGAGAGACAAAAGGGGCTCAACCAACACTCAACATCCCATATGTCAAAGGAATATCCGAGAGAATTAGATGACTAGGACAACGATACAACATCAGATCGGTATTCAGCTCGAGAGACACCATAAGAAGCCATCTGACGAAGACGAAAGCAACTAGCCAAAAAGATAGGAAAAACCGTGTCTACCAGATCCCCTGCGAATGTGGCCGATCGTATATTGGAGAAACACTGCGACCACTGGAAACAAGGATTAAAGAACACAGAAACAACACTCAGAAAGGAGAAACGGAAAAATCAGATGCAGCTGACCATGCCTGGACACATGGCCATCACATTAAGTGGACAGTGGAGGAAGTTCAAAGAAGCTGCTACCATACACCAGAACCCAGGCTGTTTTAGTAAAACTTCATTAGATTTAAGAAATATCTGGAAACCTTTGTTAAGTAGATGTAAGCTTAGAATTACTAATATCGCGCAAAACTGAACGCACGACTGCATCCATCTCAATTATGCTTCAGTGCACATAGCTAGTATAAATAGAGCTGTAGTTACTTATTTAGTATTCACCTGAAGACGACTGGAGATACTTACCAGTTGAAACGTTGTGATTTATAACAAATAAAGACAATGCAAGTACAAAACTTTTCTATCATTCAAGAAACACCATTTCCTACAACCTTCAAACAGGAACCTAAATAATATTGGGTGCATTCAGCAGAGTCCATCGATTGATAAGCGATTTTTAATCAGTGACGTCACGGTGTCCATCGATTTGTAGTTCTGCTGAATGCATTTTGTTGTCAGTTTTTTGTTTGGTTAGGATCCCTCCTAAATATTTTCATCAACTATTATATTTTTTTCTGAACGAAGTGAATAATTTTACTTTTAATGTTCCTCTTCACTAGCGGAAATCGTTTATAATATGTTTTAATAATTCACTTCCTCCGTCATTGTTTATAATTTTCACTCCTCAACCTGATAAACAAAACGGACATAAATCTCAGTCAAATCACAAATCGCCTCTTAAATTCGATGGCAAAGCGGCGTCCGATATCCCATGGATTTGAGAAATCGATTTTTCTAGTGCATTCAGCAGATGATTACGAATCGGTTACAAATCGATGGGGTCTGATGAATGCGCCCATATTTTCTTGATTCTTTATAACTTTTTTACAATTCTGGCTCCAAATAAACTACTATAAAACCTCATTCGTCAGTAATAATATACTTTCCACCTGGCTACACTAGAAACGACATTATACATAGAGATCTCGAAATCGTAACAATTACCGAGTTTTTCGACAAAACCATAAACAAATACCACACTAAGGCCAACAACAGAAAGATACTTTTATCGCACCTACACTCACTGCCAAACATCACATACAAATTACCTAAAGACTGGATCAATCACAATCGCGATTGATTCAAAAAACATAACAGAATCAAAACACAAACACTTAAGGCCTTGTTTGCATAACACTCAAAAACCGATAAACACCTAAAGAGACAACCTACCCTCTACCCCCTACCCCAATACGTTATGAGCTCTTAAATTTTGCTCATTCGATTAATTTCGAATGGGAAAGATTCAAGAGCTGGCATCAAACATAAATGTATAGCTTAAAAGCTAAAAATTAAGCATTCAGAAATGATGCAAAAATAACACACGTTAGTGAAAAGAATTTAAAGGCAAGTAGGTCGGCAATATCTCCTGAGAGAATTGTCATCCCCACACTACCTTACAGCCGCGTCTGTAAGATTCTACGTGGTTGTCCAAAAAAAAAATAAAAAAAATTCCACCTCGGTAAGTTTTATAGTATGAGCCCATAAAGAGCTTTAGAAAATCTTTTACCTCTTTTACATGTTATACCATACAACTGATAAAATCTATTTACAATTTATGTTACAATATATGAAATTATAATTTCTACGAAAAAAGAAAAAAAAATTTAAACTATTTATAAAGATTGTATTTTCGGAAAAACATACTCAAAGGGCTGTTAACATTATTTGTCTAGACGAAGTTTTTGGCTAGATTATTTATTCATTTGCTTAACAATAGCAAACTAATAGAATGATAAATATTTGAGAAGCAATCAATAACAACCAGCGTGTTTATGTGAATAATTTTAGAGGGTTACTTTTTAATGCATGGATTGATGCAAACGTTTTTTGTTATTTGTGTTCAGTATTAGTTATTTAAACTAGATTTTCCAGTAAGCTAAATACCCTGTTAGTTTAATAAGTATATATATTGTCTAGTATTACCTATTACAATGACACTAATACATATTAACCAGGATGTCAATTTGAAAACGTCCCGCCCTTACTTGTAGCACCCTTTTCACTTGTTTTCTTCATACTCGGGAGATTTTCCGAATACCCTAATTAATTATATTATATAACTAGTTATATAATACTAGGTAATGTAGGTAATTTACTGTTGAATGGCTACTGTTCTTATACAGGATGTCCCATCGGGGAACCGCCTCGATCAATATATGAAAACTAGAACATAGAAAAATTTTTTTAAATTGGACTGTATGCTAGTGTTGATGGGAGGCAACTCAGCTAAATATTGTCAACATCGTAGCACTTCCGGTTGTACCGGTCTTGCTTATTTTGAATAGAATACCATATGTTATTACATTTTTGGATTCTACACAATATTCTAGGCAGATTTCATACATCATGTCCTATACCTGCAACCTGCAAATTCTACATCCATTAGGGTAGGTAGTAGGTATACATTAACCTTAAAGAATTTTTAATATCTCCAACTTCGACTATAAAAAAATCTCTAAAATATCGCGTTATTAAAATAAATTCGAATCGAAACTTGCTATTGACCTCAAAGTGATATCGTGCCATCGCTATTCGCGATATTGGATAGTTTTCTAGCAGATAGAGACACTACGTGGGAGATATTTCAAGTAAAATTTGAAGAACATAGTATAAAAAAAAATACCTACCGATATGTATTACTTGAGAAATATCTTTTAATTTTTAATAATAAGAAATATAATGTTCTGTACCAGTTGCAATACTAATCTTATTTACACCGTAATTAATGTTTAATCGATATAATCATTATAAGTCATTAAAATTAATGTTTAAAGGTATAATTTTTACAATGTGGCAGACAAAAGATTTACGTTTAGTTTCATGTCAAAAATAAAAGAAAATTAAAAAACAAATGACAATTTATTATCTCCATATTAACATTAACTTAATACTATAAACTAAATTATCTTAATCAGTCTTATGATTTATTTACATGAATGTATACCCAATAGATGTCTTATTGATAATCCCGCTATTCTTCCCAATTTTTCACAAAATTTAATGACCTCGAGAGATATAATTCGAGTGATCCTATAATTGATAATAGTCACTGTTTGGAACCAAAGTACCTAATTGATTTTTTAAACTCCATAACTTCTGTAACTATTAACATATAGTTTTTACCTCGTTTGGCGAGTCAATTGGCTTTAAATAGTACATCGGGTGACGCATCGTTGAGTAGAACGTTGGAAATTCCATGTAATTTTTGAGGTGGCTGAATATTGGCCTCCCTGTACATTTTATAGGAAAAACTGCATTATAACTGCTTGAAGAGGCCAATATGGTAAACCCATGTGCCCAGTTGCACACCTTTTTGGTAAGCCAATCATAAGCTATTCAATTAAACGTGATGGGAAAACCACGAAACACGCATAGTTCAGGTACCTAATACACTAAACACCAGCATGACGCTATTGCCGAAAATTGACATAAACCTGAACCAATAAAGAAAATATTGTCATTGGCAAAAATTGTCGTTTTGTCAATCAAAATTTAATTTGCTGGTGGTTACTGTATTACCTGAACTATGAGAGTTTCGTGGATTTGCCATCACGATTAATTGAATAGATTGGGATTAGCTTATCGAAATGGGTTTAAACCAAGGAAAATGCGGCTTTGGTTCACAGTCTTTGAAGAATAAGCAATTCACATTCTTAGGTAGGTTCCCAGGACAACAATCGGGGAGCTATGGAAATTAGTATAATTTTTCTTTGTCGTTTTCTGTGAATTAGACAAAGACTCTACGTCGCCTTCGAGCGTACGGAACGTACTTTTTATAAAGCCTTTAGCCCTGGTTTTTATTACATTTCGTTACGAAATATTTCGGTGGATTGGAACGGAAAAGTTCGCCGTTGGTCATTTGGTCACATGTGTGGTTTTTACTGCAGTACAAGTTCGTGGTTAAAAATGGATGATATTAATATATTCCTTTATACAGGGTGATCATGTATTATGTCCCCCCAGCTTAACCTTTTTCAAGTAGTATTTGCAAAGGGAACAAATATCATTGAGATCTGTTGACTTACAAGTAGGGTTGGTTTTACTCATCATGATGTTGATGCCCTTTGTTAGACACCTATTTTATAATATACAGCCAAGTAATTTACGAAATAACCTACAGAGTTATGTACAGGATATATGTATAAGACGGCACTAACTTGTGATCGTATGATATTAGTAAATAATAATAAATTACTTTTCCATAACTTATTAAGGAAAACACATTTTTGATAAGGGACCCCGAATTGCGTAACGGGCCTAAGGCTCCCTATTACCAAAAATAGGCACATTGTATATTCCGATTTATTAGTAATAATAAAGTCGGTAAAAATAATGAGCGCATTTAGTTACGCCGATTCTTTATTCTGTCGTAGATTTTCTTGCCCTGTTGTCAGTTTGAGGCACCGCACGCCTAATTTAATTTGTCAATTTAAACTCGTATTTTTTTATTTGAAACTCTTTTATTTTTTGGTTCTTTTCGAGGCCCCTTTAAATACGAGGCCGTAGGCTAGAGCCTAGTATGCCTATAGTGATATATCCGAAAACAAAGAATCGATAACTCGTGTCACTTAATAATGACACACGTCAAGCGGAATAACTTTTCGTTGACGAAATTTCGTCGGTATCCAACCTTTTGGATTTGAACGGAGTTTCTCGGCGGCAGATTATTATTGTGGAAGTTCGTGATTGCTATGGAAACAAGGAACCGATAACCCGTGCTACTTAATAATGACACACGTCAAGCGGAATAACTTTTCGTTGACGAAATTTCGTCGGTATCCAACCTTTTGGATTTGAACGGAGTTTTTCGGCGGCAGATTATTATTGTGGAAGTTCGTGATTGCTATGGAAACAAGGAACCGATAACCCGTGTTACTTAATAATGACACACGTCAAGCGGAATAACTTTTCGTTGACGAAATTTCGTCGGTATCCAACCTTTTGGATTTGAACGGAGTTTTTCGGCGGCAGATTATTATTGTGGAAGTTCGTGATTGCTATGGAAACAAGGAACCGATAACCCGTGTTACTTAATAATGACACACGTCAAGCGGAATAACTTTTCGTTGACAAAATTTCGTCGGTATCCAACCTTTTGGATTTGAACGGAGTTTTTCGGCTGCAGATTATTATTTTTGTAAACTTTTATTTTATTAACTATGAGTGTAAAATACCATAAACTAGAGTTTAGTGCCTTAGAAGATGAATTGTTAATAGAAAGTAAAAGTAGATAGAGGGTAAAAGAAAATCCACCCATATATGCAAAGAAAATTAAAAACTTACAAAAACATACAAAGACATACAAATGAAGGAGAATATTTGGAAAAAGTAGCGGTAGAATTTGGATCAAATAAAACAGGTGTGTTCAACCCTACTTGTAAATCAACAGGCCTAAATGATAATTGTTCTCATTGCAAATTCTACATTAAAAACTTTGTATACCAATCGTTTTAATTTTTCTCAAGCACGTAAAATAAGTAGGTTAAGATGGGGGACATAATACGTGATCACCCTGTACAAATGAATATATTAATATCGTCCATTTTTAACCACGAACTTGTACTACAGTAAAAACCACACATGTGGCCAAATGACCAACGACGAATTTTTCCGTTCCAATCCACCGAAATATTTCGTAACGAAATGTAATAAAAACCAGGGATTTTACTGGAAGGGCCGTCATACATACCTGCTGTCACGTTTGACACTAGCGGATTAGTAAATCTCATATTCGTTGTCTTTCAATGTTGGTGTGTTACATTTAAGTCTTGTTTGTTGAAAAAATAGTAATTCTTAACTCAATACGGCAAGACTGTGCCAATTATGCCGTAAACTGGATAAAATGATTTGAGTTACATCCGTCGATTGTTTGTTTTTCCTAATCAAAACATATCAAACCCAGCAGAAGTTATAATGAAGACAGAAACAGACATAAGATAAAAAGAGATGGAAATTCTACAGATAGAATCCCCATCTCTTTTCTGATGTATTTATTTTCGCAATAACAGGCGTGTACATTGACGTGTACAAAGCAGATAGAAATACCAGGTCCATGTTGGTTTAAAGTCAATGATTCAAACACTGCACATGGATTTACCATATCGGCCACTTCACGAAGTTATAACTCAGTTTTCCCATAAAATGTACAGGGGATCCAATAATCAGCCACTTGAAAAATTACATTGGATTTAATAGAATTAAACTTAACCATGCATCGCCCGGTATAAGCTAGTTTGCAGAACCTCCAACCAAAAATAATTAAACTGCTTGGAATCACGCTTTAAATGAACTTAAAAAATAAATAATTACCAGAGAAATTGTTTAATTATTTACATAAAAAACATATAGTTAGTAACTTAAGTTAAATTAAGGATAAGAACGAAATAAATAAATTATTCTGGCAATTAGAATTTTATGTAGAGTCCTCTAAAACCCCTCACCAAACATTCTTTGCTTATATAAAATGAATAAAGTATCCAAAGTGTCCTTTGACGACTCTGCTTATCATATCGCTGCCCCGGCAAAATAATGACGCAAATGCAAAATAATAACATTTTTACTTAACACTCTCGTTCGTTTCTCAATTAATTCCTTTATACCAGCGTTTCTCAACCTTTAAGTGATGGCGGACCATTAAAGCAAAACTTGGACTCTTTAGGGGCCACAAATGAAGGGGTTGCGTGGTGGGAAAGAGAACGAAAGCTCGCTTTTTTTCAGGACCGTGCCCAAATGTTGCTAAATTTGGTCAATTCAAAGCAGCAGAGTTTTTTAAAAACACGGATGTTAAAAGACTACTTTTGACAATGTTGACAATTTTTATGGACAGTTTTATAATAATTGATAAGTTTTATGTTAAAGTTTAGGAAGCCAAGGCTTGGCGATGGATAATGCAATGTGTTGTCAGTGTGAGACGGTTCTTTTGTTTTATGAGTGTTGCTAAACCTGAACGTGATCCCAACATTGCTGGAGCGCCATCTGTGCAAAAACCAGAAACTTTTTCCCACATGATGTCGTTCTTCTCAAAATAGTCATCGATTATTTTGAAAACGTCCTGTCCTCTTCAAGTGGTTTCAAGTTCTCGGGACAGTAACAGCTCCTCGCGAATATTATTGTCTTCATCTAAAAATCGAATGAAAACAAGTAGCTGGGAACATTGTGCCACATCAGTAGTCTCATCGCATTGTAGAGCAAAAAATGGTGATTTTTTAATTTTATATTGCAACATTTTCTAAATTCGATTCTTAACTGTGCTGTGTGACAATGATATTTCCTGAACTTTATTTTTGGCTACCACTCCTGGAACGCCTTCCACAGCTTTTACCAAACATGGCTTTACTAATGTCTCACCGATTCTGTGGTTTTTTGATTCTGCAATCAGTTTTGAAATTTCGAACGATGCAGTCTGGATGAACCCACTGTCTTCTTTTGGAGCCCCTGGAAGTTGGTCATGGACCACCTGTGGTCCGCGGACCATCGGTTGAGAAACGCTGCTTTATACGGTAAAACAACGACGAAAGTGGGACTCGCGTCCCAGCCAATAATTCCCATACTTTCAATACCACTATATCCTATATCCTAAACAATTAATAGTTTTGCAGTTGCGTCATTATTTCACTGGCACAGTGATATATAAAACAATGCAATGTCATGAATTTCTGACATAAAAGGAAATGTATATTACTGACCATCTAGTTTTCTAACCAGAGTCGTCGGTTCAAGCCTTAAACGCATTTGGTGATCGTTTTGAACCACTGAAATGAGCTGCTATCTCTTGGAGGGTTTTTCCTTGCGTTTCGTACAAGAATATAAGAATATACAATGCATAGGCAGCCATCGCTGCAGCAAATAGATAGAAACCTCCACTATTACCTATCGCGTCAACCATCGAATTGAAGAAATAGGTTATTAAGAAACCAACTGTGCAATAGAAAGCCAATATAACAGATGAACTGGCTGATTTTACGTTAAGCGGTAATATTTCACCCATGTACAGGAAAGGAAGTCCGCCCAGGCCGCAATTAAAGAAAAGGAAGAAAAGAACGAGACAAACAAGTGGCAACCAATTGATTTTCGACGTGTCTGTGTGATTATCATCCTGGAAACGGAAAAATGTCGCTAGAACTGCTAGAACAAATGTCAATCCGGCAGAAGCAGATACCAGCATTTTCTTCCTACCCAGCCTTTCCACACCAAGAGGAACTATGAATATTGTTACAAACTGGGCCACTCCTACTAAAATAGAAGAAATATCTGAGCTAAGGTTGCTGCCAGCTTGATCGAAAATGGTTTGCGTGTAGGAATAAATAACGTTAATCCCCGATAACTGTTGTAGTGAAGTTATGATTAGAGCAATGAAAAAAGTCTTTCGAGCTGCCGACGTTTTAAATATGGCAAAGAAGCCATCGTTACGCATCTTAGAAATATCTTCTTGAATAATATCTATTTCCTTTCGAACGTCGGTCGTACTTCGGAGAATGGCCAGAGATATTTCAGCTTTGTCAATTTTATTGTTTTGAATCAGATAGTAAGGCGACTCAGGTACAATTAATACTGTTAAAATTACCCCTGCTAGGGCAATGCCACCTAATATTAAATTAAAACCTCTAATTGAAGTATATGGGCCAATACAATAAGATAGAAGTGTGCCTAAATTGATAAATATAGAAGTGGTGGAGTATAGGATGCCTCGTGTATGACTTTCTCCAATTTCTCCAAAATAGAACGCTCCAACTCCTAATCCCGCGTTGATACTAATTCCCGCTAATAACCTAGCGATATAGAAGTACCAGATATTATTTCCAAAGGCAGCCAGTAAAGTGCCGATGATGTTAGGTATGTGTACCGAGGCGATGGCTAATTTTCTTCCAAATTTCTCGTTTATAAATCCCGCCAGTGATGGCCCAACAATCCCGCCGAGCATAGCTAAAGAAGCTATCCATGATTGCTCGTTCGAGGTAATAATCCTGCCTAGTGGATTGTGATCTAATGTAGTATTTGAGCTTAGTTTTGGTAGTACTGGTGACGGCCAGGTCAACATCATACCTGCCATAAGATTCATGATGTTAACTGAAAGAAGAAGGAAAATTCGATAACTTGAAATGTATGCCTGTCTCCTAACTATAGTTTGTAACTTCAGGGTGTAATTTCTTACGATATTTTATGAAAAAAGGTACAAGAAGCAGTTCATACTTCCAGTGGTTAAAGTATATTAAGGGAAGAACAAGAGACTGTCTCAACCACAATTAAAACTTTTTCGTGGTTTAGGCAATCTCTTAGTCTTCCCCTTCTATGAAAATAGTTTGTATAAATATGTCCTAAAATGTTTATATTCCGAGATATAGGTGTTCAAAATTAAAAAAGAATATTTTTTTAGGACCCCAAAAGTTTGCAATTCTTTTACGGTAATAAAGAAGTGCAATATTTGTTGTGTACGTTACGTATAAGTGTGGAAAAAATATCATGAGTGCGTTATTGGATTATAACTAGAGTTACGTACCATATTCTACCTACGATCATATTAATTGGAACTAAAAAGATTGATCTTTAATATTTCTATCAACAATATTTCTCAGCATCATAGTTTTAATAACGTGACGTTTGAAAAAAGTTTGGGATAGCAGCCGCCTATAACTCTCTTGTTATTCTTTAATCAACGCAAGTGCCCGGATTGAAGTGAGAGCGTTACCACGTAACGTGTACTTTTGTTGAACATAAACAAAAAATAAACAATGCGACCCCTTTTTACTGTGCGATTTACCTTACAGTGCATAAAATTTAACTTACTTAGGTAGTAAGAAATAATATGTTTTTTGCTACATACCAAGAGTGGTATGGCGGCCGCGCTTTCTCACTCTATTCAGAAGAGACAAAACTCTTGTATGCGCTTTTCATTTAATATTCCCTTTAGGAACCATGTCACTCCTTATTTGAAGGATAATAATATTCTAAATATGAAGAATCGCAGAAAATATCATAAATTACTTCAGACCGCCTCAACATCGTACATCTAACTCTCAATAGTCTTTCAGCTTCATGGCAGTGCAAATGCAAATGCAAAAATTTAATTTACCTACTAATGTTAAACAACTTTCAGTTGATAAATTCAATAATTATATTAAACAATATTTTTTAAATACAAGTTTAGGATCAGTATTTTTATTTCTGTTTTATTTTAGGTTTGTGTGCTATGCTATCTTCTTTGTATGGTTTTGACCTGGGGATCGCTCGCTTTTTTCTTTAAGCATTTTTTTTCCTCATTTTTTAGTTTCATCTACCAGTGCTCCTCTCTGCTCTTCTCTCTCTTGCGCCTGGGTCGGTTAATAGTTTGATGAATATTTGATTGAATTAAATATAGGTCTTAGTAATTCCTATATAGTTTTGTTTAATTATTAATGTCGTATTTTGGGCTATCCCACACAGTTTACCTGTGCCTTATGATAACGGTTGGTATAATCGCGGTATAGTCCAATTTATCTACTAAAGGTTTATTTTTATTGTGTTTTTAGATAAATAAGTTGTGTTTGAATTTGAATTTGAATTTGGTAAGAAGCCAAACAAGAGTGCCGTACATCGTAAGAGTGTATAGTAGGCTTGCCACTCGAGTTGGGTACTATACTTTTTCTACGACTTTATATTTACTTTTATGTTAAATTATCGAAATATGCTAATAAAACATTTCTGGTCTTACTGCGGAAGTAAGTGTAATATAACGCTCATGGCGTTTCTCAATCTGAATATCGTAGTTCCTCATCCTTTACTAATATACCCAAAAATAAAATCCAAATATAAAATGTTGACGTTTAAAATGTCCCGAGTACGTTGTCAAGGCCATCCGATGGATCTAACAGTCAACTTTGCATAAAATCTATTGGAAACATTGACAGTTTTGGCATATAACTAGTAATGTGATTTGTGGAGCTATTACGTAATATATATTACGTAACAGTCATTACGTAACAGTAAACAGTGCGTAAGTAGGTTCTTACTAATATAGGAGTAGAAAAAAATCAATTTTTATCTGCTACAAGTGGCGCAGTGACGAGTATAATAATAATAATAATATTACAAGAGTTGATATCTGAGAGAATGATATTAATAATTAAGATGGGCAAGTCCTGGTACTATTCTTTAGGATGTTACGTCACGTAAAAGTGGACTACAACAGCAAAAAACTGTTTAATTATTAAATGTGTTATTTTTTTTTCCTACCTAGTTCAGTGATAACATTTATTAGATATAAACTGAAGTGCTTTCATAGAAATATTTCGCTTATCTCTTGACGCGTCTTAATGTAAATTAGAGGTATCGCCTACATATTTGCAAGAATATTTTTTTATATACAAGGTGTCCGGGAAAATGTGGGAAATTTCCCGGATATGAATAAAATCAGGGGAAAGGGTACTACAAGTTCAAATAAACGTTTTTCGGATCCCAAAGAGCTCCAATGGAATCAATTTTGTTACACATAATTATTGAACCAGCAGGTATATTACAATTTTTGTCTGGTTATCACGTATTTAAATCATTAACCTTAAAAAAAAAGAAAATTTCTATCTCAAAAGTTCAGACATTTAGGACACATGTTCATATGAAGTTTTTTCCTAGAAAATGGACCGAAGAATAACTTCCTTAAGTATTAGCATCTTATTAAGAAACACCCTGTATAGCTGGGTTAGACAATGGCCCAAAAGTATCGCCATGTCATTCGAGGTAACAACAAAAAGAAATCTAATTTTAAGCACACCCCAATGGTGTCACAAAGTTATCAATGCTCGTGGAGGAAATATCCGATACTATTTTCATTGCTGAACTTTGTATTTGTATCGTTTTCGAATTTTTAATGTTAAGTAAATGAACAGATAATTGCGTAACCCTCTGTATTATATACTTTATTTGTAGTTAAAATAGACTTATTTAGGCGTCCTTATAGTAGCAATTTAGACCATATAGATTTTTTTACATATTGTCATGATGTCATGATGTCCGTACCAATAGTTGATCAGTCAATAGTTATAAATTTAGCGTTACATTGTAATCTTGTAAATTGTATCTTAAATATAATCTTTTAATCACATTTAATTTTTAATTAACTTCTTAAAGATAATACTAAAACAATGATACCCTTATACACGTATTTCATTTTTATTGTTTTCATGAACTAATTATAGGACAAAAAAATATTTTAGTCAAATTGTTTTAAAAATATTTTAATAAAGTGCTTAATGATGTTTTTGCCTTATCCACTTACCACAATTCTATACCAATCTTCGGGTATTGGAAACTACGTCACTACATACATGGTGTCTTATTTAAAAATTATCAATAGCAAGATCTGAAAGCCGTTAGAGGAATAAGGGAGGAGTAAACATTATAAGCAATATTTCGAGGGTGTAACCTAGACGCCAAAAATAAGACAAGAAGTTCATGCAAAAACATAACCCTGAAAATGTTTCGTAAGGTAGCTAGAGCCCTGAGGATGGATTTTCCAAGTACATCCGAAACCTCTCCATATAATATTTATGTAGTTGTATTTATTATTGCCCTAATTTTCTTTATTCCGCAATTTTAAATATTAATTTTGTATCTATTTTTATAAAAAACGGTGCTCTGGTTATCCTTTGATAGAATTCATCTTCAAAATAGCTTTGGAAATAAATCAATCAGGAGTTTTTTTATTACAAAACTGTTTAACGTATATCTCATAAGTTTTGGCACACATTTCAACCAATTGTTTTTTTATAATAAAATATATTTAAATAAAGTTTTGGAATGCATAGTAATTAATTGTTTCATAAGCAACAAAATTATGAACTTAAATTAAATATAGAGCACCAGGGTCTTCTACTAGACGCAACTTTCTGCATACACCTAGCTTTAGGTTTTGGATGGATTTGCCTATATATCCTGCGTTCTCCTGATTTTGTGCTTCACATCCTCCATCGTAAACGTTTCGAGATAAAAGAACCCGACAATCATCGATGGGCCGAGCCTGGGGAAGGTTAGGAGGGATGTCGTTTCGCTCGTTTTTCATCCATAATTATCATCAGGTTAGCAAAATATACTCTTTTTAATGCATCTCGGGATTCTGGCTAATTGGTGGGCTATATATTTCGGAGCCTTTCTACCACCCACCGCGATAGTTCCCGCGCTATGCTGTTCTTAGATGATCGATATTGTCGTGCTAGTTTTCTTGTTGATGTACCCAGTGTATTTTTCGCCTTTCTTACTAGTCTTTCTGATCTTACTCTGATAAAAATTCTAGGCCTTCCACTTGTTGAAAGGTTCATACAAGGAATACCTTGCTTACATTCAGCAATTGTCCGATAAATGGTTCTACGGCATATATTTTGATTTTCAAAAATGCGTATTATTTTGGATTTAGGAACCCGTCCAACTGAATTATAAATACTTTTCCGAATTTCTAATTCGTAAGCCATATCGACTTAATCAATTTAAAAAATGAACTGTCAACGTTAAGTGAAGGTGTCAAACAAGTTTTTGTTATCAGGGCAACTTGGTTTCTTCTTGCCAATTTTATGGCATCTGAAATGTGTAACAAAACTTACGTTATTTTAATTATATTAACGGTAATATAAAAAGTAACTTTTTACATGTGACAAGAATTTTTTTATTGGTCCTCATATTTAAATAGCACAGATAATTAATAACACTTTTACATTGTTGTTAAGACATTAGAAAAAAAAAGCGAAAGAAGACATTTACATTTTTCAATTTGTTTTCCATGGCTACCTCGTTCGATTGACAAATTATTTAAAATGGTAAAAACCAGAAAAACCAAAATAGTTCGAAACCAATTAGAGATAGGAATTGGATACTTTGGACATTAGAAAAAAAAAGCGAAAGAAGACATTTACATTTTTCAATTTGTTTTCCATGGCTACCTCGTTCGATTGACAAATTATTTAAAATGGTAAAAACCAGAAAAACCAAAATAGTTCGAAACCAATTAGAGATAGGAATTGGATACTTCCTACAAAAGTTGAAGAATATTATACTAGCTATAAGATGGCATAAAAATATACAGGGTGTTCCATTTGAAAATATTGAGAAAAATTATTTTGAAATGTTTCGTTTTTTGAACCTTATTATGAACACACTGTATAAAATTCATAAACACTATTAATTGCATAGTATCTCTAGACCCCTTGTTATAAACCTCACTCATTCCTGTGGTTAAAAAAATAATTTTAGAATGTTTTTTTGATTTTTCTTTACTGGACTACAAAACTTTTTTTCTTTAGTTTTTAATTTATTGCTCTTAAACTACCCAAACAAATTAAATAATATTTTAGACATTTATAGAGGGCACTAATACCAACCTAAATATACAATAAAATACTGGGTGTCCCATTTAAAAAAATACAACTTTCTGCCACCCTACTTTTTGAACGCACCCTGTATAATTGAAAATATTTTTTAAATGTGCAGAATATACAACCATACCTCAACACAATAGCTCATTATCGACAAATCTTATCTTCAATGCATAAACTTACTCCGCGCAATCGTTGACTAACCCTGTATATTTGTTATCAAAATATAAAACTATAAAAACATAAAGAAATAAAATCTGTCTGACTGATATGTCAAAAAAAAATTTATATGAGTTCCACAAGGTTCTTAATGCAATTTACTATTTTTGTACAGGGATGAAATTTATATGCATTATTTCAATATCAAAACTGTTGTCGACCTTACGACGATGATTTTTTTTGTTTGTAACCTATAAATAATTACAATAGAATTTTTTATTATGCTAATATTATACTTTTTAGGAAAATATAGTGAACAATTTCAAAATCATTTTGGTTGCAGCGATGATGATTTTACAAACCACACACCAATTAATCTTGACATTGTAGAATCGAACGAAATTTTTTTTACAACTTACAACAATTAGGTGACAGACCAAACGGAATTAATGGAAATATTAATTATTCACGTTACACCGAGCTCGATTGTAGACGCTTCGACTTCTCGCGCGCTGTTTTGATTGTCGAGCGCAAATCATATTGAAATAATGCATATAAATTTCATCCCGGTAAAAACTAGTAAATTGCATTAAGAACCTTGTGGAACTCATACAATTTTTTTTAGACATATCAGTCAGACAGATTTTATTTCTTTATGTTTTTATAGTTTCATATTTTGATAACAGATGTATCGCTTTTTAAATCAGGTATTATGGCTTAAAAATTTAATTATTGTATAATATAAATCAATTTTTTCTAATGTTGTCTTAATAAGCGCGCGCTGTTTTGATTTGCACCCGAAAATATTTAATAGTTTCCGATCTAATGGAGGTCGCACTTTTTTGTAAAATGGGTTTTGTAGATAAGAAGATAAGGAACAAGATGATACGTTTTCAAATTAATTTAATGTGGGGGGGCGTGCATTTTAAAACTATTAAATAATTAAATTGAAATTATTTTTCATTTATTCATACATACAATTCGAAAACTAAGATAACAAAATGTAAAATAAAAAAAAACCGGCATTGATCCGATCAGTACAACTGGAGATATTAAATTTCAAGTATGAGAAGATTGGAGATAATCCAGCAAATTATCAAAAATTCATGGGTGGATTCATCTCTAATGTATGGGCATACGAAAATCCGCATGCAATAAAGTAAAATAATTTTCGACACAAATTTTCGATAAACATGTGAAGCGGTATGGTCCATCGTCATTTAATCAATCATATTATTATGCGGCTGGTTCAGTTTACAAAGTAAAAAAATCGATACTCGGCATCCACTAATTGGACGTATTAGAAATGCTGCAGCTCATATGACTGAAAAACATGTAGTTAGGAGAGCAACAGCAAGCGGAAAAGATTTGTGATCTATTTGATCATTAATTGCAAGAACCCTATGATTAAAAAATGTTAATGGATGAAAATACTTGAAAATAAATGAAAATCGGATAAGAGCATATGGATCTTTTACATTATTGTCACCTGTATGATACAGTCCTGTCCTTTGGCCCGTTCCTCCTGACTTATCGTGTAGATAGTTTTGGTTTCACAAATATATTTATGTAAACAGAACCACAAAAACATTTTATGCTTGTTTTGTATCTTTCTTTTGCGAGGCAATATTTATTTCATAAATTATATGCCACGTTAATGGCATGTCCCTATTGCAGGAATTTCTATTTAATTTTTTTAATTTCCTTTAAGTGTATGTAACAAACTATCGAAATTTACCAATCACCACGTTTGGTTGAAATTCACCATTGCTTAAGAAAAAACATTATTTTAGTAATAATGAAAAGGATAACGAATAATCGATGTTAAGCTTAACTTACCAGCCAGTACGATGCAGTAAAACCTTAATTTTCCTATTGGCAAAAACATTTTTTATGATCTGAACTATAGACAAGTAGATTCGCCACAAGAACCTAACAAAAACTGCACCTTCATTAGCAAAACTTATTTTATAAAAAATATACTTACTTAAAATGTGATAACAAATTATCTAAACAATTTACAGCAGTGTCGTAGCTGGAGTATGATAGCCCGAGATTTATACAGATAATTATAAGTATTTTTGTTTATTAGAATCTATGTAAAAAATTTTATTTGTTCTTCTACATCTCCAATCGCAATTGCAGATATTTCAAAATTCAACTTTTCCGTGACGTTAGGCTTTTGGCAGGATGAACTCATTCTCAGATTACAATATTAAAATATTTGACGAACATTTTTATCGTTGTATGACGAATTAAAAACAAATTTAGTTCCAAAACTTTTTATATGGTGTGACACATTATCTAAGTACAATGTTTTTTCTCATAGGTTTTCGATCATATTGTGGATTGAAAGAGTTTTACTGTGTTAACGTTTCCGTTCTATTTTTAACCATCTTCAAAACTACTTTATGAACAAAAAATACAATCTTTTTATTTATGATTTTTTTTTTACTTATTAAAAAACAATAATTTTCCGAAATGGTTTAAAAACAGGTAAAACTGGCCATTTTTGTGCACTCCGTGCAAAAAAAGAATTTTCTCTTTCCATTCTAAGCTCCGAAATTTCTAAAAAGGCAAACTTATCTTTTCAATTTCTTTCATAAATAACTCCGTGGCAATTTCTGCAGTATTATTCTAATTTAAATTTAAATTTATTGCGTTAAACAGATCAATCCTTTGCTCTGATCGTCAGTGTTCCCAGTTACGACACTGGTTAAACGTGTCACAAATTAATCTATTCTGATGATATGGGTAATTATGATACAGTAAATCAATATTCGCATGTTAAAAGATTTTTAGGAGATTAATAATAATTAATCCAGTTTACCCTTATGTGAAAGTGAACAGTGGACGTATTGGTTATTTATTGATTTATATACTATGTACACAAGTTAATAAGTAATTATAAGTATGATGTACTAGTATAGTGTATATTGAAATTAAAATGCTATAAATAAAATAAGAATTGAAATACTATACTGACAATAGCGTTTAGTGTATTTTATCCGACTTAACAACTAATTTTCTAGACTAAAGTCGGTACGGTGATGAAGTCCTCTAAGCAATAAAACCTCTCGAGCCGGGTAGTCGGTGGCTCTCAAACAATAAATTATATTTTAGGTATTTTCTAAATAAAATAATTTAAAGTGAATAAAAAAATTAGTTTAGGCGAAGAAAAATAATTATTTTTTAGCTTTCATAGTATTTAGCCAAATTAGATTTACGAATTCTTTTTTATAAGTTTTGGTTCTAAAAAGAACCGATGTCGCCATCTTTTTGAAACATTATTGGACAGCACTTTTCTGTTGTTCGTTTTTCTGTACTTGAAGCCCAGCTCTTTTAAAATGATGGACAAGCTGGTAGTTCCAATATCGCCAAAGTTCTTTCTTCTTTATCTTTTCAAGAATAGCTTTGAGGGTAACATATTCCTACATACATATCATAAACAATATTCCTAATCGTTAATTTTATGGGATAAATCAAAGGTTTTAGATTAGAGTAGAACCCTTTTATATGGTCTGTCCAATTGCTCTTCACTCTTTGTTCGAAATCTTCTTAAGGTCTTATCTGAAGTGCCGCAAACATCAGACGTTCGTTATTGCACTGCCAAAACAGACACTAACGGGCCCGAGTTATCTTTTTCTAAGTAAAATGACGTTCCACTTGTAATACGTTCACCTGGAGATAAACACCTTCTAGGCGTTATGAATATTTTCCATAACTTTGCTTTATAACTGCTTTTAATTCACACAAAAGCAAAAAGCATAACTACTTATTTAAAATAGAACATACCATCCTGCACTTGAGCAAATTTTAATTATTTCTTGGAAAATAGTGATTATTATATAGATTTAACTATAATGATCCCAAAATAACCTGAGAACATCTTTAACTTATTGACGTAAAATGGTTTTCATTTGATAACTATGAGCGAAAACTAACAAAATAAAAATATTTATCGCGGTACATAATTCTAAGATAATTTTGTTTTGGAATCGCTGATTTTGCACGGCTGACTACAGTGAACCAGTGGAATGTTCGGTACGATCAAGTATAGCAAAGGTATTGTTAGCTTAACCGTCTTACTGTTTAACAACCTTTAATGATTTAATCCGATATCGGACTTCATAAAACGGACCGACTTTAATAGTAACTGCTAATAACGTAACCTACTAACACTTACAAAAATTTTGAATATTTTTTTCTGATAACATCTAGAAATTTTAATATATCTTCTATACACTCATATATTTGGTATGACGAATCAATGAAATAATTAAGATTACGTAGGTAACCGCTATATGCTTTATATAGGACTAAGAAACAAATTAAATCTTCATGTATATCATAATTACGTATTTGTCTATTCTTATTGGTTCTAGTTCTTATCACTGATAGAGAAAAATAGATATGTTTAGATAGAAGCAGAAAGAAAAGATCATCACTGTACCAAATAACTTGTTTTTATATATATTGTATTAAAATAAATATTTAACAGAGAAAAAATACAATTAAACAGTTATAAGGAGATATTTTCCTCTCGGAGATGACACTGAGATGGTGGAAAAAATATAAAGTAACTAAAAGAATCAATAAATTTATATTCTAATATGACTACCATTAGCGTATCATTGTTCATCGATTTATGCCAACAAAATTCATAATTTTATATCAATGTCTAGTAAATAATATTAAAAGTCAAAAAGACACGTACATTCTATTGTGGTTTAACCCCTTTAAATAGGACGGAGTCAAGTTGCAGAAGATTTTAGAAATACAATAATATAATTTATTATTTTTTGAGTAGTAGTTTCCAAGAAATATATTCATGTAAATCTTTAAGTAATGACTTTGCTTCTAGTAGAAAATTGGAAAGGATATCACCCGGAATGACTACCAACGAATCCCTAATCATTCTACTAATAGATACGTCAACACAATAGTGTTTTTTTAAATAATAACTTAGAAATGATAAATTTATCTATCGATCTATAATACGAATATACCCCCAGAATTGGTTTCAAATTCGTTACCTAACAATCAGCGGATTTATTTTTGATGATGAGAATTTTTTTTAAATTATTGATTTAAAATTAATGATAATTCTTGTACTTTCAAGATTAGCACACACTAATTTTACTAACTAAAAATAATAGAACTCATGTCCGTGACAAAATCTACACAAAATAAATTCAATAATTGATTTTGGCAATTTTTGAAATGACGGTACGCAATGTTTATGTTCGAAACTTTCGGTGAAAGAGAAAATAAGAAGTAAATAAAACTGAAGTCGAGATATGGATATTTAAGTGCTTCTGAGTTTGTAACACATTCCACGCACTTTCTAGATAAAAAAGCAACAAAAAGTCGCGTCTTGTCAAATCACCATGAAGGTTTTTTTATAATGAACACTTACTCAGACCGTATATTCTGATAGTAAAAATAATATACTTTTATAGGTATAATAAAAAAATAATAATAAAAGTTTGTGAATGGGAACTTACAAATAATAAAAACGGCTTGCTTGGTCATTGCTTATTGCAGGATGCCAGTAGGAAAACTCCTAATACTAGACTAGAGAATTGCAGATCACTATATCAGACTATACTAAGAATAAACTCTAATAGTAGATATGCACCACCACAGCAATGGAAGTCATACTAGGGCGATCTACAATTTCACAAAGCCTTTCAAGATCGACTGGAACTGTGATAAATGGGCAAATAGTGCATTCCCGTCGTTTGACAAGGGTCTAGTCTGGTACACCGATGGATCAAAAAATCGCCAACGTTGTGGGCGGAGGTGTATTTAGGGAAAGGCCCAGGATGAACATAAGCATCCCACTGGGTAACTACTCCACAGTATACCAAGCGGAAGTTCATGCCACACAAGCATAAGTATCCTGTCCTGTCCTGTCGGATAGCCAAGCTACTCTTAAGGCTCTAAACTCCAATCGGTTTACTTCAAAACTCACAATGGAGTGCCATAGTAACTTAAAAGAACTGGCGGCCAGGGGGAATAAGGTGGAACGCTTGTGGGTTCCTGGCCACTCTGGGATATTAGGTAATGAGGAAGCTGATGAAGTAGCTAAAGCCGGATCCGCTCAAAGTCTCAGAGGCTCTGAACCGGTCTTTGGAATATCAAAGCAGCCAACGAAAATCACATTAGATAGATGGTCGCAAAAACAACATCTTTCTCTATGGAAAGGTTTACCTGGTCAAATACACGCACGGACCGGAATCGGAAACCATCGAAGATACTATCGAATGGGTTTGTTCGGGTTTGTCCGAACAAACCCTGACGCGGCCCCAGTTGAAACAGGTAGCTGGTCTGCTAACAGGCCACTGTCACATCCGAAAATATCTTCAACGTATAAGAATCTACAATGAATCCATTGAATGCTGACTCTGCGGCGAAGAGGACGATACTGACTCCCATATAATATACTGCTGCGAAGTGCGGCACAAGACTTGAGATCTTCGGGAACATCCAACGTGGAGATAACCTCCCACATGACAGACTTGGTAGAAGGTTATTGGACCTCATAGATATTTTTCCTCATAAATGTTTTCTAACAAGATCGGTGTACACAATAAACCAGAAGGCTGCAGTGATAGAAGTTCGGGTCACACACCCGACCCCCGCCTTTAACCAACCCATAGTAGATATGCTAAAATATTTATTATTGATCTCAAAAATAATAACCAAACAACGAATATTGTAAATAACAAACTTATTTATACTCATAAAAACAAAAATACTTTGGCGTGTATTCAAGAAGAATAGTCCCTACTTGGTCTCAAAAGTTGACAGTTGTCGATAAACAGTTTATAGAGGATACTTTGTTATGAACAACACCAGCACTATAGGAAAAATCTTTCAACACTCTGGGAGTGGTGTCTGTGCAAATAAAGTGATTCACGTTGATTTTGGGGGTTTGGAGGTTATATTCATTGGGAAATACGACTTCAGGAGGAGCGTTCCACTAGGATGACGTACTCCAGATGAACAATTTCTTAAACAATGAAGTTCGGGAGTCCTAAGCTGAACCACATATGGATGGGTTCGTAGTGTATTCCTGATATTCGTCCCTAAAGGTGGAATTAATCGGGAAATGTCAGTCGATCATTTGCGATGGAAATATCTGTAGAAGCGAGTCAAATCATCGACCTGTTTTCGATATTCTAGGCTCTCGAGGTTGTTAAGTACTTATTCCGGGCCTGGACATGTGACGTCTACCAATTAGGTACCTACGCGTCGGCCAGTTGCCCTAGCGGTGAATCGTGGAACTTTGTAAACATGCGATGTTGAACTGCGTACGTGAGTCGAGAGAAGCAACCAGCTCGGTGAGACTGCTTATGGGGGGGATCGAAATACGTAAGAAGGCCATGGAAGTGATGCTAAGCCTGCTCTGCTCCATACGCTCGCAAGTAAACTACGTTAATCTTTATATATTAGTATGCATTAAGTGTCAATATCAGACTTACGTAGTTATATCTGGAAGCCATAAAGTGGGCGTGTTTAACGAAGGCGATTTGATCTTGGCCATATTTGTCTCACTTTACCGAATCGGGAAAGGTTGATGCAGGCAGAGGCAGACATAAAATGCGAACAGGCCGAGTTGTTAAATAATTTTACCAGTCAATTTTCTTCATCTGGCATAGAATATAATTAAGCAACATATGAATGATAATAATATGTAAAGTGAATGAAAATGACGGAAGCGAAACGTCCTTAAATTCTAAAATAATTTTTTATTTTCTAATCTTTTCACGAGGAACGTCGTTTCCTTTTTGGTGCAAGTGTGTAATTTGTAATTGAAATATTCATTTAGTCATCTTTACTGAGAGTAAGCATCAATAATAATTTCTTTCCATAAATCATATGGGGACCAAAAATATGCTCGGACTTGAAGCCTGAAATATTTGCTAGGACCTAGAGGCCAGTTGAAGATGGTAAAATATTTTATGTAAATTATGATTTACTTCCTATTTTTTAATAAAACTACTTACAAGCTTATTTCTGAAGTTTAATTTGTCATTTGTAGTTACGTTACTAGTTCAATAAATGATATAAGAGTGTGAAAGGATTATTTCAAAGTGATATTTACAGCTTAAAACATGTCACAATCCTAATATTTGATTTTCACAACTTAGTAAATCAAATAAAAGGGTTTTGAATGTTTTTTGTTGGTTAAATGTCACTTTAAAATATTGACAGTAATAAAAATTTTAACAAAAGTGATATTTGAATAGCACGTGCGTTTGTGAGCTGATGCCATACTTAATGGATGCCGGGTTTGTTCGTTTGTTCATGCCTGCTTCGATTTTTTAACACGGCTGTTTGTCTTCTTACTGTTTATAAGTATTCGTTGGAAGCAACAGCACAGTACGGCGAGTTAGTCGACGTCCGACATTGCCACATAATATTACGATATTTAAATAATTTTCTAATTTGTAAAGTTTAAAAATACAAAACACGTGAAATTCTCAAAATCCTTTACTTTTCCTCTACATAGGTTCTTCGCTAATGGCGATCAGGATATCAATAATTTTCAATATCCATTTTTTAACTTTCGAGCGTTTTATTAAGTAAACCACCCTGTACGTACGAACTTACATCCTATAAATATATTCTATTTAGATATTCTGACGACCTTTAGAAAAAATGGGAAGCTACATATCAATAATTTGTTTATTGCCTAGTGACATGTTATTTTATAGACAAAGGGTTTAGTAATATTTATCATGTAATGTTTAACTTAGAATTAAAAGGACTTACGTGCTAATACATGTTCTTTCTCTTATAGTAACAAGTTACAAGGTTATATAAATTTATTTAAAAAAAAAACATGAATTTTCTTTAAAATATACATAGTTTATTTTATTTAATAGCATAATTATAAATTAATCAAATATATGTGATCACCTTAAAATCAGATAATATGACTGTACAGAATGTACCCAGGCATTATGTCGATGATATCTAAAATCTTAAAATTTCTATTTACCGTAAATTGACAATCTTAATACTACGAGTCAATATGTCCATACAGGGTGTTATAACAATGCAACTATGTAAAGTTACCAGCCCCGGATATTAGGGGGGCAGCCGGTGCCTATGCCCCGGGCGGCAACTTCAGTGGGCGGCAAATTCAAGTATGGCAGTTGTAGCACCCCGGGGCGTATTTATCTATCAGTGTCCAAGTATTCATAATATCGCCCAAATTGCGGTTTTGTTAAAACTCTTATACAGAGTGTCCCCAAAATTAATAGTGTACAGTAAAACTGCAGACTCTTTGGGTAAAAATATTGCAATACAAGCTGCAAACACATTATTATCACGTCACGTGAGATTACATGCTATCACGCAATGTCACGGCATACTCGAAATATGTGCAAGGCGGTTTATGCTTGCTTATAAATAGGTTTAGAAGTACACTATAGTCACCTCATGCAGCTCACGGCAAGTCATACTTGACAGCACAATTTTTTTTCTGCAAATTTACATATTCGGCACGCGCGATAACACTGTGTCAGAGTATAATGCTAGAAGGCTACAAGATTCACTTGCGATCTTGACAAACACAAAATATGTAATAAAAATGATCTGCAGTGTACGTAGTCTGTTTCTAAGCCGTGGCAGCATGTGCTATTTTGCCGATATGACAACACGTGAATTCACGTGACGTGATAATAGTGTGTGTGCGGCTTTAGCCATTTAGTTCAAAAGTGTATAATAACCGAGATACAGGGTGTCCAAGTGAAAATTTTATTTTCTAATTAACTTACTTTTGAACTAATATTTTAGCATACAATTTTTGGTTTTTTGGGTTTTTGGGGGCGAGAAATTTGAATTTGTTAATTATTTTAGTTTTATGCAGATTGTAGAGGGCGCTCGCTGCAGCACTCTGGGTATATAGCAACAAGCGCAACTCTTTTGCGCTTAATGTATTTATGTTTTAATTAAGAATATTAATTTGTCTCATCAAATTTACCCAAAAGTGGTGTGTGTATCTTGACAATGTCGCTCCGAGCAATTGTCTTCGATATTTTTGCTTTTATAGTGGCCAGTGCTCTTTTAAAAATATTACAACAATTATTGTCAAAAACTGATCTTTTCTTGATACATAATATTTTAAGAAGCGCACTGGACACTATAAATGCAAAAATTTCGAAAGCAGTTGCTCGGAGCGACATTGACAAGGTACACATACCGTTTTTGGGTAAAAGTGATGAGAAAATTGATATTTTTAATAGGAACATAAATACACTAAAGCGCAAGAAAGTTGCACTTGGTTTTATGTACCCGGAGTGCCGCAGCGAGCACCCTTTACAATCTAAATAAAAATAAAATAATTATCAATTTTAAATTTATCACTCCGAAAAACTTCCAATCCAATCACATAATTGTATGCAAAAACGTTGGTAAAAAGTAAGTTAATCAGAAAATGATAGAAAATTTTCACTGTGTACTATTAGTTTTGGGACATCCTGTATATAACCCAATCTGGTCGAAATATGCAAGGCACGGGCGCGAAGTTTTTTTTTTAAATGCAACTACTAAAACCAACAACACCGAACAATCCGGGGCGAACAAACCCGAACAAACTCCGTTCTGGTTAAAGATTGATTATATAAAAAATATAGGACGAGGTTCTTATATCTAAATATGTACATATTTATACTTCCAAACCGGATTGTTTCACCACAGAGGATTTTTCCTGGTCTGTTACATATAGTACAAATCTTGGAATCATCAATTTTACAATTCTTACAAGTTCATTCTTAATTATTAGATATTGTGACATCATTATGGAAGTAATAAGAAAATTTGCTCCTGGAGACGACAGCGACGGTACTACCTTGAGAGATCTCATAACCAAAAAAATTTAATTACATCAATCATCATTTCTACAGCTCTGGATAGCAGACAAATCGTGACGCTGCACGGGCGGTGTTTGTGGTTTAATAATTGATGTAAATTTAAATGGGAGCCAGCATATTGAACAGGTAATCAATAAAATCATGTCAATAACTGGCGCGTTTTATTAATCTAGAAATTATCTAACAACTAGTACTAAGATTAACACTTCTAATGCATATTTTGCAGCGCAGCTAAGATATGTACTCCCTATATGGGGAACATGCTGGAAACATAGGGTCTATTTCAACAGGGCAGAAATTGTATAAAGAACAATTTTAAAAATCTAATTCAATTTTGATGGACTTGTGCATACTTCAAGTAAACGTTTTCAACCTATCCGAACTGTTAGGATGAGGAATGTAAGCATATTTATAAAGTTAATAAAAAAAGTAATATTAAAATTATATGTGCAAATAGTATACTTAGTTATAATATACTAGATAATGTGATCATATCTAACAATGTACAACTGTTCTCGTTACCAATCGGATATTTCGTGGGGTACGGGGAATGGTACGCATTCCTTAATCGACAGGTTATACCGTCCCCCTTCGGGGAGCAGCGTATTGCGAGGGATCGTGGTTCGGAGACCACGTTAAGGTGTCGGAAGGGCTATATTAGGCGAACGAAGAGGAAATAATTTAGAATAGGAAACAAGACACCTTTTCACGGATGCTATGGAATGTTTCACTTCTCTCATCGCTTCCATACGTTCAAAACGGAGAATTTCTCACGCAGTGAGAAATATCCGCCATTATAGTGAGAAATAATTTCTCACTGTTATTATGATAACCCAAGGCAGCCATGAATTGTTACATGCCAAATTGATACGACACGTTTTCCATGTTGACGACGCAACATCGACGATTAGCGAGCAATATCTCCTTAGGCCATGGAAATATTTGCCTGCTATTCCATAACAACACAACCGAAACACTGCCCCATTATTATTGCTGTCAACTTGCCAAACGGGTTTGTTCGGGTTTGTTGTACTTGTTGGACAATATATTATTAATTCTGTACCTCGTTTTAAACACGTAAAAAGAACGCACCCGTAGAAAAAGTACAGTGTACGACACGTGAGAATGTGACATACTCGTCCCTCGCGTGATTTGCAACAAATTTCTACGCTCAGGAAACATATGTAATGTTTCTCACTACTTATTGTACAATATACTATTCTTATCAACAATTCCTATCACTGTTAATCTTACATAACCTAATGACATGACGTTGTGCCTATTTCCAACCCCATGAAATAACGCAAATAATTAGGTAATTATATGGTTCACAAGGATTTATTTTAGGTACAGGGCCATTCGATTTTCATGTCTCTACCCATATAATTATTAGTACAAATAAGTATTTCGTTAGTCACGTAATATCGAAATATTTAGCATTAGTTAAAATCGTTAACAGCGTATAATAGGATAGACTGTTTTTGGTATATTCTTTTTTAGAGATATACGAATATAGGCAAGAACTGGAAACGCTTTACCGTAGAATTTCTTGCTTTCTTCGATTTCTTAGTTCAAATTGTTACCAGTATTGTGTAGGTAATAATTTTGTTTGTATGTGTGACAATTTATTTTGGAGAAAATTTTGATTTTTCAGTTCAAATGGTACAAGAAAAAATGGAGTCAATCTGGTTAACATTTGGTGACCGAGCGATATTTTGTAACTGTCAAAAGCAACATTTCTTCATTTATGTGAAAAAACTTTCTTATATTTATTTTTCTTGAAGTAGTCCATCTCAAAGTGGAGTGAAGTTATAAGGAGGTAAAGAAACTCACAGTCTGCTCCACTAGTTTAATTAATAAAAATAAACTATAAACCATTCATGTTTCGAAGGCTTAAGCCTTCATCTTCAGTGGGGGGTACCTATGACATTGAGGTAACTAGTAAAGCAGGAAAAGAAAAACTTTTTGAATATGTAAAAAATTCAAGTATAGAAAATAAAAGGTGAAAACTAAAGTTTATTTTATTCTTAGGCAAACATAATTAAAATTTTTTTTTTTTTGAAAATTTTTAATACAAATCCTTTAAAAAAAAAATTTTTAATAAAATTTTTATTAAAAATTTTCATTATGTTTGCCTAAGAATAAAATAAAATTTAGTTTTCACCTTTTATTTTCTATACTTCAATTTTTTACATATTCAAAAAGTTTTTCTTTTCCTGCTTTACTAGTTACCTCAATGTCATAGGTACCCCCCTTTTTGATGTTTTACTTCCCACTGAAGATGAATGCTTAAGCCTTCGAAATATGTATGGTTTATAGTTTATTTTTATTAATTAAACTAGTGGAGCAAACTGTGAGTTTCTTTACCTCCTTTTCTTATATTTATTTTTGTCGAGCGAGCAATCAGAAATAATTTTAAACTCACAGAAGCAAAATCTGTGACCGCTGGTCAAAAATTCGGTGTTTGTAGAGCAAAATGTATAGATTGCCAACTGATTTGCAACCGTCCGAATATCCCGCGTATTGTTACGAAATTGTTGGGTTGAATTCTGTGCATTTGTTCAATCCTCTGTCTGTTTACTTTTGACTAATTGTTTTTACTTTAAATGATTCTTTAAACATTTTCTGTAATTATACAGGGTGTGTCACTAATTTTGGTGTGGTTATGTATGATTCTAACGTCCCTTTTTCTATTTGCTTAAAATTTTAGTTAACTCATGAGCTTACGGATGTATAGGGGTTTTAAAATAATTATTATAAGAGTAAAGTACCTTTAGCGATTATTTTATGTCAAAACTGATATCATAAGTCGATTTGACATCCCGCAAAATGACCAAATATAAAATTTCAATCAATTTTTTTTTTATTTCTTTTTAAAAATATTTATATCTAAAATGAGCGCGATAAAGGACAAGCGAATTACTAAAAATGTTTAATGTTTAATTACGCCATCTATAATTATACTATAGGTGCGTATAAGTATGCCTGAGCCGCGCCTGATTCGCGCTTTGGTCAAGCTTTTTTTCAACGAACCTGCCACGAGCCTCGAATTTCCTACGAACCTTTCACACCTCGGATCTCACAGATTAGAAAATAACATGTAGGTCTCCACTAAATAATAATAATAGTGAACGTCTTTATTATTTAAGAAAAAGAGCAATCATTGCTTTGAAATGAACATGGCGATATTTATGTCTTCCTTGGACCATTCTATATTCTATAAAAAGTGGTCAGTGTCGCTGCCAATAGAACTTCTTCACGAGCCAGCCGTAAACTTTAAACTAGACGCGCCAAATTCCTTTGACCTCGAGGTGAAAACCGACCGAAAATGAATCGCTACGAGCCTAGGACGAGTCTTCCTCGAGAAGCTCGTGGTAGTCCGAGGCTCGCATCCCGTTTCGCGATATTTATACGCACCTTTAGAAGCAGAGGCATGTTTTCTGCTATAAAACTAATTTTGTACATATCTAATAATTTATTCTTGTAATATGAAAAATTAGACAAGAATAAAACAGGCATAAATAAGAAAAAAGCGTTTTAATGAAGTTATGTTCGGGTTGGTTTCTTCTTAGTTTATTCGTTACTTAGAATTACCTAACTTAAGTAATTAGTTGTACAATTTCACTGTTTTAAAAATATGATAATAAAAATTCTAGTTCACGTCTTATATTTTTTGTTTGTGTTGTTTTCAGGTAAGAATAATAAAAAAATATCGTTTATTATACGTCCAGAAATGAATTCTCTCGTTCTTGCATGACTTTCCTATAATTTGTCACGCGCGCACGGAAAAAAGTATTTATTTCCGTACTGGCAAATACATGTACATTAATATACGCGTCCAAAAAGACATCTTTGATTTGGTTCATAAATATTACTATAAAAAAATTGTGTAAACAACAATGTTAACATTTTATACAAAAAATAGACTTTAGCAAACTTAACATTTATAACCAAATAAAAATATCAAAATGTTTGTCCTTTTTTATGCTTGTTTTTCTAAAGCAATGATTATTTATTTACGCAGGTTTTTCGGCAAACCAAAAAGGGATTTCCAGCTTGAAAACGTATTACATTTTAAATTGTGTTTAATTGAGTTTTTGTACAAAACAGTGCTGTTTGAAAAAGAAAAAAATTTATATTGTGTATTACGTAGAAAAATATAATTGTACATGGAAAAACTGACTAAATCAAAATAAATATATTATGTTTTCCTATGTCCGGACTTTTAAATTACTATGCTACTTTGTACAGTTCTAATATAAAAATACACAAATTTAACAACCTTTCTCCAAATTTTATATTTTACGATAGATTGATTTATTTCCGATTCGACAATATTCTTGTTAAATTGGAAGGAATGTTGTTACGATTGCTACTTTATTGCGAAATATATAAGGAAATGAGGTAAATTTTCCAATATGGTAACAAATTTTAAAAAATATTACTTATTTATTTATTTATTTATTTCTTTGGGACACAAACAGGATATACCCAACAGTAGGTCCACAATTTACATTTTAATTTAAGTTCTACAACTAACAACTAACAATAACATGAAAAGTTTCAAAACACATTTAATATAATATTAGAATCAAGCATGAGAAAAATATTTTATTGAATTACACAAAAAAAAATCAAAATTATATTTCCAGAAAAACAGATCAAGGGACATGAAAAATAGATCTATATTGTTGCAGTACGTATTTGCGAGTTTTAGCATTCTATTCAAAGGTGAATTTGCACTACTATTAGTATGGTTAAATGGCACATTAAATGTCTCTGTAAGTCTTAAAGTCCTTGGTGGCACAGTCACAGGTATTAACATTAAAAAGTCCATAGAGTCAACCTTCGAATTAACAGTCTTATATAAAAATAATACATCGTTTAGTGCCCTACGATTTTGAACGTTTTACGCAATAAATTGTAGTTTACATCTAGATTATTTCTATAAGCCAATGTTTTAAGAAATTTGTTTTGCACACGCTCAATATATATTATATACGAAAAATGGTGAATTTATGCTTGTGTTTATTCTTAAATAGAAAAAATAATATTTCTTATGTTAAAAATCTATAAATATATTTTCTAGCAAGATTACCCCCCTTTATAGGGTATTTCTTAATAGCATAATAATATTTAAAGAGGTTAGTCTTGGGTCCATTTTCAGATAAAAATTTGATATGAACGTAAGTCCCAAATGTTTTAATTGTTGAGATACAGGGTGTTGGAGATTTTTAATAATCTCCTTTTTATTAATATCTGTGATACGACTCTAGATATTTTTGTAAAATTTGGTATACACTTTCTATTCATCAAGAGGCAGGTTATGATGTATGACATGTTTTTTTATTCCGACCAGTGGCGTTCGTGCAGGAATGACCCTCGATATTTTTAAAGAAAATAATGGTACGCCACTTTTTTTTGAAATAAAAATTATTTTTGAAATTCTCATTCCCTGCTAAACAAATGTCGTCTAGTTTTTCTCTGATGTTTTACGTACAGTTATCGTATAAAAAAATGAAATTCATTCATTGCACTCTATTATGAAATTAGGTATCAACAAAGATTAAAAAGGATCTAGTAGGTAAGAAGCAGATTTTGTTTTGTAAACATAAACAGTTTTGACAGTTGTCTACCTAGTCTAGTTGTCACGTATTTAATTCATTAACCTTAACAAATTATTACAAAAACATGAATATCTTTAACACTCTGTACCTCAAACGTTAAGACTTTAGTTAGACATATATTCATATGAAGTTTTTTTCTGAAAATGAACCCAAGAATAACCTCCTTAAATATTATCATGTTATTAATATACATGAAAAAATATCACCTGAATTTTAAATGAATTTGTTACAACTTTGACGTTATCACTATATAGTTCATTATTTGTGCTTGAAGGAACTATGCCCTCGACAGAACTTTAGCGTTGACGAATTGAAATGATCAAATTTAATGAATGAATGAAAATTAATGTAAAAAAGGAAGAAATTTGCTTTTAAATGTTTCAATATATTTAGAGGATTACTCTACATGTTTCGGCTTTTTAGGCCTTTTTCAACAATATCATAACGAACAAACCCGAACAATAAATTCCAATACAATATATACAGGAAACCCACCACCACAGATACGGTCATTCATATCAATTCACAGCAGTCATGGAAAATAAAAATGTCACCCTTCCATAGCCTCATACACAGGCTGTTATATTTCCCTCTAAACTCAAAAGACTATAAACAGGAATTATATACGATCAAACAGATAGCTAAAAATAATGGCTATAGGGAGTCTATAATAGATAACATGATTAAAAATAAAAAACGTAAAATACTTAAGAAACATTTTTATAATGCTAATGACCAAACACCAAAACAGTATAGATTTATAAATTATGTACCTACATTAAATAATAAAGTCTCAAAAAAACTCAATAGCCTAGGTTGCAATACAGTGGTGGCGAATAAATGTAGTTTAGGATCTATGGTGGTGAACAATAAAGACAAAATAGGTAAACTTAACAAATATGGGGTATATAAGATTAAGTGTAAAGATTGTGAAGCTGTCTATGTTGGGCAAACCGGTAGAAACATCAAGACAAAATTAAAAGGACATCGCAATTCTAACGCGTTGTATAGAAAACAACCATTTTATAGATACGGACAACATTAAACTATTACATAACGAAAGAAAGGGCCAACGTTTAGATATTCTAGAACAGTACGAAATTAAAAAGCCTATAAAAAATAATCCCCTCACAACTAATGACCAACAAAATTTCGTAAACACGCCCGACAGCATTCCCAAGTCTACCTACACTAATCGGGGGAAAAACTCTAATTCTAGGCAATAAAATAGTTTATTATTGACAGTATAAAGACCAGTAAAATAATTTTTAACTTTAGTATTCGTCTGCAATGCTCTTGAAAAAAGCCTAGAAAGCCGAATCATGTAGAGTAATCTTCTAAATATTATATTGAAACATTTAGAAGCAAATTTCTTTCTTTTTTACATTGAATTATTTTAAAAATGTTTCATAAAGAAACAACCGTGGAATCAATCGAGTATATAAAAAGTTAGTCCCTAGGTTCCGTGTAATAATCTATTCTTCTTAGGTTCCATTAGGTTCATTCGCAGAGCGAATTTTGCAATCAGTTGAAAATTCTGTTCTGGCAAATTCGGTTTTGGATGAGTTTCTAACTGGTTGCTGCTTTTTATCTCTGTGTACGGGTAAAAATGCCAAACTGTCAAATCTGAGAATTTCCTTCATCACTTAACCTACAAGTATTCTTATTTTTGCTCATTTCTGCTTTGTTTAGAGCTAACCTTTCATTTTGGAATGGATATTTAAAGAATAATGGAACCTCCCAAATCGTGCCAAAACTAAAGGAAATAAAACGAATTGGCAAAAACAACAAGTCAAAAGTAAACATACAGTCGATCAGGTAGATGCACAGAATTCGAACCCACAATTCCGTGCCAGTACGCGGATCATTTCTGACGGCTACAAATCAGTTGATAATCGCTACGTTATGCTTTACAAACAGCGAAATATTTGCCAACGTTCACAGCTTTTGCATCTGTGGACACTTTAAACCAACTGCGCATGCCATGTGATAGTTTGCAACTATTTCTACCAACAAACCTATTATCTCTAACCACAATCAAGTTTTATAAGGATACACACATAAACTGCCAAAACACGTAAACCCATTTTGTCCTCTGCTATAGGATAAAGAAAGAACTTAATTAATTTATGTGAAGGGTTGTACCAAATAAGTAGCTAATAAATTAACAACGATTACCAACTGGGATTATCATAGGCAAAGTGGGCAAAGTTTCGAAGTTTAATTTGGTATTTGAGGGAAGTTCGTAGTCGATAAGTTTATAAATTGTCTTCTCCGGGTCATGTTGACTAGTTTCCGTGTCAAGGATTTGTTTTATTCGTTTTTTTTCTTATTATTCGTTGTTCCATTATCTGTTGTTTTATTAATAGTACACTTATTAAAATACGGTTAATATATAAATAGCTACTATTGATTAGATATGCTATAAAACCCTTGACCGTCGACATGAAATGAATTTATAAAACAATATTTTAGAACTTTATACAAGGAAAAAAACTATTGTAATATTTCTATTTAGTTTTATAGATACACATAATTTATAAAAAACTATAGTTAACATTTCTAATCAATTTAGTACGATCAAGTAAATACTAAAATTTATTTTATAAATTTTTTCTAAGTGAAAATAATGTATTTATAACTCCAGTAGATGGTACATTACTAACTATTATTGTACAGCTCGACAAGCGAGTCTATAGCTACGCGGTATCGGTAAGGGGGAATCAATATCTTTTAAAACATGGCCGACTCACGGGCGTGCTATTATTATCTTAATAATGTAATAATATATATTTTTTCATAGCATGAATATATTTGTATCACCAGTTAGGCCTTTCCATTAATATTCTTCGCTTATTTTGGCATTTTCGCCAATAAAATCAATTTGATTTCAACATGCACCTTAAAGTTTCACGGGAAAACGGAAAGTTTATGTCACTTCTCAGCTGTTGCAGCAACTTTTTTAAGGCTGGAACCACTTTTAGTTCCAAATAAAACTTTTGTATTGTTCTCCTAACAATGCCAAAGTCAAAGACTTTGATTTTTCCGACATCAGAGAGACGGTCCCTTTTTTGACAGGAAATGTCAATTGATCCGGGTTATTTTCTTTCCTTTCGGTATCTTCTTTGTGAATGTTTTTTACTGCACCCACGCTTACTCCCGTATACATTGCGACCCTTTCTAGATTTCGCTTAAGTGGTAATTTAAATGTATTAATTTGTGATTCCTCTTCACACACCCAGTATACATTGGCAATCACTTCACGGGTTTGACTATGATGGGTTTTTACCAGGGTATTTTCATTCATGATCACAATTTTAAAACAAACACCTATACCAGGGGCAAAGTCACTGCCAATTGACATGAATAAATATTGAGAATTTATTTAACTAAATTTATTGAAAGAATTGATTGACTCGTCCGTTCCTTTGTGACAATACATTTTAAATATATAAAATGAAACAAAAGTTCCTAATAAGGAATGCATTGACATAATTACAAAAAAACTAAAAAATAATAATGTGAATCCCGTAATTGAACAAGAACTTTTACAACTACTAGATCTATGTATAAATGAAAATTATTTTAAATTCAATGATGAATATTATAAACAAACAGATGGTTTAGCAATGGGCTCTCCACTAAGCCCACTGATGGCCGAAGTTTTCATGTCAGTTTTAGAAGAAACCTTTATAAACTCACCAATTTCAAAAAATATTTTTTTTTGGTATAGATATGTTAACGATATTTTAGTGTGCTTCACAGGGACTGAGAAGAATTTAAACCCATTTTAAACCACCGTAACTCTATACATCCCAAAATTAAATTCACACTAGAAATAGGAAAGGACTCAATCAATTTTTTAGATCTCAGAATATCAAAAATCTTGAATAAAAAACTACAATTTGACATTTACAGAAAACCTACATTTACAGATATCACAATACCACATGACTCAGTACATCCAAAAGCGCATAAATTTGCGACATATAGATCAATGGTACATGGAGCTTTTTCTCTACCACTCTCTAAAGAAAGTCTAAAGATTGAGCTCGATACCATCAGAGCTATTGCAGTCAATAATGGGTACACAGTAAAAGAAATAATCTCTCTTATCAATAAAAAACAACATACATTAGCTATAACACAAATATATCCCATAAAAAACAACGAAAAATAAAAAAATTTCATAGTTTCATAGCCTTACATATTCAGGTCCGACCTCAGACAAAATTGCAAATATTTTATCATCTGATCAGGTAACAATAGCATTCAAACCCTCAAATAGTTTATCCAAATTATTTTTTTGAAGTCAAAGATAAGCGCGAAAAATATAAAAAATCAGGAGTTTATAAGTTAAAGTGTAATGATAATAGCTGCTATATAGGACAAACGGGACGAAATTTTGAAATGAGTCAGTAATATTAACCTTTTAAACACTCAATTAGATCTCGGCAACTCCCCGCTATTAAAACTATTGTAAAAATCCCATCTGGCATGTGGATTCTCTGAATATTGATCCGTTTGTCCCTAATTTAAGTTTATTACACTACTGTGCCAAACATTATTTATTATACCAAATTAATATTTTTTATTTTTTACTACTACCTATATTATATACACTTAGTTTGGGTTTACTATCGTGTTAGCGTCTTGAAGATGTAGTTGAACTACGAAACGGCCGTAACACCAAATCTATTTTAATATAGTGACAAATAACAAAGTAAACTTTTGTTATATTTTATATATTTAACTTTATTGAATTAAAATACACGAAATATAAATAATAATTAGTATATATTTAAATTAACGGAAAAATATTTAAATATTTAAAGACATTCTTATCTATTCAAAGGACCCTAAGGGTCACACTCTCTCCAATATAAGACCATTCCTTTCATAATATTGCTACAAAGGTAACAAACGCGAGACGTCAGTTTACAAGCCAGTGCTGCATGAATACCGGTCTCAAAGACCGTAGCTTTCTGAATAATTAAATCACATTCTCATCTGCAATGTGCCGACTAAATTGAGGGTGAAATTGTTTCCTGCACTGAGATTTTTGCCTGGATATTGTCGACGTAAGCGTTAATAGATTTCAAAGCACGTGAGGTATAGGGTAAATGTGGGAGAGAAGTTGTAGTTTCTGGAAAAATATGTGTAATTTTTATAATTAAGTTTATATTTTAAAATACATGACAATTATATTTCCTAGTTAAATGCAGCAAAGAAAAGTTGCCAAATGTTAAGAAGTATCTTGGTCATGCACTTACATGAACCGCTAGCACACTTCGTTATTTTTCATTCGTTCGTACCGTCGCGATTCGAAACGACGACTTGTTGAAGCGCCAAACTTTTTTGCCCACACACTACGGGCCGTTAATTTTTGTTCATTCTGCCCTGAAGATAATTTAAGACGCTATGAAGAAGATGCAACGTATTAGCAATGGCGGCCGCGATTGCTGTTTTAAACAAAGCAAAAAAGTCAATTTGGGTCAAGGAAGGGCTACCAAAGCGAAGGAGGTTGATTTAATTTTACCGGCGATGCGAAATAACGCTTTTTCTCCACGCACATCGATTTTTTGGCGTTTTTGACACGTCGTATCATAACGTATAATAACGAAGCCTGTTTTTTTTTTATGATTAAACCCAAGCACTATAGGAAAAATCCTTTAGGGCACTCTGGGAGTGGTGCGTGTGCGCAAAAAGCGATTCACGTTGGCTTTGGATCGTTGGGGGTTATATTCGTTTGGAAAAACGACCTCGGGAAGGTCATTCCATAAGGATGAAGTCCTCCAGATGAAAGAATTCTTAAATAATGAAATCGAGGAGTACTAAGCTTAACCACATATGGATGGGCGGCAGTGGTTCGTCGTGTATTTCTGATATTCGCCGCTCTGGGCGGAATTAAGAGGGCAAGGTCAGCCGAGCACTTTCCATGAAAATATCTGTAGAAGAGAGTCAAATCCCCAACCCGTTTTCGATGTTCCAGGCTGTCGAGGTTCTTCGTCAGCTCGTGGTCTCTAATCAGACGAATGGCCCTCCTTTCGATGGAATCCAGTAGCCGAAGAGTATGTTTGGATGTAGAGCTCCAGACATGAGAGCAGTACTCTACTGATGGTCGAATCTTGGCTTTGTGTAGTGTCAAAAGTTGTTGAGGTATGTACAACTTTCTGGTTTGGAAGAGTAAACCAAGTTTCTGAGAAGCTATCTTGGCGATTGCCACAACGTTATGCCAACGTTATGCCAATACATATTTCCTCCCAGATTGACGCCTAGCAAATTAATAGATGAAGCCAGTGGGATTGCGTGTCCATGCATGACTATATCCGGTTCTGTAATGTTAACCTTTTTAGAGAAAACTGCCGCCTGGTTTTTTTAGCGTTAAATTCGACTTGGTTACTGTCACCCCAAGCCAAAATTTCTTCCAGGTCTTCAAAGAGAAAGATGAGATAAGTGTGCTATCGTCAGCAAAACTAAATATAGGATTTATCGTTTTCACTAGAAGGTCGTTAATGTAGAGTAAGAAGAGAGTGGAAGACAATATGGACCCTTGATGAACACCGGCATTGATGGTGAAGGTGTCTGAGGGAAATCCGTCAATCGCCACTTGCGGAGAGCGGTCCTTAAGAAAGCTAGACAACAATGCACATAATCGACTGGGCATACCATAGGATCGCAGTTTTCTTAGAAGTCCCTCATGCCAAACACGATCAAAGGCTTTAGAAATATCCAGTGCAACAGCCCGAGACTCCCCATGATGTTCGATTGCGTTCTTCCAAAGATGGGTGGCATAGGCTAGAAGATCGCCAGTCGATCTGGACTTTCGAAAACCATATTGATGATCGCTGATAATGTTGAAGCCTTCCAGATACTTTAGAAAATGTTGGTTAATACTTTTTATATAACTGAACTGTGAGGGCCTTTACGTCTTGCAATTTATCTGGCAGCATGCAAAGCGGATCTATAACATGCACAGATAAAAAAAATCGATTAAGCCAGAAAAAGTTATGCGTGAACAACCATAAAAAAGTCCGAATGTCGAATTGATAACTCCACTATTTTCTAGGTCGGTTAAAACTAAACTGCGACAGACAGGCAGACACCGACGTAATTCCATCAGTGTTCCGCCTATCCAATTCTGTTCCGGAACGTGATAAACAAGGAAAAACATTTTTGTTCACTTAATGTCAAATCAATCGCTCCGAACATAAAATTACCTGCTATGCACCAAAGCAATCCTGACGTTGCAGGAAAATGAAGGTGTAAATAAAATAGCCCTAAGTCTATATAAAATGCATTCGCGGTCACATGACATGATGTAGGTGAACCTTGACCCGATCACAGGGTCAGCCTGAATGCGCAAAGCAGCGTCCCAGCCGGCCAGCGTCGGGGCGCTAAGCGTCAAGTTCGAACGCGCCGGCAGTTAACTGTTGCTGAAAGGCCTCGACGCCGATACGTGTGCAGGACGGTCGAAAAGTTTTAGTGATATCGTGAAGTTTTCGAAAGTTTTTCGGCGTAAACATTTTGAGCGTATGAATTTTTACGAAAGCTTTATAGCCTGTTTATAGTAACTGGGTTCATTTTGTTAGACTGGATTGTGAACCGTTGTGGTAAGCTATAATCTGTATTAATTATTATTGCTAATGTTGCTTAATTTAATTTATTATAAGATAGTACTCAAATTATTGGTGAAGTGTTCCTGTCTGGCACTACTATTTTCCCCTTAAAATTAAATTATGAAAATAATAATTTTATACGGTTTAGTTTATCTTAACTACTCAATAAAAGAGTTCGATAAATTCTCTCGAGCCATTGGTCTCCTTAGACTGACTCCTTCGACGCTTTTCAATGGTATACAGAGTGGCAAAAAGTCATGCAAAGAAATTTAAATATCAAACATAGTATGAAATAGCGAGCGCTAAGTATCTCTATTTTTGATTTTTTGAGTGCCAGCCCAGGTGACTTATTCTAAGGACCTTCTGGTATTTTTTTTTGTTCTATATATAGAAAAAAATTATTATAATTTAAAAAAACAGCTCTTCTAGAGTTCACTAATGAAATCAGCAAGTTAAAGTTCAATCCACCAATGATCTATTTGTTTTTAAATGGGTCTGAATTTGAAATTTATACTATTTTCTCTAAAAGTATACATTTTTAGTAGTAATTTGCAATGAAAGTTTTTAATAAATGAATTAATGAAAATCGCGATTTTATTATTTAGACAACAAAATGTTTGCTATTTTCGATTTCATAACAAAAAGAAACTAAAGGTATTGCAATGGTTGGACCTGGTGATACTGGCCGAGCTTAGTGAACATCCCCCACATAAGGATTCGCCACGCGGCTTATACAACAAGACAAAATATAACTAATCATGGCAACTCCACAATGTAAAATTTGTGCCACCTGTCATTTATTGGCTACATAGGAAAAACATAATTTCACAAGAACCGATTTTTCTGCCTCAGTTAATTCTCTTAACAAAAAAATCACTTACACCAGATATAACAACACTGGCAATAAACTTTGAAAATATATCAATATATAAAAATAAAAATAAGCCAACGAATGTATTATTCGGTTTTATTGCATTATGTTCCTCTATGTGGCAACACTGTTAAAATCCCGAATTGTACAAACAAATATGTAAAAACGTAAATTTTACGAATAAACATTTTTTACATTTTAACACAATTTCTATGGTTTAATGTGTGTTTTCCGCATCTAATTGTATTTAGAAACATTAATATTACATTGCACAAAAAAAAACTCCCAAGGAGTCACCCATTTAAATATAATGAGTCATTTCCATAACACCCTGTATATTAAAATTAGAAAGAATAAAATAATATTGCAGAAAAATATTGCAGGAGCAAAAATATATTCATGCTACGAAATAATAATATTAAGCTCACTAACTATTTATTTAAGCTCGCATTATTTAAATAGTACTTAATTACGAAATTCTTAAGTGTTACTTTAATATTCCATGAAATTTTAAACTCGCCGGATATTATTTTCATAATAAATGAATAAAGTCTAAAAGAATTCCGAACCCCTAACATAATTTTACCTAAAATTTTCATGTATAATTTTTGAGTTAAACTTTATAACGTTAAAGTCAACGCTGTCGCTGCTAAAACATAATGGAATTAAAGCCGTGAATTTTTTCCAAAGAACACTTTAAAACACTCATTGCGGTTGTCCTTTAAGCTCTTTAAGGGAAACTAAAGTGTCTTTACTTCTACCCTTAAACCTGAGCCCTGCTATGGTCTCAGTTTATTTTACCCGCTCAGTTGAGCGGTAAGTCTCGGTAAGAGCATTGCACTCATAGCGTGCCTATAAAAAAATACATGGATCAAATTCTTAATACTATCTAAGTAACTTGCGAAATAGAAATATACAGGGTATCTCCAATTAAGTATGTGCTATTGCTAACTCCGTTATTATTAGATCTACAGTTGAATTAATAAACTAGTAGCATTTTTTACGTTGATTATTTTGCAAAAATGTAAAAATGATAATTGCGAATCGAATTTCTGCATTACTTCAAAAAGTGTACATTTTTAAATGGGACACCCTATCGAAACGAAGTAACTGCAAGCATATTAAATTAAGACAACAACATCATATGGCGTATAAAAATATTGACACTATGAAAACACCATTGGGTGACTATAAGATCTAACCAATCGCGGAAAAAAATGGAACAAGTTATTGCAAATCGGGCATACTAACCAACACAATGTGAATCCGTCAGGGTAGTATTTTGGGACCGATTTTGTTCATTATCTATGTTAATGATTTCAATTCGGAAATTAATCCTGAGATCGGTTTAACAACCGATGACACAAATCTGTTGGTGGGAGCACGTCGGACTCCTGCGCTGATTGAATCGGGTAATCATGTGTTTGATACAGTTAAACAGTTGTTTGACATGAACAGGTGAATAGTTAATGTAAATAAAACAAACATGTTAATTTTTAGAACGAGACAAAATAAAAACATTACCCCTAAAGAAATTACCTTTAATGATAAGCAATTAAACGTTCAAAAAACAAGAAAATTCTTAGGGATACATGTAAATGAGTTTTTGGATTGGACAGAGCATATAGAGAATCTAAGTGCGAAAGTAAACAAAGTAAGTTATTGCTTTCGCATCGTTATAAAATATCTGAATGAAAAAGCAAAAAGAACCTTGTATTTTGCAAATTTTGAAGCGGTATTAAGATTTGGTATCATTTTCTGGGCATCCGATTCAAAAGTTCAAAACATTTTTATCATACAGAAGCGAGTAATTAGAATTATGCATAAAATGCAATATTTGCAGACGTGTAGAGGAGTATTTAGAAGCAAAAAATATTAACGGTAGTTGCTCTGTGTATATTTGCTTCGATAATGTTTTTCTATAAGAATAGAGATAGGTTTAACACCAGTATGCGGCGTGAACACGGCACTCGTTCGTACAATATCATTTACCCTGCACATCGATTAACTCTGCTTGAGAAAAGTCCCTACTATGTTTGCATAAAATTCTTTAATACGTTGCCTCGTTATATAAAGCAAGCAGTTAATGAGAAAATTTTTAAAAAGAAACTGAAACAATTACTTATAGAATTAGAACCATACAGTGTTAATGATTACTTGAGCATGTAGTTTTCTCGATGTATATAGGTGTTTATGATGTTATTTCATTTTATGTTTGTATTTAGGAATGTAACTTGAAATAAAGGAAAACAAATAAGTAAATAAAATATTTTGAGGGACTAAATTTAAATTTAAACATTTAGTAAATAAGAGGATATGTATTTATCGAACTAATTTAGAAGTAACTGTCTGTATCATTCGTCTTATCTGCATCAACAGATTGAATTATATGGTTTCTTTTGAATATGCTATTCTGGATTTCGGGTAATATTGTAATAATGTTGCTAAAATGTTATTATATTACTAATACATTACAGTAAATAATTTAAAAAAATGTTTTTGAAAATTTCGATATAAAATTCTTTCCCCAAATCACTTTGGAATACTTGAGGGTTTTGGATATTTTAGATATTTCAAAGTCACCATAAGGTACAGAATGACGTAAGTCATCCTTAACACAAGTTTGACAGTATATTAAAGTTATTTTTAACTCTCATCTAAAGGAATAGATCTTTATGGGCGTGGTAATCTTCCACTTAACGAGGGAGGATGTCGTCGTCATCTTGTTGAACGACCTTCCTGAAGTCATGTTTCCCAACAAGGATAACCTCCACCGATTCAAATAAAAGGGAGAGTGCATTGAGAATTTTTCCTTTATATATAAATATCTTGTTTAATTTATTCATTTCAAATTAGTTTTTGTTACTCACGGTTATTAACCTTGGTTTCGCATCAATATGTTTATGTTTTTCTTTAAGTATGCTTTTTGAAAATATGATTAATAAGAAAGTGTTTTAATTGTACCATATATTCGTCATTCACCATTGGGATTTCGGAAACGGTAAGAGATACGAAGTTGGTTAAATTGATGCAAAGTTGCGTACTTATGGGGCCCAATAATATGCCGCAAAAAAACTAAAATAAATACGTACTCTTCTGCATTTTTTTATATTTCAAACTAAGTTATGTCAAATTTATACTTAGTGTAAGTACAAGTAATTTATTTTATTAATACAAACAAAATTTGACCCTTAAAGCTAACACTTTCTTAAAACTTTTAGAAAAGGCATTGAGTTTTAGATTTTCGAAATATCCCGAATTTTAAAAAAATTAAATACAGGAACGTAGCTACTAGGGGTATTTTAATGAAGATCGTCAATTTAAAGAATAAAAAAAAATTAGATTTAGTTCCTCTTTCATAATATAAATTAAAAAATTCCAGGGCCGTATTTAAAAAATTAAGTTGATGATGGTGACCGGAAGACGAAACGTCGCATTAAAGATCTGATAATAGCCTTTTATGGAGAATAAAAAGTAGTAATAGGAGAGTGAAATTTGTTTTTGGATACCTTTTCGAACAAAGGCAGGAAAAAATAAAAACCTAACCGCAAAATTTTAGATTTTTCCAAATATTTTGAACGCCCTATAATTATGCAACTTTGCCCCCTTTTCCGAAATGCCAATTGTGAAGAACGAATCTGTTACACCCTGTATATTCTGCATTGGTTTACTTGAGATACATTAGAAGCACACAGCGTATTCCGTATCTTATATCTCTTCTGGGACTAATGAAAGCAATGTACGCATTTCCTAAGACATTCGAGGGTGATATATGATCGACGAACATAATCGACAGAGCAGAACATCAATCTATCGATTGAGACATTCTCAAATCGGGGCAGAAAACAGGTGTTTGTGATCAAATAGTTTAACAATTGATTTTTAAAATATGCAAGGAAAAATTTATTTTTAGTTAAAATATTTTATCACAACCCCGTGTTTCCTTTAAGTTTCTTCGCAGTCATGGTTCAATAAATTTCAGACAAACAAATTTCAGGAAACGCAAGTTTTAAAACGCCGCCATTTTGTTTTTATTGCCAATAGAGAAGTACATTGTAAAGTACCTTCAAAATGGTGTATCTTTGATCTGCGATATGCGTTAGGCCTCCTCCAAGCTTTGCTGTTTAATATACATTCTAATTTATCCAGATGTCCAGATGATAATATTTCCATATTTATTTAAAGCCGAATGAAATGAGCCTTAATACTGGCATGTTGGGACTTTGTCGTTCCTGTGTTAACAGATCTAATTCTGTGTTGAGGGCCATCGCAAGTAATTAATATTAATTCTGTATATGCGTGTTCTCTGATTGTGAAATCTGTCGCTCAAGAATGTATGTATGTATGTGGCACACCCTTAATATTTTCCGAAATATTTTTTACAATTGCAATTCACATACAAAATTAACTGGAAAATATTTGAAACATGCCCGCCAAAATATTCTATTTATTATATTTATTATCGAGGGAGTGATGGCAGGAAAAATTCACAAAGACGAATATATCTTACTATACTGTACACTACCGTTTTTTGTTGTAAAATTTCTAATTGCATCCTGAATGCTCTCTTTTATCAATTCAATGCGTGAAACTGTAAGCCATTTGTTTACAAATTCACACTAAAAAGGAAACATGTCAGCTTGAGCGACATAACAAGAAATATTCAGAAGACAAGAAATTCTATAGTGTAATATAGGTGAGGTATACGAAAATCTCCTAGATATATTGAATTTTGTATGTGGAGAGTTTACACTTAGGAAAGAGTACTTAGTATAAAAGAGAATTACAAAATGATTGTCTAGAAGAATTTCTACATTTGTCTACATTGTCTATTGACATTTCAGAATCTATCTTGACATTAAGATCTTGTTTATATTTTGCGTGCCTCTTTCATCTGTTTGGCTTAAAAAGTTTTATTATCTGCCTGACTATATACAGGGTGAGTCAGGAGGAACAGACCAAACTCTAGGAGCGTATACGTAAAAATAATGTAAAACAGCTCATATGTCCTGATCTCTAATCGATCCATAGTTCTGTAATTGCTACTTTCATTGTGGAGAATCGCCTCAAGGGAGAACACTACTTAAATTTCTTACAAAGTGAATTACAAGGACTATTAGAAGATGTTACTGTACACATCAATACGCACCTGTATTATCAGCGCGATGGAGTTCCTGCGTATTTCTCTCATCAAGTCAAGCAAGATTTGGACGAAAAGTTTGCAGGGCTTTGGATTTTATTCACGATGGTCCTATTGGTTGGCCTCCGAGATATCTAGACCTTACACCACTAGACTTTTGTTTATGGGGCTGGTTCAGAAATGAAGTTTACAAAATAATAGATACTTGGACTACACTAATGAAAGAATTACATGGAGAAATCAGGAGAGCAACAGATGCACTTCGTAGACGAAGCAAAAAATGTGTATGGCGATATTTTTGAGCATTTATAAACCAACGCTATGATTAAAAACTGTTAATGTATGATGAAACTTTGTTTATTTGTAATTACGTCATAACTTGGAAACAAATGAAAATCCTATAAGGACATATAAGTTTGTTGCATTATTTTCACATGTATAATACATCCCTGGAGTTCATCCGGAATTATCCTGTATATTTTGAAAAAAAAAATTGTAATAAAATCAGTCCTAAAATATTTTCAATTTAGTATTTTTGTCACATCACCTAAGAAAAGTGACACCCTGTATGATATTATTCTGAAAAGCAGCACTAGACCTGTTCGTTCACGGTCGGATGGCTATAAAAATAACATTATTTTTATGGTTTATATCGTGATAAAAGCCCATTAACATTAATAAAATATACGTTGTAATATGGTACTTAGGGATTCGTGTAAAGATATATTATATTAAAGAAAATAAAAATATTTTAGGTTTTAGAAAACACGGGGGATGGCTAGAAATATTTAGGTTCAACCATTTTTTATTGCAAATACTATGTGAACATAAACGGTCCGATTAGTAAATAATTAGTCGCTGTAAACTCTTGGTCGAGAGTTCTCAGGTTCAAACCTAACGGCAGGTAAACCGATTCGCACTCGGTATAGTTTAGTAGTATAAGTCATGACGTTACTGTACGGCGTAATGCAAAAAAAAGGAAAGAGTGATCTCTGTTCCTTAATTAAATAATGTTAAATAATCTCTATATGCATGTGTAAGTAGGTATGTTTGTGTTGTCCTAAACCTAAACAGTCCAAAGTCTAAACGCAATATTGTCTAGACTGAAAATCACAATATCTCTTTAATACACACCCCCACAGAAACTAACGCATCATCATAATTTTTCGGTGTTTCGGACATACTAACACTAACGAGAGCCCCTCGTATAGTTTATAAATAAACTTTGTGTTTTAGTTCCAAAAAATTCCTTTTTTCGATTTGTTTATTATTTATGAAAAACAATGATGGGATGTATGATTTGAATTTGTAACGAATAGTTTGTTTCTGAAGTCGCTATTTGTAATAAGGCTTAATATCTTGCTAATTTTGTGTATACAGGGTGCACCAAGTAATGTGGCATATTAGAAGTATCTCGAGAACTGAAAGAGATTTTATTTCGAAAATTTGGTTGTAGCTATAAGAGATGGTTTTCTACGTTTTTAAAATATTTCGGATGATGCAGTATTGTCGGATCATACCGAAAGTGGTAACAACTTCGGAATTTTAAATGAATTACCCTATATATTATATTTTTTTTGGAATCTAGGTAAAAATCTAGAACAGTTTTATGTATAATATCATATACCTATCTATAAGAGTTTTTGAATTATAAGTAATCTTGTGATTTTTTAACGCCGTATCGGGACCTGAAAAGATAATCATATCTTTTTAGCGGTTTAGCTAAAAAGCTGAAATTTTGACAATAGTTTCACAAGCCAACCAAAATATTATTATTTTAAACAGTATTTAATTAGTTTTATACATGGCGTCTCCATAACAATATTTCTGAGGAAGATGAATTATTGCAAAAATCTCCTTTTTTTTAAACGGGACACCCTGTATTTGATATGTTTTGGTAATGGAGGATCGAATTTTCTATCTAATGATATTAAGTGTTCCTATACCTATCTTCAATATTTTCGGATTTATAGCGAAATTTAAAACTTATTTTAAAAAAATATATTTTTTGGAGTAGGCTGTGGAATGGATTCATAGAAAATAATTAAAAATCCATTTGACGTTATGTCTGTGTTATTGTAATAAAAATTAACTAATTCACATTATTCGAGCTTAGAGTTTATTTTATATTCATGGGGAGTGTGGTAGAGTTTTATCTAGAACTTGCATAAAATTTAATGAACTTCATGAGAGAGAGAGAAATGAAAAAAGTGACAAATGAACATGTTATCACCACAATTCATGAACTCATTTGTTAATTATTTTTTTTACAACAACACAGACATAACGTCAAATGGATTTTTCATTATTTTGTTTCTATAAATCCATTCCATAGCCAACTACCAAAAAATATATTTTTATAAGATAATTTTTAATTTTCGCTGTAATTCCGAAAATATTGAAGATTAGGTATAGGAACACTTAGTATCATTAGAAAGAATATTCGATCCTCCATTAGCAAAACATATCAAAATCCCATTTAAAAAAAAGAAGATTTTTGCAATAATTCATCTCCTAAAGAAATATTGTTATGGAGACGCCCTGTATAAAGCTAATTAAATACTGTTCAAAATAATAAAATTTTGATGGTCTTGTGAAACTATTGTCAAAATTTCAGCTTTCTAGCTATAACCGCTAAAATGATATGATTTTCTTTTCAGGTCCCGATACGGCGTTAAAAAAGCACAAGATTATTTATAATTCAAAAACTCTTAAAGATAGGTATATGATATTATACAGAAAACTGTTCTAGATATTTACCTAGATTCCAAAAAAAATATAATATATAGGGTAATTCATTTAAAATTCCGAAGTTGTTACCACTTTCGGTATGATCCGACAATACTGCATCATCCGAAATATTTTAAAAACGTTAACGTCTAACGTCTCTTATAGCTACAACCAAATTTTCAAAATAAAATCTCATTCAGTTCTCGAGATACTTCTAATAGGCCACTTTACTTGGTGCACCCTGTATAATAAATGTTTAACACGTTATTTGAGCAATGAAGAGATGGTCCGAGTTATTGCTCTAATTGAAGATGGGAGAAGTCAAAGGTAAATAGCTAATTTGTTGGGCGTTCGACAAAGTACCATTTCAAGATTGGTTTAGCGGACAGGGAGACTGGGCAGTATTTAAGAAAAGAGCCAAGGACGTAGAAAAATTGGGACACCTGTTGATAATTTTTTACGTCTTACTGCTTTGAGAACTCGGCACTGCACAGCTCGAATGCTGCAAACTGAACTTGTAGCAGCTCGAAATGTACAAATATGCTTACAAACAGTTAGAAATCATCTTAGGGAAGAAAACATCCGTCCCATGGCTCCAGCCAGGTAATATCGAGTTACCCGCTTAATTGGCAAAGAATACACTAACTTGATTCTTGAAGAATGCTCCAAGGTAATTTTTACGGACGAATCAAGATTTTGTTTGTACGCGTCAGACAGACGCATGTCAGTATACAGACGGCCAGGTATTTTATCAACGTAACTTTCGGCAAGTGGATAATTTTTAAGGTGGATCAGTCATGGCATGGGGAGGTATTTCCTTTCATGGGCGCACGGAGCCACTTGCTGTAAATTAGGGGAGAATGACGGTCACTCGATACATTTTACAGACATCTTAGAACCTCATGTAATAGCTGAAAATTTTCTGTTAATGCACTATAATGCAGGGTAGTACATGAGTATCTCGAGAGAATTAATGTGTGTAAATTCGCTATGAATTGGCCTGCTGGCAGCCCGGACCTTATTCCAATAGAGCATGTTTGGGATCATTTAGGATGGACGATTCAGTATCATCTTGCTCCAATCAATATTCTGAACGAACTTCAAAATACGTTGGAAGTGATTTGGAACAATATGGAACAAACAGTCTAAGGGCCAGGGGCTGAAATACCCAGTATTTATAACATGAATTATATTCCCATTTTTGAATTTTTACATTATTTAATAAAAAAAAGGCAATGACAATTAAATTGCACATCTTTAAATTTCCCCTGTATATGTGAAATAATCTCTTAAACTTACTTCTAACTGACGCTATTGGCATTATTTGAAACATTCTAACTGTCTACAATACAGTTTTTTACTTTTCTTGGGCCTGAATTAATAATTTTCAAAAATTAAATATGATAATTTTTGTGGGTTGTATACAACGTGTCCAAGATAAGGAAGGCCAGTGCAGGGATCTCGGAAACCGTAAGAGATACGAAGTCGGTTGAATAGGGGCAAAGTTGCGCATTTACGTGCCTAATAATATGCCGTTTAGAAAGTTTTAAAATTCCGAGTAGTTCCGGAGATATTCGGAAAAAACCGAAATTCTGAAAAATGGTTTTATTGTGTTTCTGGGTTTTTTTGAGATCGAATTCTAAAGTAGATTGCAGTTTTGCATTGCCACTTTTTCCGCTCTATCTAACAGCGTTAATTGTTTTGTAATCCAACGTCTTCGAAGGGCCATTATCAACTTTACTTTTTGAAATACGTTCCTGTTTTTCTGATATTGGAATTTGATAGAATTTTTTTTCTTCCGAATGCAACGATGCATGACACATTGTGGTTTAATGACGTTTCGAGAGTATTTTGAATAACGTGATGAAATTTTGGGATACTATCCTGTATTTCTCCTAATTTTATAAATAATATCTCATAAGTAAACTCAAAATTTTTTACTTATGTTGGACTAGTTCAATAAATAACAAATAATTTAATAATAAACCACAAATAAGTGAACAAAAATCATTCCAAAACAGTAATAAAACGAACAACGAAAAAAGTAAGGAACTACATAATCAGGTGTTCAAAATGATTTCCGTTATTCTCTAAGCACAAATATCATCTTCTTACTGCCACAAAACAGTTTTTTTGAGGTAAAATAAAACAAGCGATAGAATATCAAACTTTTCGGCATTTGTAAATTTATGTTCCATTTTTTTCTGGAGAATAGAAAACCTCTTAAAACGCTCTCAAACGATCACAATGGGAATGTCAAGTGAAACAAATCACGCTTCACCATATTAATTTGTTTGTTTCAAGCGCACTTTTATATCTCGAATCAACAGAAGTTTGAAATAATGTTTCGTTATTTTGTTCACTTATTTGTGGTTTATTATTAAATTATTTGATATTTATTGAACTAGTCCAACATAAGTAAAAATTTAGAGCTTACTTATGAGATATTATTAATAAAAATTGGCGAAATATAGGACCGTATTACAAACCCGAACAAACCTGATGTTGTTCAGAAAACCCTCGTAACGTCATTAAACCACAATGTGTCATACATAGTTACGTTCGAAAGAAAAAAAGCTCTCAAAATCCAATATCAGGAAAACAGAACCGTATTTAAACAAAGAAAGTTGATAACGGCCCTTCGAAGACGATTCATCGGATTACAAAACAATTAACGCTGTTAGATAGAGCGGAAAAAGTGTAAATTTAAAAGTGCAATTTACTTTAGAATTCGATCTAAAAAAAAACCCAGGAAAACAATAAAACTATTTGAAACTTTCTAAACGGCATATTATTAGGCACGTAAATGCGCAACTTTACCTCCATTTAACCGACTTCGTATCTCTTACGGTTTCCGAAATCCCTGCACTGTCCTCCTTGGACACGTTGTATAAAATGCATTTAATTTACCAAAACATGTATATTTAATTCTGACACCCTCCAAACAATAGCAAGATCAAGCGCAGATTTTCAATTCACAAAACGCCTCTTTGTGATGCATTCTTTGACAGCCTGTTTGGTAATAACATTTTCAAAGAGCTCCGAAAATCTTTTGACTTAATTGATTTAAAAAATTCAATTAAATCCATTTCAACTAAAGCCACGAGTCATAAATGGAAAGCGGCAGTGCATTATTTTATATTGTTATTGAATTTAATCAAACGGTTAAAAGTGTTTTTTGAATATTTTAAAATCATATCGTAACAATAGAAACGGATATAAAATTTAAATAATAATTTGAATAATATACAGGGTGATCGGATAATGCATCACTTTGCTTTGTTTTATTAGACAAACTGACACTTTAATTACGTAGTTAGAAGTTACTTGAACTTAGATTTATGATGTTTGCACTATTATTTAAGTAAACATTATTGCGTTGACTCATCTTTTAGTGGAACGAGTATCGGTAGTCACTCCGGTTGATACCCTTTATAATTCGTGCGCGATCTATTGGAAAGTACTAATAAAAAACTAATAATTATTGGAACGAGATTTAAACGAGCTTTAAAATTATATGCCATGTGACGTCCCTGTCCCTTTAAGATTTTAAGTGTGAGATTTACCCTTCCTGGTGGCTTAAACCACCTGGCACTTGTCACAATTTACCTCGGTGTTAGGAGAGTTGTGACAAATCGAGTAGTTTTAGTTTCCGTAAATTTTCTCAGAAACTTTATAACTTTTATTGACTTTGACTTGTTTTTTAAAGTAGCAAGGATTGAGCTACATACAACAATTCATAATGGTGTTATGTTTGTTTATTGAGATATGCTCTTTTAAGTAAAAATTGTCACAACCCTCCTCGGTATCCCTACCAGCATTATTAATACTTCGTAAATGGTTGAAGATAGATATAGGGCATGATTTATGACAAATTATAGGGCATGATTTATGACAAATGTCTAGAATTGATTGTAGAATGTAAAAATATACAATAATAATATGTTTCATTTAAAAAGGTTGATGGTTCCGAGTGGCCGGTATTCTATATAAAAGACTGATCCGTTTCTTTATCATCACTGTATACTATTAAGTTAATGCTGCTCAATTTCTATATCTATTTATATGTCGACAGAAGCTATTTGAGAAACTAAGAGCTCAAAGTAAAGTCAAGGTGCTAATGCCAGCTTGCTATTTAGTCAGTATCATTAATTTTAGGGCTTCTAAATTTTTTGTCGGAACTTTATTTAAGAAATATTTGAATGTTTTTTTGCTAACTACCAAAGGAAGAAAGGAAAATTAATGATTGTCGTTAGGTGAAATATGAAAGTGCTCTTATCTTTTATTAACGACATTAAGTATTCCATTATTTTATAACTGAAGGGACCTAAATATATGTTTACACAAGGTCGTTTCGCTGAATATTTTTCTTTTGATAAAAAGTCTATATACCTACGTGGAAAGCCTGAACATTTCTAGACGACCGGAAAGATTGCCGTAGTTTTTACTAGCCCGGTAAAAAAATAAACAAACCAGGGCCAGCACTTCTCGTCTTCTCGAGCAAGTGAAACCTTAAAATTGAATACCTTATAGGACAGTTTTACCTTAGTAAAAACTCATTTAAACTAAAAAAACACGTTTTCAATTAAACGAGATGAAATTTTTAATTTTAACTAACATTTTAAAACAATTCTAGTTTTAACTAGTTGCTATATTGTCTATCGGTGTGTGCACGTTTTAGTTTTATATCGTTTATAGTTCTTATAATTAAATATAATATATATTTTATATTTTGTACGGATTAGTGAATAGTTAGATATTTCATTTTGTAAAATGACGAACAATCCCGTTATCACTTGTAATCTATACAGGGTGTTATGTAAATGACTTATTATATTTAAATGGGTGGCTCCTTGGGTGTCCTAGAGATACTTTTTTTTAAATCGAATATCTAAATACTAAAGTAAAACCCTTTTTGCCCACATACTGGCGCGCCGTTCCATCTGGATTCCCTTAGCAACAATGTGGGTCACTAGAGTATGCTAACAGTGATGTTAGATCACAACACGTGTCTCGTCCTTACTTGGATACCGGCCGCGCGCCACTATTGTTGCTTCAGTATGTTTCGGGACTGGGGGATGGAATGACGCTATCAATGGTTCCACGTGCTTGACGTATACGAATTTAAACGTTTTGTTAGTTGTAGCATTACCGGATTTTTTTCTGTTGTGAAATAACTCATAATAAATGTAATAAATGTTGTGATGTGATTTCAAATTTGTGTGATATTATCTACTGTTGATTCTGTTGCAAAACATCCTTTTTGTGATTTATTTTTTTATGGAATTTTATTATAAAACGGAATATTTAAATTTATCATCGAAGGTAAGAGAGTATGTACCTTAAAATTGTAGTATTATTTTTCTAAAAAGTTTGAAAAAGAAGTGATAACGCTCGTCAAAGACGTCTTGTTGTCAAAAACTGAACACGCGCATTTACAATTCTGTGTTGCAATATGACAACACCACCTATAATGCGCTAACCTCTTTGGAACCTCGAGACTGCCTTAATAACCTATTGATTGCGAAGTTCGTCGTAGCGACTACGTAAATTTTCAGATTTTATATAAAGTGTATATTTCGCTTAATAATTCAAAGAGCCATTTATGGTTGTATTTTCATCTCAGGATTTGCCGGTTTAAATATAATAAGTCATTTCCGTAACACCCTGTATTATCGAATAAACTTGGCAGGATAGTTGAAGGTAGTTTCTCCTATGGTTCCGAGCTTTAACTGAAATCGGGAATTTATGGTAACATATATACCTGCTAGATAACCCAATCGAATAGTTTAATTTGCAGCTTTTCATTCTAAAAGTGCAATAGAAAAGTGTTGTTCCCATAATTAATTAATAACAATAATGTAAAGTTTTAGCAGATGATAAATTTCTATTTTATACGTTTTTTGTTTCCTATGTAAATTACTTTTCAGCACGCTTTGCTGTCATATTCAACAATAATAGAAAAATAACAGGCAATAATTTATAAAAAAGGCAGACGGGTATATAAAAATAGAAAAACATACAAAATTATTAGATTTGAATAAAAAAATAAAATAAAATTTTTGATGTTATGATATATGATCATTTTTGACGCGCTACAGTATATACAGGGTCCTGCAATAGTGTGTCAGGCTTCCATAGCTCCTATACAAATTAACTATTAATTTCATTCATATGCCGATTTATACTGTTATATAGGGTGCATTTCAGGAAAATTTTTTAAATATACAGGGTGGCCCAAAAATGTGTGGTAACATAATGCTGTCTTTTTTTAAATGGGACACCCAGTGTTTTATTACATAATTAGGTTCGTATTAGTGTCCTTTATAAATGCCTAAAGTTTTATTTCATTTGGTTATGTAGTTTAAGAGTAATAAATTAAAAATTAAGAAAAAAAAGTTTTGGAGTCTTAGAAAAATATTCAAAAAAACTACCCAAAATAATTTTTTTAACCAAGGCATTGATTAGAAATTAAGACAAGAGGTCTAGAGATTCTGTGAATATAATAGCGTTTATCTATTTTATACAGGGTGTTCATAATTAGGTTTCGACGACGACACATTTCAAAATAATTTTTCTTTAGATTTTCAAATTAAACACCCTGTATATTATTTGGATATTGGATGTAAAATTCATACGCATTCTTTTTTTGTAATGGACGCATATAAGTTATTTCTAGCCGTTTTCGAAATAATGGCAAATTTCATAAATTATGTTGTTTAAATAAAGTTTTTATTATGAAAATTAAGCATAGGCGACTAGATTAACAATTATAAACTACAGTAAATGTTCAAAATGCCTACGATGTTGATCTGAGCAAAAGTTAATACGCTCTTCAACTGATCTATAAAATACTATCAAGACGGCTCATTCGTGTTGGTTATGCCTAAAACCCTTGAAGCTTTGAAATAAAATTAGAATTCATTTGTTTATTATAGTGTGACAATTCTTTAATTTAATATTGTTGTTATTTAGGGCTAAAAACTATAAGAAAATAAAATGAATTTTAATAAAAATGAGTTGATCGATATGATCTTTGTACTTGGTGAGAGCGAAAAAAATTGCTTGTTAGCTAGTAGAATTGATGCATCACGTTATCCAGAGAGAAAGCATCCGGAAGAAAAAAGTTTAAAAAAATTGCTACTAAGATTTGTTGTAACGGGAAATGTTGAGTACAGAAAAGAAGAAAGAACAAAGACTGCGACTAACGAGGAAAATGAATTGGCGGTGTTACTAACAGTTACAGAAGATCCACTCGTAAGCCAAAATAAATTCTGCGAAGCAACAGGTATAAGTAAAAGATCTGTACAGCGGATTTTAAAAAGCATCGATTTCCGCCTACCACTGCTATTAATATGAAGCAACGAATAGAGATGCGTTTGCTAGTATTTCATCTGAAATGTTGAGGAATGTGAATAGATCATTTGAAGAGCGTATTAACTTGTGGTCAGATCAACATTTTTAACATTTACTGTAGTAATCTAGTCACCTATGCTTAATTTTCATAATGAAAACTGTATTTAAACAATATAATTTATGAAATTTGCAATTATTTCGAAAACGGCTGGAAATAACTTATATGCATCTATTACAAAAAAGAAATCGTTTGAATTCTACATCCAATAGCCAAATAATGTACAGGGTGTGCCATTTGAAAATCTGGAGAAAAATTATTTTAAAATGTGTCGTGTTTGAAACCTAATTATGATCATCCTGTATAAAATAGATAAACGCTATTATATTTACAGTATTTCTAGACCAGTTGTCTTAAATTCCACCCAATGCATTGGCTAAAAAAGTTATTTTAGGTAGTTTTTTGAAGACTCCAAAACTTTTTTTTCTTAATTTTTAATTTATTACTCTTAAACTACATAACCAAATGAAATAAAACTTTAGGCATTTATAAAGAACACTAATACGAACCTAATTATGTAATAAAATACTGGGTGTCCCATTTTAAAAAAGACAGTAATATGTTACCACACATTTTTGGGCCACCCTGTATATTTAAAAATATTTACCTGAAATGCACCCTACAATGCAGTATAAATCGGCATATGAATGAAATTTCTAAGTTAATTTGTATAGGAGCTATGGGAGCCTGACACACTATTGCAGGACCCTGTATATATGGATGTATCCTATTTGTAAAAGCCATTATGACAATTCTTCTCATTTACCAATCATTTTTAAAATAATCCAAAGAAAATTTTCCTTCAATAACAAATATTATTATTTGGACACAGCTCAATCTGACATTGAAATACCAGAAAAGTAAATAGGAACAAAAATTACCGTCCAGACGAAAATAAAAAATGATCGATTATATATCCCACTCGTAGTTAAACAAAGAACCATTTCGAAGTCTATTTCTCTGTTTGTTTGCTTCTTGTGTAAAGGGCTAAGTAAAATAAAATCTGATGATAGAGATGGATAGAGAAAATAGAGAAAAATCATTTCAAAATATTAAATATTAAGGCAACACGGCACAAAATGGTTATTATTGTTTTATATTTCAAAAGAGCATTAGATTTAATGGTAAAGGGTAAAGTAAACTGCCTAAACTGATTATCCGGAAATTTATGGAAATAAGTTGGGAATGTGAAAGCAGCTCTTTATTAAATGCATTGTCCTTCAAAGTTCCCTAAATTTGGCCCTTTGGTTTCACCAGAACCATAAAAGTAATTTTTCAGTGCTAATATCTCAAAAACTAATGACTTTAAACATATTAAAATATGTTTAGAATCTCGAGTAAAATAAGAAAAAACATAAAAATAGCCAAGGGAAATACCAGAATTTAAGGAAAATATCTTAAGTTGCTTTCTTAACAGTTCTAAGGCATGTTCATCGTAAATCACCCTGAATAAGTGTAAATAAATTTACGGGGCGTGCCCCCCCCCCCCATATGCGGCGCCCTACACAAATCATTTCAGAATGTCGAGGGGATCCTACTGTATCGATTGAGAAAAAAAAATACTCGATTTCGTCAACGGATTTTCGAATAGCGGAACGATTCCACTATAACGATATAAATAAATGCAAAGAATAAAGCTAAAAATATAATTCTAGAAACCTTAACGGAAACCTTTTGTTTGGCAAATTAGCCACTATATATTTATATTGAATATTTTCTAATATCTATATTTTTCCAATCAGAACCTAAGCCATCGTTGATGGCGGATTGAGCCAGAAGACAAAGCAGATGAAAACGGAATTAAATATCTGATTGAAAGGTTAAAAGATCGATTAGTGGGCCACTTTGCCAGATGAAAGAAAGATGACATAAAATTTATGTCTTCTGTCTTTTTGTTATATCTTATACTTAAAGTTAGAACGAATGAAAAATTTCATTTAATGTCTCTATAAATCTTTTGAATAATAGCAGGGGGCTGACTGAGAATATCTTAAATTAAGTGAAATCGAAACATTTTTGGTTTTATATATGGACGCTACTTTACTTGGTTTCATGTTTAAATTTGAAAAATGTAAAAAAATTATTATGGAAAACGTTGCTCAAACGCGACGCGGTGCGGCTACTTCATATGCGAAATGAATATGTCGCATCGCGTGCTCCTTTCCGTTGAATTCCTAGGTGTTTATACAGGGTTTTATGGAAATGACGTATTATATTTAAATGGGCGACTCCTGGGGTGTCCTAGAGAAGCGCTACATAGATTTTTTTTTAAATCGAACATTTAAAAAGTGGGATAATTCACCAGTAAACCCACCGGTTACTCCTCGGTACATTTGTATATGATCATATTACATTGCCAAGCTGTGTAATCAACAGATGTTCAGGCCCAATGTTTCCAACTGTGTAAAAACTGTAGATTCTTATAAAAATAATATTTAGTTTACCTAGTATCCAAATAGAAGTGAATCCAGGTGCCAGTACACTAGAAAGTAATCCAGGGCGCAGACATCTTCAGGTTTTTTTTTTTTCTATGGGAAGAGCTTTATGCTCATCACGTACCTTGATGATAATGTGGAACTGCATAATAAACTTATACCCACTAAACCCCATTCGGCCTCTTATTTCCAATCTCTCGGAACATTTGCACTAAATCACTTAAAGAAACACACAGACACCCACGAGTTTCAAATTAGTTTTTTTGAAGATATGCACTTAGTATTAGATTACACAAAAGCAATAAATTCTAACGCATAATTACACTTTACAAAAACCTACCGTACATATAAAACAACAGCACTATAGGATACAAATTATTTCGCAATAGAAATTCAGAAATAATAAAAACGCTAATTTCTAATGGGCTAATCAAACTTATTAATCCTTCACTGAAGAATAATGATGAAATAATTATGTTGATAGACAGGACAACCCTTTCAAAATAAATAGTCTCGTCCAACTAGCGCGGTTGCCATTTCCTCATTCATTCATTATAGAGAAAAGTATTACAGAAGGAAATTCTGCAATTTATGAATATACCTTATAAAATATCGAAAGTGGCAACGCTGTATTTTTAAGTATTACCCCAGCCGCTGCAGTCGCCGTAAAGAATAGGCAACCCGCTCGATTGTCCAAGATCAGCTGTTTAAAGAATCCGGCCGGTTTCCTACTTTTCAAGCAGATTTGTGTGTTAAATTGTGTATTAATACTTAAACCCGAGTTTAAATTATTAAATTATTTGTTCTTTTCGCGACGGCAGTGCCCCAGTCCAGCAGTTCAATATCGATCGACGGAACCAACGTGTTATTTATTTTTAAAATTTTTAGATGTTAACTACATTATTTCCCAGGCCACTCAGACAATAAGGGCGTATTTTTGTCTACACAGTAGCACTTTAAAATACTAATTCAGCTTGAATGGTACTTAGATGTGTTCATGAGACGCGATTTTGTGAGATTATTGTGCCGGTTTGTTTTTGTTCGGGTTACCTAGGTACTTGGTATTTTTTTATAAGTTTAGTTGGTTTTAAATAAGTCCGAAAAGCTAAATAAAATTGCTTTTTTTTCTTCTAAAGGGTAAGTGGCATTTATAAACTTTTAAGTTGTTCAGATCTGACGGATGTCGTTCGAATTGAATAAATGAGAACATACCTGACCATTTATAAACTCCGCGGCGGTTCGTTCGAGTCAGTTCAAGTTTATAAATCAGAGATTGTTTCCCAACGAACTGAACTGAACGTAAAAGTTTATAATAATGTACCCTGAAAAATAAACAACTTGCAATCTGTCAAACGGTTATTGACTTTCAAAAGAGTTTACCCTGAATATATGACAACACTGTTCAAGATTCAGTGACGTTTTTCGCCATATGTTGCTTTGTTTACCTTCCTGACAGGGACACCACGTGGTCATTTTTTGTTTGACATAAGGTATATTAAATTAAAGCGCCATTTTTGGATATTTTTCTTCAATTTGTTTTCATCTCAGGAATTGCCGATTTAAATATAATACGTCATTTCCATAGCACCCTGTATACGAATTTTAAACCTTAAGGTAGTATTTCTAATAAGAAATGTTGTGATGCGATTTAAAATTTATGTGATACTATTGGTTGTTGCAAACCTACATTTTCGTCATATCAAATTGTCGACAGAATGAAAAAGTTTTAAAATTATACCATTTTTTTTTCTAAAGGGTTTGACGTCAGAAACCTTTTTTTCAAAACATTTTTCTATTGTTTCAGATGCAGTTCCAGAATGTCACGTACGCGTTCATATGTCTAAACAATAGAGAAAGAAGCCTTTAATCATCATACAAAAGCACAAAGGATGTGCAACGTCATAATTAGATTGCTTTAAAAGTACAAAAAAATGTCCACTCTTAAAAGCTAAAATGTGTTGTTTATGAAACAGAAGTAGACATTCTAATAGTTATTGCGTGTTTTAAAGTATTGTCCATTGATTTTTATAGAAATGAACTTGGGAAAATAAAAGAAGATACCTCAGAGGAATGGTCGAATACAAACCATGCAGGTAAAAATGGATGTTTTATTTATTAAATTATTCATGCTGGTTTACTAGAAATAACTAAGCCTACTAGTACAATATATGTATACAAAGAAATAATCGAAAAACATTTAATTAATAAATAGACCGAATTGTTTTTATTCTGTCAGAATAATTTTTTTTTATGATCAAACACAAACACTATAGAAAAAATCCTTTAGGGCACTCTGGGAGTGGTGCGTGTGAGCAAAAATCGATTCACGTTGGTTTTGAATCGTTGGAGGTTATATTCGTTGGGAAAAACGACCTCGGGAAGGTCGTTCCATAAGGATGAAGTCCTCTAGATGAAAGTATTCTTAAATAGTGAAGTTCGAGGAGTACTAAGCTTAAGCAAATATGGATGGTTCGTCGTGTATTTCTGATATTCGCCGCTCTGGGCGGAATTAAGATGGCAAGGTCAGCAGAGCACTTTCCATGAAAATATCTGTAAAAGAAAGTCAAATCCCCAACCTTTCTCCGATGTTCTAGGCTGTCGAGTTTCTTCGTCAGCTCGTGGTCTCCAATCAGACGAATGGCCCTCCTTTCGATGGAATCCAGTAGCCGAAGAGTATGTTTGGGTGCAGAGCTCCAGATATGAGAGCCAGTACTCTAGTGATTGTCGAATCTGGGCTTTGTATAGTGTCAACAGTTGTTGAGATGTGTACAACTTTCTGGTTCGGAAGAGTACACCAAGTTTTTGAGAAGCTATCTTGGCGATTGCTACAACGTGGTTATGCCAAGACATTCCTCCCAGATTGACGCCCAGCAAATTAATAGATGAAGCCAGTGTCCGGTCTGTAATGTTAACCTTTGTAGAGAAAACTGCTGCCTGGGTTTTTTTAGCGTTAAATTCGACTTGGTTACTTTCACCCCAAGCCAAAATTTCTTCCTTTGTTGAGGCATGATACTTCATGCTGTCTGCGAAGATGTGCGTCGGCAGCCGATATTTGTGTATTCAAAGAGAAAGACGAGATAAGTATGCTATAATCGGCAAAACTAAGTATCTGATATTTGGTTTTCACTAGAAGATCGTTAATGTAGAGTAAGAAGAGAGTGGGAGACAATATGAACCATTGACGAACACCGGCATTGATGGTGAAGGTGTCTGAGAGAAATCCGTCAATCGCCACTTTCAGAGAGCGGTCCTTAAGAAAGCTAGACAACCATGCACAGAATCGACTGGAAATACCATAGGATCGCAGTTTACTTAAAGTCCCTCATGCCAAGCAAGATCAAAGGCTTTAGAAATATCCAGTGCAACAGCCCGAGACTCCCCATGAGGTTCGATTGCATTGTGGTGACATAGGCTAGAAGATCTCCAGTTGATCTGGACTTCCGAAAACCATATTGATGATCGCTGATAATGTTGAAGCCTTCCAGGTACTTTGGAAGATGTTGGTTAATAGCTTTCTCCATTACTTTTGATATAACTGAAAGCAATGCGACTGGTCGATAGTTGCTAGGCATGATTCTCTTACCTTTCTTCGGTATATTATGCTGGACTCGCACCGTCTTCCAGCACGATGGAAATATTCGTTGTTTGTACGATAAGTTAAAAAGTCTGGTGTTAGTTCATCGGCGCATTTCTTGAGAACTATAACAGAAATTTCGTCTGGACCAGAAGCTTTCCTGACGTCGAGACCTTTCAGGATTCGTTTGACGGGACGACGGAATAAATGATAGATATATCTGTATATCTGATTTCTCTATACAGTTAGCCTTTCCGCTGTACGAATTCCTTCTCGTATTAGATAAATTAGATATTTGACGTTTTCCTGATCAGAGGACTAGGAATGTTGTTGGGAGACGAGATACCCATGACAGATTAGAGAAAATTATAGAAGTAAAAGAGCAAAATCCGAATAACTTCTTTAAATAATTTCCTATTCCCATCTACAACCAATTCTGAATTAACTCATAAGTCACAAGACTTTTCGACTTTTGACTTGGTTCCAATAAGCTATGATGTTAAATATACAGTGTGTTATGGAAATTACTCATTGTATTTAAATGGGTGACTCCTTGGGTCCATGTCGCGATGAATCAACTAAGGGATTTAGCACACTTATCTTTTAAACGAATATCTAAATATTAAGATAAAAACCCTTTTTGCCTAAATGAGGTCGCGCCGCTCCGTCTGGTTTCAGTAGTGTCGGTCACTAGAGAAAACTACAGTGATGCCAAATCACACCGCGTGTCTCGCCCTTGCTTGGATAACCGCCGCGCGCGTATGTATATGTTGAACCTTCGGTATCGTTGCTTCCGTATGTTTCGATACTCGGCGTTGGGACGACATTACCAGGGGTTCCACGTGCTTGATGTACACGAATTTTAAACCTTTTGTTAGTTGTAGCATTACCCGATTTTTTCTGTTATGAAATAATTCATAATAATAAATTCAAATTTGTGTGATATTATCTACTGTTGGTTCTGTTGCATAACATACTTTTTGTGTTTTATTTTCTTATGGAATTTAATTCTAAAACGGATTATTTTAAAATAAGATCGAAGGTAAGAGAGTATGTACCTTAAATTTGTTTGATTAACGCGGGTCAAAGATGTCTTGTTGTCAAAACCTTAGCACGTGCGTTTACAATTCTGTGTTGCAATATGTCAACACCGCCTACAATGCGCTGACCTCTTTTGAGACTTGAGACTGCCTCGATAAGTTATTGATTATGAACGTCGTCAGTAGCGGTAAAGTAAATTTTCAGATTTCATATAAAGTGTATATTTCGCTTAATAATTCAAAGCAGCATTTATGGTTATTTTTTTTCAATTTATTTTCATCTCAGGATTTGCCGGTTTAAATATATTAAGTCATTTCCATAACACCCTGTATTTGATTGTCCAGCCTTATATAAGTTGATAAGTATTCCTGTAAGGTAGGTAAAGTATATATAAACAAATAAAAATCAATAAAATAAGTACAAATAATAACATGTTATTTTTACCCTAAATTGAAACAAATAATATGGTGATTATAGTTTGTTTATTTATAACCATCACGTTTTAAGCCTACAAACAATATTAGAAATTAGCTGTATAAAAGACAATTTCATATTGCTCTAGGGATACTTCAGCCTTTATTTTGGTACGAGGTATTTCGTGTAAAAGCAGGAGCGTGTTGTATTTTGTATTTCCCTAGAGACAGATAGACAACGATGGTAGAGGATATTTAAATAAAACTTTTAGGAAAATATAGAGAGCCAACTTTAATAGTTTTATAAACACAGGGCAAAATATAGATATGGGTCAACATACTCAATACATCGTTTATAATTTAAGTTTTTTTTCTTTGTTCTAGTTTTCAATTCTATTTTTTTAAATTTCTATTTGTTCACAAGTTAGTGTCAGTTCTTAAGTGATGATTGTACACACATTATTTTGAGAACTTGAAACCTATGTGTGTCAAGTGACAAATCATTTTAAAGGTCATTTAAATATATTTCCAAGCATAACGAGTGTTGGAAAAACCTATGATTTTAAATATCGAGTACAAGATAATCAAGCGATTTTAATAATCGAGTGAATCGCTCGAGCCATTAATCACTGGAAATTTTTAGGACTAAAAAGATTATGTTGATAAAACACCAGGGGTTGTTTTTGTCAGTTTTAGAAGTTCAGTCTAGAGTTTTTATTAAGGAAGAACAGTTGATTCTGATTTTAAGAAAAATGATATCCTTTAATTTTTTAAAAGTTTACAATCGTCACTGGCTAGCCAGTCCCAGTCCAAACAAAACCTATGTCGCGATGAATCCACTAAGGCAGTGTTTTTCAACCTTTTTCAGGATACGACCCAAAAAATATTTCGCGACCCCCCGACCCTTTTTTTTCATGTATGCGTTATTAGGATTCGGATATAAATATATAATTAAGTACGTAAAACATATAATTTTAAATCGAATACGTGGCCAATTGATAACTAACAAACAAAAAATCTTTCCCGCCCGCTTCGATACTTTCCCGCCCGCTCTCTTGGATAACGCCACTTTCGCTGAAGTGAACATGCATGAAAAGAGGCACTTTTGGGGCACTTGTAAAAAAAAAGATAATTTCATATCACTTTCTATATTATACAGGGTGTTATGGAAATGACGTATTATATTTAAACCGGCAATTCCTGAGATGAAAACAAATTGAAGGAAAATATCCAAAAATTGCGCTTTAATTTAATATGCCCTGTACATGACCTTATGTCAAACCAAAAGTACCACGTGGTGCCCCTGCCAGGAAGGTATATAAAAGAACATATGGCGAAAAACGTGAGTGAATCTTGAACAGTGTTGTCATATCCTCAGGGTAAACTCTTTAGAAAATCAACAAACGTTTGACAGATTTCAAGTTGTTAATTTTTCAGGGTACATTATTATAAACTTTTACGTTCAGTTCAGTTCACTGGGAAACAATCTCTGATTTATAAACTTGAACTGACGCGAACAAACCACCGCAGAGTTTATAATGGTCAGGTATGTTCTCACTTGTTCAATTCTAACGACACCCGTCGGATCTGAACAACTAAAATGTCACTCTACCCTTTAGAAGAAAAAAATGCATTTTATTTACCTTTCCGGACTTATTTAAAACCAACTTAATTTATAAAAAAAACACCAGGTAACCGAACAAAAACCGTCACAAAACACCAAAACAAAGACACATAAATTCACATCGCGCATCTCGTGAACACATCTAAGTACCATTCAATCTGAATTAGTATTTTAAAGTGCTATCGTGTAGACAAAAATACGCCCTTATTGTATAAGATTTTATCAGCTGGTAGTCTGGGAAATAATATAATTCTTTCATATAATGGTATTCGACATCTAAAATTGTTGAAACTAACCTTTGAACCTGTTCCTATCTTCACGTGTCTGTTGTCTATCTAAAAAGACAGCGTTGCCACTTTCGATGTTTTATAAGGTTATATTCACAAACTGCCTAATTTCCTTCTATAATATTACTTTCCTGTATAATTATAGTCTCGGAAATGGCAACCGCGCTGGCTCTGCTAGCGGTGAGTTCTCGGAAAGAAAGTGTAGCGCTTCTCTAGAACATTCCAGGAGTCACCCATTTAAATATAATACGTCATTTCCATAACACCCTATATATTTGTTGAAGTGATTTTTAGTTTAGCAAAAGCCAAAGTGATAAAATGTCGCATTGAGTGTTTACTATACGTTTTTTCGACAATAAAGCTTATATAGAGGACATGATATTTTTTCTTGTTACGTAGATTGACAAGGTAATATTTTTAGGCCAGTGCCTAACCCATATCGAATTATTTTTGGGTCAGTTAAAAAATTTATTAAATTACATTTTTATGTAAGATCTGTCCAATTTAAATTTTAGGAAATGTACACGCATCTAAATTTTATGCATTACCCCGTAAAATTAGACCTATCAGGAAATTAACTGCTCTGTCCTAAACTATAGAATCTATTTTCTATCAGTTAAAAAAAATTTATTAAAATCGGCCTATTAACGGAACAACAGCTTCGTAATTAGAGCGTGAATTTTTGAATATTCGATAATTAATTGGCATAGTGTATAATCTAGCATGAATCGGGCGAAATGGAAGGAAATATTTTTTTGTTCTAAACAAATAAATTTTTTATCGATTTATTAATTTTTAGTCTGAATTTTTTTATACGATTCTATCCACCACAATAAGAAATTAAGCACTAATATAAATATAGATATTTGGCTTTAAAACTTTAATGTATTTTATCAAGCATGGATGCGAAATTGATTTTCAATTTATCTTGGTCAAAACTTTTTCAGAGCTTTTAATTTAAATTAAATTTCTAAAGTTGGAGTATCTGTTCGGAAAAACTTGAATAATCGGGACTTTTGTAGTTTAAAAAATTTTAATTGCTCTTATAAGTTTAGTAATTGTTTGCTGATTATTGTCAAATTAGGAAATATTCAATTAAAATATTTAAAATACTTGCAAAGAGACCGAACGGATTTAAATAAAATTTTATCTGGTTTGTTCGGGTATAACAGAAAGTATTCGTAAATAAATACATCGGTATTGGGCTTATTATTTGAATATAAAATTCATAAGTATAGTTTACATTATACTGTTGATATTTATTACAATAATTAATCAATTACCTATTTAAACTGATAAACCACCATTTATTTGTATTGTCACCAATTCACCCTGTATTAAGGTATTTTCACGTGTCGGCTCTTTCTGCTGGCCCCTTAGCCCGGCACGAATACGGCGCGCAACCTGTTACGCGCGGTAGTACGGCGCTACGGGTGGATAACGGAAGGCCTGCTGGGAAGTGCCCGGCGCCTCCACCAAGTGTCACGGGAACGTTTAAAATAAAAGATTCATCACTTTAATGCAACTTGTTCATTTACGCTTTTCCCTAAATACATTAATTATACAAAAACCGAGTCCTACCTTCAACTGACTACTGCTTATGGATGGGGGTGCATGTCTTCATCCTCGACTTGGTCTTCGACTTCTAGAATGACCACGACTGGTAGAACAAACCTCTCGCAGCAAGACAAGTGACCTAATAATTGGTGACTTGACAATATCGATAGTCTTCGATATCGATACTGTCTCATGCTCTCTACTCTAGACAAAAACCTTTTGCCGTCTCGTAAGTTTAATGTGACTAGAATTTACAAGTCAACAATTAAAATAAGAAAATTCATTGGAAATAAATCGTAAGCACTTATTTTTTACTTAAATCCTATCTTTAAAGTAGTGTTGCTTTTGTTATGGATAAATAATAATTAGAATTAAAAAAAATAAGCATATATTAAAAGAAAAAATAATATAAGCTTTACATTTGTTAAAACTCATTTACTAGTAGGGTAAGGTGGGGTTAACTGATCCTCTTTAGGATCAACCTCATGTTTCCAGCGTTTTATATAACTTTAATACTTGAAATTTTTTGTATCACAAGTATTATTGATAGAACAACATGAAATTATAATATTTGAGATAAAATAAAAAAAGGTGTATTTAGCAAAAAACGTTTTGTAATGATCTGTAAAATGGTTCACTTAACCTGCCAGGCAGGTTAACTGATCCAGTCAGTCAAGTTAACTGAACAGTGTCATAATTATGTAGTTAACAAAAAAGTTAAGATAAGTTTAAACAAAATATTTACTTCCAAATACAAACATAACATTAAAAAACAATTATGAATATACAATGAAACTAAATTCACTAAAATCTACAAATAATGTCCTCTTTTGGAACAAAACCGCTTTCAGTTCTTAAGGATAACTTAGTTTGATTGTTACGTTTCAGAAAAGTGACGTCCTAACCATTAAGAAGAATATCTTCGATTTTGGCCACGTAATGTCTAAAATTTGATGCGGTCCATCACCATAATGAATATTTGATGCCCGTTGCAGGTATTCCTTAAGTAATAACTCTTCTTCTTGGATAAAGACATTATTAGGACGAAAATTAATCATTTCCAAGTCCTTATCGCGGCATTTGTCCACATAACGTTTTAGTGTAATTCGGGGAATGTTACATGTGAAAATTGCCACATTTCTAGTTGCCCGACCATTTATTAGGACTTCCTGACGAGCCTGTTTAAGTATTTGAACACTATTTGACCTATTATTGGTTGTACGAGACCTTTTTCTCGGCATCGTCTACAAAGAAGAATATTAAAACAAATAAGAAAACTGCGAAGCAGGTTAATCGGATACCTGTGCATTTATTCCCTGTAGCAGGTGTCCAGTTAAACCCACTCCGTCTTCAAACCCAAAAACGATGAAAGTTTTAAAAAATAATTGCTGTAGAGGAACCTAAATATCTACAAATAACACTATAATACTTACCAAAATATACTATACAATACACTTCTTTTAACACGACGTCATTTCGACAAAAATAAACAGGAAATAGGAGCCAAGAAATTTACTCGGCCACCATTAAAAATGATTAGACTGAATAATGCGTTCCTATTGATAATAGAGAAACCTGTACGAAATGCTACAAATAAATGTCTAGTAAGGCGTCTTAAGACGAAAGTTAATAGTAACCCTCACTAAAAGATGGCAGTTAGATCACACTGTTCAGTTAACCCGCCTGTTCACTTAACCCCATCCTACCCTACTCAGCCTACTAAGAAATGATTTTTAAAAATGTTGTGGGGGCAATGACACAGTTTGATCACTTATAAGGAAGACGCAAATTTTATCCGAATAATTACGTGTAATTGGTGTAAATGAGCCAATTTGATTGGTCGAAACAGTCAATTTTACAGGTTTTGGAAATGATCATTACAAGGTATTTCGGGTTTATTTTGCTTATTAAATCAAAACACCATTTATGGTTATTTTTCCACAGTCTTTAATCAGTTATTTCTATAACACACCATATATTATTGTCATCTTTGAATATCGAAGGTTAAAGATAAACGAATCGATGTAAAAATCTACTTATATTGGGAGACAAACGCCTGATTTACATGGATTTCGGCCTATATCCGACATACCGCGTTGGATGTTACTGCGCTACAAAACGAAACTCCAGCTTAAGTCATGTCGATTTGGGAAACAAACTACAGATAGAAAAATGGACATTTCTAGTCTACCCAACGAATACAAACAGACTTTCCCATCACTTTCGGTCATTATTGCAGCATAGCCAGATGGACATAGTTATCGCAAAGGTATCTTGCACAATCCCAATTAAAAATTTGTTCATCATTTGACAATTACAACTGGTTTAAGATTAATCCGCAATTGTTCTTAAAATAAATTTATTTCCCAACAATTTTACTATAATCTGTGAAAAGGCGATGAGAGACTCTTTAAAATAATATTATTATACTTAAAAGTATCAAATGTACTTGAACTAATCCAACTGCACTCTGGCAACATCTATTTCTATTTTACTACCTAAGCGTTGCATGTGCGCCACGATCCAGGTGCCAAAATATGAATGAATACTAATCTTCTAAACACTACAACGTTGTCGCGTTGATCTAACCGATTGATTATATATTTTGGTTGATTGGGGTTTTTTTTTTTGTGATTAATGGTGAAAAATCGTCTTTATTACAATCATGGTGCATTCATGGGTAGTTTGTAAAAGGGTGGATCATTAAACAAGGATTTATCTTTTCATCGGTAAGTATGGTTATGTTTTAGCATTTAACCATTTGATATAACCAGACCTCTGCAGCATTGTTGCCATTCAGCCAACAAACATGTAGTTCTCTCTTCCACCCATTACTGATTTTCAATAACATTTCACACGCAGCTTCACTTTCCAAGAGTTCTATGAATGGATTATGGGACCTTTGGGAGTTGATCACATTAGGAATTGGTCATATTTATCTGTCGTCTTTCTTATAGTTCGAAATTCAAAGTTGCCAACAATTAATCTGGTCATCGCCGATTTTAATATTTTCCTATTCAGCGCTGGATTATCGCAGAAATTCTCATTTGTTGGCTAGGTGGATAATCGAATTATACGCTTTTTACTAGTTGTAATTAAATTGTCTGCCCAAACAATACAAAATATGTGCTGCGTTCTCAGCTAAACACGTTCACGCAATCTCGTTATACATAATTGAATAATAAGATCTAACGCCGAAAGCAGAACATGATAATGGATTAATGGTTTGCGTTTATTATCTGACAATTTATACACCGCTACTCACGCTGCGGTCTTGCTACATGCAAGATACTAAAAGATATAATTGAGCGATGCTAACAGTATACAGCCCGGGCTTAGTGGACCTGTAACCGTGACACAAAAAACACGAGGTAAGATATCTAGCCACTGGTCTGGTCTACGCAGTGACGCAAAATGTGTATAAGATATTTTCTTGGACCGCACCTCCTTGTGTGATATCATACCTTGTGTTATTATATCAAGAACTGTGATGTATACAGGTTGTCCGGGAAAATGTGGGAAATCTCCCGGATATGAAGGAAGCAAGTGAAAAGAATACTACAAGTTCATATAAACTTTTTTTTCTTTTTTTGATGACAAGCACTATAGGAAAAATCCTTTAGGGCATTCCGGGAGTGGTGCGTGTGCGCAAAAAGCGATTCACGTTGGATTTGAATCGTTGGAGGTTATATTCGTTGGGAAAAACGACCTCAGGAAGGTCGTTCCATAAGGATGAAGTCCTCCAGATGAAAGAATTCTTAAATAATGAAGTTCGAGGAGGAGTACTAAGCTTAACCACATATGGATGGGCGGCAGTGGTTCGTCGTGTATTTCTGATATTCGCCGCTCTGTGTGGAATTAAGAGGGCAAGGTCAGCCGAGCACTTTCCATGAAAATATCTGTAAAAGAGTGTCAAATGCCCAACCTGTCTTCGATATTCTAGGCTGTCGAGGTTCTTCGTCAGGACGTGGTCTCCAATCAGACGAGTGGCCCTCCTCTCGATGGAGTCCAGTAGCCGAAGAGTATGTTTGGGTGCAGAGCTCCAGACATGAGAGCAGTAGAGTGATGGTCGAATCTGGACTTTGTATAGTGTCAAAAGTTGTTGAGGTGTGTACAACTTTCTGGTTCGGAAGAGTACACCAAGTTTCTGAGAAGCTATCTTGGCGATTGCCACAACGTGGTTATGCCAAGACATATTTCCTCCTAGATTGACGCCCAGCAAATTAATAGATGATGCCAGTGGGATTGCGTGTCCGTCCATGACTATATTCGGTTCTGTAATGTTAACTTTTTAGAGAATACTGCTACCTGGGTTTTGCTTGCGTTAAATTCGACTTGGTTACTGTCACCCCAAGCCAAAATTTCTTCCAGATCTTTGTTGAGGCGTGATACTTCATGCTGGCACGATGGAAATATTCCTTGTTTGTAGGATAAGTTAAAAAGTCTACAAAATACTGGTGTTAGTTCATTGGCGCATCTCTTGAGAACTATAACAGGAATTTCACCAGACCGATTTCGGTCATTTCGGATTGAACTGTAGGAATGTTGGGTGGTGTTCTTCCCTGGAAATCTATCGTGGAAGTTGAAGCAAATAGGTCAGCAAGTAAGTTTGCTTTGTCTCCGGCTGTGGATGCCATTATACCATCGGAACGTGTTAGAGGTGGAATAGTTGATTTGGTAAAATTTTGGCTGACGGCCTTTGCAACTAACCAAAACGATCTTGATCCGTTTGGACTGTCAAGAAGTTTGTTTTTGATCCTCAGGTTATGTGCTTCTTTGCTTTGATCTATTGTTAGCTTACATTGGTTTCGAGCGCTAATAAAGATGGTACGATTCTCAGTGGTAGGGTTTTTACATCAGTGTCGGTAAACCAGATTTTTTGATCTGACAGCACGCTCACAATCTCTAGGCCTCCTCTAGGAGATATGGGCTCCCAAAGAGCTCCAATGAAATTTTTTTACACGTAATTATTGAACCAGCAGGTATATTCTTTAATATGATGTATACCAGGTAAAACCCTTCAAATTACTATCCAAGAAAGTGTAGTGAATTACTCACAGCTGTTACACTCATGGCCCCAAATGTTCTGTATGATAAGAACTTTACACAACGGTTTTTACATACCTTTAACTATTGACTAAAAATTAAGTACTCTTCATTTATGACGCTAATCCTAACCGTCCGAAAAAGGGTCAAAATTGTCTGGTTAGTTAATTATTGACTACAATCTTTTGGCAACCCTACGTTAAACTATTAATTTTTAAATTTATTAAAAAATCGATCTTTCAAGTTAAAATGTATTTATCATGATATTTTCCACTTGAGCTTAGCCTGGCCAGCCAACAAGGCCATGTCAAAGATATAATCAGAAGTTGATTAATGGTTTTGTGAGTATTTGAATATAAAAGTTTCTGAACTCCTGTTTTGAAGTTTTTTTATCCGAAATGACTATGAGGCAGTTTGCTCATTAATTTAAATTAATATTTGATTGGGAATTAAGAAACATTTTTAATTTAAATTTTTTGATGGAACGGTATTAAGGGGCTAAGTAAGATATTTTATCGAGAATTTGAGAAACCTCAAAAACCTTTCATCCTTCCTTATTATAATTATTATTATTATTTCTTTGTGTTTGTGGGCTCCGTACAGTCCGCGGTGTACGGGCCAATGGGTTATGCCATGGGCTATGCCAACTTTACGTTGGTGGGTAATCGATCGGAGATGGAGATCTAGCTAAAGTTAGAGCTAGCTTCGGAAGACATGTAATGATCCAAGTATTACAGCTTCTTGCATTTGATTAGTTATCTTGTTTGCGCTTTGTTCGATTAGTTTTATAATATATATTATTATTATTAAGTATCAAGCCTCAACAAAGACCTGGAAGAAATTTTGGCTTGGGGTGACAGTAGCCAAGTCGAATTTAACGCTAAAAAAAAAACAGGCAGCAGTTTTCTCTAAGAAGGTTAACATTACAAAACCGGATATGGTCATGGACGGACACGCAATCCTACTGGCTCCATCTATTAATTTGCTGGGCGTCAATCTGGGAGGAAATATATCTTGGCATAACCACGTTGTGGCAATCGCCAAGATAACTACTCAGAAACTTGGTGTACTCTTCCGAACCAGAAAGTTGTTCGTTCACACCTCAACATCTTTTGATATTATACAAAGCCCAGATTCGACAATCACTAGAGTACTGCTCTCATGTCTGGAGCTCTGCCCCCAAACATACTCTCCGGCTACTGGATTCCATCGAAAGGAGGGCCATTCGTCTGATTGAAGACAACGAGCTGACGAAGAACCTCGACAGCCTAGATGCCTAGAATATCGAAGACAGATTGGGGATTTGACCCTCTTCTACAGATATTTTCATGGAAAGTGCTCGGCTGACCTTGCCCTCTTAATGCCGCCCAGAGCGCCGAATAGCAGAAATACACGACGAACCATGAAGTCTTTCATCTGGAGGACTTCATCCTTATGGAACGACCTTCCCTAGGTCGTTTTTCCCAACGAATATAACCTCCATCGATTCAAAACCAATGAGAATCGCTTTATCCGCACACGCACCACTCCCAGAGTGCCCTATTGTGCTTGTGTTTGATCATAAAAAAAAGAAAAAAAAATTGGCTGTGTCAATTTATTGAAATTTTATACTTCGTCGTTTTGGGCGATGCCAAATCGACATCTGATATCAGTTATGAACTAAAATAATCGTTATTACCTAAATACCGAAAATATAAGCTTGTTTCCATTTCCACCCTGTAAGTACAATAACGCCCGGATCCATCGTACACACGTCTACTCTGGATGAAAACTGCGATAATCGATTTGAATGTATTGAATGAAAATGTCTCGTGTTCGATCGCGCTAGTTCAATTCGGTCAAAAATGAATTACGTAAAAAACGTGCAGTATTGCCGTGTGAAACCAACCTAATTCATATTAAATTTGTCGCTGGAAATTTTGCGTTCCTGGTAAAATATATTTAATCTTAACTAAGTATAATAATATATTCCGTATAATAATTATTACAAACTTCCGCCTACAAATTAAGAAAATGTTTAAGCTTAATTTATAATGTTGTTTTAGAGCAAGAACGTATTTTAGTTGAACATTAAACTTGGGGTGGCGGTTGACATTGTATTCGTCATATTCTTACTTCGCAGTGGAGAAGGGTAAAGGATTAAGGAATTGATTTGGAATATATAAAATATTTATAAAGTTCAGTTAATAATCTTAATACGATAATACATTTTACACTAAAATTACATGAGGAGCAAAATTGTCTTCAATCCAGCAGTTTGGTCTGAATTAAGAGGAGTCGGGTCATCTGAAATGGTATCGGGCTTCACTTCATGAAACTATTAATTTCAAATGTTGATGAAGATGGTCCCAATGTTGATGAATCCGAAGGTACAGCGTCTCCTCCATTAACGGAACCATAGGGGAAAATATTTATTTTTCGATATCGGTAAAGTTTAAATATACCATAAGTTTTTGCTTCAATAAAGACCAAAAATAACATAATTAAGTGGGACCATGGGACCATGCGGCTTTTTGTCTGTCAAATTGTCAAAGTTGACATTTTGTCTACTAAAAATGTCGAGAAATGGCATTCATTGATCGAATTTTAAAAAATGTATATTTGGAAGAGTTGTTTGTATTGTAATTTTATGCCCACATGCCAAATTTTGAATCACTTATGATAATATTTGTTTATTACCGATTTTTGACCAATATCTTCATTGATAACGGAGGTCGACCCTACCACCGTAAATCTATTTATGTCATACCAGTGCATTATTGTGTTTTACCTTAGATACCATCTACATAATGGGTTACTTTATGCCCGTGCGGGCATAAAGTACACATTATGGCCAAAGATGCAAAAAATATAAATTTACGTTTATATATTATTTGGTTGTATTTACATAGAACTGGCAATTCTGGAAGGTTCCGCTGATAGCTAAATTTCCTGCAGCAAAGGTTGACTCATGATTCATTGTCTGGGTCTCTAGTTTCTGTAAGGAAATGCGAGATCCAGATGGTACGCCTGCCAACATCCTTAAAACCTCATTTTTTGAAGATATGCTATCTTCTAAATATCATTCAGCAACTGTGGTACTCTTCCATCCACCATGGCGTTTCAGTGTTTTCAGCATAGTCATACTTGCTCCAGCTTCTGCTAAAAGAGTTGCCGACGTTCGACGTAAACAATGATCAGTAGATCATTAAAGTATCCCAACAGCAGTTTCGTTAATGTTTTCTACAGCATTTTCTGACATCCACTGCAAAAATTGGTCATATTCTTTGTCGTATGAGTGAATTTTCTGGGCGTTGCCTTTTCAATCATTTTTTCAATTTCGTTGGGAATTTCAAAACCTTGTTCCATTTTTGATTTTTGACTTTGACACATTAAACATATGAATACTTATCTCCCTAGCAACAAAAACGCAAGCTATAATAGTGTCAAGGTAATGTCGCAGATAAAAATAAAAAATTGAAATCAAATTGAATTTATTTTAAAAAAATATTTATTATTTAAAACGAACTGGTATGACATAAAAGTTTGTATGCACCACGGGTGCTAATAGGCCAGAGGCCCTCGGCTTTGTAAGTCTGTCGCCCTCAGGGCATAATCATCTACTTAATACCCTTGATACATAAATAACTATCATTTACTTAATTATATACAACGGCACTCTTATTCTAATATTTTGAATTTGTGAAGTCAAATTTTACCTAAATCGAACAATACATTTTTTCCCATATGGGTCCAACTTTAATGGCGATACTATATATGCGAGCAAGATGTACCCATGTAGTTTTTTTCTTAAGCCTTTATAATACTAATAAAGCTACTTTTAACCTTTAGAATCCAAAAACCAAACAAAACCCGATACAATTTTTAATTTCATGCAAAACCCGATAAACCAAAAAAAGCAAAAAAAAAAAATTTTCACCACGAAAGATTAGGATTATTAGAGACAAATCAGCAAAGAAACGTCTCCCTTAAATATTCTTTACATATTTCGGGGATCCTGCTGTACATATTTTTGGGCAATATCTCAGAATCAGTAATAGTATATTACGTACCGAGGTGGAAAGTGATTCATTCCTATCGAGAGAGCCGGTAGTAGTAACTAAATCTCGAGACAGTAATGAAACTTTTCACAGAGGTTTGTATACTATTTTATTTACAACCACATCTAACATCCACTTCTTATTATTTTGAATTAAAATTAGTAATAAAAGATAAATGTAATTTTTTTCCATTTCAAAATAAGATAGAAATTTCTATAACCGCAGGTGGTAAAATAAGGGAGGTACTAATACACATCAAGATGGCAAATATCATTTTTTGAATATGGTTTCCATGTCACTAAGTAATATATTATTTTAACAACAGATAAATTCTATCAGATGAGGAATGTGATTTTGCTGCTGCTCAGAAACTCGAGAAGCATCAAAAATAGTAGAAGAAGATCATCTGCCAACTAAAAGCCTCCCGAGATATGACAAGGCATATAACTGTTTCAAAGAATGGTGTACTGGAAAAAAAGTTAAAATCCTGGTTCTGAGTCGGCGCTACTAGCTTATTTCAATTAAAATGCCAAGACAAAGATATCAACGATTTTGTCAGAATATTCAATGCTGAGGACCACTCTATCAATTAGGGAAAAAGTAGACATATCTAAACACGCAAAGCTATTAGCATCTTTTAAAAAGTCTGTTCGTATATTATTTTGAGATATAGATTTTTTTTAAAATTAGAAAAAATAATTTACTTCCAAGTACAAGTAAAGAAACGTCAACTTTTCACCTTTCAAAGATAGATGAAATGTCATTATTATATGCATGGCTGTAAATAAAAGTGGATTTCCTTCGTAACAAATGAAATTTATTCCCGAAACGTGCCCACACCCAAAGTCTAAAGTAAATAAAGGCGGATACCTCCCTAAACCCTTAGAAAAATATCAGCTTTTCTTATTTACATAATCCGAAAAAAAATCATTGTTTCAAATAATAAAAGCGCTGCAAAAAGCGGAATGAAATATTACACTAATAAAACGTGCGTATTCATGAAACGGTAATTTAGTCCTAATGGAATTTAATTAACAAGGGAGATCGAGAGAAGACAAAGAATGGACGAAATGGAAATGAAATATTCTCCGGCAATGATTTAGTCATTTATTTGTCGCTTTGTATTAAACATATTTTTTCGCTTATTTACAGTTATACAGGACCAGGCTTTTAAAGTGTTCCAAGGCGATATCTCGGAAACAGTTTAAAATATTTTCATGTAAATATGTATGCTTTTCGAAAAAAAATATTTTTCAAAAAATTTTATATATTATATATATTTTACTTTTATTGTCAAAAATATATGTTTTTATACAAAAATATACATCAAGGTAAGGTGTTTGAATTGACTTTAGACATCCTACTTATCTTAACAGAACTATATTTCACATTTAGTGTAATATACAGGGTGTCCCACTTATAATGGAAACAAGCTTCTATTTTCGGTATTTCGAAATTGATTGTTTGGAATTTTGGTGTGGTAACTTATTTATTACGTATTTTTAAGGGTTTTAAAATAATAACTATAAGAGTAAATTACCTTAGCCATTTATTTATTTGAAAACTAATATCACAAGTCGATTTGGCATCCCCAAAACGACTAAATACACAATAAATGAGAAATTGGAAAATAACCAAACAGGCAGAATAAAGAAAATTTAAATCAGTTGACCATGTAAACAAAATATATGAGTTTTTATATTTTTGATCTAATTTATCACATTTCAAATTTAATTTTATAGCAGAAAATACAGTACGCCACTGCTTTTAACGTATAGTATTTATAGATGAAGCTGTTAAACATTCAACATTTTTGATAATTAGCTTGTTGTTAGGGTTTGATTTTAGATGTAAATATTTTTGAAAAAAAATAAAAATAAAATTGGCACGCCACTGGTTTAGTCGATTTATTAAAATTTTGTATTTGGTTATTTTGGATGGCAAGTCAACTCCTGATATTTGATTTCAAATAAAATTATCGCTAAATCAACTGTACTCTTATAATTATTATTTTAAAATCCCCATCAATCCATACGCCAATGTTTCAACTAAAATTTTAAGAAAGATAACAGTACGCCCTTGGATCATACATAATCACATCAAAGTTCCATTATAAGTGGGACACCCTGTATGTTTTGATGTAAAAATAGACATGAAGGGAAGGTTTTTGAATTGACTTTAGACATCCTACCCATCTTAATATCTCAGATATCAGATAATGGATAAACACATCAACTATTATTTGACAAGAGCCACTCACTAATCTGATTTTATCCCTTGGATAAAAAAGGTGCAAAGTCAGTTGCAGCTGTTTCTACAAAATAAAGTTTGAACATTTGAGACCACATTAAAATAAATCTATAGGAAGTGGCTTCGAATTCCTTGCTCAAGTGAACAACGACCTCAGTTCCAAAATATTTTGGAATTTGAAATAATAGCAATGTTTATACACAAAGTGTGAATTTTTTCTTTTTAATGACAAGCACTATCTAGGAACATCCTTTAGGGCACTCTGGGAGTGATGCGTGTGCCAATAAAGCGATTCACCTTGGGTTTTGAATCGTTGGAGGTCAGGTGATTCGTTGGCAGAAACGACCTCGAGAAGGTCATTCCATAAGGACGAAGTCCTCTAGATGAAAGAATTCTTAAATAATGAAATTCGAGATAATGTATTTCTGCCGTTCGAGGGCAAGGTCAGGCCGAGCACTTTCCATGAAAATATCTGTGAAAGAGAGTCAAATCCCCAACGTGTCTCCGATGTTCTAGGCTGTCGAGGTTCTTCGTCAGCTCGTGGTCTCCAATCAGACGAATGGCCCTCCTTTCGATGGAATCCAGTAGCCGAAGAGTATGTTTCGGTGTAGAGCTCCAGACATGAGAGCAGTGCTCTAGTGATGGTCAAATCTGGGCTTTGCATAGTGTCAAAAGTTGTTGAGGTGTATACAACTTTTTGGTTCGGAAAAGTACACCAAGTTTCTGAGAAGCTATCTTGGCGATTGCCACGACGTGGTTATGCCAAGATATATTTGGTGGGATTGCGTGTCCTGCCATGACTATATCCGGTTCTGTAATGTTAACCTTTTTAGAGAAAACTGCTTAGATTACGATTATTATAATAGCTGAAAAAACAGTTATTGAATCATTATTTTCTATAAAGGAAAAATAGTAAATCTTCAATTATTTTCTGCATTGAGATTTGACGATCTGTGCATCAAGAGCAGATGCTAGAAAATGTGACTACAAGCCTGCCTGAAAAGAAATGATGCATGTTGGTGGTGGTGGTGGGCCATGTGGTTCAAAGGGTCCCCGAACACCGAAATTAAAATTTCAGTTTGCGGTTGAGGTCTTCCCCTAGGATTTTTAACCCCGGAACCCCCTTTCTCCCGAATCCGGCACTGCCCTCCCTGAACAGCTCCAATTAAAACTTCTATTACTATCTTCTCCAAGATCTCTTGAAAGTGTTATGACACAAAGTTGATCATTATCAATGTTAGTGCTTTGTCAATTAACCTAGTATACACATAATATATTAAACGCAATTATGAACTAAGTTGATTTTTGTTAATTAAAGGGTTTGTACATATATATTATAAACATACCTAGAATATACTTATTATAACAAGTATAGCATGTCATGTCGACAATTTTTGCCTCAGCTAACAACGAAAATAAAATATAATTTCTCTGGGGACTGGGAAATTATATTTGAATTGTTACAATTTTTCTCATTAACCTTAACTGAAAGTTTAAATAAATTCTTCGTCTCGGAATAGTTCTTAGGCCTTCTGCACACGAAGCTTATCGTCATCGTCGGGTAATTTGCATTTAAAGTTGTATAAGTTTTTGTAAATATAAAACTGAAAATTTTGGACTAAAATTTTCTGTTGTACAATTTCTTTTTCGAGGTCTCTTTATTAATGTTCCATCGTATTCATTGAGGTTATAATGAAATACATATAGCATAATATTTACATCTACACACGCAAATACAACGAATACTAAGAAGATAAACAAGCGTGATAATTGATCGCATGAGGAGGAATAGCATTTTTACGCCAACCTCCATAGTTTTTACTTCGCGTGCCCCATGGCAGTAGTTGAAACCTATGGTCTGAAAACAGCGAAACAATAAACATGGCTGAAGAGCTGTTTATCTGTTTTTCGAGCTGTTTTCCTGTTTCAAAACGTGCTTTTAAAAATACCTCTCTTTGTTGATTAGATGTTTTCAGGCTCTACGTAATATCTCAGACAATTTATTAGAGGATAGCTATCAGGCCCGTGGGGCAGTAGGACCGCAGAAATTGACGTAGGAACCCCCTTCTCCTTCTACTCTCATTATAGTGGAAACAACGACGAAAGCCAAAAAGCACAAATAATAGTGGCGTTTTTTTTCTATAATTACAAAAATCCAATTTATAAACTGCTGCAATGCACCATTTGGGCAGTGGCGGTTCTTCCACAGGAGCACATGCGCACGTGCACCCCCAGAACGAATAAAAAAATATTAATTTATATTCATTGAATATTATTTATCGTATAAAGTCCGACCCTCCTTAATATTTTATCGTACCGTCAAACTAAAAAAGTTCGACCCTCCCTAATATTTTATCATCCCGTCAAACCAAACTGTATAGATCCGGCAACCGTGCCTCGGGCGAGGTAAATGACGATTATGACGAGACTTGCTCGCACGTGCGATTAAGTAGTGCAGTTTCTCTGTAGTAACAGGTGGCGGTTGGCAGCGGGGGATAGCGGGGCTATGGCGTTTTAACATGGAAAAGGCGCATAGTTTTTGTGTGCACCGCGCTGATGTCTGTTCGTGCATCTAGTTAGAAATTCGAGCGTGTATGTTTTAATATTTTAATATTATATAAAAGTTAAAATGAATAGTTGACGGTGGACTATATAAGAAATAACTTCAGCTCTTTGAGTTTGGAGCAAAAAATTGAAGTGAAGAATGCGGGAACACCTAAACCCGAAATTAATTTAACGCAGACCACAAAGGGTAAATCTAGGGACTTTGTTAGAAAGTTTAAAAATGAAATATATGAAAAAATTTTTATAGAGGGTATTCCAAACTTAATGAGGCTGTTATTGATCAATTTTCTACAATTAAGAACCGAAGAATGGATTTTACGTTTAAGCACTATTGTGTAGGGTCGATAAATGTTGTGTATTTCGATTAATGATACTCCATATGATTTTAAACCATTTTATTTAAGGATTTAAACTAAAAAAATATGAAGAATGCCAACTTGTCAGTCTCGTGGCTCGATTCGTTCTCGTCATAAAACGGTTAACTATTGTTCTCGTCTTGGTTGCGCCTAATAACGTAGTCGTAGATGGCATAGTGGTATTAGACATCATTCGGTTTTCTTGATAACTCGTAGATGGCGGTAGTAGTATTGGACATCATTCGGTTTTCTTGATAGCTCGTAGATGGCTTTAGTAGTATTAGTAGTGGACTGTATAAATATTATTACGAGGGTTGCATGCGACGACGTTAAGATCCGACAGCTATACACATTAAGAAAACCTTTCTTATTTTCCAAAAGTTGTATTTCCTTGTGTAAAATTAAAAAATAAATAAAAACATATTTTACTTAACGCATTTTCTTATTACTTTTTTTCTTTCTACATTTAAAACGCCTAGAAAAATTTCCCCATACTTGTGAACCCCTCTATCATAGGTCACGAGCCGCCACTGCATTTGTGGTTGGAGTTTTGAGGATGATCATAAATTAGTACAAATTATGAAATTGGCGAAGAAACTGGGGGACTCATACCTTCAAAGGTTAGACGTATGACACGAATATTGACATGAATCCAAGTGTAAATATTAACGTACGAAAACTAAGCACTTTTCGGACATCGTACATCGGAAATGGTATAGGTATATGGGACACCGGGTTAAGAAGTAACAACGAGCGGCACCAATTAGGATCCAAGATTTGTTTCGCCCAAAGTATATGAACAAAAAAAAATGTTTATCGATTACGGAAATGTTTTAAGCTTCCTTTACGTTTGTCACGCAACTGGAAAATAATAAAATGAGAAAAGAAGGGTCGTAAGTCCTAATATTAGGGTATTACATGGAAAGTGAATACTGACAAATAAAAATAACAATGCCTTCCAATTTTACTTATCCAGGCGTCAAGAAAAAGTTTGTTAATCCTAGAAATACGGTTTTTTGGGTTTATTACAATTGGAAGACCCGTGAGCAATGTTGTACACTCACAGCCAAAATGATCGATCCAAGCAATATTTTGATCCTGATTAATTGTCTTATTTTAAGTCCGATTTTATTATTCTTATTGTTTTGTAGGTAAATTTATCGAAAATCTCGCACATGTGTGATATTTTAATAAAGTTAAGAATATGTCGACATTCAAATTGAAACAAGAACTGTTTTTTGACAGAAACTTTAAAACACTCTGTAGAGTGATGGAAATGACAAACTTTTTCGACAAATCGCACGATTTTTAACCTTGACATTTTAGAATCGACCGAAATTTTGTTTACAACTTATCCAATTAGTTGATTTCAGGATTTTGCTGAAAAAACTTTGTTTTCCAAAATATCCCCACATGAATTTTTGATAATTTGCTGGAAAAGCGAAGCTCGCGACGGGTCGAGGTGTGGCAGAATTACGCTTTCGAACGATGGATATTAATAATTCACTCATCGATCTCGATTCTAGACGCCTGCGTGGCATGCATGAAAATATTTAATAACTACTGATCTAATAGAGGCGCCACTTTTGCGTAAAATGGGTTGTGCAGATAAGAGGATATAGAACAATATGGTAATGGTGAGCATGTTAAAATTATTTAAATAATTAAATTGTATTATTTTGTATTTGTTCACAATTACAATTTTTTTAATACACTTCGAAAGCTGACATGACAAAGTATTAAATAAAAAAATACCGAACTTGATAGGCAGTGGATATTTTGGAAAATAAATTTGTTTACTAATTGTCAACTAATTGTGAAGTTACGAGCCTCATGTGATTCAATCTTTAATCGAAGATTTTTATTATTATTTTTTTCTCTAGTAATCAAGCTTATTCGACACAAGGCATAGTTAATAATCAGCAGACAATTAAGGAAAATAAAGCACACCAGACCATAAATCAATGTTTACCCATAAAAGAGCTAAAACGGCAGTAATTATAGTTCTTTCACCTTTACGACAATAAAACAGGGGTTAATTTAGGTGCTTTCGTGCATATAGAACGGAGACTTTTACAATAGGACATAAAAAAGTTTTATTATAAATTAAATTTTCGCATATTAGTATGACAAAAGCGCAAACACGAAAAATTCTTATCTTTAATGTTCATTTTACAATATTTTTTTATATTACATTTTATTCAACACTGCAGCGACCTGCCATGAAATTTAAAGGAAGGTATGCAATTTTTATAAACTAATAAATAAATATGCTATCTACCGGGTCCTGCATTAGTGCGTCGGGCATCCATAGCGTCCTTATTTACAACAGTAGAAAAAAAAGTTTAATATATAAGTTGTAGGATGTGGGTTGTAGCATATTTTAAAAATATTTGTAAATATACAGGGTGGTCCAAAAAAGTGTGACGTAATAAAATATATTATTTTTAAATGACACACCCTGTATTTTTTGGCACATGTAGGTTCCTTTTGGTGTTCTCTCTAATGTACAAAAATGTTTTTTTATTTGCTTCGATATTTTAGGAGCAATAAATAAAAAAAGATCGTTTTGCACGCTTGGAAAAATTAGAATAAAAATCTTGTTAGATCTGTTTTGTTCCAGCTAAATAGTATGGACAGTAATTCTAGAGGTCTAATAATACTCTGACAATAAACAGATTTTTCTTATTTTATACAGGGTGTTCAAAATTTGGTTACAAAAATGGCAACTTTCAAATCAGTTTTTCTTAGTATTTTTAAATGACACACCCTATATTTTATTTCATTATTTAATGCAGAATTTAATTACAAGCATATTTTGTTATAACGAATGTATTAATATTCTCAATGGTTTTAGAGATATTTACCAAAAACCATAAATATCCTCATTAAACTAGTGCAGTATATTGGGAAATTATCATAGAATCACAGAATCAATTCAGCTGTTCCAAATAAAGCACACGCACCTTACCTCATTTGGAACAATAAAATGGTTTCCGATCTCAATCAGTGATTGGCGGACCCGTTGCCTCATCACGTTCTTGCGAGGAAAACGGTATCATCCTGATCGAAAATCTAAGCAGCATGAAGGGCAGCGCATCGAGGGAAATCGTTTTTCTTTCGAATTGGTTAAATTTGGCACTGGCACATGCACATCCATGTGTGAGGGGTGCTGCCAAACGCTCGGTACATTCAAACCATGACAGATTGATTAATTTCTATTGCCACTATTGATGTTTGCGAATTCTTATTATACGAAATTTGTAATTATTCGGCTAAAAATATTGACTATTTGACTGCAAAAATAGTAATTTAAGACAACTCTACGATCTAAATATTTTAAGGGACTAAGATACCTCATTTAGAGGTCAATACTTTTAGATCGTTGCGTCATCTGCAAGCAATCTGCATTAATAACGATAATATTTTTCTCACCAGTAGAGCAGCTGGAAACAATAGTCCCAACGTAAATTAGAACTAACAGAACTCCCAGGATTCAGTCTAGAGGAACACTAAACTACATTTTATTTAGTCGCACACGTTCTGGTTTAAAGCCACCCCAATGTTACATCTCTTACGCAAACGGACTCAACTAAATAAATTGTCTTAATGTGTATGAGTGCGCGTGTTTGTGTATGTATTCATGTGACATTGAAGACGACAGTTAGAATCTCAACAAATCCCATTAATTTTTTTATAGAGGTATACGATATATCTTCTATAAACCAGTAGATATCATATTATTAGTAAGGCGAAATGTAAAATTGATTTTTAAAGTATAATAATTTCAATTCTAAATGTAGCGTTAACGTCGCAAATTATCGATCTAGAAATTATTTCAAGCGAATATAACAAATATTGGCCGAATCGTGTTGGACCAGTTCCAGTTATCGTGACAACAATGGAAATAAAAAGCACTTAAATATCCTGGACAGCCACTTTAGAGAAAATCGATCTAAAAAATTATAATTTAAAAAAATAAATTAAATTCAATTTTTTTGTAAGATATGTCAAATTTAAATTTTAGCTGTTTTTTAGCCTATAGTTACTGAAGCATTCCGCTCCACTTCCACGCAAGCGTTGCTGGCGGAGACTGACGAATTACCTCTCAACCTGAGAAGGCTCTAATAGCTCATAAATGTTTACTAAAAAATGTTCCTTTAAATAATAAGTTTCTCGTTAATAAGGTGGCAAACATTACTGTTGGTGACCTGACTTCCAAGTATTGGTCAAATAAGAACTCTCCTCCACTTACTCGCGCTTACACTGAGATAGCAGGATTTCAGAATGACCTAGTTACTAGGGAAAATCTACCGTTTTTTATGGGGGATTTTAATTCCATCTTATGCCATACTAATATCATGTATCAGGAACAAACCCAGAATACACAGAATTCAGCCACAGCAATAACGCAATAGTTAACAATATTATAAAGAAACAACCAGGGGCCATTCTGATCTTTACGGATAGTTCCAAAACACCGGATGGAGTGGGATGTGCATTCTATATACAAGTGAAAACGTTGCGCGATTCTTTCAGATTGGCCTCAACTATTCCATATTCACGGCGGAGATTATAGCTATTAGGCAGGCTCTTGACTACTTACTCCAATATACTACACCTTCTAGGTCAGGCATTAAAGCAATAGAGAACAAAGCTAAAACTGTGTATGTGAACCCCCTCATATTCGAGGTGTGTCAGAAACTACTAAACCTGGAACGCAATAGTGTCAGGATATCCTTGGTTTGGGTTAAGGGCCATGCAGGAATTGTAGGTAATGACAAGGCCGATCTTCTTGCCAAGCGGGCCATTTATGAAGGCATGATTATACTCGGCCTCCAGCTCTATGATATGTTCTCACAGGTTCAGGTCAATATTAAGAATGCATGGAAGGAATCATATGCAAACTATGCAGCTAGTAACTCGAATCATTACACCCGAAATAATAAAACCTTGGTTCCCAAGGCAAGCGTACAGAAAATATCCTTTAGTAGGGGGTATTACATAACTTATGTCAGAGCAATTTCCGGACATGGCAACCTCAGATATCTATTAAATAAGATGAACTTGCCTGTCTATGAGATGGCACAAGCATGGACGATCTAAACCACTGGTTGTTTAATTGTTTGCATAATCAAACAGCTTCTGATTATCTGGTACAAAAACTAGCTAAAATACACTATTTGCCCATTACTGCCGATAGCCTAATGTCTATAGTAAGACGTGAAAAGAGAATCAACGATATTTTCATCGGATTTGTAAGAAAGTGTGAGAGAATGCTGTAGGACTTTGAGTATCCCAATGTTTACCTTTTGCTAATCTACCATCCGCGGTCCAATGTTGTATGTCTATCAGTTAAAGCCGGCCAGTCGGACCCCTGTGGCGTGAAGCGTGTGTCCCCGTTTATATATGTTTCGAGTAGGATAGGGGTTTACTAAATGGTGATTAGATATAGGTGTGACTGAGCTTTTATGTGACGTGTATTCCATAAAGGAATAGTTGAGTTTGGGTAATGTGCTGCATGTGCTTGACGCAAAGCCAAAAAGATTTTTTTAAATTTACATGCATCTAGATTTTATGCGCTATCCCATAGAATGAGTCGTATACGTAACTCTAGAATCTATTTTCTATCAGTTTTGGCGTAGTGTATTATCTTTTTAGTTTTAATAAACTTGATCAAAGGTGACGAACAATACGTAATTCGAGTTGTAATGTAATTACGCACTAATGACATTAGCTTTTACATTTGTGAATAATATGCTATTTACAATACTCATTACATAACGCACTATTACATAACTCCTTTCGAAAATATTTTTATCTAAAAATGTAATTAGCATATTTCCCAGAATTGTCCATCAAACAGCAATAGTTAGAATTTGATGAGGACAGGAAAAATAATCAAAAGTTTTATTGCGTGGCTGATTGATTTTATGACGATAAAAGTTTATATGGAGTTTGTTATTGGATTACTGAGCAAATAGTAAGCAAGGAAAGTTGTAGGATGGAAACACACAAGACATGTTTACAATAAAAAGTTAAATTAAACAATAATATTTAATAAGAAATACATAATTTTCTCTCAAGTATTTCTTGCATAGCCCTTTAATTTTTTTTACCACAGTATAATATTTCCTTTCTATCGTTATTCGTCTCGACAGAGTTGGTCCTTTTTGGACTTGAATTGACCGAATTCACTTTTGTAATATATGGTGACAAATTACCCGAGTAGCACGTGTTTAACCTATAAATCTAAATACGCCAGAACTTATATTTATAAAAAGTATTTTATTAAAGTATTAGGGGATGCTTCTAAAAAGTGGCTCGACCTCCCTATAATAAGGGCGCATGCCTATGGCGGCTATACCTTAAGATTGCAGGGCTTGTCATTAAGGTATAGAACAAAAAATAAATAAATCATAAAAAATACAAAATATTAATTCTTATACAGGGTGTCTCAACGGGAACGGAAACAATCGAATATCGTTGCCTTTCACTTGATACCTGATTTTCGATCGAAGCCGCGCGCCACTCGTAACATGCCGATTGGCGACGTTCATAAGCGAGATGCACATAAACGAGAAGGTGCATACAAAAAAGTATCCGAAATCCCTTAGTGGATTCATCGCGACATAGGTTTTGTTTTGACTAGCTAGCCAGCGGCGATTGTAAATTCTTAAAAAAATTAACGGATATAATTTTTAAAAAAATTAGAATCAACTGTTCTTCCTTAATAAAAACTGTGTTTTATCAACTCATTCTTCTTAGTCATAAAAATTTCAAGTGGTTAATCGCTCGAGCGATTCACTTGATTATTAAAATCGCTCGAGTATAAAGTACTCGATTATTAAAATCGGCTCTTCGGTTTTTCCCAACACTATTGCATCCCTTAAAATAATTATTAATTTTTACTATATGGGAGCCTTCATTGTTTAATTAGGACTAGATTCCCTGTTGAAAAAGAACTGCTTTAATAGATTGTTTAATAATATTTTGATAACTATTAATACAAGGTGTTCAAAAAATAAGATTACATATGAAATTGACAAAATTGCCAAAAAATTTACATTTTCGAATGGAAACCCCCAAATTTTATAATTATTTTCTATTTATCATTAAACATATGATTGTCTGTTATATTGTATAAGGTTGTCTATTCCGAAAATTTGTAATTTTCGAAATATTACCAATTTAATAATTTTATATGGCCTTTTTTTCAATTGGCATAAATTTCATTGACAGAAAATAAAACATGTCAATAATAAATAAATCGTTTGTTATCGAAACATTAATCGTTTCTTATTTTTCGGGGTGGATTTTATTATCTCTTTTTTTAGTTTTTAATAAATATCATAGATGCAATATTGAGTGAAGGTCAACCTGAACGCAGTTGCGCACCAAAGACTCAATCCTGTAAGGGGCACAATACATTTTGACATTAATAAGTAGAGGATGGGTGGGGGATGGCACAAGATATCCAGCTATAGGTATTAGACGTATAAATATGGTGTACTGGTTATAATAGAGGTATTCCCTGAGAGTGTTGCAAATACATCTCCATGCTTAAAAATGGGACTGGAAATAAAAATATATCGTGCCTGGTTTGTTCGAGTTTGCTGTTGAAATATGGAATTATTCCTATAAATCTGTGAAAATCATTAGTTTTCGTTGAATTGGTCTTCATATTAATAGAATTACCGAAAAATCGGTTTGTGGCAACACTGTCCAGTTTAAAACAGCGGCGACGATAGTATGATTGCTTGGGGGTGGCACGTGCCCCAGTGCCCCCCCCCCCCCATTGTTTGCGCCACTGGCTGATCGTAACAAACATATTGTTTTTTGGCAGACGGAAAACGAGATCGGGGAAAAAAAACTATCTGCCGCGCTGTTCTGAAAATGTCCCATTTACTTTATGTTAAAACAGGATTTTTCAGGTAAATATATATAATTAAAAGTTATTTATCTCCGGGCTTACTCTTATAATAATAAAAAAATATAGCAATATATTCGCTAGAAGTGGGGCCTCTCTATAAAAAAAGGTCCAATTTAATTTGTCTACATGAGGGATACTTTCACCATTAGTTTTTATCCCAAATATTAGGTTGTAACTATAGGCTGTAAGGTTAGTTGAAGTTATATATAAAATGAAACGACCTTAGATAACTTCATTTATCCTAAAAGTTCGGCAAAGAGTTAAGAAAAATAAAATATCTGTGTATACAGGGTATTGTGCAAATGATTTATTATAATTGAATTGGACTGGACATGGGAAAAGACATACGGTAATTTTTTTGTTTATTATTGTAAAGTGCTAGTCTTCTGATTTTTCTTGCATACCATAATTTAAATACACTGCGCCAGGGTTTCACAAAGAGACATGGACCCCTTTGGGGCTCGCAAGCTACAACTTAGGGGTATGTGAACCTTTAAGTGTAGATAAAATCTGCCGTGCAATACAAGAACCTAGTAAGTCGACTTACTATAAAATAGAGTAGTAAGTTTTTAATATTTATTTAACTGTTTATTTGTTAATAAAAATCAATCATTTTTTGGAAATGAAACTATGTAACAAGAGCTTACTGTGTATAAAATTGTAGAACAATAAATTAAATATTAAAGGAGTTGTGCAATTTTTAAATGGAATGTCTTAAAATTTACTTTTACGACTTACTCGGCTCTTGTATTACGTAGCAGGACTTACTAGGTTTTTGTATTTCACGGCAGAAATGTCAGGAAATCAAAATTTCTGAATCGACTTAATGAAAAACGAAACGATATTTTTATCGCGAGAGACCAACGCGTGCATGAAGGAACATTTGCTATACGCATTATTCAGCTTATTGCTTATTAATGCTTTTTGATTTGTTAAAAACGATAACATTCGAATAAGAATTATTTTTTACTCAAGGTAATCAATTAGGCATGACATCCTGTCCCAGAATTAGTTCTGTACTAATGTAGCTAGCGGCTGGGGACCCACAAAACAAACGGGGTTCGTGGTTACAAAAGTTTGAGGAACGACTACGAAAATGAATTATCGAATATTCAAAAATTCACGTTCTAATTAATAAGGTGTTATTTCGTCAATAATGAACCAATTTTAATAACTATTTTTTAAATTGATAGAACATAGATTCTATAGTTTATTGGACTATAAACAAGCTAACAATAAGTACTAAATTTGATACTAGAATAAATTTAAACCTCTTTACTATACAAAATAAGGGGAGTGTACAGTGTAAGCAGTATTTTCGAGCATTTCTAACAAGAAAAAGTCAACATACCGATAAAGCCAACAAACATCAACCGTGCAAGAGTAGTGAACACAACTCTAATCTCAGCTTAGCTTTCACAACCTCATTTTGCTGGCTTCGACTATGGATGCAAAAAGAAATAGTCCTTGCCAAGTTCAAAATTCGGTCGCTTAGACGAACATGTGAGCCAGCTCATTTTATTTGATTGAAGTTGCATCGATGTGCTTCCAAAATTGACAAAAAATATAAAAAGTTACTGTTGGTAATTAATAGTAGTATAGTTAGTAATAGTTATACGGTTTAAATAATTGCAACTTGAATTAAAACTAAAAATTCTGTACATTTTAAATAAATGGTAGAAATTGTATTTTCGTAATTTTTAGTTTAGTTAGCTTAGGTTTCCTAACCGCATGCACAAACACAATTAAACCACTATCATGTAAATTGTCAGGTCACGATTAGAGATTTAACGATTTAAAGAAAACAGGAAAAGAAAATAATGTAAAAAACATTAAAACAAAACAGGAAGTGAACTTAGATAAAAAAAAAAAACAAGGACCAGCTATTTCTGAACATCGGACGAAATACGAGCAAAAAATTAGACTATGCTATCGGTAATTGTTATATTCGTTGGGAAAAATGACCTCGGGAAGGTCGTTCCATAAGGATGAAGTCCTCCAGATAAAAGAATTTTTAAATAATGAAGTTCGAGGAGTACTAAGCTTAACCACATATGGATGGGCGGCAGTGGTTCGTCGTGTATTTTTGCTATTCGCCGCTCTGTGCGGAATTAAGAGGGCAAGGTCAGCCGGGCAGTTTCCATGAAAATATCTGTAAAAGATAGTCAAATCCCCAACCTGTCTTCGATGTTCTAGGCTGTAGAGGTTCTTCGTCAGCTCGTGGTCTCCGAACAGACGAATGGCCCTCCTTTCGATTGAATCCAGTAGCCGAAGAGTATGTTTGGGTGCAGAGCTCCAGACATGAGAGCAGTGATGGTCGAATCTGGGCTTTGTATAGCATCAAAAGTTGTTGAGGTGTGTACAACTTTTTGGTTCCGAAGAGTACACCAAGTTTCTGAGAAGCTATCTTAACAATTGTCACAACGTGGTTATGCCAAGACATATTTCCTCCCAGATTGACGCCCAACAAATTAATAGATGATGCCAGTGGGATTGCGTGTCCTGCCATGACTATTTCCGGTTCTGTAATGTCAATCTATTTAGAGAAAACTGCTGCCTGGATTTTCTTAGCGTTAAAGTCTTTGTTGAGGCGTGATACTTCAACAATATTTAAATGAATAAAATAAATCTCTATTCATTGTCTTTAGCCAAACCATGCAAGGGGTTTCCATAGTATTTCATTAAGCTAACAAGAACTAGATAAACATTGACTTAAATGTAAATAAATTCAAGATAATTGGTTATACGTTTCATAAAATATATCATTAAAGCATACACATATATCATTGTTCTAATTTTTTTCTTATGCAGTTCCGCTCTTCGCACTTCGCACCGTTAAAACGCACAGAAATTTGTCTCTACTGTATCGTTAAACCCGGCGACTAAATTTTGTATTCGTTTATTATACAGGCGTTAGCGTTTTGTTAATATTTTCTCCTATCAATTGTGTGATGGATCTTACAATAAAATTAGAAATAAACATTTGTAGAGTCAAAGCCAAAATGAATCGAAGCAAATATTTACAATTATATAAATAAGAAGGGACTACTAGTAGTTAAATAATAATATTGGTCAGAGAGACAATTTGAAAAAAAAAATATAGTCTTGAATTTTCAGAAAGAACCCAACTGCGGAATCAACACAGTGTATTTATTTATTTCCCACTTAATAAATTATTATTTGAGCACGCCTATGGTAAGACGCTTCCTAGCATGGTTTTTATACATTGTAGTTACACGGGAAACACATCTGTGAAGTTCCAGGACTCGCTTAGAATTCGGCCTGAGGCTTCATTGTCCAGGGAGATATTAATCCGGACTGGTCGATGAATATTCAACCAAATTTTGTGCAATTTCCTTTAGGGTACAAAACAGTTCATGTAAAATCATCGAAACATCAAGTAGTACATGTCAGTTATGTCTATACCTATAAGGTGTCCCACATAGAGTGTACTCTACAAATATATTCTAAACCATACGAGGTGGGTTAAAACTATGAATTTCTATGTTATCAGGGGATATGAAAAGAAATTCATTTTCACTTCCAAGTTCTTACAAATAAAATATACTTGTCATTAATATTTTTGTAAATATATTGACACGGGAAAGGAATTATTTTCTTATTTTCTGTCAACATCGTTGAATGAAATTCAGCGAAGGGCCAAACATAACCATCGAAATGTTCTAGCTTCAACTATTTTAATTATAAAATATCTGTTATATGCACCATGTACTGAAGGGATGGTTGGAACAATGAATTTTAAATAACAGGCACGACCTGTTTCTGTTTACAAAAATGCCTGTTTCAGATCGAAACTATTTTGCTGCTCTTCTGTTACATAGCAATGTGACGTCGCGTCGGCGTTGCATTCTGTATTCTTCTGCATTCTTCTGCATTCCGTATTCTTCTGCATTCTAATAGGTGGTTATAATTTCTTTTTAAAATTTCAATGATACTGCATAGACGCATATTGATACTATGGACACATAAACTTTATCTTTATACATTCTTCTTTTTCTGGTGCATATTCACTAATGAATGTTTGCGACCACATGACTCATTTGTATTCCGTCTTTGGCCGTGTGTATAAAGGCCAATTTATAAACTCGACGGTGACGATTGATGGTGCAGTTTGATGGTGCCGTAAAAAGCTGGATTTATAAACTTGACGGTGGCGACGATAACATAACCAATTTTTCTCGGCTTTTCTGTATTTTTATGTATATTAATTTTGGTGTTTATGTGATCTGAATGATACTATCAACACTTATCAACAGTACACTTTAAAATGGTTAATAAGATGGTATAAATTAAAATAATATTTACTAAATATCACGTGACAGCCAAACACTATTTTGATTGGCTGTGTAAACTTGCTACGAACGTTGCTACGACCGTCCACCGTCAAAAGATAAAATTGGTTTATGTCGGCCGTCACCCACCGTCAAACTGCACCGTCATCGTCAAATATAAATGGTCTTATGCATTTCAATATGTTTAAGCTGTACGGTCACCGTCAAACAGCACCGTCATCGTCAAATATAAATGGTATTATGCATTTCAATATGTTTAAGCTGTACGGTCACCGTCAATCGTCAACGTCGAGTTTATAAATTCAGCTTTAAGCTTTCTACTGTTCGTAAGCCGGCCCACTGTCTTATGTTGCGCAGCACTGACCTTCTCTTCCTTATTATTCTTCTCTTTCCTTCTATCTTCCCTTCGATGCTCAGTTGTAAAAGCTGGTATTTCGTATTTCGCATTACGTGACCTAGGCATGCGGTTTTTCTGTTTTTGATTATTAGCAATAGTTCACGTTCCTTATTTATTCTTCGTAGGACATCCTCGTTGGTTACTTGAGCCGTCCATGTGATTTTGTACATTGTCAAAGAGTTTTTATTTAATATATTTTAGATTTATTTTTGTATCATAAAAACTAGTTTTGATAAATATTTAATTTTGATTATTTCTATATTTCTGAAAAATACGAACAAACACCGCGCGATCCATTCCGTGTCATTGCTTAGCTTATTGGCTATCTGCTTCTACTCCGCTGCAACAGACAGTGTCCGAGCATATAATGATGTTCTGGCGAAACAGGTTGTTGCGACGAAGCAGGCTGCTTCGCGGAACAAACTGTTCCAGCGAAACAGGAAAACCTATCGACCCGTACCTGTTTCAACCTGTTCCACATAAAATCCTGTTTCGAACAGAACATATTCTGTTTCAAAGCGTCATCTCTAATGTCATCGAACCTAGACTGAAAATGGTTAAATTTTTGAGATTCCCCGTATTTTCTTAAAAAGTTTCCAATATGCTGCGAACTTAAGTAGACACACCGTATATTTACTTCTAACAAATTCAACAATTATTTATGTTTTATACAAACTTTATTAATTCAAATATATGTTATATATTAGCCGCAAGCTGCAGCCCTTAAAATACAAAAATATTACGTTTAAATATCGGCTTTGGCGTCCTCATTCTGCTTCTTTTGACTGCGGTCCAAGAAGGAGTAATCCTTAGAATTCGGGAGCCCGCTTATCACGCATGCACTTAGCGCTGACCTATTTAAATTCATTGAGGCGGCGTCGACCCATTCGTCCATCTCTAGATCGTAATATTCCACGTAATTTATCGTCGTTGACCCGTTAAACCCACCAATCACATAAATGTAATCGTCCAGAATTACCGTTCCGAAGTTACTCCGTGGGGTCATCATTTCTGAAATTTCCATCCATCCGGAAGAGGAATCCGGGATGAATTTTTCTGTGGAAGGTAGACGAGTATATCCATTAAATCCACCTATTGCGTACAAGGCGTTGTGAAACGAAATGAGACTTACTCCTGATCTAGCAGAAACCATAGGTGGAATGTAGGACCATTGGCTAGTGAAAGGATCGAATATTTCCGCTGAATTCATTACTTCTGATCCATTGAAGCCACCTACAATGTAAATTTTGTCGTATAGTGTAGCTCCACTAGCATCGGATCGTTGTTTCTGCATTGACGGAATCAACTCCCATTGATTTCGAATGGGATCGTATCTTTCAGCAGAATTCATGCGTATTCTTCCATTGTATCCTCCCATGGCGTAGATTTTTCCCAAGCATAGCACTACGCTTACATAGCATCGCGAATAATACATACAAGCACAATCGCTCCATGTATGCGTTGCCGGATCAAAACAGCGCACTGTATTAAAATATTCGTTACCATCGAACCCACCTACCAGATAAATTTTACCATTATAGCTGCATATACCATGGTATGCCCTGGCTACTACATCAGTGTCTTTGGAAACCAGCCATCTATCAGCACGATTATCGTAGGTTTCGACGAAACTGGTTGGACTCCCGGCACTCCAACCACCAATAGCAAAAAGTACGTCATAAGGTATTCTCGGACGAGTCAGGTAAGTGCTGAGAGGCTCCATTTCTACTTCTCTAAAGTCTTCCATTATCGTGAGGACATCAGTAATGTATAGAGTGCATACGGTGTCGCCCTCTATCATGGGCCATGTGGCTATTTTCAGGATTTTCTCGTGTGGCAGGTTACCCATTCTAATACATTTGATAAGATCGAGTAAGTGTTGCTTTCTAGCGTCAGGCTGGTGGTTCACCCAGTCTTTTATTGCCTCAAATACGATTTCTTCGGATTTGGCATTAAGATAATCGTCCGACAGGATTTCTCTGAGGTGCTGAGCGGTTATATTTTTAAATTGGTCGTTTTTTCTAAATACATCCGGGAAATTCTGCAGCACGTAGATGTTACCTTTGTACGTTAGATATTTACAAAAAAACTGATTGGCGAATTTTAGAACCTGCAGACAATTCGTCGGCGACAAATCGTTTGTGAGAAACTCGCAGCATTTTTGAACCACATCCAAAATCTCATATTGATCTGCATATTTAAGAACCTCAAAAACGTTGGACTTGTTTATCACGCAGCTTCCAGTGTATGCATAATCCAAAACGACTTTGAATGCCGGACCCGATATGTTAACATTCGCTTCTTTTATTTCCGGTTGGCCTCTATTGATCGAATTTGTAAAAAGCGCCCGGAAATAGGGACTGATGGCGGACAATATAATTCGATGAATTTTAAATTCAATTCCGTCCTCGCATTTCACTACACCATCACACAGCTGATTATTAGCCCGTAGATCTTCCCAAATTGTAGGAAACTTGAACGGTCCGTTTCGGCAGGGAGAGCAAGAACATCTCTTGCATTTCGATATTAAAATTCTCTTGCGTTTTTTTAACGTTCCCCCCTTCGTACTAAGCACGTATAACGGTTTCCTCTTGGAGGAAGTATTGCGTAACTTCATAGAAAAACTCATTTATAAGGGATGTATAAAGATATGTAGAATTTTTGTATATTGTAACTTTAGGATTCTGTCAGAAAACTTTTAAGACATTTCTTTGTCAAATTTAAAGGTTGTGTCAGGTCTGTCATTTATATGAGGTGTTTCATTATGGTGTATTAAGGGTTATCTTACGCTTGGAGCATGTAAAATCATTTAGATACTTTTTAGAAGAATCTGTAATTAGTTGGCGTAGTATAGCCAACTAATTATCGAATATTCAAAAATTCACGGCTTAATTAATAATATGTTATGTCCTTAATAATGAACCAAATTTAATATACTTTTTTTTAACTTATAGAACTAGATTCTAGGGTTTACGGTAGATTAGTTTACGTCCTGATACGTCTAATTGTTCGGGATAGCGCATAAAATCTAGATGCATGCAAATTTCGTAAAATTTAACTTTAATATAATATCTTACATAAAAATTGAATTTAATTTATTTTATAAACTAATCCAATTAGTGATATATCTGGGTGAGACACTGGCCCAAAAGTATCGCCTTGCCCGGTATGGTAGCTCACTAAACAGAACTATCGCATTCGGCCGTGGCGACGTCAGTACATAAAATTTTAGTAGGCAAGAATGCAGCATGTTGCAAGTTTAGTTCTGAATAAGACCCACTGAATGGAGCGGATAAACTTCTTTGGGGACTGATGGGCAGACTGGGGGCATGCGCGTGGTTCGGATCCCACGTCAAAAGCTGTAGGTCCCGTCTGGCTGACATTTCTCAGACGTTAAACAAAAGGGATACAACAAGCCGTTCGGCTGAAGTATAATGGCAACATGCCAGCCCTCATTCAACCAACCAACCAACCATCGCCTTGCCACTATAGGTAACAATAGAATATTACGTACCGAGCTGGAAAGTGTTTCATTTCTGTCGAGAGAGTCGGTCTCGAGACAGTAATGAAACTTTTCACCGAGGTTTGTATACTATTTTATTTAAAACCACATCTAACATCCACTTCCTATTATTTTGAATTAAAATTATTAATAAAAGATAAATATCGTGTTGACTTTTCCATTGAAAAAGTTATACAGAAATTTCAAATAATCGCAGGTGGTACAATAACGTAGGTAATAATACACATCAAGATAGCAAATATCATTTTTTGAATATTGTTTCCATGTCACTAAACAATATATTATTTTAACAACAGATGAGGAATTTGATTTTGCTGCTACTCCACCAGAAATTCGAGAAGCAGCAAAAATAGTAGAAGAAGATCTTCTGCCAACTAAAAGCCGCTCGAGATATGACAAGGCATATAACTGTTTCAAAGAATGGTGTACGGGAAACAAAGTTCAAGATCATGGTTCTGAGTCGGCGCTACTAGCTTATTTCAGTGAAAATGCCAAAACAATGAAGATATCAACGATTTGGTCACAATATTCAATGCTGAGCACCAGTCTATCAATTAGGGAAAAAGTAGACATACATATCTAAACAAGCAAAGCTATTAGCATTTTTTAAAAATGTGTGTTCGTATATTATTTTGAGATATCGATTTTTAAAAAAATTACAAAAAAATAATTTACTTTCCACCCGGGTGGAAAGTAAAAGTAAAAAAACGTCAACTTTCCACATTTCAAAGATAGATGAAATGTCATTATTACATGCATGGTTGTAAATGAAATAAATTACTATTTATTCAAGCCACGTTATATTGTCGAAAAGATGTTTCCTAACCAATCGATGCAACATTTTATCACTTCTGCCTTTTGCTAATTTAAAAATATCATTTCAACAAAGAATGCCTATAATACATAGTTCTACGCAATCGCTATATTTTCATTTAATTCATTGACATATCTTTAAAAATTCTAACACTACGAGGACAAGGTTCAGCTATAAAATTAAGTAGTAATCATGAATACGGTAAGTAACTGATGTCTATCTAATTGACATTAAAAATTATAAAAGTTTAAATTTTGGATATAGTTAGTAATCTTAAAAACAAACATAGTAGCGGACACGACGAAATATCCACTTCTTTAATCAAATATACCAATTTAAGAACCCATAGTTCATATAATAAATAATTCTCTAAAGTATGGAATATTCCCGGATCAATTAAAATTAGCCTTGATAGTCCCGGTATTTAAAAAAGATGATGACACAAAAGTTTAAAACTATCGTCCCATTAGTTTGCTTCCATCATTTGCTCATCATGGAAAGATGTCAAAAAGTAGTAATGGGTAAGGGAAAGGACCGAGTAACATCTAGTAGAGCGGACATAAAACTGGAAATACCACAGGGAAGTGTATTGGGATCACTATTATTTGTTATCTATGTGAATGATATTACCGAGCTGCTTTCTACAGAAAATACACTAACAAATTATGCAGATGATACCAATTTTCTTATTACGGCTCCAAGTCAGTTTACTCTTGGGACTAAAAAAGTCATGATGGAAGCAGATGAGTGGTTTGTCAAAAATAAGCTGATACTAAACACCTCAAAAACTAATGCTATAATATTTAAAACAACAAGAACCACATTAGAAGAATTGGAATTATATCTCTCATAATGCCGAGCAACTAAAAATATCACGAACAACTAAGTTTTTGGGAATGGTCTTGGACAATACTCTGTCATGGGATCACCATGTACAGTATGTGATTGGTAAATTAAATCAGGTGTGCTACACCTTGCGCATTTTGTCTAAATACTTGGATAGACAAACGTGTAGAATGGCGTACTACGCAAATTTCGAATCACGTATTAGGTATGGAATTATTCTGTATGGAAAATGTTGGGATGCAGAATAGTTGTTTGTATATCAAAAAAGATTAGTGAGAACCACATTTGGTTACAATTTTAGAGAAAGTTGTAGAGATAAATTTAACGCGAATGGGCTTCTTACTGTCCCTGCAATTTACATACAAGAAAGCATATTATTCTTTTTCAAAAATAGAGATTTGTTTAGAAGTAGTGAATCACAAAATGTATATTCTACAAGAACTTTGAATTATACGTTTCCCAAACACAGACTCATATTGTACGAAAGTGGCGCGTATTACAACTGTATAAAACTATACAATAGACTTCCACATCATATTAAAAATTGTGACAACATTAAAAAAGTTTAAAAAAAGTGTATTTAAGCTACTTAAAGACATTGAACCCTACAACATTGAAGAATATTTAACAAAGACGTCAAATCTATGATTCGCAATAATCTGCTGTATTTTTGACACTATTTCATTTTATGTTGAGCAATGTAATTCCGAAATAAAGAATGTTTATTATTATTATTATTACCGTACCTAGCTATGATGAACGCGAATCGGTTCTTAACATAAGATCAATGGTCTTATACTAGAGGGTTGGATGAATGTTGTAAGTTGAATTTGTATTAGAAAGACCTTTGAAATGACGTACCACTTTGAACTCCTTACCATCTAAGATCTTAAGGGTACAATCAACTCTCCCAGGGGGTTAAGCCATGGAGGCTGCAAATATTCTTGAGAAGCGGCCCACTTCACAATAAAATTGACGTGTATTTCCCATTTTTAACTCAGGTTTTCTCTGTAAAAACTGCTTCTTTTAAATGAATTGTGTTCTATTAAGCTTCCTATGAAAATAGAGGGGTACTATATTTGACAAGACCCGAAAAAATTTTAAACACGGAAACTACATAAAAAATACATCAGTAAGAAAATCCAATATGGGTAAAATATATGTTAAGGTGCACCCCGGGCTTCTGATTTTTACAAAAATAAAAAGCAATTGCCTTAATAATGATACCTTAGAGGTCTAAGGTAGGTTATTCAAAAGGAAAAAAACAGAATTTAGTATTTCTAAGAGAAACATTAAGAATCCCCACTGTGGCCGCCTTTAGCTTCATAAGGGCTGACGATGCTAATTTAATTTGACAGTCTAGGTTACGCTGACCTTCTGAAATTGGAAATTAATTAGTGTGGGTTTATTTGATATAGATACAATACGAAATGAGAGGAATATAGTCATGAGAAAATTATAATTTAAGTCAATAGTGGCTCCGACATTTTCTGGAATCCTAATTATGACTATGAGCGGTTTTTGAAATAATGTACATATTGTATGTGTGTATGTGGCTAAGATTTACTAACTCAGAAACCAGTAAACAAGTTTCATCTGAAGTGCAGAAGTTTTTTTCGATATAGGTTCTTTCCTTTCTCCTTAATCCACTCTGACTTTCACAAAATAGCCACTCGGTACTTTTTTTTATTCATTTTATTGATATTTCCTCTGCATTGAAATTAGGTACCTTGTAACTCTACTCAATGAGCAACCAAAAATTTAATTTAAATATTACATCCGGGCATTTTGAATATTATTATTTTAATATTTGATATATTGTATTCACAGAAACGTGCCTTCCTCGTCAGATATTTCATAAATTTTCATTTATTTTTAGAACAAAACATTTCCTTTATTTGTCTGGCTTCCTGCGACCCAAACGATTCGATTGATAAATGACCATCGTTAAAACTAATCCTTGAATTCCGTAGGACTGTCCCCAAAAAACGACAACTTGTTTGATTTCTATTTTATTCTTGAATAGTATTATATAACGGGTTATCAAAAGTCAAGAACTTATCAACAATACTAAAACAGCTTGAGATATTGGATTAAAAGCGGCATCTTCTAAAAATATTTTACATTATACAGGGTGGCCAAAAAAAGTGTGTAAGTTATATTTTTTAAATGGGACACCCAGTATTTTATTGCATACTTAGGTTCGTATTGGTATCGTTTATAAGTGCCTAAAATTTTATTTAATTTGGTTTCGTAGTTTCGGAGAAATAAATTAAGAACTAAAAAAAAAGTTTTTCAGTCCTGAATAAAAAAATCAAAGAAAGCAATCCAGAACAATTTTTTTAACCTCGTCATTGGGTAAAATTTATGACAAGAGTTCTAGAGATACTATGAATCTAATTGCATTTATCTATTTTATATAGGGTGTTCATAATAATGTTTCAAAAAAGCCACATTTTAAAATAATTTTTCTCAAGTGTATATTATTTGGCTATTTGACGTAGAATTCATAGACAATTTTTTTTTGTAATACATGCATATAAATTATATCCAGCCGTTTTCGAAATAATTGTAAATATCATAAATTGTTTTGTTTAAATAGAGTTTTTATTGGGAAATTTTGTTAGAGGCGACTAGACTAATAATTGTAAACTAATGTAAATGTTCAAAATAGTTTCCTTTTGCTCTTAGAGTTTACCGTATTATAGTTATTTCGATATAAATTTTAAAAGCCTATATTTTTGCTACTTTTATTTATTTAATTTTATTTTTATATTCAATAGAGTTGCCATGAATTTTTTTTGTTTCGATTGTCACTTAGACAGCCAAATAAAAGTATTTACATTTGTTCAATCGTCGAAATTCAGTCTAACTTACACAAAATGTCGAATTTTACAACTTTAGAAATGGTAAATATGATTTTTATACTGGGTGAATGTGCAAGTGGCTGTCATAGTAAATAAATCTAAAAAGTTTAAAAGCTCATAACTGATTTTATGAAAAAATCTGTCATATCAGGGTGTTTTAAATATACATGGCATCCTGTATGAAAATCTGATCTCTCGGATAAAATTATTTTATATCTACTACCGAGGTAGTAAAAGTGCTACTTTAGGGCCTGTAAAACATGGTTTGTTTTAAAGAATATTATGACCAAGCCGTATGAGAAAAAAGTTTAAAAATTACTAAACATTATTTAATTTCCTTTTAAAAGAACGAAAATATATTACACCTATTTTATGCCCACGTGTAACCTTATCCAGTGGCATTCAATGATTACTATCAAGGCCCTAACCTTCAATTTTCCCTGCATTTGGCCTATAAATAATGCACACCTTCATTTTGTTCTTTGTTAGCTTGTTCCATTGTCAGCTAGAATAAATAAAGCTAATCAGTTTAAGGTTACAGATTATTATTTTTGTGAACCTTTATTTTATTAACTATGAGTGTAAAATACTATAAACTAGAGTTTAGTGGGGTAGAAGATGAATTGTTGATAGAAAGTAAAAGTAGATAGAGAGTAAAAGAAATCCATCCATATATGCAAAAAAATTTAAAACTTTTAAAGACATACAAAGATGAATATTTGGAAAAATAGCGGTAGAATTAAAACAGGTATGTTCAACCCTACTTGTAAATCAATAATAATATTCCAGGTTTTACCCAATGAGCCACAAAAGTTAAATATTTTGCTGTCTCGTCCGCCATGACACCGCGATTGGAAGCAACTGACAACGGCGACGCGGTATGCCGGGCAACTCATAAGCAACTAGTTGCGTTGCAGTTGAGTTGCCTTAAGTCAGTGGGAACACGCGTATTTAAACATTAGTGCTGTGTCGCGTTGAAGTTGCGTTGCGATTGCCAGTTGTTTTGGTGAGAACAGGCACTTATTAAAGTCATACTAAATTTCGATTGGAGCATTAACGTTGAAGGATTGACTTTTATCGCTCTTTGCCTGGCTATAGCTGTTGCACTGTACATTTGCAACTTTTGTTGCTCAACTATTTTGTCTGGCAATATCATATTGAATTAAATGAAAACCCGCTATTTGATTAGTCCGCGCTAGTCTAATTATATTATAAACATAATTATTGCTAACGACGACGCAGACGTTAATCCATCAGAAAAAAGGTTATGTTATCCAAAGTAATGTTTTTTGTGGCGCTAATCCAAAATTTGTGTATTAAAATTAGTCAGACGAGAAAAAGGTCATGGTATGAAATATGAGTGACAATTATCGCCATAATTCTGCAATAAGTGCAATTCTGCCTTGTATGTATTATACAGGGTGGCCCATCGAAAACAGTCCCGCAAGGTTTACGGCTGTGTACGTGAAAATTAAAAAAAAACCTCGGACCCGTAAACTTGTGTTTTCAGGGGGACACGTTTCACTATTAATTTCATCCCTGTAACCTCAACCCCCCTAGCGGGGGCGGCTACTGCCCTTGTTGTTTCAAATGGGTATGGGTATATTGTGATACATCTTTTTAAAGGGCATTAAATTCTCTTTAAAATGGCGCTTCGTTTTGTAAATTTGAGCTACGCGCCGCCAAGCAACGGAATTTGAAACATTTCACTGCACGTCTTATCAAGTACACAGGTTTGTGCGTAAACAATTTTTTTTTTAATAAGTATCAGTCAATTCAACTTTATCTTCAGTAAAGTGATTGATCCAGATCTACATACGTTATTTCTGCGCTATTATTTTCTTTTGATTTGATCGTGACATAAAAAATGGTTTATTCTATTGAGGATACAGTGGAAATTATTGAATTGTATTTTATAAATAATCAATGTGCAAGAGTAACGGCAACTTTGTTTAATGACAAACATCCAGATAGACACGTACATCATGGTTATATCCTAGAATTAGTGGCAACATTTCGGCAAACTGGTTCAGTGGCAAATAAAAAAAGGATCATTGAAAATCCGGTAAGAAATGAAGCAGTAGAAGTAGCTGTTCTGGGTCAAGTTAGTATGAATCCAACATTAAGTACCAGAAAAATGTCTGCTGTAACGGGAATTTCGCGGACCACTGTACAGAGAATTCCGAAACATTATAAATGGCACCCATACAAAATTCAACTTCTCCAAGAATTGAATGAAGATGATAATTACCGCAGTTTACACTTTTGTGAAGTAATGTCAGAACAAGTATTAAATTATCTGAACTACCTTTTTAACGTTTGCTTCTCAGACGAATGTTTTTTTTTCTTAATGGCACTGTTCATCAACATAACTGTCGTTACTGGTCCGACACGAATCCAAGGATTTACCACGATGTTCATACTTCAGAAATTAAACGTTTGGGCTGGTATTTTCGGTGATCACATAATTGGACCATTTTTCTTACCGGGAAAATTAAATGGAGATACTTATTTAGACTTGTTGGAGAATGCTGTCAACTCATGGAAAACGACCAACGTTACCAGGAAGAAAATCCAATATTTCAACAAGACGGGGCTCCCCCCCATTATGCATTACCCGTACGCCACTTACTGGATGAAACGTTTCCTGGTAGATGGATTGGGAGGAGGGGTGCTATTGAATGGTCCGCGAGATCACCCGATTTATCTCCCCTTGATTTCTATTTGTGGGAACATCTAAAATCCAAAATTTTTGCCACCCAACCCGAATCCTTAGAAGATTTACGGAACCGCGTTACTAATGAATGTCAACAAATTACACAATGTCCGACAACACTTTGAACAGTTGTTGTACTATTGTATGGAGGTGAATGGCGGACATTTTTAACATTTAATAAGATAACATGTAAGTATTGCTCAATAAAATTACATTTTTTAAAACGCAATTTCTCGGCGGCGCGTACCTCAAATTTACAAAACAAAGCGCCATTTTAAAGAGAATTTAGTGCCCTTTAAAAAGATGTATCACAACATACCCATTCCCATTTGAAAACACAAGGGCAGTAGCCGCCCCCGCTAGGGAGGTTGAGGTTATAGGGATGAAATTAATAGTGAAACTTGTCCACCTGAAAACACAACTTTACGGGTCCGAGGTTATTTTTTATTTTCACGTACACAGCCGTAAACCTTGCTGGACTGTTTTCGATGGGCCACCCTGTATATTAATCCCTTAATATAACTCTGCAGCACTAACATGCTTTCGTGGTAAACAGTTTATATAATTAGCTCAAAATATAGGATTATGACTTACTTTATATTACCCTTGATAATATGGTTTTTGCCCATTTATGAATAATAAATGCGTCAGCCCTTGCATTACTCAACACATGAAGCGCCGTAATATTTTGCCCTTTTATGTATTTTGTCATGTGGTAAATATTTGATTAGAACGTTACCTTTTTAAACTTTAGGGTCTTTAGGAAGGACGTAAAAAATTTTGCCTGGGAAAAATTTAGAGTGTGACCAGAATTTGCTAAAATATTAATTATTTAGACATGTTTCATTAACAAAGTTATATTAATTTTTAATAATTAAGTCAGGAACTAACAAAGTCGAATGCAATTAATATTGGGTTGCAGAAAAAATCTAAGCAATAATCAACTAACCACTCAACTTTAATTAAGATAATTATTATTTCTAAATATTAATTAATGGTAAATAGGTATTGTAGTAAGACTTATGGAAACATTTTTGTCCCTGGAAGTTATTTGGTTTAAGTTAGTAAACACTTTTTCAGATATTAACGTTGAAAAAAGTACATTTTTTACTCGTGGATAGACTGTAGCATTGCAACGGTACATCTTAAGGTGCATATAGATAAGATTAAACAATCTATATTTGTGGTATAGACATACCTTTATTTCTTATATTTTGCTTGACAACTGTAAAACGGACCACTGGTAAACCTTCTTATGTTAGTTCTTTATTTTCTACTGTAAACTGCCAATAATCCGGTTCCACGTGATCCCGTTTAAATTTAATTTCAAACCTACCACATAGTGAGATCTACAGATCTATTTTATTAATTTATTGTGTTGGTAACAATTGTGTTTTGTGATTGAGTGGAAATTCGATTTATTTGCTTTAATACTAATTATATTTTATAATGATAACTCGACTAAGATACAAAGCTTCAGTATTTCTCCGTTTAGGTTAGTTTAGATTAAATTAAACCTAAAATTAGGTCTGCAAGGTGGTCGTAATATAAAAATAATACGTTGTTCATGAAGTTGTACAATCATTTAGTTTATATTGTTAAATCTACATAAGTTTTCCTTCTTGGCTTGAATTACAATAGGTTTAAGGATTATAGGCTTAGTACGAAATGAAGAATTCAGGTGTCGGGGTTGGTGTGAACATCTGTCCACGAACAAATCCTAAATGATTTTAGTGGATATGTCGCAGCCTTCTAGTGTAATTAGCCGTTTCATGAACTTTTGTACGGATACACTTATTCCTACACTGTTGTTTGCTAGGTTTACACGAACATTTCAGTATGCCTTGACCACCTGATTCCAATCACACAGCTTCTCTTAAGCTGAGTGATTTTTCCAAGGGAATTTCCTCTTTATTAAGAAATGCTGAACCCGCAACACTAAGACTTTCAGCACCAAACCATCCCTTTATCGTACCTGATTTACGCCATTTTTCTGATCTATTATCAAACAAACCATATTCCTGGAATCTCCTGGACCTCTGTCGACTTTGGGAATATTCAATAATACACAACCGCCTACATTAAATGTCGGCATTTTTTTGCCGAATTACTTAACATTTTTTTTGCTGCTTCTTCAGTTTTATTTCTAGATTCATCGCGTTCTTCTGAAATGGTTTTACTGGCAGAATATAAATTGAACACTACTGAATATCCTTGTTGTCAAACTTTTGCAATGTTAACAACACGTAAACAATTTTTGCACATTGAGATTCTTAAGATCTGTTTATAGTTTTTTTCTGCGGTACAACATTGGTTATATCAGCATCTTCATCAGCGGGACGTGCACCAGATATTTCGACAACTGGATCTTCTTCATTCATAATTGTCATAAGCTCTTCTTCCGTAGTCAGGTTTTTTGCAAGCGCTGAGGGAATGTTACTAGAAGTCGCCATTTTCAGGTTATACAATACTCATTTTATTACATCAAGTGCAAAGTAGATTCGGAGCGTTACATGAAAGTCCAGTAAAGTCAGTCACTTAACGTAATTTTGCTCGTTTTCATCAAGAGGCCGACACAGGGAGACGTTTCATGTAACGTCTCCGATTTATAGCATTTTGTAATAGTTATTTATTTTAGTGTTTGACAGCGTTTCATGAAAAGAGTAGACTTTTCATGAAACGGCTGATTACACTAAAAGACTGCGACAGATATACTACAATATTGCCATTAATCTTAATAGTATTTTTGTGTTTGCTTTTCAGGAATTGTAATTTTTTTCTGGAAATATAAATAAAAAATAATACCAAGGATTTTTACCACTTTAAAATATTAAACACCAACAAAACCATTTATTTTATTTTACAAATAAACGTTAAGATTTCATTAGAATAGAGGGTCAAAAACAAATTAGTAGGAGTGTTTTTGGGTCAATGCTGTAGTAAATGTAAAGCGGGTTTTTTTTTCTCTCATGGCCATTCAGCAGGCTGGAAGGTGAAATAAAATCACAGAATGCATAACAAAGATTGCTTGCTTGCGTGTTTTACACAAATTTTATTATACTACAAGGAAAGTTGATCAATTTTCTACCTGGGAAAGAAACCATGAAAAGTTTTATTTTTGTGTTATCTCAGACCGACGCAAATTACTTATATATTTAAGTTTAATCAAAATTGGACGGTAGTATCATTCCATCAACCACGAGGTCATAAACATATATATATACAGTATGTCCACCGATTGAGTTAACAAGAAGGAAACTTTTTTTTTGCATTTTTCGAATAAATATTATTCTTCAAATAATTTGGCTTATAATGAAAATATGAATGTCATCGAATATTTTGCCGTTTCATTTAATGGACTTTATAACCCTATCATATACAGTGTAACCATTAAAGGTTGAACCATATGGGGAAAAAATGTATTGTTCGATTTAGGTAAAATTTGACTTCACCATAAGTTCTTGCTTGAATAAAGACCAAAAAATGGCATAATTAAATAAGTCATTCGCCTTTTGTTAACTGTTAAATTTAATATTTTCTCCACAAAATGTCACCACTCTGCAATTTTGGTCAAGTTTGATATTTTATAACTTTTTTATTTTTTTTGCGATTTTCATGATTTTATTATTAGTTTGTAGATCAATTTATTGTGTTTTTTCTTAATTACTTTATAAAATAATTTTCGATTAGGCTATATTATACAGGAGTAAATCAAACTGTTTTTTTGCAATTTCAAAACACCCTGTGGGAAAATTGACGTGGATAATTTCATTTACATACTATTTCTGGTAATCTTTGATGTATTCTAAACATTTAGTTTTTGATTCATTCCATTATCTCATTTTTGCTGCGAGCTGCAAACTTTGAAATGAAACGATGTTATTTCTAGAAAATGTATGTCATGGGTATTTCTACAGAAGCACCCACCAATGTTGTATTTGTTTAGCTCTAACCGCCCACTGTTACATTGAGGAAATCCTCCAAGAAGTTGTTGTTCCATTTGCTACTTTCATTGGGGACCAATTTACATTAATGCATGACAATGCTAGACCTCAAGTTGCACATGTAGTGAGCGAATATCTGGTTGAAGTTGGACTTCCAAGAGTCCACTCTTGGCCTGCTTGTAGCCCGGATCTCAACCCAATCGAACATCTTTGGTATCAACTTAAAAGGGCCGTTCGTCGTCGTCGTCCTGTACAACCACAAACCTTGCAAGACTTACAACTGACACTGATCGCAGAATATCAGGCTACCCCTCAAGAAAGGATAAGTAACCTTATTCATTCGATGCCACGAAGATTGCAAGCTGTCATGGCTGCGAGAGGACGAAATACATAATATTAAAATTGTTTTTGTTAATTAACTTTTTGATATACCTAGTGTTTGTTTTTCTTAATAAAAATAGGCTTCAAATCAGCGTTTCATTTCAAATTTTGCATCTCGCAGAAGAAATGAGATAATGGAATGAATCAAAAATCGAAATGTCTAGAATACGTCAAAGATTACAAGAAACAGCATGTAAATAAAATTATCCACCCCAATTTTCCCACAGGGTGATTTGAAATTACGAAAAGAAACAGCAGTTTAATTTACTCCTGAATTTGAACATAAAAAAAAACTCCTGTATAATATAGCCTAATCGAAAAATGTTACTTTATAAAATAATTAAGGAAAAACACACTAAACGGATCTGCAATCTGATGACAAAATCATGAAAATCGCATAAAAAATAAATAAGTTATAAAATATCAAACTTGGCCAAAATTTCAGGGTGGCGGAATTTTGTGCCGGTGAGTGTATTTTTGGACAATAAACCATAAATCTATTTATTTATACAATACTCATCGTCTAAATTCATTCTTTATACCAAAAATTCTACCGAAATATTCATTTTCCTCAAAAAATTGTTAAAAATATTTGTAAATTTGTAAATTCCTCATAAAGATGCAATCAACGAAGGGGAGACTCTTGTTTTAAAATAATAAATACTTAGGAAAAAATGAACATATTAAACTAATTGTGCAGTTGTTTATAATTATGGTGGTAGGGTTTACCAAAAAGGGAGAGAAAATGGGCATAAAGTTACAAATGCAAACAATTTTTCCAAATACATTGTTTTCAGCTTCGATCAGTAAATGCCATTTTTCGATATTGTGTGGAGAAAACGTCAAATTTGCGAGTTAGCAAATCTCTGCATAGTCTCCTTTAATTATGTGATTTTTAGTCTTGACTAAGCAAAACCCTTTTAATTTATCTAAATCGAAAATTAAATATTTTCCTCAAATGGTTCCAACTTTAATGGTTACACTGTATATGGCCCGACTATTTTAGGCCAACCTAAGGACCTATAAGTCGGATATAATTATTAGGGCTCCGAGCTCTTCAAGAGCTCTTTCCTTAAATGGCAATTTATTTAGACAGGAAACGTGATTAAGGAAAATGTTGTTTAACGAAACAGAGGAAACCTATCGAGATCATCGTGTCTCATAAATTGTGTAATATTCTAACAACATAATATGTCGGTATACGAGACACGACGCTTTAGCATTTTTTTTATATTCAAGCATGACACAAAGCACAAGGTATTTCATTCTTCATTTTTATTCTAAATGGCTCTAATTGTATATCTGAATATAACTTATAATTCAAAATAACTTTACTTTATAACATTCTTCTGTATTGTAAAAAATAAAGGTACGTTACTCTTGAGTAAAATTGATATTTTTTAACAAACCTCGTATACGGTTTTAAAAAATTAATATTTTGATGGTTGCATTTTAAGTTTTGGACGATGCTCAACTTATTATCAAGGATATTTTTTTTTATGAAACCAACAATAAAAAAAGTTTTTCATAAGGTTCCAACTTAAGTGGATACACTGGATACACTGTACACACTGTACACGTAGAATTTAAGAACACATTAATGTATAGGGTGTTTTAAAGTAAACAACTTGATACCGATTTCCGATATAATCGGAAGTTGAAAATATTTTAACCGAGTGGCCCCCATCAACATTAGCATACTGTATATGTGTCCCTTTCCTCCCTGTTTAAAAAATTTTATTCAGATTCCCTTCCATAATATAAACCTTCAATAGATAATAACGAATGAACATTTTATAAAGCCTGGGAAGGTCTTGTAATCATCTTTGATGTACACTATTAATTTAAATTATGCCACAAAATATACGTCAACATCCTTACAGCACCGAACGATGTAAGGAACAAATTCAGAGAAGTAATTAATATTATGTCAGACGAGATAGGTTCAGCTTGCTTTTCACTATTTAAGGTTGCTGTTGTGAAAATATTTAAAGCATATCGGAAGAAATATAGAATATGCCGTGTAGAAAGAGCGCCTTACAGGCTTCTTCCTTAATAAGGGATGACATTTCTACTTTGTTATTTATGTATTTAATATTACGATACAAAAAGCAGAACACAAAAGTTATATCCCGTGACATAATTATTAATTTTAATTATGCGATCTTACTACTGGCAATGTTTGCCTAGTGTTTTTTGATCGTTTCCCCATGAAGAGCGAGGGGTGAAAAATATAAATGCTTGAAAGTGGGTCACCATAAGCAGTCATTCCAAAAAGTCTCCATACACTACATGCTTTTATACAAATTTATAATTAATTTTAACCAGCTAATTGGAACTATGAAATTCAAAATTTATGTTAATATTTCATTCCTAACCAATAATATAAAGATTAACAGAAATATTTGATTTAAATGTTACTAAAACCAAATAATTAAAATAAAAAATATGTACTTATTCAAAATTATTTATTTTTCACAAAGTTACGGGTTTTATTATTTAATTATTTATTTAATATTTATTATTTTATTATTTAATTATCTACCCTAATTATCTATCTATCTACGTTTAATTGCATGGCTTAGTATTGGAGCACCAAAATGTAGTCAAACTTGGCACATGGGTTTACCATATTGGCCTCTTCAAGAAGTTATAATGCAGTTTCTCAATGAAATGAACAGGTGAGCCATTATTCAGCCACCTCAAGAATTACATGGGATTCCTTATGTTCAACTCAATGATGCATCACCCGGTATACTCTCCCCATTGTAGTAATAACTTAAAGTCGATCTATTTGTATCTATCTATTTGTTTAATTATTTTAATCGTTAAATATTTTATTCGTAAACAATTCGAATAATTTATGTTTATACAAATATGCCGTATACATTATATTAATTAATTAATTGTTGCATAAATATTTACATATAAATATTTTTGTAAGATAAAATATGTTTTGATAAAACATTTCAATAAATAATCTAAAATATTTTTATTACTATAAATTTGTGAAGTATTGTCAAGGGATCAATTGCAATCCAGTCTTACCTAAAACTCAGTCCTACCTTCACAGGCGAAGGCACGTCACCAAATACGTAAATCTAACAGTAGCTCGTATCGTTCCGTTTACTTTGCTTGGCTGCGAGAGGTAAGACCCCATTCTCATTCCACCGGCAATACAGCAAACTCGTGCGCGCAACCTATTGCCGCTTTTGCCAGCTGGTACCGTACAACCGATAATTTAATTTTTAAAATTATTTAATTCATACTTTTAATGGAAAATACTATTGAGGAATAGTAAATATGACGAGAATACTTATAAACATGTTACCTATAATGATTTGTAGACAAAATATTGATTCAAAGTTTGAACCAAGGCTATTTTTCAACTAGTAATATATTTATTTACTGAAAATAATCCACGTAGTCTTCCAAATATCTATATCATTGCTGTAATATAATACTAAAGCCCCTTTAAGTGCTTCTTGTCGTTTCTACACCGAACATGCACAAGGTTAGGTAGAGGGAATATCAAGTTATGTATAATTTAATAATAGTTCTGATCGATTAGAAATGCTTTAAGATAATTGTAACAGATTTAGAGAGAAGTTTCGAAGGTTACAAGGTTTTTCCAAATTATTGTTCAAAATTACTTGATTGAAACCGATTTAATAAATTATATAATAAATTAGGGTTTAGTCTGTATTTAGAATCAGCCAAATAGACAACTATGCTACTTTAAATGGAATACCATGTATATTTTCTGTTATTTAGGGAGACCCTTTTATTACGATGTTAAAAATATATATTTTGGTGACTATTGTGTTTTTAGCTTCAACAACATTTTAATATTATTGGTCGTTACTTGGTGGAAGTCCATAATAATTTGGTTATATTATTGTAAGTAAAACACTTTTTTACTTAATGTTACCTGACGAAACTGCAGTGCAGTGAAACATGTATTGTCAAATAAAAAGTGGAAATTTAAGTAAAAAAGTGTTTTACTTACAATAATATAACCAAATTCAACAACATTTATGGCAGGTTGTCGAAATAAATCAAGAACTGACTAACCTGATAACTTTAAATATGACAAATTGCTTTGATAGTAATGAATCTGTCCCAATCAAAGCTTAGTTCGACTAACGAAAAAGGATGTATACCTCCTACTTCATTTAAGTATTTGGGATTTAAAAATTTGGGAGTAATTTTTGCTAGTAAGCTGATTAGTATGTAAGACTTTTCGAATGTTAGGTTTTATTAATAGGCAAGTAGAATATTTCAAAATTCCAAAATCATACTTATCTTTATATTATGATTTTGTACATAGGAGACTGAAATTTGCGTCGATTATTTAGAACCATTTCTATTCATTATACATAAATAGATTAGGATCAGTTCAGAATAAATTTCTAAGGACTAAGGGACTAAGAATTTCTAAGGAAACTATGATCGTAATTTAATAAGAGTTCATTTTGTAATTGTGACTTTAGAAAATAGAAGGAAATTGTCGGAATTTATGTTCATGAGTAAAATTATTTGTAACAAGGTGGATTCACTTGATTTGTTGCTTTAATATTTCTCCTCGTCAATTTAGATCTGGTACTCTTTTCAGTATACTCTTTAGATAAACTAACAATGCTCAGTATTCCCCTTTATGCAGAACGATGAGATTATCAACTAGGTATTTATTGGAATGATTGTTTAAGTTTTTTATACCATTTTTGAATCTTTGGTAATGCTATTCCAAGCTAAAATCAATATTAATTCAGAATAATCAAATCGATATAAGCCAATACTCCAAACGTATTGGTTTCCTGTGACTTGGTTATACACCAATTTTGAAAAACTGATACGATCGCAGAAAAAATATTCTATAAAACTTATGCATAAGGTTACTTCTTTTCACGCATGGGAAGACTGTGCTTACGTGCCGAAGGCGAGTCTCGCAATCACGTAACGTATGTGCATTTCTTAACGCGTAACTAATTTTAAACTTCTTGTCTTGTATAAAGTATACTGTATAATAAGCATAAATAATAAAACCCTTGTTTCAGAAACAACGCAGGGAGCTGGGATTGAAGCGATTTTGGTCTGCAGTAAAAACATCCAACAGCAGCAGCTCGCAAGGGGACCATGACTCGCCGTCCGATGACTCAAAGCCGGGGCCCAATTGCTCTCTGCCTTTATTGCAGGTACGTTTCTATATGGGTCAATTACGGGTGAATCTAAATTGACCTATTTTCGAAAAGGCTCACGTTATATAATTGGTGTGTGATTCGAATTCGTTAGCAGTTTCTTATTTTTAGTTTTCGTTCGCAGCTGATCCGGCTATGTCCGAAAATAGAATTTTCATCAAAAAGTTCGAAATAAGTAATAAAAAAAGTGTTTTTCAAGAAGAATTATTTATAGACTTTTTCTTCTACTGTATGAGACTGATAAGTATAATCCGGCATCCAATATTAACTAAATTTATTTATAGATGAAATTTACATTTTGACATTAAACATGCGAACAACATTCGTAATAAATATTAACTTCGCAAAAAAGTATGAATGTTATTGCACTTCGTTATTAATTATGTATGACTCTTGTTTCGAGCTCAAAGGATCAGAAAGTTTTAAAAACGACCTTAATGTAACGAGGAGGAAAGCTGAAACTTCTATATAGCGGCTACTGACAACTTCGTTTGTTGTTATTCCTCTTTCGTAAACAGAAACTTCTTCCTTTTAGTTAGCTTTAGGTCTGAATTTCATGTCTGTATTTTTAAATTTAAGATTAAAAATGGGCGACTATAAAATAAAGTTTTGTATCTTATAATATGGAAAAAATTGTATAAAAGAATAAAATTTAAGGGTTTTCTCGAAAAGATAAGTTAAACGTTACTGGTTCATTATGCTGGGAATTACTTAATGATATGTACTATTTTAATTTTAAGTGGAAAAATTCATATACACATATGTCCTAAAATGCTTTGTTTTCAATATACAAAAATACAAGTTTTTATCAAGAATCTCGAGACCGGTTTGAGACACACTAAATTTTGGTATATTTCACAAAATTTTGGTATATAAAACAACACTTGTTACCTCAAAGCCAGTGGTGTAGTTACAGTTACGTCCAACACAATTTTAACGAAAAGAATATGTGTCAGGTGAATATGTATGTGAATACAGTATTCACCTGAAGACGACTGGAGATACTTACCAGTTGAAACGTTGTGATATATAACAAATAAAGACAATGCAAGTCCAAAACTTTTCTGTTATTCAAGAAACACCATTGTCTACAACCTTCAAACATTATTATTTTATTATTAATTATCATTCAAACGTTTCCTTAGCAATGGATACCAATGCTAACTTGATTTTGTTTAGACGATTCTTGCTTAATAAAGGTTTCCCTAAAATATTATATGACAAAAAGGAATGCATAATTATTGTTATTATCATTTATTTTCTTCCAAACGGTAAGTTAATGGAAATATGGAAGATGAAAAATATCTTAAATGCTTAAAATGAAATGGTAGTTAATAATAATATAATTGTTTCGACAATATCAGTGGCGTAACATATTTTTTGGCATATAATTATATGCGTAGCTGTACCTATGCCACTGGCTTTAGAGAAAAACTTTCTATACAAAAGTTTAGTGGAAATCTTATACTAATTTCGATATTTTTGACAAAAACTAAACTAAATAAAAACCTTAACACCCTGTATATCGAAAACAAAACATTTTAGGCCATACATATATAGGTCGTTCCACTTATAATGAAAACAAGTTTTTAATTTCGATATTTTTGAATACTTAAAATTTTAGTTGGATCATTGGCGTACGGATTTATAATGACTTCAAAATAATAACTATAAGAATAAAGTATCTTCCTTTAGTGATTATTTTATTTGAAAGCTAATATCAGAGAAGTCACTCAAAACGACTAAATACGAAATCGCCCAGATTTCAAATTGACATAATCAGTGGCGTATGATCAATTTTATTTTTATTTCTTTTAAAAATATTTACTTTTGAAATACTCTGGGAACAAACTGATTAACAAAAATGACTGTTTAACTGTTTTATCTAAAAAATATTAGACGTTAAAAGCAGCAGTGGCGTACTATATTTTCTACTATAAAATCAATTTATGTACATCTAATAATTTATTGCTGCACTGTGAAAAATTAGAAAATAATAGGCATAAATAAGAAAATTTGAACCGCTTTGCAATGTAAACAAAATATCATTTACATGTCAACGAGAAACTCACAGCAGTACTTAATTGAATTAGGATATGTGCTTAAAAATAATCCTTGCAAATTAAAAGGTCCACTACTGGAATTCAGGAACAATTCGGGCCGAATAGTATCCCCAAAGTTTCGTGCTGTTAGCACATTTCAATTCAGACAACTTATCTCAATATTAATTTTACAAGAAGCAACTTCTCGATGTTCCTGTTTAAACCAAGAAGTCCTGTAACATTTACTGCAGTGCACATAATGGACAAAGCCAAGCTGGTTTTTATTTGTCAAAGAACCAAGCAAGCAAGTTTCCTGCTGCGACAAATTTAATAGCAGTTTCTATCTTTTAAAGTTTGAGTTAATTACCACAATTTTTAGAAAGTTCCTAATGGATATTTTTGCGTTTTATAATGATACAGCTTGAAAAGTTTTTAGCTCTTTACATAAATTAAATAACACTAGGAAAGGAAGAAAAAAGAAATAGGACACTTTGTTCGACAGTATAGGAATAAAATTTCCAAGTTCTCGAGAAATATTCATTTACGGTACAATAAAATAACGTGGGTTCCTAAAAGACACAAGTACAAGTTACAGTTACAGTTTATCGATTAGTGATTTTATCGGAGGTTCGTTCATGTCAATAGTACACAAACTTAATTATGCTACACGTGATTAAATCATATCATATAATTTAATTTCATATATACATTTTATGTTCCCATCTATTAAGAAATTTATCTTATCTTATATACTCCTGCTACATAAATTGTTATAATGATAATTTTGTTCTATATGATTCATTTTTATTTATATAGCACAATATTCTTCGGTATGATACGCACGATTATATATTGTTCACAATTTCCTTGCATATGATAATCTATTTAATTTGTACTTTTATAAAAATTGTATTAAAAATCTTACCATATATAAAAGTAATTGTTGGGGGGCCTGTAATGTAACAGTTTCTATACTAAAACCCACAATTCTCGAGCGATTACCATTATAAAATTACCTTTCATTATTTAAACAGGCTATAGGTAAATCTTCATGATTTTCTTATAGGGAAAACTGTACCCTGCACAATATTATATATTATTGTTAAAGATTTTTGTCTCAAAAGTATATATGTATTACATAGGTTTATTTTTGTTTATTCCTTAGCGATTAAGGTATCTTCAGGCCATTAGGAAAATATATTCCATATATTTTTATATTAGTAAAGTAGTTTAAAAATCGTTTAAATAAAGTTACCGCAAAGTTAAATTTTCTCATAACGTTATTGGTTTGACATTTAAAGGTCACGGACACATTTTACAAAAACCCAGATGTGTCTCTCCGGGGCCGTTATAAAAATCCACATGAAGATGGAATATACGTACATTATGAGTAGAGAGAATTTTACGTTGAAATCTGGTAAGATAAATTTCTAATTCGACCTTAACCTTAATTATTACTCCGACGGTTTGTTACTTTATTAAAGCTACTAAATTCTCATCTCTTACTCAAGTTTAATGCTAAAAAAGTTTTAAGAGCTTTGCACAAGGCTGTTAAATTATTATGATAGACTGCTTAAAGAAAAATTATTCTTCATACAAGTTCAATTATAACAAAAAAAATTTCAACAAGAAAAATGGATTTAAAATACATAGAGCGCAATGAGTTCAAATATTATCTAACTTCCAATCGAAACGATGTTTATTCTTCATCCTACTGAATAAACGAAAATCTGCAAATATTAGTTTTTCTTGTCTAATCGAAATTTGCAAATAATTGCCTTCTAAATTAGAATCCCTTTAAAACTTGATTATATATTTTTCGCAAATCCCAACTGATTGTAGATTTAGTCAAGAAAATTATAAAACAGCACAAAGTTAAAATATATTAGTTATTAATATAAAGAGTGATTTATATTAAGGGTCCACTATTAGTAACTGTGTTATTATTACTTAATAAGATTTGTAAATTGCATATTACGCACTAAAGGAAAAGCTACCGTATTATTTAACCGAGTGCGTATTTTTTACTCGCATTACGTACCATCGTGCCGATTCTTATTTTCTCTTTGACTATTAGGAATTATTTACTGTCGAGTCTGGTATCAGTAAAAAGTCATATACAAATTTTACATGTCAACATCGATTGTCACTTTATCATTAACTTGTCAAGCACATTTTTTTTAAATATGCCACAATTAACCCCCCAGCAAAAGGCTATTATCTACAGTCGGTGGCGAGATGGTGCTTTTATTAGGAATAGTGCAGGCGAACTGGGAGTAAACAGAAATACCGTGTTGTTGGCAAAACAAAAAATAGCAAGGCATCGAACTCAGGTTTCCCTAGAATGTCTGCTAAAGATGAAAATAGAAGAATACTAATTATCAAGAAGTAATAAACAGGAATGTCCGATGACTACATATTAAAAAAAATTTGTTGCTACGACAAATTTTGTGTTTGTATATTTTTTTACTTTCTGTTAAATTTCATTTATTATTCAGTTTTATTTTCATTTTTGGCGACATTAAATATACCTAGTTACTTTAAATAAAGCATTTGACTTTTCCTTAATAAAAAATGCGTAATACCTTCATAAGTTCCTCCATAATCCATATGAACTTCCGCTCAACTTTATAAAACAAGTAACATATTTTGATGCAACCTCGTATCGCAAAATACAAAGCTTAAATTATGTAACCTAGGTCACTTTCTAAAAGTTAGGTGTTTTTACCTTTACAGTCTGTGAGACATGTATTTCCGTTCCCAGTTTTGAGATTTTTCTGTCCTAGTTTTTTTATCGGCACGATGGTACCTTACATTACCTACGATCATATTTATTAATTTTAAAAATAATTAGGCTTTTTTATCAATAAACTGTCAAAATCTTATCGTAGTTTTAATTAAGTAAAGTTTAAAAAAGTTAGTGCATTTGTCATTTTTTCCTAGCGTTTGTGATAGCAGCCACCTACGACTCTCTTGTTATTCTTAATAACTCAAGTGCGCATATTGAAACGAGAGCATTGCTACGCATCGTGTACTGATGAAAATAAACAAAGCGCTTTGTCACAAAAACCGCGGGATTTATTTTCAATGCGTAAAGTTTAACTTAATTAGATAGTAGGTAGGTAGTATGTTATTTGCTATTTACGTTAGTGATCTATGATCGTAGGTAAAGATATAAAATGATTTAAATAAGTAAATTAGTAGTATTCTTGACGTTTTTTAAGATAGAATAATGTAAAAAACAACTAGGATTCGTGTTTTTGCGTTTAGAAGTAAAATATAATTTTTTGTAATGTTAAAACTTCAAAGAAGCTTATAATAAATTTTCCTCCGAAGTAAAAAATAACGTCGATATCAAACTGTGTAAATATTAACAGGAGAATTGGTTTTCCCCCGTGCAGAAGTGCGATATGTTGTCGAATCTTATTTAGTATGCAGACAATCTTCTGTGAGAGCTGATTATACATATTCGACGGATTGAACGATATTTTCTGAAAATACTGAAAATTTAAAGGCATATTTTTTCCCAATACACGGACGAGAAAGAATTTCAAAATAAACGAGGCCAAGGAAATTGCAATTATTGCCTATTTTGAAACCTACCATGAGAATTTGGCACTATACAGGGTATAGGAGCAATATTTCGCAAGCGTACAGGGGAGATCAATATATACATTCCATTCTAGTATCACTAATAGTGATATTAGCTAATTAGTTGGTTGCCTTAGTGCTAAATAGATATTGTTATCATGACGGGCAAGGAAAATGAAAATGATCAAACACTATAGGAAAAATTCTGGCACTCTGGAAGAGATGCTTGTGCGAATAAAGCGATTTACGTTGGTTTTGAATCATTGGAGGTTAAATTCGTTGGGAAGCACGATCTCAGGATGAGATGATGTTCCACAAGAATGACGTGTTTCAAATAAAAAAATTCTTAAAGAACAAAGTTCGAAGAGTACTAAGCTGAACCACATACGGATAGGCGACAGTGGCCCGTCATGTACTTCTGCTATTCTATTTCACCAATCTGTCTTCGATGTTCACAGCAATCGAGGTTCTAGTCGGCTCGTGGTCTCCGATCAGACGAATGGCTTTCTATAGAATCCAATACTGATGGGCTTTATAGAATATCCGGAAAAGTACACCAAGTTTCGGTAATGCTGTCTTGGCGATTGCCAAAATGCGCGATGAACTATTTCCTCCTATTGGCGTCCAGTAAATTAATACACGAAGCCAGTGGAATTGTATATCCAGCCATAACTATGTCCGGTTCTTTCTGTAATGTTAATATTTTTAGAGGAAACTGCTACCTGGGTTTCCTTAGCATGAAATTCAACTATAGTTTTATTTTCTTGACCGTTTTTTCAAATTTGTCATGTTGTTGTTCACTTCCACTCAACAACATGACAACATGTTAAGAAATTTAGTGTAAGTTACTGAGAATTGTACAAGTTCTGACCATGATTTAGTATAATAAACCGAAACGTTAACCAAACACTGGAATTTCTTTTCAAAGTGACCGAAACTCAAAAGCATACTATTTCTAAGTTAAATTCAACTTGGTCACTTTCAACCCGAGACAAAATTTCTTCCAGGTCTTTATTGAAGCCTGACACTTCATACTGTCTGTGATGTGCGTCAGCAGCAGATGCTTTAGAATTCAGAATGAAAGATGGGACCAATGTGCTGTCCTCAGCAAAGCAATATTTAATGCATTTTTTGGTTTATACTATTAAGTTGGTGTTCAGTAAGAAGAGGATGGGAGACAATATAAACCCTTGAGGAATACCGGCATTGATGGTGAAGGTGTCTTCGTTTTTTATAGAAATAATTTTAGGATATATTGTATTATTGAATACATTTTATTTGTTAGCTAGTGCAGAATCTTTCACACGAAAATTTCATATTAATACGCACTACTTAAGAACGTAGACTTACTAAAAGTAAGAAAATAATAAAATTGAACTGCTTTTTGACCATTACTATACCTATTTTATTCCAAAAGAAGATTATCAGCTTATCGTCATAAAAATTATATCATGGTATACTTTGCTAAACTAGGTAATAACTCCAAAAGTTGCTTTAGCTGTTTTGCATAATGCATCATGAGGATCCTGGCTCGGACATTACCGAATTTTACTTCATGCTGAAAAATTGCCTCTTGGGAACGTGATACATCCTGGTTATGGTTGAAATATTTCATGTTTTTTTTGGGTTGAAGTAAAAAATGGTAGTTTATAGTAGTAGGTAAACTGGAAAAATAAAAAATTATGTTATTTTTATTTAAAATTATCTTGAACGAGCATTACGTCAATTGATTGGAAATTATAGAATAATTTTTTTTAGTTGGTTAAAAGAGGAACAGGTGTGACGCTTAACTATGGAGGACGACATAAATTATTCATTTATTTTTACATTTGTGATAATTAATAAGAACTAAAAGCAGTCATACTTTCCTTATCAGTTAAAATAACTTCTGTGGATGATATTTTCGGTATTGATTAACACATTTGATATTGTGATGTTTGATTAATTTAATCAAACACTTGACGCATATCCTTATTTATTTCTCTTGTGCGCTGTAAATAGTATATTACATAACGAGTGTTGCAAGTGATAGATATTGAGAAAATCACTTTCACACAAATAATGTACATAATTTTTTCTACAAACACAAATACAGTTACCAATTATTTGATCATTTTAACTCACTTACCTGGTGGTAAATAAAAATATTAGTTTTTTCCTATTTACTTAGGCTAATTATTATTGTACTGTATTATAACTTTATAATTTCTTGTTTTTTATTAGATTAATGCCTAAAAAACAGAACTAAACAAATTTTAACTTTGAATAAACACATCGTTCCAAGAAAATAATAAAACTCATAATCTAACTCCCATATTTATAGAGATGGAGTTAGATATCGTTAATGTGTTAATTATGGAATTTGTTTACACCAATATTCAAATTATTATTGAAAAGAATGTAATTACATAAATCATATTTCCTTACCCTGTATAGATATTCCATCTTTGATAATTGTAAAAATTGAAAATGAGTTGGTACTTATCCCATTTCTACTTTGCTCAACCTGTTATGAACTGCCTAACAATGCTGTGTTACTTATTTTTCATATTTATCATAAAAACCTAAAAGAATCGCTACAAGATATTATTATTTTTTTTAAATATTTATTCTGTAATTATGCCTTGTTTAAATTAAATGAGGAAAAATTTCACCATATCCATATATTGATAGAACTTATATGATCAGTTACTACTCCGGTATACTCCTTCCTAGTTACTTACATTGCAGTATATCTCTGTTACATTCTTGTTTCTTTCACCTGAATTTGTTAACTCACGACATTGACTTTTTTCTTTTTCTGACATTTCAACCTTAAATTAAAATTTTTTTTCTTTCGTCTTGGAACATCGTGCCAAGATGCTTCAATTTTATAAAATGATCAAATTTTACATTAAGTTTAAAATAAAATAATGAATTTCATTTTCATAAGAATGCGTTAATTTTTAATTTTTTCTTTTAAATTTCTTACAATTTATATAAGGCTTTTCTTTTTCCTGCTTTTCTTAGGTAACGAAGAGATTTTATACTTTTCACTATCCTACTATACAAATAATTTTCTTCTTACAGTTTAAAACAATATCATGAGTGCCTTCTAATGTTCTCATTTTTTCCACTGAAGATAAAGGTTTGAACCCTCGAAACATGTATGGTTTTTGATGTTAAATTTTCATTAAACTAGTGGAGCAGATTATGAGTTTCTTTACCTCCCTATAACTTCACTTCACTTCGAGATGAACTATTAAAAAAAATCCATACAGCCAAACTTACAGAATTTTGTAATGTATTAAAATATTCTAATTTTTTTTCAGTGTGTTACTCATAACATGAAAGTTCATAATCAAAGGTAGCTAAATACTTTGAAAAAATGAGGAGACAATGTTATGACTACAGCCATATTTTCTGTGAATATTCGTTGTCCCCATAATACATCTTAATGAAATTTTCCAAAAAGTTCATGAAGCTATTTTATTAACTTTCCCAAGTTCAATAACAGTAAGCTTCAAGTTAGCTGTTGGTGTAAATAAAGTAAATACCTACAATGAAGCCATTCCGTTGAAAGTTGGGTCAACTGTTTGCCCTTCTGGGAATCTAGAGGCGGATAAACTTCAAGTTTGTGCCAAGTTCGAAATAAATAGCTACACTGTGGATTGCTATTAGCTGGATATAATTTACGGAAATAAACTCCTGGATAAAATTAACGCAACATCATAAATTTGCCATATTTTTTATGCTATTTTTTTTCTGAATTTATGATCCGATTTGAATGATTTTTTTTGCATTATAGGTTGGTTCCTTGACAATGTCATAGTTTTCGCTGTTTATGATAAAAATTAAATTTTCGATTTATACTGGGTTTACTAAAAATACTATGTTTCTTTCCGAAAATTCGCATCACCCTGTAGAGTATATTAGCAACCGAAGCATATTACAGTTGACATTGAACGGTAGGTCCATCTTTCCCCAACATTTTCTATTTTGGTTTACTTCATTATCTCTGTTATTAAAGGAGACACATTCATTGTTAAATGTTTTCAAGTAGGTTTCAAGATTAAAATACTCGTCGGGCAACTGGGCATACGAAACGAACGTTTAATAAGCAGTTTCCGAACAGTTTTTATCAGTATGGCGAATTTTATTTGACCTTTGAAACTTCAAAAACACAACATCTGCTGACACATCGCCTGCAATGAAAACAAAAGTCTATAAAGTCTATAAAAACATTTACGCTATAAAACGGTATATCTCCTTTAATAACAGAGATAATGAAGTAAACCAAAAAAAAATGGTGGGGAAAGATGGACCTACCGTTTAACGTGAACTGCAATATGTTTCGGTTGCTAATATACTCCACAGGGTGATGCGAAATTTCGGAAAAACATAGCATTTGTAGTACACCCAGTATAAATCGAAAATTAAATTTTTATCATAAACAGCGAAAACTAGGAAATTGTCAAGGAACCAACCTACAATGCAAAAAAAAATCATTCAAATCGGATCATAAATTCAGAAAACAAATAGCATAAAAAATATGGCAATTTTATGATGTTGTGTTAATTTTGTCCAGGAGTTTATTATAAAATATTATTTATTATAAAAAATTGCATTGGTGTCACTATAATGACACCAATGCAATCTACAGTATGATAAGTACATAAAGAATAAAAACAATTTCACATATGTTGACATAAGTTGGGGTGGAGAGTGCTAACAAATCTGGGCTCATAAAATTCTAAATAAAATAAAAATGTATGTAGGATATTTTTTAATTAAGAATAATTTAATAGCCATTTACATTAATAAGGAACTTTGGTATAGTCAACCAAACACACATAAAATTAAATAAGTATTTAAATTCAAGCATAATTAATGAATTAAGTTCGTATTTAATTTAGTTCCTTAGATGGTATACCAGATTTCCTTCATTCTATTAACAAGTACGACCACATATTAGGAGGGGACTAATAATCTCGACAATTAGCTTGCTGGCTGCGTTTGCGCGTTACAATGTTTCTATTATTTATACACTAGTTCGACAACTAACTATTATACCTACAACTTGAAATATTACATTTGTAGTACCTTTTAAAGCACTGTTAAGTTATGGCATTCCAGCAATACATGTTAACATAACTTTTCTTTTTAACTTGAAGAAATAGTCATATTTCCAAAACGAATTCAAACGGTTATCAAATCCCAGTCGCTCGCATTATTAGTAGGTAAGTGTTTAAAGTGTTAAATCTACACTCACCCAATCTAGCGGAAACCTACGCAAATGCATAAGAAAATGCACTCGAAAAGTAACCATATATTAAATCGTACCTGTCTTATTCTCCTCGAATTTAACTAACTCTATTTTTTACACAAATAAAATTAGATTAATTATCTCATACATATTTGCCCCATGGGCGATGAGCAATTATATACCGAAATTTATATAAACTAATTAGCATAAATCACTTCTGGCAGGATTATATAAATGAGTGTTGTTAAAAAACAAGCATTACTTTCAGAAATTTAAATGCAAGGTTTGCCGTTTTTCGTTGGATAACGGAACTAATTTTTAACTCCGTTATAATGAAAAAGTGTAAATTTGGCTACTTAATTCAGTTATTTTTTGTAATTTACATTCAGGCATGATTACCGATACAAAATTGTTAGATGTATTTTAGAACAGAAACAACAATTGATCTTTAAATGAGACGTAATGGAGGTATATTTTGGATTATTCGGACACAAGGTGCCAGGATCACTGTTAATTTAACAAACCAGAACAAACTCAAGCAATGTGTTGTGTACTCTATGAAATCTATAAGGTTGCTAACTGTTAGCCGATTACGAAAACCATGATAATTAGACATATTTTTTTGGATAAAAATGTATCCTAGTCATTAACGGACACGCAATCCCACTGGCTTCATCTATTAATTTGCTGGGCGTCAATCTGGGAGGAAATATGTCTTGGCATAACCACGTTGTGGCAATTGCCAGCATAGCTTCTCAGGAACTTGGTGCACTCTTCCGAACCAGAAAGTTGTACACACCTCAACAACTTTTGACACCGTACAAAACCCAGATTCGACCATCACTAGAGTACTGCTCTCATGTCTGGAGCAAATATACTCTTTGGCTACTGGATTCAATCGAAAGTATTCGTCGGCCATTCGTCTTCTTGGAGACCACCAGCTGACGAAGAACCTCGACAGCCTAGAACATCGAAGACAGGTTGGGGATTTGAGTCTCTTTTATATTTTTATGGAAAGTGCTCGGGTGACCTTGCCCTTTTAATTCCGCCCAGAGCGGTGAATAGCAGAAATGACGAACCACTGCCGCCCATCCATATGTGATTAAGCTTAGTACGCCTCGAACTTCATTATTTAAGAATCATTTCATCTGGAGGACTTCATCCTTATGGAACGACCGAGGTCGATTTTCCCAACGAATATAACCTCCAACGATTCAAAACCAACGTTAATCGCTTTTGCGCACACTCACCACGCCCAGACTGCCCTAAAGGATTTCATCATAAAAAAAGATCTTTTTCTCAATTTTTCCTCTTCGCTCGGCCAGGCCTATTCCCTAGGAGACCTACAGATTAACTTAGGCTCCGAACAACGATTTTCGGTCATACGCTGCTCCCCCAAGAGCTATCACTATAGAGCTTTTTTTCAACGAACTTGCCACGAGCCTGTCGCGAGCCTGCCGCGAGCCTCTTTCGTATTTTTTCCTTTCCGCATGGCAAGTCGAGCCCGCCACGAGTTTCCTACGATCTCATTCTATTTTCAGTTCTACACGGTGAGCCAAAGGAGGTAGATCAGGTCTGACGACGAAGACCAGACGGCAGCTTTATTTGTTATGTGCAGTGATGTTTTATTACTATCAAGTTTAGTTAATTAAAAACGAAAATTTGGCGATATTAGATCGCCAATAAACTCGATATTGTCGCCTCTACAGATTTCTCGACGACAGACTTATTCCACGTATCCTTGTTTTTCTTTTTTAAAATAATCTTTCACTCCCACAGCTAAGAAAATAATTTATAGGTCTCCACTAAATATTAATAATAAAGAACGTGTCTTTATTATTTAAGAAATGAACGTGGCGATATTTATGCCTTCTTCGGACCACTTTATATTATATAAAAGTGCTCGGTTTCACTTCAAACAGAACTTCTTTAAGAGCCTGCCACAAACCCGAGGTAAAAACCGACAGAAAGTGATTCGCTGCAGTAGTAGATTCGTGGTTCGTACCAATATGGCGCACCATGCTGGTTGTTGGCGCGGCTCAGGCGCCTCTCGGGCTTGTCTTGCCATATTTATGCGTACCTTAATACTTACTACATTATAAAAATAGTATATCTCACAGTAGAGTGACAGCAAAGAAAGGTAAGAAAGTAAAATCCATAGTCTGAATCATTCGTTTAATAAACATATACTATCTAGTAAAGGAATCAAATTACAGAATTTTGTAGAATCATTGTCAAATTATATATCATATTGCCCTATTTTAGTAAGCCCCTAGCGACCTACTAAGAGAAATATTTTCAAATTAAATAAATTAGAATTTCTTAATACCCGAAACTTCTCTTTAGCTCTTACCCCAAAAATAACTTTCTAAGCTTCTGTGTCAGAAAAACAAGAGCTGTCCTATTTACGTCTGTTATTTTAGGGAAAATATTATTAATTAAAAATTGGTATACATCATTATTCCATTAAAGATCTTTATTACATCATTAGGAAGCAAACATAATTTTTTAAAAGTAAGTAATAATCGTAATATACGTTACGGCAAGTAACATAATGAAAAATATCGGAACCTATGGCACAGAGCATATTAACTCTAAACTTATTGTCAAACGTATTTTAACGTTTCTGTCACTTCCGGTTATGCCGGAACATGAACTCTTTTCAGTTTAATTAACTTATGTACACCAAGTGTTGCAACTTTATGTTTTTCTTTCCTCGGGTGCTAATCTAGCTTTTCTCATTAAACAATTAAATGCTGTAATGTTTAATTATTTTTATCTTGTTTTATGAAATTTTTATTAATTTGCTTTTAACAGTGGAAATCCCTGCGGATACTATTCTAATGCTGTAAACGATAAATTTGGTGTTCAAACAAAACTTCGAACGCGAAATTATTATTTATTTAATAACGCTTAATTTTAAATTAACGCCGTTGTATAAAACAAATATACGGAGTAGATCATTTAAATTTCCTTATTTTAATAGCATATTATTCTATTCGGTCATGGCGGTTACCACTTTTATTAGCAATTTTTTCTACTACTACTCCTATATTAGTAAGAACCTACTTACGCACTGTCTACTGTTATGTAATGTATACATATAATACTTTAAGAGTTCCACAAATCACATTACCCGTGATATGCCAGAACCGTCAATATTTCCAATAGATCTAATGCAAGGTTGGCTGTGAAATCCATCGGGTCCCTTGACAACGCAAATTTCAAGAAATTTTAAACGTCAACATTTTTAATTTGTATATTTTTGGGTAAAATATGAGTGAATACGATATTCAGATTAAGGGAGCGCCACGGGAAATTACATTACAAGCTGCTTCCGCAGTAAATAATTTATTACTAGAAAAATCCAGGGAGTGGATAGAAAAGTGTATCAAAAATGTGTACTGATAACCATGTGAGTACCGACTCAAAATATTTTTTTAGTATATTTCGATAATTTAACATAAAAATAAATATGAAGTCGTAGAAAAAGTATAGTACGCAACTCGACTGGTAAGCCTTATACATACTCTTTCGAAGTACGGACGAGTGCAGCGACAACATCGTGTGTAATAGGTAATCACTCATTCACTCACATATTGAACCTATGCTTGCACAGTATACACAGTACTACCGTAAGTGGTAAAACCTAGTGTGATCGCTCGAGCGAAAAACCGCTTGATCACTCGATTATTGAAATAACCGACATCGCTTGATTATTAAAAAAACCGCTCGAGTTATCTATTCAGGCGAAAAGCGTCGCTCGTCACTTGTTATCTTTCACTCGATACCCGAGCTTCGTTTGGCGCCGACGCCGCGACGCGAGGGAAATGTACCGCTGTAGTGTGATCGAGTTAAAAAACTGCTCGTATATTCGAACAGTTTTTCGCTCGATAGGAAATACTCTAGTTATAAATTCAGGCGAAAAACCGAAAAATATCGCCTGTCACTTGATACACGACCTTCGGTTTACGCACCGCGCCATTCGATTGGCGATGTTCGAGTTCGACGCTGAGCAGGTACACGACATACGTCTTTCTTAAAGGCACATAAACGAGAAGGTGCATATAAAAAAGTATGCCAAATCCCTTAGCGTAGTCATCGCGACATGAGTTTGGTAAAGTTTTGTTTTAACTGGCTAGCCAGCGGCGTAGTTTAGGTCTCCGATTGTAAATATTAAAAAATTAAAGGATATAATTTTTAAATTTTTATTTACTTATCAAAAATAACATAATAATAGAAATTGTAAATAAAAATAACAAAACGAACAAAATGGTTAACAAAATATATAGAAAAATTCGTTGGTAATCTTATAGTAAACATTTTTAAATCTAAACAGGAACTTTTTATTATTAAACTCGAGAAGAGTGGAAAATAAGAAAACGAGCAAAATAGTTAACAAAACATAGGTATCGACAAAATTTTTTGGTAACCAAAAGTAAACATTCTTAAATTTAAACAGGAACTTTTAGATAACTATAAACATGAATTTTAAAAAAAAATCACCTATTTTCTTATTTTGCCAGTCGCGTAACTAAGCATACATTTTTGAAGGGAACTGATAATTTAGAGTGGAAGAATTTGACAAGCCATTTTAAATATCTACTTATTTTATGCTCGTAAATTGAGAAAGATGTGACGAAAAATAACTCTCGGTAGTGCTTTTTGTTTTAAAAAAGCACACGAATAAACCCGAACAATAAATACATATTTGGGTGATTTTTTGCAGTTTTTTTGTTTGGTATCGAGACACGTGGTAAAAATTCATTATTCACAAATAAATAAATTTCTGGAATTTTTTTGGTGGCTACTACAATTTTTTAGGTAAACCTGTGCCCACGACTTACTTACTTATTACTTACGACTTATTTACTTTTATGTTAAATTATTATCGAAATATGCTAATAAAACTTTTTCCGAGTCGGTACTCATATGGTTATCACTACACCAATCAATACACTTTTTCATACCATTCCCTGAATTTCTCTAATAATATATTATTTGCTGCGGAAGCAGGTTATAATATAATTTCCCGTGGCGTTATATCAATCTGAATATCGTGGTCATGCCTACTTTTCTAATATACCCAAAAATATTATCCAAATTAAAAATTTTGATGTTTAAAATTTCCTGACATTTACGTTGTCAAGGGACCCGATTGATTTCACAGCCAACCTTGCATAACATCTATTGGAAAGATTGACGGTTTTGGCATATCACAGTTAATGCGATTTGTGGAACTGTTACGTAATATTTATATTACATAACAGTCATTGCGTAACAGTAGATAGTGCGTAAGTAGGTTCTTACTCAATATAGGAGTAGAAAATTGTATATTAAGATTCGAGTTTCATAAGACATTATCTTAGAGCGCGCGTTTAAATTAGAAAACGATCCGCGAAGAGGGGAGTTTTCTAAAGTACAAGTGCTCTAACTGTCTTATGAACCGTGTATTGTATAATACTTTTTCTATTTGGGTCTTTAAAGTCTGAAAAACTTTTATAAATATAGTAGATTTTTTCCATTTGAATTAATATTTTCTTTTTGGGTTGGCAATACTTTTACAATTTAAAAAAATGTTACAAGTATCAAATATGCCATGATACAAACAATTGTACAAAGCTTCTTCCCATCCGACATAATTAATAATAAATATATTATTAAAGTTAATAAAAATGAGTCAGGAAGAAAGTTGTATCCGTCAGAACTACGAGAAATTGTATTATTTTTAGGTTATGTTGTTTTATAGTTGTGACTAGAAATTACTTGACGGACTCCGTCAGCATGTTATATATTTCCGCGTATAGGCATTTCAGATAAATATCTAGTAAAAATAATCTATTTGCCAGGTTAGTATTTTAAAGTTTTCTATAAAAAATTTTTTGTCGAATCCATAATGCCTAGAAAACTAATTTTAACGAAATCGAAGAAAGCCTAAAATTCGAACCCTACTTGCTGCCAGCATAAAAAAATTAAATTTCAGTTTCATAAAGTGGCAGGTTCTTCAATTTTTTTGCATTTCATAATGTAGCCATTATGAAGCCCAAATAGAAAAACATTATTTTACTTCACTCAAGTCAGGCTCAGATGACTGGTGTACTTGGTCAATATTTATGACTGGCATATGATTTCCACATCATGTATTTCACTTGTACAATAATAAGTTATTATCTGCTGTCTATTTTGCATGATCACATTTATTATCGCTATAAGTTTGCCTGTTATTTCTTATAAGTTCTTTGAAGTTAAATTGTTATTTTAATTATTAATAAAAGTTTTATTCATCTGATATCTGCCCGGCACAGAGAACAAGAGAAACGCGCGGTAAATTTAATGAGATTTTCCATGCCAATAAATAAAATCATGCCCAGCTACCTTATGCGATTATACCAGATATACCCTGTTCCTGTTTTTACTAATTTGTAATTACAAAATTGTAATTTGTAATCGAAAACAAGTAAATTCAGCACCGAACTGTCGTTCTAAGAAAATACGGGTTGATTAAGCACCGACCTCATCAGGTACTGGAGAATGAGTTTTAATAAAATGTCAAGATTGAATGACTTTTTCTTTTATTAATATAATCAGATTTTTTTAGATTACTAAAGATAAAATGAAACAATTATGTTAACAATTGACAGGAACTACCCTCTGAAATAATGGTCTAGTCCGTCTTCGGACCAGTCGTCAAACTTTCTTTCCGAGAAATCTCCGCTCTCTAGAGCCAGCGCGGTTGCCATTTCCGAGACTATAATTATACAGCAAAGTAATATTATAGAAAGAAATTCGGAAATTTATGATAGTCGCTTATAAAACATCGAAAGTGGCAACGCTGTATTTTTAAATATTAGCCCGATGTCCACAATCAGTTTAAAGAAGCAGGGCGATACCGATCGAGAGATCCAACGTGTTATTTGTTTTTAAAATTTTTAGATGTTAAATACATTATTTCCCAGACCACTCAGACAATAAGGGCGTATTTTTGTCTACACAGTAGCACTTTAAAATACTAATTCAGATTGAATAGTACTTAGATGTGTTATGTGATTTTATTGCGCCGGCTTATTTTTGTTCAAGTTACCTAGGTACTTGTTGTTTTTTTATAAATTAAGTTGGTGTTAAATAAGTCCGAAAGGCTAAATAAAATTGCATTTTTTTTTCTAAAGGGTAAGTGGCATTTATAAACTTTAAGTTGTCCAGATCTGACGGGTGTCATTCGAATTGAACAAATGAGAACATACCTGACCATTTAAAAACTCCGCGGCGGTTCGTTCGTGTCAGTTCAAGTTTATAAATCAGAGATTGTTTCCTAGCGAACTGAACTGAACGTAAAAGTTTATCATAATGTACCCTGAAAAATAAACTATCTTGCAATCTGTCAAACTGTTATTGACTTTCTATGACAACACTGTTGACATATGTTGCTTTGTTTACCTTCCTGACAGGGGCACCACGTGGTCATTTTTGGTTTGACATAAGGTCATGTACAGGGCATATTAAATTAAAGCGCCATTTTTGGATATTTTTCTTCAATTTGATTTCATCTCAGGAATTGCCGATTTAAATATAATACAATATAATACGTCATTTCCATAACACCCTGTATAACGTCGCGTTAATTATCGATTAAATTTTTAATTGTACTCAAAGTCTTGTTGATGTGGAAATTTTACTCAGTGATCGTTTGGGCATGTTTATTCATAGATTAAATCTCTCGAGGTTCGCTCTCGGGATTTAATCAGAATAAATATGCCAACGACGTTTCGTAAAATTTTTAAAACAAAACTTATCATGAACATGAACCATTTTGTCGATAAAAAAACGGACTTTAGTTATATTACCTTCGAATAAACAAATTGTAGCATTTTATAAATGAATTATCGATGCCAATAGAATTACAAAATGTTTTTACACAAGAGAGAAATATTCTGCGATTTATGTCTGTATTTATATTTTTTCCAGGTATGGCCAAGTTCAGATTCCCCCCGTGGCGAAGCGGACGGACAAAGCTTCGTATTTCCCGAATATGTCGACGATTCCGTTTCGCAACACTCGACCTGTCTCGACCTCATCCATCACACCGACTCGGGAATCGAATCCACACAAGTAAGATTCAAGAAGTATTTTTTTGATAAACGCCATACATTTATACAACATGTCCAAGGAAGTCCTATACACTTTTATTCTGCATTTTATTAAAGAAAGTGTATCTTCCTAAAAAGCTCTGCTTGACAAGAAATTAACTAAGCTTTACGAAGAAAAACATTTATTCCTATCCTGTATAATACAGGATTCTCAAAAAGTACACGAATGTAAAGCAGATACAAGGGAGAACTGCCCCTATAGTTAATCTTATAGTAGGTGTTCTGTAATCTCTACTGCGCCTTTCGGCACAGACATACAGCATTGTCCAGAAGTCCGGAATAAAATTAATATAGCCTTAACCTGTAACTTTTTGGGGAAAATGCTCGGACACGTCAATTTAGTTCTATATATGATCACATTTTCACGTTATTCGTTTGTTTTTTTATAGACATTTGTCAAAGATATGACGACATCGACCTTTTTTTTAAATAGAAACATACAGCTTGTGATACATCATCGAACAAACCCGAACAAACCTAAAATATCTCGTACAGTATGCTCATAAATTTTAGCGTGATTCTGTCAAGCTATTTCAAAATGGCGACTGTTAAATTTTTTTTTAAAATCTTTATTTAAATAAGCGGAAATTATAAATCATTAATGTTTTTTACCTTTCAAGGTAAGAAATCTTCTGAACGCGACACAATGAAGATTTCTTACCTTGAAAGGTAAAAGAACCATCAATGATTTATAATTTCCCCTTATTTAAATAGAGATTTTTTAAAAAGTTTTAACAGTCGCCATTTTGAAATAGCTTGACAGAATCACGCCAAAATTTATGAGCATGCTGTACGAGATATTAGCTTTCAAATGATATATCACAAGCTGTATGTTTCTATTTAAAAAAAAGAGCGATGTCGTCATATCTTTGACAAATGTCTATAAAAAAACAAACGAATAACGTCAAAATTTGAGCTATATAAAACTAAATTGACGTATCCGAGCATTTCCCCCAAGAGTTACAGGTTAAGGCTATATTAATTTTATTCCGGACTTCGGGGCCACCCAGTATATAAATCGTAGATTTCCCTCTGTGGACCAATAATAAATCATATTTAAATAAAGGCACTGTCTTACCCTGGAAACATGGATTTTTCAGACTTGCCCGAGCTTGGGGGTTTCTAAATGCGACGAAAACAGAAAAGTTATGTATCAGGATGATACATTTTAAATTCTAGTAGCCGACGCAACATGGATCGAAGGTCAATTGGAAATTTCAATGTTAGTTCAGAGAATATTGATACGGATTTTTTTAAATTAAGAAATAAAATATTTTACTTTTTAATTAGGATATTGGCAGTGGCGTAAAAATAATCGAGAACGAAATTATCAATTATTTATAGGCCTTACAGATTGTGTTAATATATATTTTTTAAATATTAAAGTCTCTCATTTTAAGAAAGAAATTACCAAGTGCCAAACTTTTTGAAATATAACTAACCCATTTTTTTTCTGCTCTTTTCTTGTTGGATCAAATTTTAATGCCACTCTAAATCATTTGAACTTATTTATAATTTACATCGGGGCCTTCTTTGATGTAGGTATGGGGAGAAAAAGTTCTAACAGGCTTTGTAAAATACCGTTTTGCTGGATTATTTTAAATATTTATCGCCTGTGAATAATTCTTAGTTTCCTGGCAAGACGGAATAGTACATTACGTAATGAGTGTTGTAAATAGCACATTACGCACGAATGGAAAAGTTACGCACCGAGCCGGCGAGTGCGTAATTGCATTACAACTCGAATTACATACCATACATTACCTACGATCATATTTATTAAAACTAAAAAGAGTTATCTTTAATATTTCTTTCAACAATATTTTTCAGCAATCTCTTTAAAGCTGGATTCATAGTTGTCATAACGTAAGCCGTAAGACGTAACGTAAAGCCGTTAGACGTAACGGTAAGCCGTTAGACGTAACGTTAAGCCGTTAGACGTAACGGTAAGTCGCTAATATAATGCATAGAAATTAAGCAGTAAGTGCCGTTTCACACGAACGTTAATTTCAGCGCACGTGAAATTGTACGCCAGTACGCGAGTGTGTACAGGATGTTCCATTTTCGATACTTTCATAGGGTATCTCCGTTATTGTTAGTGCTATCAAAAAAGTAATGTAGGTGCCATGCGCTCTTTTTGGATCAAACTTAAAATAGTAATATCAGAATTCGAAAATTTTCACTCGCTTAAGAGATACGGGGAAAATCAACAAATTGACAATTCTTAAATTATCCTATATTTTCTTAGTTAAAAGAGATACAGAAAAATGTTTTATACAGAAGTTTCTTTATAATGATTGTTGAATAATCTGCGATTTTCAGAATGAGTATACGGGGTCAGGTAGGAAAGTTATCGGACCTTACCTCATTTATAACATACCATGGATGCTAGATATCATATCAAATTTTTCAAAATGTTGACAAGTCTTTTTCACAAATGAATATGTAAAAATACTTTTGTTTTAAATAAATAGCCTAGGAAACCAGTATTATTCATGGTGTGTTATATATTTGAAAGGATAATTTAAAATAGTATCTTTTTAGATTAAAATATACAGGGTGTTCCACTTTAAAAAATGCGATTAGATCCGATAACTTTTTTACCTGACCCCTAAAGACTAAAAAACTAAAAACGGCAGATTGTTCAACAATCAATATAAAAAACTTCTGTATAAAATATTTTTCTGTATCTCTTTTAACTAAGAAAATATAGGGTACCTAATTTTGAAATTGTCAATTTTTTGATTTTCCCCCGTATCTCTTAAGCGAGCGAAAATTCTCAAATTTTGATTTTACCATTTTAAGTTTGACCCAAAAAGAGCACATGACACCGACATTACTTTTTTGATAGCACTAACAATTGAGGAGATGGAAAAGTGTCGAAAATGGGACACGCGTTAATATTAACGCTCTTATGCAATGGGACTAAGAAGTAAGAAATAGTTTAATTCCATTTCTTACGTTACGTTAAGGCTTGCGGAATCGGTTGGAATCGGTCATACTCGTACATAAATGTCATGTTGACATTACCAGATTGTATGTTTTTAAATGATTTTTTTTGGCTAATAATGTGGTAATCATATTTTACAGTTATAAATAAACAAATATATCATATCAAAAACAAAAAACATAACCTACAAATTCGTATTCGACAAATTCTTAACGAAACTTTGAACGGGTATGTCCTTACTGCTTACGTCTAACGTCTTATAGGCTACGGCTTACGTCTTACGGCAGCTATGAATCCAGCTTGATTATTATCGAAGTTTCAATAACGTGACGTTTGAAGAAAGTAAGCTTCCGAAACGTTGGTGATACCCGTCTACGACTCTCTTATTGTTCTTTAGAAAGCCCATATTAAAAGGAGAGCATCGCTACGCAAATGTGTACTTTAATTATTCACGCTTAACCAGCTAAATTGTTAAATAGATCAAGAAAATATGGAAGAAATTATAGGAACATTTTTGTGTACACCATAAAATATTGAAAGAAAACCGCTGGCGCCGCCACTGCTGTTGTCTCGTAAGCTCAAAAGCTTCTTGATGGCGGAGAAGGATAACTATTTTTCCACTATAGTATTGACAGCATTTATTTAATGAATTTTTAACTACCAATAACTTAGTACCATTCTATTGCAAGATATTTAACATTGCAATGTTGTAATTCGCTGTACCCATGTGGTCCAAGTTACTTAAATAAATTTCACAAACTCCTCTACAAAATACCTATACAATAGAGTATTTCACCGCTATAAAATATCTTCTATAAGTGCCGATTAAATTCTATCTTTAACCCATTAATGCCTGGATTTTTTTGTTCCCAAGAAAAATTAAGCCTTTAACATGAATGTATTAAGGAGGATGATATAGATATAATAAAACGAGTTTTTGACTTAGTGGTATGTTATCTTCTTATTTCAGGGCTATATAATTGTAATATTCTTAAAATTTAAAAAATACAATATTATTTTTATTAAAACATATTTTTATTAATTGTTATCTAAAAAATAACTTTATTAAAAAAAAAATAATATAAAAAATGGTTGATTTTAAACACTTTAATTTTTTTTGTGAAATGGCGCAAAACAAGTAATGCAAAGTCCTACATCACACTTTTTGCACTGCGTGCGAACATCACTTGCTTTATTTATATGCATTGGTCCTGCACAACGTCTTCTTTTTGAATCTGGTACATATTCAACAAAATGATCCATTCGGTCAAACTGAATAAATTCGTGAACTCTGCTACCTGTAGTCGAGGATCTTACAGCAGATTTTTGTAAAGTTTGATATTTAGTTAGGTAGCATTGCACAATTTCTCGTCGAAACTGAATTTGTGTCATTGTCCGTCCAGTTTTTCTGCATAAATTCCATGCATTTTGGATGCAAACGTCAATCGTCCATGTAAAGATAGACCACCACCACACTCACTAAAATCAATTCTAATAACTCAACAGTATTTAGATCACGATAAATCGAATAGTTTTTTTCAGGAAATAAACTGTCTATTTCATCTAAATCTTTATTTTTGATCCAAGATAAATTTGTTTCCACCTGTTGCTTCTGTGCGAAAGAACTCAGGGGTAGGTTATCTTATTCATCTGAATCATCTTTATCCAAACTCTACGTCTCCACCATTCCTGTTGTTTCCTCTGCTGGCTCTATTGTTTACCTCTCAGATTGATTTCTTCTTACAGCCTCAGCTTTCGCTGTGCAATTGTTTACCAGGTAAATTATCAAATAAGCCACCTCCGTCCTCATCGGAAAAACTGTTTACTTCCTGAGGTGTGATAAATATCTTATCCACTGGATTATCGTCCCAAACTCATCCGCTTCCAATATATCAGCTAATTGCTGAATAGCAAACCTAAAATTAAAACAGACCCTATACTCCTGGTGTTCCATATATGGCACGGCCAACAAAAACACATTCAAATTAATTGAAAAAGTCATCAAATGAATAATTACTTATAAAAAATACATTTTTTAAAGTTCTCTGTAGTATTTATAAATTATTAAAGGCATTTATTTTAGTAAATATTAGAAACATATACTTACTTTTTATGATCACCCATTGTTACAAGTCAGCATTGCAAACAGCTGTTTAACACTGAGGACAGTCGACTGCGTATATTAGAATTTTATGCAAATTTTTGTAATAACGGGTAGGCAAGCAACAATATTAACAATTATTATTGGTTGATCTCGTTTTTCTTTTATAGTAAAAGGAAAAAAATAAATACGTATCTATCAAATTCGCGTTCCATATGTGGCACGCTAGGTAATAATGGGTTAAGTTAACCGATGGATTATCCTCAGGTTAAATTCAAACTTTAAATTTAGGCAAAAATTATGGGATCAGGCATTGGTTTATCAGTTCTTAAGTTGCAATATTTTACATTAAAAATGTCAATTTAGTTATAGAACTTGTTTTGAATCGAAAGATAGATACTTTGTAAAATAATCAATAAAATTGAATTTAACACAAATTCAGTTTTTATTAATTTTATAATAGGTAAGAGTTTTTAAAGAAAATACTAGTTCTACACATTATACACTCATTGACAAAATTATCGAATATTTTTTGTTATCACTGTTACTCGAAAGAATCTTAAATTATCCAATTAAACTTATATATGTACTGATGGTATTCATCTAGGAGGCGGATATGTTCACTTGTTTTAAAATACTTTGACATTTAATTCATATTAATGGCGTCTATAGTCTCTCGTGCATATTATGCTAAAAAACATTTCATACTTATTTAAGAATAATAGTGACTTAAGTTATTTGTGGTGAAATTAAGTGAGTTATAGTGATTCGCATTTGCCAGTCCTCTATTTAATATAACAGACGTTGCTGCGAAGTTGAAGCGCCACAAATTGTAACGCTACATAACGAAGGATATAAACAAAAAGAGATTGCGCGACGTCTTAGGAGAGGTCAATCTACGGTATCGAATATTCTAAAAGGTATCAAGAGACTCTAAATTTCAAACGAAGGCCTGGTCAAGGGCGCAAAAGGTGTACAACAGCAATTGATGACCGTTTCTTGATGCCTAGTTCTACTCGAAATCGCACATTGACGTCCACGCATCTCAAAAATGAGCTACTAAATGTAAAACAACGCAATGTTAGTTCGAAAACGGTCAGATAAGATTAAAAGAAGTAGGTTTAAAGCCAAGGTGCCCTGCTAAAGTTCCTCGTCTTCTCCAAAACCACAAATCTCGTGGATTGAAATTTGCCAGAATGCATGTTCCGTGGAATCACGAGCACTGGAAAAATATTCTGTTTACGGATGAGACTAGAATTCAATTATGGAAGCCAGATGGACGAAACCACATCTATAGAAGAGTTGGGGAAAGGTGCGCTAACTGCAATCTCATACATAGCATTAGCTTTGGAGGTGGAGGCATAATGCTTTAGGGAGGTATTAGTTGGGATGGGACGTACCGAACTTATGGAACTGATGGGCGAATGACTGTGGATAGTTATATCGAGAACATCCTTCAGGACCATGTTTTGCCATATGTCGGCCATATTGGCTATGAAATATTCGTATTAATGCACGATAACGCCCGACCAATTACCTCGATTCAGTTCATATTCAAACTTTGGATTGGCCGCCCTATAGCCCAGACTTAAATCCGATAGAGCACATAAGAAAAAGAAGTCCCGTACAAGTACAATAGAAGAACTTCGGTATGCAGCACAATATGAATGGAACGCAATTCCTCAAGAATACATTCAAATTCTAACTCAATTTTCAATTTTCTACTCATTAAATTTTAATAACTACTAGTACAAAGTGTTTAAATGGTTTGATTCATCAGAATTCATTTTTTCAAAAAGAAATTATGAAAATTTAAAAATATTCGATAATTTTGTCCATGTATTATTAATGCACCTTAAATGCTCCCTTGTGTTTTTATTTATTATTACTAGTCACTAAAAATATATTTCCTTAAATGTTTGTAACATTTTTTCCCATAATATTTATATTACATTTCAATCAAATTCAAAATTACTGCTAAAGTGAACTCGTCGTTTTAAACCGGCCTACGTAAAATACCCACACACAAAAGAAACTGTTATCGAGGGAGTTTCACCTCAATGTTTATTATTTATGTCAAAGTACATGCCCTACTTATTGAAAAATGATTAAATTTGTAGATTAATGATACCTACGTAGATTGGAATTAATCATCATACAAATATGTTTATTATCTTTGTACACTACATCTATTTTGCATCTGTTTAATAAAAGAATCCATACTTAAAAGAATTATTTATCATACCATATTTTAGCACGCGTCCATGAGGAAGCAAAATTCGGCGGGAGACTTGATCCTGATTGGTCGCCGCGTTGTCAATTATTGGCGTCTTCATGCTAAACCGGTCGCCAAACGGGCTCTTGTGAATGACTTTACACAAACCAACAAGACAATTTTAATACGGTTCGGCAGCGCGGCGGACGTTTACCTTCCTTCCTAGCAAACAAGCGGTAAACGATCTAATTGCGCATTACAATTAACGTATTGGTATAGGGAATATTTCGAGCCGCTTCTAGAGACTTGTACTGTACTAGATGTCCGCGAGAGAAAAGTACGAAATTTCCCCACCGTGGCAGAATGGTAAAGCAAGCGAATTAGGATACGATAAGGAAATTTAACAGATCAAACACAAACACTATAGGAAAATCCACCCTGGGAGTGGTGCGTGTGCGCATAAAGCGATTAATGTTGGTTTTGAATCATTGGAGATTATACTCGTTGGGAAACACCACCTCGGGAAGGTCGTTCTATATGGACGACGTTCTCCAGATGAAAGAAGTATTAAATAATGAAGTTCGAGGAGTACTAAGCTTAACCAGATATGGATGGGCGGCAGTTGTTCGTCGTGTATTTCTGATATTCGCCGCTCTGGGTGGAATTAATAGCGCAAGGTCAGCTGAGCACTTTCCATGAAAATATCTGTAAAAGAGAGTCAAATCACCAACCTCTTTTCGATGTTCCACGCTGTCGAGGCTCTTTGTTAGCTCATGGTCTCCTATCAGACTCCTATCAGAAAATATTAAATTTATAATGCATTGAAACGTCTATAGTAAAATTACCAAAATATGTTTTTTAAGTATGACATTGGTTGTTCAAAAGTTTACCTACGCAAAAATACCCCCGCAAAATATAAAATTTATTTTTTATTCTAAGAGAAGTGGGATGTCCCTTTTCCGAGAGCGGTTTAACATAATCAAGTTTATACAGTTAATTAAGTTCGGTGTTATCATAGGTTTTATAATAATTGTCCGCCTACAGAAATAGGCTATCAGGGCGAAGACGTGACACAACAATCATGTCTTCTGTGCCGATTAATTTAATTTGTAATTATTTTTGAAAATAGAGTATAGGTATGCATAGGTTGATAATTTTATTCTATTACACAAAAGATTCCCTGAAGAAGTGGTTATATTTCAGGGATAGATATCTCATAAACGATAAGATATACAGCAAAGGTTAAATTGGAGACAAAGTTGCTTAATTTATAGCCGACCAATATGCCATGAAGAAATTAGAAAAATTCCGAGTAGTTCCGAAGATATTCGTAAAAAGCCGAAAATCGCCGTTTCGGTTTTAAATTTTTTTCGGCTTTAATTAAAGAGCTCATGTAAAATAAATTCCATACTTTCATTGCCACTTTCCTTTCATCTCCTATAGAGCAGTGTTCTTTGATTTCATGTTAAACGTTCTGTCATTCCGATGCCATCTTAAGGTTTGTTGTTTGAAATAAGAACCTGTATTTTTTATTGCATTTATATAAACTTGAGAGCCTATATAATTCTAATAAAAAATTAATTCTGTTAAATATCAACGTTTCTACCGCACAAAAACCATCTTCAGCAATAGTTGCCGTGTATGCGATCCCAATGGTGAACAACGAATTTTTAGCAATGCTGTTAATTATTATTTGCCATTTAAAAAAAATAAACGCATTATTTTTTGAGGTGGTGTTTGATGACGTACTATTAAACGCAGTTTTGCAGTAAAGACCAAAACATGAATGGAACGTAGTATTATATATCTTAAAAACTATGTGAGCTAATATTGGAGACCAATATATTTTTGGAATCAGGAAAGAAGTACCTCTACAGGAAAAAACAAACAATATATTATTAAAAAAATACAACCCTGTTTATTCTAATTTGGGTGACCCTGGACCTGTTGCGTTTACAAACCTTCTCGCGGAACTGTAAGCTTACTCAATTTAGAATTGATTATAGGAGCGTTACAGTTTTTCTGCTGTAGTATAGGATAGTATTTTTGTAATAAAATATTTAAAAATTAGTAATATTCATTACAGACAATCGATATTAACATTTATAACTAATATTATTAATAGCTTCAAAATTCAGCAAAACATTCAAATATTTCTGTCATACATTTTACAATAACGATCATTCAATTAATTTCCATTTTTGCGGGAATATTAAATTGGACAGACTTTTCGCAATTCCACTAATCAATCGATTCTTTTAGACGCACATAACATTCATTCGCAACCAGTTGCAAATATCTTTCTGCGCATGCAAAAAAAAACCTGGCGCAGATAATCAAGTTGGTGGGTGGTCTTGCTTAAAAAAGTGACAGTCGCGAAAAATGGCTTTGGAACTTTGTTTAATGATTATGATTCTAGTTATCTACAGACTTAAAGATATATATTTTTAGGTGTCACCACTGCCGCCTGTATGTCCGGTATCACCCATCACATCGCCCACGCCCAGTATTCGAAGACCAAGTAGCTCGCTGCTACATCCAGATCATGCTAGATTATTTAGGTTATATCCGATATCTTCGCCTGAACAAACATCTATGGAGGATATCTCCGATCACCAAAATAACCTGCCTGGATCACCCTCGTCATCGACTACATCGTCACTTACGTCTATTGCTGCAGGTGAGAATCTTATTTATTTTAATTTTTGCTGGTTGCTACATGTTTCCAATTTTAGTCCGACTGTCGCGCTCTGTCTATCTCTTGGCTCTAAAGCTTAATTATAGGGAAGGACCAAGGAAAAAAGGAATTTTATAGGTGGCTTATACAGGGTGTTATGGAAATGACGGATTATATTTAAATGGGTGACTCCTTGGATGTCCTTGAGAAGCGCTACATATTTAATTTTTTTTAAATCGACCGTTTTAAAAGTGGGGTAATAAACATTCTTACTCACAGATCACTGCGCGCTACTGTACAACATTTCACCCAGAGCCAATGACAATGTTGTCAAACTTAATGTAAAACTGAAATTCCATATAAAATTATAAAAATAAATTATTTTCTACCTACTTGTATTTATCCTTATACCTAAAGAGCGAGGAAATCCAGGCACAAACACAATCAGTTTTTTTTTCTTTTCATGGGGACGCTCCTGGAAACACTTTATGTACACACAGTAATTGTGGAACAGAATCAATAGTTAACTTTTGAAAATACAATAATACAGATTATACTACAGATTATTAGATTTTATTACACGCGACGAAGTTTGACGTCAATAAAAACAATATTCAAAGAATATTTATGGGCGGGCAAGATACACGCGTAAACCGAAAAACAGAGCGGATTGCTGAGAGTGTGTTGGTGATCGACGAGACACAACGTATCCGGCCGCTGGTTGGTCTTCAATTGACAGACCGCAAGCGTGCGGCGCTATATGAAGCTACTTCGCTCAGCCGATGTAAGGCGTCAAGAGGTCATTGGCATTTGACCTAGTGACGTACGTGGCTATTACTATTCCATATGTTTTTTTCGGGTTGTTGAAAACATAGTCCGTCGTAAATGTTCTTAAATTAATTGTACAAAAAGGTATTACAGAATGGAAAAGTATTTAAATTATTTTATTTTGTCTAAAGAGTTTAAGGTGTACATATGACAATTCCGGCCAGAATTCCTTGATTGCGTACATGTATCGCAGTGCCACACAGGTGTTTTTCTGGTTTGACGTCAAGGCACTTTTACCGCTGAATGAATTGAAAGCGCCATTTATGGCTATTTTTCTTCAATTTGTCTTTATCTCAGGAATTGCCAGTTTAAATATAATACTTCGTTTCCATAACACCCTGTATATCATCCCTGCTCGAAACCGAATATACTTTTGCTCTTAAAACATTTAATAATGCAAATATTATTTAGTAATTGCATTGATGAATTATTTCTATTACAAGCCACACACTTTTTAACCTTGACATTTTAGAATCGTCCGAAAAATTTTTTACAACTTTCATTGACACGTATTTCAGGATTTCAGGGCTGAAAATAATTTATTTTCCAACATATCCACACATGAATTTTTGATAATTTGCTGGATTTTCTCCAATCTTCTCTTACTAGAAATTTAATATCTCCATTTGTGCTGAACATATTTCGTATTAATCCTTGCTTTATTATAAGCCATGGCATGAAATCATATAGTATATTTGTTTTTACGAAAATTTTTGTTCTTTCAAAACAATATCGGAAATTAGACGACTTTTTTACACTCTAGTATATTTTGTCTAAGAATTTTGAATTTACTAATATTACTTTATCCTATTTCTAGGTGTAATAGCTTGCAATTCCCTCACCAGCAACTCTTCGGACAGCCGAAGAAGATCCTCAACAATGACGGGGCGTTACTCCGTATTCGACGCTCTAGACCTGGAATACGCTTTGCTGCGTGCCGCCGCCCGAGGCAGCGTAGGACCATATTCTCTCAGCGAAAGTCTGCACAAACTAACTTTTACACAAAGCTTAGCTTTTCCTGCTTTAGCCCGAGGCCTTGCAGGCAAACGCAGGAGATCGCAACAAAATAACAATACTAGACCTCTGGACAATTCGGAGAACGGACTGAATGCCTTTGCGAAAGTCGTTACAGTGTTGGTGTTGGTGTTGGTCAGCGTACTTGTGTTCGCGGTAGTGTACAAGTTCGTGAGAACGTGAGGGTTACTTCTTGCTCCGGGAGGAGCGAAAAACAATAGGTTTATAATTGTTAGGAACTCGAGTGCATATCGCGAAGCGCAAGACGGTGTGACATAGATAAATACAATATACAATTGGCGCATAGTGGGGTATTCATACTTGTTTTGTGATCAAAATTGATTTGTTGTTTTTTGTTGTCCAATTTTGTTTTATTAAATATTGTTAATGCTGAGCTAAGTAACCTAGAAGTTTAAAAGAAAAATCAAATCCACACATTCACATTTTCAAAATCTTTTACTTAATACCAAAATTGAGAGAATATGTATTTCCAACTATAATATTCTACTTCACTGGATTCTTCGTTAGATAATATTTCAGAATCTGTTGGCTGTTCTGTAGGTAGAAGCATTTCCAAATTTTCATGCAATAGCCCCATTCGGCCAATCCTTATAGTTAGAGAGACGGTGACAATAGGGGATCCGTGAAGTGGAATATCAGTAATTTGTTTTCTCGTGGAATTTAGGCCCCCCCTACAACTTATATATCTGATGAAATGCCGTAGAGCGTTGCTGAGAGGCGCTGTACCACTTTAGATAGGAAATTCTCAATAAATTCAAAATTATATCGGGCCATGTCTGAAAATGAATATATAGCATCTGCGTGATCCCAAAGTCACTGGAAACATATTTTCTGACAAGTCAACCCTTGCATATACTTTTCCGCGAGTGTCAAAAAAAAATGAACGGAATTATAAAGTATCAAGTGACATGGGTCCAAGTGGGCTTAATCGATTTGTATTCACATGGAGATGACTCGTAAACAATTTTCTAATAAAAAATAATATAGCGAATCATTTTTCCCGTCATACAACTGAACGATATCTGCCTTCCGGAATCTCTGCGTAATATTGTCAGAATTTCGCCTAGCTAGGTGCAATTCTTGTGAAATTCTCTTTTCCACAATATTTGGATATCAAGGAATGTAGTGTGACAAGTTTCTGACATGTGACTATCGTTTTCCGAATTTCCTCCGAGGAGATTTTAAAAAAATTCCAATAATGAAATGGCGAGTCCTGGAACCACAAAATTGTTTCCATATAATCTTTAACATATAATGTTTCGTTCTAGAAAGTTTCAATTTCAAATTCACTTTTTTCCTTTTTTTCTTAAATTTTTATTTTTTTTACACTCTCGGAAAAGTATATGACTTCTCAGAAAATGTATTTTCCGTGACTTTGCGGTCACGCAGATGCTGTAAATTCATTTTCAGACATGGCTCGATATAATTTTGAATTTATTGAGAATTTCCTATCTAAAGCGGTACAGCGCCTCTCAGCAAGGCTCTACGGCATTTCATCAGATATAAAAGTTGTAGAGGGGGGCCTAAACTCCACCAAAAACCAAATTACTAATATTCTACTTCACGGATCCCCTATTGTCACCGTCTCAATAACTATTATTTTTTGCAAGAAAAACATTTTCTTTGTTATGCCTTAAATTGAATTTTAAAATATGAAAATTTATGTTTTATAATAGCTAAAGCTAAACACTTTTTCATCCAATTCTACAATTTTTTTCTTGAGGAAGGTTTCAAAGGTTGACTCCGGAAAATGAAGTAAATACGTTTATTGTACATATCTACCTTATACTTGACGAGGAAAGAAAGGTAAGATAAAAAAAGAGTTATTGAAACAAAAAAGTTATTTAGCTTTGAAGAAAATTTAGAAACTTGGCAACGCCGCAAATATTAGTTTTGAAATTACCATATTTTATATTTACCTGTACCTACTAAATTTCGTTAAAATTTGTGAAGCGCTTTTCGAGAAATGTGCCCTTTTATATATTTTCCGCATTCGTTATCACAGGTAAGACAGATTAAATTAATACTCATCTTCAGAGTAAACCCAAATATGAGATATGGCAAGGTTTGGAAGTACAACAATCCGAAAATGTCTGTTTTGATAAAAATTATTATAAAGTTCACAATTTGATGTTTCAAAAAAACCGGTTAATGGAATCTTGCAATCCACCATACAAGTATATTTGAATTAGTAACATACTTGTAGATGTTGATGCTATTATCTCAAATTAGTTAAGAAATATAAAGGCCACACTAACAAAAACTGAAATACATTTAATGCTTTAAAAGCTTGCCAACAACGAATAATTCTTCGCTAATGGTACTTGCAATTAAACTTAAACTACAAATGGTGTAGATAGTTCGGCTGTCTATCTGAGAGCACCTAGAATTAATTGAGCCCAGCTGATATTCTACAATTCACATAATCGCTTTATGACCAGGTTTCCCCGTGAAATACCCCTCTGTGCGGCGGTAACGATGATTATTTAAAAATTTTAGATTTTTAACACGACCCATAAGCGAGTGTTCTAAATCAGAATAAGTAATAATCATTACTGTGAGTAGAATACGATATTTTTCTACAACTATTTCTGATTTTGAAATTTTTATAATATCTGAACCAAAACAGCTGTTACATTTTAAAATTATCTATTTCCGTTACCTTCACTCCCCTACACTGTTATCATATTCTGTTATCGTCGATTGTTGCCAAAATCTGTCCATTTTTGTTTAAAGATTTGATTGGATTACTGGCTTAGCAGAAACCGTCATATATCTACAGAGCATTCCTTAAGAGGAATTATCAGTGACCTCCATTAAGGTAAAAAGGTGTGACAAATTACAAGAAAACTATTGGATAGAATTTGTGTATACTACACGACTCTATACTTAAAGTCGGTTCGTTTTATGAAGTCTGATATCGGATTAAATGAACAGCAAGACGATTAAGTTAACAATACCTTCGCTATACTTGATCGTACCGAACATTCCACTGGTTCACTGTAGTCGGCTGCGCAAAATCAGCGGTTCCAAAACAAAATTATCTTAGAATTATGTACCGCGATAAATATTTTTGTCTTGTTTATTTTTCACTCGTAGTTTTTTTTATTTATCAAATGAAAAACATTTTACGTCAATAAGTTAAAGATTTTCTCAGGTATTTTTTCCTAAAATTTCGTTATTTTGGGATCATTATAGTTAAATCTATATAATAATCACTATTTTCCAAGAAATAATTAAAATTTACTCAAGTGCAGGATGGTATGTGTATTTTTTTTTATTTACTTTCTCTTATTATATTTAGAAAATACCTAAAATATAATTTATTGTTTGAGAGTCACCGACTACCCTGCTCGAGAGGTTTTATTGCTTAGCGGACTTCATACCTCGTACCGATTTTATTATCTTGAATTTTTCGAAAAATAATTTTATTTTTTTCAGAATGGTCAATAACCTTTAAATTGAAAAAATATGGTTACAGTCATTTTTAAAAGTATTGCATGCACTGTCAATAATCTCAAATAATTTCATAGCTTAGACTTAATGCAAAAAAATGTCACACCGAGGTTTTCAGGAAGAATATCTAAAATTTCTACTATCTAAAGTGAATTGCCAACGCTTCGGGTGATCAAAGACAGAAGAATAAGGAAAACGTCTCCTGCTCCCTCGATACAGCTGGCCGGCTCGTCGTGTCTTGAAATGGCGATGTTGTCTCATGTTCAATAATAATAACTTATGCTCTTACGCGACGAAATACCCAACCGGACCACGCGGTCTACTGATAAATATTTTTAATAGCCTTTAAGCACTGTATATTGTTTAACTTGGAATTGTGTCATACTGTAGGATAAATATTTAGGTCTAAGGTTTTAATGGACCAATTTGGGTCGTATCTTGTGATAGTAATTAAGGACTAGGACCATAATTTCAAAGGTTTCATTTTATATGCAAGGTGTTATGGAATGGCCTTATTATATTTAAACTAGCTAATCCTAATCCCTAAAATAACCTAAATGGCGTTTTAAGTTAATAATCGAGAACAATCACCCAAGTTGGGAAATAAAGCTACATGAATAGTCAAGAGACTTCAGCGATATTTTCACTTTCACCACTTATTTTTCCCGTAAGTTCAATAACTCTAATTCTACCTGAATGTGTCGAGTAAAAAACGAGTAACACCCTGTACTATAGCGATCAAGACCATACGGTTAGAATTTGTATCTACGTCGTTCAACTCTTAAATTTTAAGCCATATTTTCTACACAAGAGCACCTTAAACGTTTAAAACTAACACATTCGCGTGTTCAAGGGAACCAGACTACAGCGTCGAAGTGTAGTGTAGTGAATGTAGGTTCTAGCATACTGGTCTTCTCTCGTTTTTCGATGTATATCGAGCAGATGGGAAGAGACATATGGAGAAGCTTCATCAAGACTAATTGTGGTAGTGAACGACAGAAGGTTGGAGCATGCGAAGTAGTTTGACATCATATACGTATAATGATTAACCTATAATATAGTTGGTTAATAACGACATATGTCTATGGCGCAGTCGCATGTGGGGTTAGGGGTTTTCACCTAAGTTTTTAGACGGTTGATTCAAAAAAGATTTATGTGGGCTTCCTCTAGGACACAGTAGGTATAATAAACCATTTCCATAATAATCTGTATTTAGAAAATATATACTTCATTGTTGCCTTAAAAAGGTTATATGTGCATGTTTTAATAAAACTTGTCATAATTTATGTTTTATTAACCTAAGTCTAGCAAATATTTAGTTCACAAAATATGTAAGTAAAGGATATATTTTTCTATGTTTCGATTATAAGGAAACCTCAAAAATGGTCCAAGTCCTGGAAAGAAATCAAAGGAATATGTGTATAAGGTACAATTGAATTATCTGTATTGGATATTGTTATTAAGAAATAACGATATTTGTATAAATATGTACAATTCGATCCGTATTTTTAAAGTGTTTAATTTTAATATTTCTCCTTTCACAAACATAAAATGTGTTTAAAATGTTGTGTAAAAACCTTTGCAGTATTCACTAAAGGGGTTTCAACATTAAAATCGTCCTAAATTGGCAACTGGGTATTTGAAATTACAAATATAAGAACACGTCAACAAAATTTTGCCAGCGTCATATACCAGGAGAGTCTGAAGGAACGAACCAGAAGCGTATACAACGTGTCCAAGATAAGGATGGCCAGTACAGAGATCTCGGAAACCGTAAGAGATACGAAGTCGGTTAAATGGAGGTAAAGATGCGCATTTACGTGCCTAATAATATGCCGTTTAGAAAGTTTTAAAATTCCGAGTAGTTCCGGAGATATTAGGAAAAAACCGAAATTCTGAAAAATCGTTTTATTGTTTTCCTGGGTGTTTTTGAGATCGAATTCTAAAGTAAATTGCACTTTTGCATTGCCACTTTTTCTGCTCTATCTAATAGCGTTAATTGTTTTGTAATCCGACGATTGGTCTTTGAAGGGCCATTATCAACTTTCTTTTTTTAAATACGGTCCTGTTTTTCTCATATTAGAATTTGAAAGATTTTTTTCTCCCGAATGCAACGATCTATGACACATTGTGGTTTAATGACGTTTCGAGAGTTTTTTTTATCAACATCAAAAAATTTTGGGATACGGTCCTGTATTTCTACTAATTTTATAAATAATATCTCATAAGTAAGCTCTAAATTTTTACTTATGTTGAACTAGTTCAATAAATAACAAATAATTTAATAATAAACCACAAATAAGTGAACAAAATAAAGCAACATTATTTCAATCTTCTGTTGATTCGGGATTTAAAAGAAAAGTAGGCGCTTGAAACAAAAAATTAAGATGGTGACGCGTGATTTGTTTCACTTGACATCTTGACAATCTCATTGTGATCGTTTGAGAGCGTTTTAAGAGGTTTTCTATTATCCAGAAAATATAGAACATAAATTTACAAATGCTGAAAAGTTTGATGTTCTATCGCATGTTTTATTTTATCTGAAAAAAAACTGTTATGTGGCAGTTAGAAGATGTTATTTGTGCTTAGAGAATAGCGGAAATCATTTTGAACACCTGATTATATAGTTCCATTTCTCGTTTTATTACTGTTTTGGAATGATTTTTGTTCACTTATTTGTGGTTTATTATTAAATTATTTGTTATTTATTGAACTAGTCCAACAAAAGTAAAAAATTTAGAGCTTACTTATGAGATATTATTTATAAAATTAGGAGAAATACAGGACCGTATCCCAAAATTTCCTGATGTTGTTCAAAAACCGTCGGATTACAAAACAATTAACGCTGTAAGATAGAGCGGACAAAGTGGCAATGTAAAAGTGCAATTTACTTTAGAATTGAATGTCAAAAAAACCCAGGAAATCAATAAACGGAACTACTCGGAATTTTAAAACGTTCTAAACGGCATCTTTACCTCCATTTAACCGACTTCGTATCTCTTACGGTTTCCGAGATCCCTGTACTGGCCCTCCTTATCTTGGACACGTTGTATATGTGAAAATAACACATCAATCGATATTCGATTTTCATTTGTTTCAAGATGGATATGAAGCATGATTTATGAAAAAGATCTAGAATTGATTGTAGAATGTGGTGTATATTGTACATTATTTTTTCCTCTACAATACCCTCCTGGCTCCGTTCTTACCGACTCACTTGGTATTCTATAACTATTTTTAAATCAGTGTAATAACAACCCGAAAACTGTTTGTTGTGTAAAATCTTAATAAGATTTAACAATTTGTTTGTTCTATTTTTCACGCTCACCAATTGTATTATCCTTATCTTAAACTTTGTGTAAAATTGACATTGAAAAGTTAAATTGTAACTCAGAAAATTGTAAATAAAATATTCTGATTATTAAAAGTACTTTCATTATTCATGTGAAACGGAATAAATTATAGACATCCTGTAGAATAAAAAATCCGAAACTTCTATATTCGTTTCTCTAAAGGGATCTTAATTTTAAGCGGTCCTATTTTGATCGAGAATTGCATAAAGGACAGTCAGAGGTGAACGAGGTAATTAGATTTGATGTGATGTTGGTGGTTAGTTTGTTATTGATTATAAATTTTTTCTACTCCCACATGAATATTTTATATTTCCTTTGGTTGGTTGGTTGGTTGGTTGGTTGGTTGGTTAGGGGGGGGGGGGGGGTCGGGTTTCAGGCCTTAACTTCTATTACTGCAGCCTTCTGGCTTATTGTGTACCCGGATCTTGTTAGAAGATGCTTGTTCCTTCTATGAGGTTCAGTAAAATCCTACCAAGTCATGTGCGAGGTTGTCACCACGTTGTATGTTCCCGAATATATTTTGTTTTCTGCGAGACAGCACTACGCAGTGGTATATTATGTGTGAGGCAGTTTCAATTCAATAGTCATGGTCGATGTTTATATCTATCCGTTGAAGGTGTTTTCGCAAGCGACAGTGGCCTGTTTGCAGACCCATCACCTGTTTTCCCGACAATGATCCATTGAATCAAACGAAATATTATTGTTGTTCTTCACTTAGGGAAATCTCCGTGCCGATGAGTATTAGTTATGTTCATTTTACGACATTAGTTGATAGGAACTCATAGCGCCATCTTTTAGTTACTGCCTTAACTGAAAGTTTTTAGCCCTGCAGAACGATCTTATGGAGAATCAATATGTTGTTTAGTGAAGGAATATAACCATGTGTGTTGCAAAAATTAAATAGAAAATGAGTTTAATTATGTAAATTTTTATTTTACTTAATAAACTCAGTTCGTTTGGAATTTCAGATGGTCATAACATTTTTTCATTCTTACTTACATGAACGATAACAAGTAGTGGAGTGGGCAGATATATGCTACATCAGGAGTACCTCAGGGGTCCATTTGGGTCCTTTACTGTTTGTTATATTCATTAATGGCATAGTTAATTCTCTGGACATTAATAGTTTGTTTTATGCTGATGATAAGAAAATCTGTGCTCGCATAAGTAACCTGGCGAACTGTGAAAGGCTTCAAGTGTCTATTGACATAATATATAGCTGGTATATTCAAAATAAACTACCTTTAAATATAAGTAAATGTAACGCAATGCGCTTTGCTTTAAAGCGACATACTCTTGTGTATGATTACAAAATTAACAACGTAACACTAAACAGAGCTGAGACTTTTCGCGATATTTGGGTGTGTTATTTGACAGTATATTTTGTTCCTCACATAAATGAGCTTATTGCAGCTTGTTATAGGTCCCTAGGTTTTATAATAATACATTCTCGTGAATTTTTAAATTGTCATACACTAAAAATACTTTTTTTATGCATTTGTGAAATCAAAATTGGAGTACGCCTCGGTTTTATGGTCACCATATTATCAGGTGCACATAAATCGCATCGAAAAGGTCCAATGACGTTTCCTAAAGTTCCTGAGTTTTAAAATTGATGCTCAGTATCCTGATATAGGCATTGCTCAACTTAAATATTTGCATAACATCTTGCATAATAGAATGAAATGCAGTGATTTATTGGGATATCTGCAATTTCTCGTTCCTAGAACACGTCATTCCCAGACTTTCTATATACCAACAGCGCGTACCAATATCTGTAAATATTCCCCCATTTATCGATTGTGCAATACTTACAATCTGCAACAACATAAATTTGACATTTTCAGCTGTAGCTTATCCAGTATAAGATTAAATTAGTGTTTTCTTTAGGCATCTAATTACTCTGCTCAATATGTACATAAATATATATATATTAATATAATACCTTTAAAATTTCTTTCTATCAAATATTTTTTTGTTGTATTGTTATGATTACATATTTTATATTGTATACCTGTGATACCCATTTGTTAATTGGTTATTTTGTAACTGTGAAATGGTGTAAAATCAAAATAAATAACAATTGGTAATAAATACATTTTATACTATTAATAATTCTTTATTTGCTAAGAGCATTTTTTATCGCGCTAATAATTACAATGACAATCATGAAAAAATAATATCATAGGGTGTATAGGTATATAAAGATTTTCATATAGTAATAATCAGGTATTAGATTTAAACAATCAATATTTGAGCACCGAAATATAATTTTCTAAAATCGAAAATTATTCTTGTACAAGCCATTAAAATATTATAAGGTTTGGTGCATGTAGGAGTGAATTATAAATGCCAATACTTAAAGTAAGATATGAGCTATTTAAAATATTGGGAAAGTTGCAAATGCCTGAGGGGTGTTGTTACTATTTCCTGAAAGAAACTGATATTTTGAATTCAACAAGTAGCCACAACGAGGGAAATACACACCGAAATATGTTAATCGTTAATACACATTTAGCATAAGGGACGAATTTTTGCGCCCACTTCACTTACTGACTTTAAAAACTGTCAAAAATGAATGGAATTTTATATGATGGATATGTAAACTGGAGTGGCATTCTGTATTTTGGAAAGTGATAAGGATCGCTATGTTCTCTTCTTCCTAGCTGTGTCTCCGACGTATCGGTAAAGGGGTAGCAATCGTTTAAAACATGGTATAGTCATGGGCGTGCTATTATTATTTTAAATAATGTAATAAAAATAGGAAATTATTCAGTACTTAATTGCATTTCATGTTGGAAGGTAGGAAACTAATTCTATCAAAATTTAAAAAATTAGTTTTTAAAAGATGTAGTTTTTTAAACATGGAAAAAAACAGCTGCATGATTAATGTCATTTTCTAGCTTTCGTTTAAGTCGAATTTAAATATATTGATTTGTGATTCCTCCTCACATACCCTGTGAACATTGCCAACCACTTCACGGGTATGACTGTGAAGGTTTTTACCAGGAGTATATTCATTAATTATCATAAAGTTAAATTTTAAAATAACTCCCTAAAACAAGACACAAAGAACATTTATTTATAAAACATAATACAAGAACTATTGCCCATTCACTATGCAACTGGGTGAGTACATCCATCAAATATCGGACATCACCGAGCAAATCCGATGGCCCATCGGGTGTCTCACTAGATGCATGCGCCATCAACTGGGATTGTAATTGGTTGAATAAACAACCTGAACGCAACAGTTCCAATTGCATTTACGTGTCACGATCGAAGCGAACATTTACCGATGAAATTTGAAAGAATCTCTTAAAAACCGTAAGTGATCTCACGATAATATGTTCTTAGGTTTGCACCTATTTTTAAAAAACAAGTGTTAGTCCTAAAAGATATATTTTTGAAAAGCGAATAGAAAGTTTTTCTTAGTCGATCATAAAAATCCCCCTCCCCCTTATGAAGATACGCCACTCCAATAAAGAACACCCACGGTAATAACTGTAAGTAGAATAGATAGTAACCAATATATATTTTAGTGCCTTGTATACATTTTTATTTTTAATAAAAAAAAGACAGGTATTTATTTTTTTAATTTCTAAATGTAGAGATGATTGTATATGATTATCTACAACTACCTTATTTTTTTTATTATTGTACAAATTAATTACATTTATCTTATAGATTTCAACTAAATTAGGCAACCCTATATTTTCAAGAACAAACAAATGTGATGTAGACCTTACAATTTCTATACTAAATAAAATATGAACATAAAATTATCTACTTTCTAATGTTTCTAAATTACCTAGTAAATTAAATTGTGTAGGTACTGTGCCAGAAAAATTAAGATATATTTTAGCGTTACTTTTTTTATTAACGAAACTTTTTGGTTGCTCATTAGGACTTAGTTTTGTACCAAAAAATTTCTCTTTTAATAATAAATATTAATTTTCGATTACCAGGCTTTTCCATATTATTTTCACAACCTGCTTTATGCGTGGTTACTATAAAATGAGAACATAACTTCCTACAGAGATAGTTAGAAAAATATAGAATGCTACAAATATAGTATTATTTAATAATCGTTTGAACAGCAGGTGGTAAGTTCCAAAATTAATTAAAGTATTGAATAAAACAAATTTATTTCGATATGTACAGGGTGTACCATTTTCGACACTTTTATAGGATATCTTCGTAATTGTTAGTGCTATCAAAAAAGTAATGTCGGTGTCATGTGCTCTTATTCGGTCAAACTTAAAATGGTAAAATCAAAATTAGATAATTTTTGCTCGCTTAAGAGATACGGGGGAAAAATCATATAATTGACAATTTCAAAATTACCCTATATTTCCTTAGTTAAAAGAGATACAGAAAAATATTTTATACAGAAGTTTCTTCATATTGATTGTTGAATAATCTGCCGTTTTCACAATAAGTATACGGGGTCAGGTAATAAAGTTATCGGATCTAACCTCATTTTTTAAAATGGAACACCCTGTATATATTAATCTAAAAAGATACTATTTTGAATTCTCCTTTCAAATATATGACACACCATGGATGATATTGGCTTCCTCGGCGATTTATTTACACTTTGAAACGAAATAAAATATTCAGATTAAGGTAAAATATAACTGGATAATCGCAAATGTTCGGAATATGTCCTTAAATGGTTACCGTCTTTCCCTATAGCGATCAAAATGTACATTTTGTGCCATTTCTTCGCTTTTTCCAATTTCAATATAAACTGATCATATAAAATTTTTCAAAATGTTGATCAAAAAAATAAATTTGTAAAAATGAAATTGACGATAAATGTTAGTCAACATAGTTGTTTCTAGGATATTAGCTTTTGTTTCATGGCCTACTGTGATTTAAAGTAATAACGTTTAATAAATCCAATATCATCCATGGTGTGTTATATATTTGAAAGGAGAATTTAAAATATTATCTTTTTAGATTAAAATATACAGGGTGTTCCATTTAAAAAAATAAGGTTAGGTTCGATAATTTTACCTGACCCCGTATACTTATTTTGAAAACGGCAGATTATTCAACAATCAATATAAAGAAACTTCTGTATAGAATATTTTTCTGTATCTCTTTTAACTAAGAAATTATAGGATAATATTGAAATTGTCAACTTTTTGATTTTTCCCCGTATCTCTTAAGCGAGCGAAAATTTTCAAATTTTGATTTTACCATTTCAAGTTTGGCCCAAAAAGAGACACCTACATTACTTTTTTGATAGCACTAACAATTACGGAGATACCCTATAAAAGTGTCGAAAGTGGGACACCCTGTACTTAAAAGTGTGTGAACCGAAATTGCAAAAAATAACATTATTATGTGGATTGTATCAGTAAACCTAATGTAAAAAATAAGTCTTTTTAACATCGCCTGCAGTATTTCTAATACATGGAACTAGTGCATCCCGGAGTGTAGACATTTACTTTGTAAACATATTTTTTGAAACAGCTCCATGGACAAAAGTCTAGTGGTGTAAGGTCTGGAGATCTTGGAGGATAACTAAGAGTACCACCGCGACCAATCCAAAACATTTCCTCTAAATGTACAGAAGCTCCATAGTGATGATAATTCATTTGCATTCTGAGAGTTAACAATATCCATAATGATTCAATTCAATGTTCAAAAGTTAAAATCTCTTCATAAACTGAAAACGATATCCTATTTTTGCCTAATTTTGAGACATCATAATTCCAACAGAAAAATAATATGATTTAATGTTTTGTCGTAGGCAATCTATTTTGGACAAAGTATAAGTATAGCATTCTACTTGTAATTCATTAAATATACTTCTATATGTATGAAGTACTGACCATTTGACCATTGTTTCTGATAAATTGACTCAATGTCGGCTCGTGAGGAAGGACTCTGGGACTGGGCAATTTTTACCAGTTCCGCCTAAACAATTTTTTTGCTCCCACTTAAAACATTGAATTAATATAAATACATCCACTTAATACTTCTCCTTAGTGAACTATACAATACACTCCAACCAGCGAATATTGTTGATTCAATGATAAAACTACACAGTACGCTGCAACCAATATTGACTCTATAGAATAGATGTTGATTAAAATATCCTCCATCAGAGCGAGAGTCGCCTATAAAAGCAGCCGATTTCGCTGATGTAATCGACACAATCCGCAGGCATCACCGTTATACCACGTTAGGTTTTGCACACCACGTGGTCGCAGACTTCGCGTCTGCTTTTGTCTCCTTGGCGCGTACAGCCCAAAGTACGCTTAATTAATTGTCTAAGATGGGACACCCTGTTTATAATTATTGTAGCATCCTATATTACATTAAAATCTGGTGCACCAAAACAAAACTCGATTACTTATAACAACGAAACTAGTTCCAAAAAGCCAAAAATAACAAATGAAAACTAAAGTAAGTATGTATTTTGTGTGCGTATATTTAATTTAGTTTTAGTGCCTAATGCCCTAATGGATATAGAAACGTTCGGTTTTTCCTAATTAAAGAAAATTATATAAAAAATTAATCAGTCTTTATCATGGCAATCTGTTCCGAAGCTGCAATACGTTAAATTAATATCATAAAACATCAGTGAACCAAAAAATTTGAGCTAAGAACAAACACCCTAACCATCGCACGAACTCAACAGAAGCGTAGCTTCATTCGAATCTTTCAGTTCTATCTCCTTTTTCTCCTGTAACTCAGACGTTTCCGTTTCTAATATAAAAACTTCATCATCTGCTTTCTCCGAACAATCAATCACAGTCTTCTCGGATGTTCTCTCTTCTGATTTTGACGTTAAACTGTCATGCGATTCATCGTCTTCATTAACTGTTTCCATTGCGGTGGCGTTCATAATGGGCGATACGGGGGCTGTTGGTGGGGTAATTTTTCCGGCCTTGCCGAGGATATAGTAGGTCATCAGTTGGCCTTTTCCTTTTACTGCTACCAGACCGCGTTGTTCAAATTGGTATCCGAAAGCTTGAAGAATTTGGCATGTCTCTTCGGTTATCTTAAATGTCAAACAATTATTATAAGTTTGTATTAACAATTAAAGCAAAAGGGAAGAAAAATTGATAAAATGATATGTAACTTCGACATAATATGACTTGAAAGTATATATTTTCATGAAAATGAAAGATTTCTATAGTTTCCTATATTATTAATAATATCTCATTATAAAATATAAATTAATTACCTGTATACAACCGGCTTTCCCAGTACTTTCCATCCTAGATGCCACATTAACAGTATTTCCCCAAATATCGTAGTGGGGTTTCCTCGCGCCAATCACTCCAGCCGTAATAGGACCATGGTTGATTCCTAACTTAAGTACAAAATGGTTGAATGATTGTTCGTTGATACTTTGTAGTGCCTTTTTTAGATCGAGTGCGAACTCCACTAAAAGGGAGAGATGAGCCCATCGTACTTGCATGCTATCTTCAGGCTAAAAATTTAATTAAAATCCATTATTCAGCATTTAAAATCATTTTTTAGGTAGGTGTATAACTGGATGCTTTAGAAGTGGCAGATCAGGCAGAAAAAGTTCTAACCAGTTTCAGTCTAATAAATTATTTATAATCGATAGTCAACTAATATAGGGCATAACGAAAAACTAAAGTTTAGTAGGTAATAGTACAGAATAAATTTCCATTATATTGACTAGGGTTGCCAAGGGCCATATTATCTCATCTTCTTATTGTACATTAACGACCTTCTAATGAAAACTAAAGATCCAAATATAACTTTGCTGATGACAGCGTGCTTGTCTCCATCTTTCACTTTGACCGCAGTTTTCTCTAAAAAGGTTAACATTACTGAAGAACCGGATATAGTCATGGCCGGACACGCAATCCCACTGGCTTCATCTATTAATTTGCTGGGCGTCAATCTGGTAGGAAACACGTCTTGGCATAACCAAGTTGTAGCAATCGCCATTTCGCAGATACTTTTCCGGACCAAAATGTTATATCCACCTTAACAACTTTTGACAGTCTACACAGTCCAGATTCGACCATTACGAGAATACTGCTCTCACGTCTGGAGCTCTGCACCCAAGCATACTCTTCGGCTAACAGATTCTATCGAAAGGAAATCCATTCGTCTGATCGGAGGATACGAGCCGACCAATAATAGCCTAGCAAATCGAGAACAGGTTAATGATTTGACTCTCTTTTAGAAATATTTCCATGGCAAATATTCGAGTGACATTGCATGCCTAATTCCACCAAGAGTGGCGAACAGCAGAAATATACGACGACCCACTGCTGTTCTCCATATGTGGTTTAGCTTAATACTCCTCGAACTCTAAGAAAAGTACTTTCAAATACATTTTCAATTGAAGTATTTTGTGCTCGAAGCATTTGAAGTATTTGAATCACTGAGAAGCATTTTAGAGTAAAAACAAATATCTTCTGAAGAACCTGAAAAAAATTTAAACAGTTCATATTTGGTACTTTACCTCAAGCCACTACCTACATTAGAGTTAAACGTAACGGCCAAATATGCTCATAATGGAAGAGAATTGTGTCGTGCATGTTTTGGCATTAAATATTTCATCAAATCCAACGTCATTCGGCAAGGGACCATTTACAGAAATCCCAAAATAAATAGAGGGTCCAGATTTATTTATACAATAAATCTTACCTTTATTTGTCTGGAGGGATTTAGGCCGCTAGCTGCCATGTAGGTCGAACCGATTGTCTTTATTTTTATTATGTCTTGGTATTGGGGAAGTTCTAGGAGCTAAAATAAATTACGGGCAATTAGAAAAAAAATACTCGTTATAGAAATAGCTATGAGTGAAGAGTTCTTTTAATTAGGAAAATTTTAAAATGTCCTTTCTTCACTCAGAGGTTTAGATTTATTCCTTTAAAATATTTAGATCTTATATAGTCGCACAGACGTGTTTCACTATTCTTATATGCCATATGAAACTGCTGCTGCTGTCTTAATAGCATATTTTTGTAGTAACTCGCTTTTCTGATGAATATTTTTACTGGGATGTTTTTACCATTATGGGATGTATAATTCTATTAATCACAATGATAAATTCTTTCTTTATGAATTGTTCATCGATACTTACTGCATCAAAATCCGATATCACTTCGTTTAAGAACCTCAAACATTCTAGTCCTTGATTATTTACAGTCTCCTCAGAATAAAAATCTGAAAAAGATTGGAGAGATTTAAGTATTCTACTGCTAATTACGAGGAAACATTTTATCAAAAAAATATTGGATCTCGAGAGTCTTTTTGCAAAACACTATGAGCTAGCCAGAGTCTTACAGAGCACTGTATATTGATGTAGTGAGATTGTAGATAGTTTCATTTAGCAAGATGATATGCAATGCGATCACTTCGTTTACAAAAATGACTTCGACAGGGGAAAGTTGTGGAAGCAACTGTTGAAAAATAACATTAAAAATAATCTAAATATTTCAAAACCAAAAAAAACCTTATAAAATATTTTTTAAATTTTAAATTACAAGAAGTAAACCAGGACAGTAAAACTTTCTTTACATCAGAAAAGTGTGTATGGAACATAGTTATCTTGTTGAAGAATTAATATTGTAAAATCACAAAGTAATGTAACTTTGGTTAAATTTAAATTTTAATCTAAGTGTCTACATTTAGTTTAAATTAAGTTAAAAACTATGTTTTAATACAAGTTCTTTACCGAATTGCATTTTTGTCGTAATATAAAAAGTTTTGCTTATTGAATTATGCAATGAATATTTTCTATTAAAAACTTAGATTAGTTTTTATTTGTGCATCGTGGAGTAAGATCAACAATTACTAGAAGATTCAAAGGCTTTTCAAGATTTCTTATCAAATAATAACACACGAAATGCGCGAAATACAGTACGAACCAATGCCACCCATCCATATGTGGTTCATCTTAGTACTCCTCGAACTTCAATATTTAAGAATTCTGGAGGATGTCAGCCTTGTGGAACAACCTTCTTGAGGACGTTTTCCAACGAATATAATCTCCAGCGATTCAAAACCAACGTGAATCGCTTATTCGCACAAACACCACTCCCATAGTACCTTAAAGGATTGTTTCTATGGTGCCAGTGTTTGCTCATAAAAAAATTAATTTATAGCACCGCTTTGTATAGAGAAAAATGCCATTGAATAGCGAAAAAAAAATATTTATGTCCGATACTTACCTGAAAAATTAGGCATCGAAGCGAACAAAACCCCAACCTCTTCATAACTCTGGGAATACAACTCGTCATGACTGCGGTTCCTGTTTCCCATAAAATGAGCAGCAACGTGCGGAGGGAGGATGTTATAAACTAGTGCCTCGTTTCTTCTTTTAAGATCTTCAGCGCAGTCTCGTTGCTCTTCGACCTCCGATCTCCAGAGGAATAAAACTCTTAATACTTGCTCCATCTGAACAGAACATATGGGATAGTTACTATTAAATTTTAAACGTCTTAAGCGAATACATTTTTTGAATAACAGAAATTAACTACGTATTGAAATTCCATTACTAACTAAACTAGGAAACAAAAGGATCGACAAACGATTTTTAGCCTCATTTTTAAACTCTATAGCTGGAAAGAGGCTCAATTTATTTGAATAAAATTTTCCGATTTTTAAGCATGGTTCTGTGCGAATTCAGCGGTTGGAAATGCTTTTGACGAAAGACGGCTTTTCAATATTATACAGGGCGAAAAGGAATGTGATGTACAAAACAAAACGTTTGACTCATTGGCATTTTTTTGTTTAATGCGTTGCCGTACCGAATTTACGAAAGAAATAGGAAGATAGAAAAATAGAAGCTTTTTTTAATTTCAATATCAGAAAATAGTTCTCGCAGCACTATCAAGTGCATTAGTAGAACATCGAAAGGAATATAAAGTCTGATAAAGGGCAAAAAGGAAACATGTTCCATTCATTCTCTATAACGCGACATTAAGTCGTTGAGAGACGTATTTGCTATTTTTATCTGTTTTTACAGAATGTATCCTCTGCATAAGATGCTGCTCTTGGTTAGGCAAATATAGCGCGAGATGTCACGACGAATTTTATTCTCCTTTCGATGTAATAAGTTTATTATAGTACTGAAGCGGTAATGAATCTTATTACGAAACGAAAACCCATAATGTCTTGCATTAGAAATTGTTATGCTGTAAGAAACGTAGACAAAAGCGTGGACCGTATAAAATCTCTATATAAATCAAATAATACATAATTTTTTGTTCTATTTTTAACTCTATCGAATGAATAAAATTTACTTTCGTATAAAATGAATAAAATTTATTTGCGTAGGATGGCGGGGTTTGATGTAAATTTTAATGGATTAAATGCCTTTTTTGTATTATTGGTTCTAATTTACACCCACGAATTATTCCATTACACGTATTATATATACATCTGGACCAGTGGCGGCTCGTGACCTATGATAGAGGGGGTTCACAAGTATGGTGAAATATTTCTAGGCGTTTTAAATGTAGGAAGAAAAAAAGTAATAAGAAAATGCGTTAGGTAAAACATATTTTTATTTATTTTTAATTCTACACAAGGAAACAACTTATGGAAAATAAGAAAGGTTTTCTTAGTGTGTAGAGCTGTCGGATTTAACGTCGTTGCATGCAACCCTCGTAACAATATTTATACAGTCCACTACTAATATTACTGAAGCCATACGAGCTGTCAAGAAAACCGAATGATGTCCAATACTACTACCGCCATCTACGAGTTATCAAGGAAACCGAATAATGTCTAATAGCCCTCAACGGCTACGTCATTAGGCGCAACCAAGACGAGAACAATAGTTAACTATTTTATGATGAGAGCCACGAGACTGACAAGTTGGCATTCTTCATATTTTCAGTGTTTTTTTAGTTTAAATCATTAAATAAAATGGTTTAAAATCATATCGAGTATCATTTATCGAAATACACAACATTTATCGACCCTACACAATAGTACTTAAACGTAAAGTCCATTCTTCGGTTCTTAATTGTAGAAAATTGATCAATAACGGCCACATTAAGTTTGGAATACCCTCTATAAATTTTTTTTCATATATTTCATTTTTAAATTTTCTAATAAATTCCCTAAATTTACCCTTTGCGGTCTGCGTTAAATTAATTTCGGGTTTAGGTGTTCCCGCATTCTTCACTTCAATTTTTTGCTTCAAACTCAAAGAGCTAAAGTTATTTCTTAAATAGTCCACCGTTCAACTATTTATTTTAACTTAATAAATATATAATATTAAAATATTATAACATACACGCTCGAATTTCTAACTAGATGCACGAACAGACAACAGCGCGGTGCACACAAAAACTGTGCGTCTTTTCAATCTTAAATCGCCATAGCCCCGCTATCCCCCGCTGCCACCCGACGCCTGTTACTACAGAGAAACTGCACTAATTAATCGCACGTGCGAGCAAGTCTCGTCATAATCGTAATTTACCTCGACCGAGGCACGGTTGCCGGATCTATACAGTTTGGTTTGACGGGATGATAAAATATTAGGGAGGGTCGGACTTTTTTAGTTTGACGGTACGATAAAATATTAGGGAGGGTCGGACTTTATACGATAAATAATATTCAATGAATATAAATTAATATTTTTTATTCGTTTTGTTTTGGGGGTGCACGTGCGCATGTGCTCCACTGATCTGGATCCTGGTTGCGATTATTGAACAATAAACTTAACACTTCTTTTTGGTATATTTTTATAATAGTTCATTAACGGGCATTATGAGCTTTATAGCCCGTATCGACGCTTAAAAGGAGACATAACATACACAACAACTAAATTAAGCAGGTGAAATGCCGAATAAAAAACAGGGAAATTCATACAGGTAAAATAGTTTATATCAAAATCAACACAAATTCGGTAAATCTATATTTTTTAAGCACAATTTTCCTGTCTCGTATGATCGCTTATGATGAAAAATCCAGGAAACCTTAATTTTCTTAGTAATTAATTGACGACGAAAATCCCGCAGCCAAATTCTAACAAATTAAAAGTTGCTTTTAACAATCTTTCAAGAAGTTTTAAAAAAGTCCGCTCCTAATTTAAGAAACCCCGATACACACCCCTTAATTAAAAAATTAACAATCCCTCGCAACAGCTATAGGCTATAAGAAAATTAAAAAGTTTTAATTAAAAATCTTTCATACTTACATGTCGCGCTAGGAACGCCAAGGCAAGCGTGGCTGTAATTAAAAGGCCCGAAAGACTATATTTTCCTTTGGTTTGTCTAAAATTAAAAAAAAACAGGGTGTTAAATATTTAGACATTTGGTATTATATTGTTGGACATATTGAACCTGTATATTAAAGTACAAGTTTTATAAAGCATGATATTTTAGCACGAGCCGCTTGCGGGACAAGTGCTATAATAGCTATATAAAACATTTACTTTATACTACTTTTTCTATTTTGTGTATTTTTTAATAAAAAAACACATAATTAAATGCCATAAAAATTTTGTAAATTTGTATGTTTAAATTTTATGTTGGCAATAGTCAAATTATTTATCAAGTGAGCTTTGATAAATTATACGTGTCCGCCATTTTGTCGCGAATATTGAAAGCTTTCTTAAAATTAATGGATAATGGATCAAGAAGATATCCTCCTGAGTTAAGGGAAATTGGAAATAATACATTGGGTCAACTTTTACCAAAAAAAGTCCAAGAAAGTATACGAAAAAGACTACAAGGTGTACTGCGAAGGGTGTTTCTAGAAGTAGTGGAAATGTTCTAATCGCTTATTTTGAGAACGAAAGTAAAACTAAGAAATCGTCGACTCTGTGGTCCTCATACTCAAAATTAAAAGCTTGCATTAACATTTATGAAAACACAGATATAAGAAATTATGCAAGACTTCAAGCCTTTTTAAAAAGGCAATCTGAGAGCTACAAGCCCAAAAAATCTTCCATTTTAGATTTAGAGGATATCAATAAGTTTATAACTGAGGCTGAAAATAGCATTTACTTACGTTTAAAGGTAAGAAAATTGTACAGTACCTACCTATACATTAATTTTTTACAACCAGTTCTTAATAAAAGTGGATTATTGGATCCGCAAATAAGGATTAATCCTGAACAAAACGTTTCAAACACACAAACTATGTCCGATTTTAAAATTAACGCTGCAGACACAAGTACGGTCACAATAAATGTTTATAACAACTGCACTTTTAATAATAAATAAGTATAATTAGTGTACAGTGTATTTATTAGCTTTAAATTGATATCTTTGTAAGAGAATATAATATTACGTGTTGATCTAAACTTGTGATTGTGAGGTTAGTTTAGGAATTGTTTATTATGCAACCAAACATACACAGCAGTACCACCAACCGTTTAAAATGAAAAAATCGGTATCGAAAAAAGCTTATTACGATACTGAAAACGGTATCGAAAAAGCTTTCATATGAAACCAAAATAGAAAAAATGTATTTTTTTTTATTAAAAAGTAAGTAATGATATTTATTTGCTCAACAGTTTCAATGACACAAAGTTGAATTTTATAGGAATGATATGTTTTGCGTTGTAGTATATTACGAGTCCTTCAGTGGAAAAATTCCTTTTTAATTATACCATATTTTTATAGGTTATGAAAGTTTTATTACTTTTAATAAATAATTTGAAGTCCGGCCCTGACCTAAGATTAGGAAGTGATTGTTGTATCAACATTTTTCGATTCAGGTATTAACTTCATTAACTGCGTATTATTTAAATGGACAGTTATAATGACATGACGTCAGTTAATTTTTAAAAATTCCATTTAAAGTCGATTTTTAATACTAAATATCTCAGGAACCCTAACGTCTGTGACAAAAAAAAAATATTTGACTTTCCGATTTAGTTTCGTAAGCTTTTTCATTTTTTTGATGATGCTCCTGTATATTTTAATATTTTTCCTATATTGTTGTTCCTATAGGATAAGCATCGATTAAAAACAACAAACCTTGTCCAGTGTTCTCTAGACTCTTCGCAATCCAAAGTATTTCCAAGCAAAAAAATATTAACGCAACACTGGGCAACCGTTATTGCCACCATTAGAAATGTTTTCCAGAGATATGGGAGACAAGCTGGAAGTGCTGATGCGATTAAAATTAAAACGGCGAAATAACTGAAGTACGAAGGATATAAACAGGCTTCGTTAATGTCGTCAGTCGTCGTGCAATTTTCCGGGAATCCTTGGATTTTTACACAGGAAATCTGTAAAAGGATCGTTATTAGTTTTCTGATTAAAACAAAATTAAAAATTGTTTGAGTTGTACTGGGTGGATCACTAAGAGATTAAGCCGGCTGTATCTCAGAATCCGTTAATCGCATAACTTTGAGATTTTTTTTTTTAGGAAAACTGGCCAAGGGAAATAGCTGGAAATAATTTTAAAATTGCTCAGTTGGCCGCTAGAAGGCATAATACTAATTACAAACTAGCAGGTGTCTCCTTAAATTAGTGCTCAGTTATCAGCATTTAGACTAATTTAGAGGAATAAATATTTGTCCTTCCTCAACTACCTTATTTGATAAACTGGAGAAAAACACTCAACACTACAGTTTGTAGAATTTTCTAGATATTTCTATAGAAATATTTTCAATATACTTAAACTAGGAAAACTAAGAAGAAACTTCGTTTTTCTAATTTTTAATTGTCATTATGCCCTCTAGCGGCCAACACTTGACCTAAAAAAGAAACGCCAAAGCTGTGCAATTAACGGTTTCTGAGATACAGCCATCGTCCTCTCTTAGTGTGCCACAGGGATACATTATGCACAATGTGTATGTTCAGGCCAATACAGGATTGTTCAATGAATGCTCAATTTTTTCATATTTCTGGTTACTTTAAAAAAGGGCTTTGATACTTGTACTTAAACATGGTGACCCGTCAAAATCCCATTTATGTTCTTTTTTGATTTTTTATGAGATATATTTTTTCCATTTTTGTAATACCGTTTACAGTCCCAAACGTGGATAAATTTTTTCTTTTCATCTTTGAATGGCTTCTCAACTGTTGTCAGAATTTAATACCAACGAAAATATTGTTTTCGCGTTTTTTACAATTTGTCTGAATAAGAACCTAGATTTAATTGATATTCCATCATGTGAGAGATTCTCTGAATTATCTAAAGAGATGCAATGGTAAGTTAACTTCCATTCATTTTAATTAGGTAAGAATTTTTCTCTTAATTATCACTCGTTAATTGTTGTATAGTTTCAGTTTTAGTTATGATTTTATTAAACAAATGGAGCTGGACAGACGACTAACAAAATTTGTTTACGCAAATGGTCTCCGTTTTTCAGGATGAAAGGGATTATAAGTGATAATATAAATGTAGAAATAATTGTGCTTTTTCTTCATTATGTTAGAAAATTACCTACCGTGTCTAAGCAATTGATAGCGCCTAGCACTAAAATACACATGGTTGCAAGAATCATTCGTACAATCATTGATTCTTTATAGGCCTTACAACAGTTTGACTAAAAAATAAAAGAAACATTTATTATTATTTAAACAACGTCTATTTAGTGGCCTACTTAGGAACGACCAAGTTAATGGCAAGAAATCTTACAGAACCAATTGGCCGTATAAGTTCTATTGATGTTCTTGCAGCTTTCAAAACAAACTTCTCCGAAACAGTTTTATGTAAGTTGTTTGTAATACAACATTAAAAAATATATAGTACCCTAGACCTAATAAATATGTAAGTATAACATCTGTTTGTTCCGATTTGTTCATCAAATATCAAATTCTGAGAGATTATTTTCTTAATTATAATGAAAACAGAAACAGACAGAAAATGAAAAGAGATGGGGATTTTACAGATACGTGTACAAGCACATAGAAATAGCGGGTCCATGGTTGTTCCAAGTCGATGGCAGTAACCTGCAATAATTGAAATAGCTCTGCGCCATATAAAACCAAATTGCAAGAAACTTTGCAGGTTACGTGTCGCTTTTGCAATGTCTTTCAGGTTATCTTGCAGCATTTAAACAGGCCTTAATACCCTAGTCCGATGCCACCCCCAGATGGCATCTTCCATATCTCTCATAAAAAAAGATTTGAATTTTTTGTATTTATATTTAAACTCGATCGAAGTATAAAACGTAAACTTTACATAAGATAGATAATTCAATATTTATTATTTAACTTCCCTGTTTTTTTATTTTATTACTGTAAGACACGAAGTTGATGCTGCGAGTAGAATAAATAAAATTTTGAGACCAAGATAGGATACTAAGTAATCTAAACTCTCCTTGATAAACTGATCAGAAGGGAAGACCAAAAGAAACTTGAGCTAATGGAACAAATTTAAGTAGAAAGTTTTAAAGATGTCTTAACGAATTGCATTAGTATGGTATAAATAAAAATCAGTTATTTTATTGCCATGTTAGTTAGCTAAATGAAAGGAATTGAAGTGAATAAAAAGTAATTATGAAATATTATTACCACTCCGGGATATTCTTCTATTATAGCCATAATTACTAAGGTAAAAAACAATCCATTCTCCGTGAGAAAATTAAGGTCTAGTGTTAGGTCGCTAAAAAAGAGAAAATATTGTCAAAACATATTCCAAAAATACATGTTAAATAACATTGCGGTTTTTGACGGATTACAACTTCTTGACCCGAATTCTGCTCACGTTCATTATTCGATTTTAAAAAACTTTTCTTATTTGGACTCTATAGGAAGTTATTTTTATAAAACAAATAATTATTTTTTATATCACAATACACGGTATCTTAATTTGGCACATAAACAAATCTTTGTTGTTTTGAAGTCTACGAAATATAATTATTTTTCTTAAACTTATTTTAAAAAATACATTCCCCTTTAATTAAAAAGTTTGTAATACTGTAGATATACAGGGTGTAACAAATTCAACAACAACAATAATACGAGATACGAAGTGGATTAAATTGGGGCAAAGTTACGTAATTATCCCCCCCAAAAACCAATCAACCGCCCTCGTATCGCCATTTCCGAAATCCAAATAGTGAGCAATGAATTTATTACACCGTGTATACCGGGTCCGCAAACGAAGCAGGGACGGAAGATTAAATCGTTATCGAAGAACTTATATACGAAAACAGCTTGAGGTCTTGGATTAAAAGCGGCATGTTTTAAAAATATTTTACATTATACAGGGTTTCCCAAAAAAGTGTGACAGCATAAAGTTATATTTTTTAAATGGGACACCCAGTATTTTATAGCATATTTAGGTTCGTATTAGTATCGTTTATAAGTGCCTCGAATTTTATTTTATTTGGTTTTGTAGTTTCGGAGGAATAACTTAAAAACTAAAAAAAAAGTTTTGCAGTGCTGAATAAAAAAGTAAAAAAATAAAAAAACCCGAACAAACCAGAACTATTTTTTTAACCTCGGCATTGGATACAGTTTATGAAATGACGTTTATCCATTTTATACAGGGTTCATAATAAGCTTTCAGAAACGCCAAAGTTTAAAATAATTTTTCTCAAGCTTTTCAAATGGAATACCCTGTATATTATTTAGCTATTTGACGTAGAATTCATAGACAATTTTTTGTTGTTAATGCAAGCATATAAGGCGACTAGACTAATAATTGGAAACTAAAGTAAATATTCAAAATAGCTTCTTTCTACTTTTAGAGTTTACCGTATATTAGTTATTTCGATATAAATTTTAAAAACCTACTTTTTTGCTACTTTGTCTTAAAATTTAGCGGTAATTTTTTAATGGTTTACATTTGTTATACATGAGTTAATACTATAAACTCGAAGAGTAAAAGGAAGCTATTTTGAACATTTACTGTAGTTTACAATTATTAGTCTAGTCGCCTATAACAAAATTTCCCAATAAAAACTATATTTTAACAGCATAATTTATGGTATTTACAATTATTTCGAAGACGGCTGGATATAACTTATATGCTTGCATTACAAAAATAATTGTCTATGAATTCTACGTCAAACAGCCAAATAATATACAGGGTGTTCCATTTGGAAAGCTTAAGAAAAATTATTTTAAAATATGGCGTTTTTGAAAGCTTATTATGAACAGCCTGTATAAAATGGATATTTTTCAAAATATTTTTAAAACATGCCACTTTTAATCCAAGACCTCAAGCTGATTTAGTATTGTTGATAAGTTCTTCGATAACGATTTAATCTTCCGTCCCTGCTTCGTTTGCGGGCTCGGTATATTTGTACATGATGTGAAGGTTTCGTCAATAAATCTATGGATTTTATAGTACATTTTATTTCATGATAGAATGCAAATATAGAGAAAATGTAGTCAAAAATCCTTCCGACCGTCTCTATAAAATAAAGTGTAATATGATCAAATATAAATAAATATAGAAAATTTTACATTCATAAATAATACATAAAATATGAAGAATGACAATACATGAACGCGCTAAACGAGTTTAATTTTATTGATATCATTCGAGATTTCAACAATAAAATTGATTTCCGATGTTTGAAATATGTTCTCTGAAAATGTACAAATTAAGAAGCAGCGGTTCTCACACCTCATTATTTCGCGTCACTAATTCTTACCATGGATAACTCAATTGAGATAATTTTGGATAAATTATAGCCGATATACAGCCATTTAAGCTAGATTTGGTAATATTAGCTGCCGCCACCGATCCACATTTTGCATTTGCAGCAGCCATGCTTTAACCCCCTGGGGGAATAGATTTAAAATCTTAAATGGGAAGGAGATCAAGAGCAACATCATCAGAAATCGCGTTCCAGACATGGACTTATTCATGTAAGCACCTGAATAAATTCGTTCCTAAGGAAACGTTTGTATTCTTTCTTTTTATTTCGATTTTTGACAAAAACCATAAACACTCTGTATATCGACAGCATAGCATTTTAGGACATAATTATATGAACCTTTCGACTTAAGATTGATCCAGGAATCATTCATTAAAATAAGCACATACCTAGCATTAAGTAACACCCTCTCTAAGAATAGCAGCATAAAAATATACTCAAACATTGTGTATTGACTCATTTTACTTTTGTGCAGCCAAGTAGGTAGGTATAATTATTGCTCCAACCAACAAAAATATTCTAAGTATACTTTAAACGAAATGCAGACTCTGGTATTTAGTTTTGATGCTGCTGTTTTGAATAAATGTTTGCCATTTTATATTTGAAATAAATGCAAATAAATATTGTCTGACTTTCATTTTTTACATTTATTTGGCATATTTTCTACAAAGCTCTTGCGTCCATCAAGGGGGTCCGTCGTCCCACAGATTGATAACCACTAAAAGATAGTTTTTCGTTTACCAGACACTGTGTTGATATGATTAATGCTAAAATATCAAGCATATAAAAAATAATTAGGCTTACCTTGGTAATACTACAAATATACACGTTCCTATTGCTAATCTAATGACTATAAACATCATTAAAATAAAGCTCGACGAGCTTTCTATGTGATGATGATATGATTTTTCTTTTTGTGGGTCCATAAATGCTAAAGTTACATATTTGGTGTTTTTGGCCAGTTCCCTAAAACAAGATAAAAATTGTTACGAAGTAAACTCAAAGTCACAATCTCGCGAATTACATATATGTATTTTAGCGAAGTGATCAAAATGTTACGTTTCGCCCAACTGGGCATCATCAGACCTAGAATTATGGTATTGATTTTATTTTAAGGTAATTTAGTGACGTTATTTCGTGGTTTTATTTTCTTTCTATTCTAATTTTAAAAATTTTGGGAACGATGATACCCTTGGGCGATACATTTAACTTTTTTAGCACTTCACTAAAATACATATATACAGGGTGTTATGGAAATGACTTATTATATTTAAGCCGGCAAATCCTGAGATGAAAATAAATTGAAGAAAAATAACCATAAATGGCGCTTTGAATTATTGTGCGAAATATACAATTTATGTGAAATTTCAAAATTTGCGTGGCCGCTACTGAGGATGTTCGCAATCAATAGTTTATTGAGGCAGTCTCGAGTCTCAAAGAGATCAGCGCATTATAGGCGGTGTCATATTGCAACACAGAATTGACCCGCGTTATCACTTCTGTTTCAAAAAAAATATAAAAATGCTACAATTTTAAAGTATATACTCTCTTACCTTCGATCTTATAATCCGTTTTATAATTAAATTCCATAAAAAAATAAAACACGAAAAGTATGTTTTGCAATAGAACCAACAGTAGGCAATATCAAACAAAATTTGAAATCACATGACAATATTTCTAATTATGAATTAGTTCACAACAGAAAAAAAATCGGATAATGCTACAACTAACAAAACGTTTAAAATTCGTATACATCAAGCACATGGAATCCTCGACAGCGTCATTCCATCCCTTAGTCTCGAAACATACTGAAGCAACGATAGTCGCGCGCGGCGGGTATCCAAGCAAAGGCGAGACATGCGGTGTGATCTGACAACACTGTTAGTATAATCTAGTGACCCACATTGTTACTAACTGAATCCACATCGAACGGCGCGACAGTATGTGGCTAAAAAGGGTTTTTACCTTAGTATTTAAATATTCGATTAAAAAAAAAGTATGTAGACTTTCTCTAGGACACCCTAGGAGTCATCCATTTAAATATAATAAGGAATTTCCATAGCACCCTGTATATAATTCGTATAGACCGTGACTTTGAGTTTACTTCTTAATAGTTATTAAACAGTTTTCTTGGAGAAAATGGACTGTTTCTTTGAGTAAGATAAAAACTGATTTTTGGCCTCAATAAACATATTATTAAACTCGCCTGTATGATACCGAACCGATTTTTCTATGGGGATTGGATATATCGGATTTGTTCAACTTTTCATGAATTCAGACCACAAATTTACAAGAGAATTAAGATAAAGTTTTGCTAACTGTTAGACAGAAATAATATTTTATCTCGGAAATAGTAAGAGATAGGCATAGGTAATAAGGAAATATTGAACTAATAGATGGTTCTAAAAACTTAATAATATACGGGGGTGTGGTTCATATAAAATAATACAGTTCCTATAATTTCTCCGTAGAAGCGGCAACGCCGCAACGCTGAATTTATCGATGTAGGTGCGTTCATATAAAAGGTTGAATTGAAACGATCCTTGTACTGGTGTATATGTATGGGTATCGGTCTAACTTAACATATACCCTGTATAAACCCGATTGTAATTACCTAACTTTTTCTAGGTAGTAAAAAATTTAATTATAATATATATTATATCCACTTACATATGGCCGTCTCTACTAACTAATTCTTTTCTTAATCTAGATTTAAATTCTGCTGAATCTTCCCTGGATCGAACTGCTTCAGTGCCCTGAAAAAAAGGAACATTTTCTTTGTATGACTATACAACAGAAATTGTACTGCAAAATCTAAGAAGATTGTTGAAGTAAATAAAGGACTTACATTTTTTTCATCTATTATAGTTTTCAATTCAGAAATCACACAACTATCGGCATCTGGAACTATTGTCGTATCACCATTTTGAACTTCGTTTTGTGGTTCAAACTGAAATTAGAAAATTTATGATAGTTCAAAATAGATATTTTTATATTAGGTATTACTGGAAAGTTAAACTCTTTGTACTAATCCGGGTGTGAAAAGTTTCACTATGAAGCACTAGTGTGAAAGTAATTGATTTGTCGCACTAGTGCGAAAATAAGATATTGTTTTTATTTGCACGGAAAATAGGAATTTAAATAAAGAGCTTTTCCAACAACAATTCCTTTATTAAACAATGCAAACTTTTATTGGGTTTAATAAAACCTTTTAAAATATATTCTGGAAATATGGTAGTGATATATTTTCAGAAAGATGATAGAAGATGAAAGAAATATAGACTCTGAAAAGTTTTCTTCTATATTTGCAGATTGCATATTCAGGCATTTTTTTTTCTATTACTTTTAAAAATAATGAAACGTGAAGTCCCGAATGGCTGCTGAGATGCGCAGCGTTTCAAGTAATGAGAATTATTTAAACAACTCCCGTTAATATAATTCTTCCTTGGACATTTGAATTATTTTTTTTAATTGTTTTGTTGTTTAGTTTCGTTGCAATATGGTACTTTTTCCAAGTTTTTTTTCAACCAAATCTTGTACAAAATGTTTTATAAGTTGTACAGACATTATTTGGAAGCAGTTCTAGTGATATAAGTACTGTGTCGTTGTTAGGTAAATAAAAAATAACATCGTGACTTCTTCGAAATAATTGTATATGGATATATTTTTAAAAATTTTTGTGAGACTAGTCATAATAAGGAAAATGATATTTTGCTTCCAAGAGAGCAGCACTATGGAAAATTGGCGCGCATAAAAGAGAGATGTGTGACGTAGCACTATCGCGCGGCTTTAAGGTAGGTTACCATCGAATGAGACAACCTAGTTAGTTTAAAATTGTATACGATAGTATTCAGTAAGCAACACCGTATAATTTCTTACTTTTAAGTCAGTTTGAAGTTTACTTTGACATCAAAATCAAAATTTAAAAATTTTTTGTTTCGATTCTCTTTTTTAATGACTTTGTTCGATAGATGAAAAAATAAGTTTTACTTTCTCATTGCTACTCTTTAATCTCTACAAGATGGCACCATCACCAACTTATTTTTTTTAAATACGGGCCTGGATTTATTTGTTTAAGTTATGAAATATGAATTAAATCTACGGTCAGCGGTATACAATACTTACTAGTTTTCCTACATTTTGTTCCTTAAATTGACCATTTTCATTAAAATTGCTTAAAACGTTCAGTAATTTACTTTTATTTCGCAGGAACTGAAAATTTTTAAATTATTATTGTTATTTCTGTCCTTAATTATTATTACTGCTACTGTTCTGGTTTATTAATACAAATAAAATTTTATTCTAAAGCCATCACTTATTAAGAAGTTTCGAATTAAACCGAATGTTTTGAAATAAAGAACATTCTAGGGAAGTAAAAGGGGTATTGTGATGACGATGGTCATCAAAATACCCCAAACAATACGTCGGACAACAAGTTTGTATACCGCTGAACGTAGATTTAGTTCTTCGTTTATAATTAAAAAAAATCCAACAAGACCCAAACAACTATAGGCTCGTATTTAAAAAAAATTAAGTTCATGATGGTGACAATAAAAAAATCCAGGCCCGTATTTAAGATAATTAAGTTATGTATGGATATTTTCGAAAAAAAATCTTTTTCAGGGAAATCCTGATATACGTGTCAACTAATTTTATATACTCCCGGACAAAATTAACGCAACATCATAAATTTCCCATATTTTGATGCTATTTTTTTTCTGAATTTATGATCCGATTTGAATGATTTTTTTTGCATTGTAGGTTGGTTCCTTGACAATGTCATAGTTTCTGCTGTTTATGATAAAAATTAAATTTTCGATTTATACTGGGTTTACTAAAAATGCTATGTTTTCTTCCGAGAATTCATATCACCCTGTGGAGTATATTAGCAACCAAAGCATATTGCATTGCATTGACATTAGACAGTAGGTCCATCTTTTCCCAACATTTTCTTTTTTGGGTTACTTCATTATCTCTGTTATTAAAGGAGATACACCGTTTTATAGCGTAACATGTTTTTATAGACTTTAATTTTCAACACATTCATTGTTAAATGTTTTCAAGTAGGTTTCAAGATTAAAATACTCGTCGGGGAACTGGGCATACGAAACGAACGTTTAATAAACAGTTTCCGAACAGTTTTTATCAGTATGGCGTATTTTATTTGACCTTTGTAACTTTAAAACACAACATCTGCTGACACATCGCTTGCAATGTCAGAAAAAGTCCATAGTCTACTTGAAAACATTTAACAATGAATGTGTTGAATATTAAAGTCTATAAAAACATGTTACGCTATAAAACGGTGTATCTCCTTTAATAACAGAGATAATGAAGTAAACCAAAGAAGAAAATGTTGGGGAGAGATGGACCTACCGTTTAATGTCAACTGCAATATGTTTCGCTTGCTAATATACTCCACATGGTGATGCGAATTTTCGGAAAAACATAGTATTTTTAGTACACCCAGCATAAATCGAAACTTAAATTTTTATCATAAACAGCGAAAACTATGACATTGTCAAGAAACCAACCTACAATGCAAAAAAAATCATTCAAATCGGATCATAAATTCAGAAAAACAATAGCATCAAAAATATGACAAATTTATGATGTTGCGTTAATTTTGTCCATAAGTTGTAAAAGAAATTTCGGACGATTCTAAAATGTCAAGGGTAAAAAGTGTACAGAATCTAATACTAGTGGGATAGATAGAAAACTTTTCGTAAAAATGTATGCAGATGCAGTAAAAATTATTCGCATAGTTATAAGAGAAAAGTAAACGATTTTAACGGCAATAAAAATGTTCATAAATCATTTTTATATTATATTTTTAATATATTATTTTATCGTTTTGTATACGTTTGAATAATTATTGTATTAAACTTTAAATAATCAGATTAAATAGAATAAAGTTTTGGCAGAATACGTACGTTATGAATACAGGGTGTAAATTTTTTTTGTCACCTTAATATCTAGTAGATAATACTAAAAATCGTAAGGATACATCAATTTTATTGTGAAGGGAGACGCTTTTAAGGAATACTTATAACGATCGTGATTTAACCCCCTGGAAGGGGTAGATATTGCCCTTAAAATCTTAAATGGGAAGAGGTGTCAAGTGGCACAGCATTTTAAAGATCATTTGAATTTATTTCCCAATAATTTTATTATAAACTGTGAAAAGGTGATGAGAGATTCTCTAAAAAAATATTATTATACGTAAAAATATCAAACGAATCTTGAACTAATCCAACTGCACTCTGGCAACCTCTAATCCTATTTTACAACTGCGCTACATATATGAATGAATACTAATCTCGTAAACATTATAACGTTGGCGCTTTGATCTAACGGATTGTTTATATATTTTGGTTGATTTGTGTTTTTTTTGTGATTATTGGTGAAACATCGTCTTTATTATAAACAATCATGGTGCATTCATGTGTAGTTTGTAAAAGAGTGGATAATTTAATAAGGATTTATCTTTTCATCGGTAAGTATACAGGGTGTTCCTTAATAACGTGCTAATATCTGAGGGTGTGATTCCTTAGGCCATTTTATAAAGAAAAGTTCATATGAACATATGTCTGCAACGGCTTAAATTTTTTGCTACAGGGTGTTGAATTTTTATTTTTTAATATCTCCGAAAGTACTTTAGATATTGTTTTCAATTTTGGTTCGTATTAATAGGATATAGAACCACAAATTTTAGATAGAAAAGTTATTCAATTGTTCCACCAGTGGCGTTCCTGCACACATCTCCTCTGATATTTTTTAGAAAAAAGATGGTACGCCACTGACATTTTTCCATGTGAATATTTTTTCTGATTATCCAGGTCAATTATACATGAAAACGTTCTCTTGAGTTTTTCTCATCAGACGCACAAGTAAGTTGTTGGTGTTCAAAACCATCTCATAAGTATTATTGCTTCGATTGTTCCACCAATGACGTCCCTGCAAACATGTCCTCTGATCGTTTTTACAAAAAAGATGGCATGCCACTAACATTTGTCCATGTGGATATTTTTTCTGATTATCCTGGTCAATTCTACATGAAAACGGTCTCTTGAGTTTTTCTCGTCAGACGGGATGCACCGTTCTTGATTAAAACCACTAAATTCATATTAAACTCATTATTATGATGAAACACTCATCGAATTTATTTTATTTTTTCGCTGTATTCGAATATGGTGAATTATAGGAATGCGGAAATGGCGGTAATGCATTTTGGCCACTTCCAACAATTTTTATGAAACAATATTTACCATTAATTATTTTATCAATGTTAATAATAATGAGTTTTAATATGAATTTAGTGGTTTTAATCAAGAACGGTGCAACCCGTCTGACGAGAAAAACTCAAGAGACCGTTTTCATGTAGAATTGACCAGGATAATCAGAAAAAATATCAACATGGACAAATGTTAGTGGCTTACCATCTTTTTTGTAAAAAAGTTCAGAGGACATGTTTGCAGGGACGCCACTGGTGGAACAATTGAATAATTTTTCTAACTAAAATTTGTGGTTCTATATCCTATTAATACATGCCAAAATTGAAAATAATATGTAAAATACTTTCGGAGATATTAAAAAATAACCATTTAAAAAATAAAAATTCAACACCTTGTAGCAAAAAATTTAAGCCGTTGCGGACATATGTTCATTTGAACACACCCTGAAATATTAGCACGTTATTAAGAAACACCCTGTATATATCCATTTGATATAACCAGACTTCAACACTGTTGCCATTCAGCCAACACATGTAATTCTCTCTTCCATCCATTACTGATTTTCAATAACAATCCACACAATCACAGCTTCACGTTCCAAGAGTTTTAAGAATGGATTATGAGATCTGTAGTTTACAATACCTTTGGATATTACAGTCAAACGTTTTATAAAATATCTTTGTCAAATGTCTAACCTAGGATAAAACACCAATTTCATATTTTACTGATAGAGTCTTGATTTGGACCAGTGAATTACATTTTGAAAAAATTGTCTCTTTTCTGCTGCTTTTTCGAAAAATATATTTTTGCCGTTTATTACTTTTAAGGTACAGGTAGAAGTAGATACTAAGGCGAACGCGTAATTCACCATCGGAATCCCGAAACTACATTAAGAATAATTTACCCTTTAAACAGAACGGAAAAAATTATCTATATGTTTAAATGTCACCAGGTTATTCAATTTCCTTAACCGCTTTTACGGTAGAATGCAAATAAATGATTTATTCATAACTCACCGGTTTGAGGACCTTTACAATAAAATAGGTTTTCAATCCAGCTATTCGCAAAGCCTCGTCCCTTTTCTCGCCGAATGCCGGTTCAACTTCGAATTCTCCACTCAGAAATGATAATGTGGTCGCAGATATGTGAACTCTCCTGTAACAAAGAAGTTAAATCAACTTTTTTTGATGGTGCGGTAACAGTTTATTGAAACTCATAACAGGGGCTTGACATCTTGTTTAATCTTTTCCTTTTAAAAATTAAAGACGTTTTATCTGCTCCTATTAAATTATATATTAATTGTTCAACTGTTTTTAGTAATTAATAGTATCTATAAACAAACAACATGAGTTATAATAACTCACTACTATAACTCACTATACTAAATCGGAAAAGATCCTTGGAATTATTTACGAGCCGAATATCAAGGAGGCTCTGTACTTCTGTACAAGCCGATTGGCCGAACGGGAACAGTCCATTATTGGTATTGAGAGGAGTAATGTCACTTGAATAATTTTGACGTTTTCAAATTAAGTTAATGTCTAAATTTTGCAAATCTTGTACTGAAAAAGATGAATTCAGGTAGTGAAGATTAGTTATTATGTACACCTCCAGAAATAAGGCAAGTAGCGCGAGTCCAGCCTATACCAAAGAAAGGTAAGAGAACCCTGCCTAGTAACTATCGACCAGTCGCATTGGTTCCAGTTATATCAAAAGTAATGGAGAAAGCTATTAACAAATATCTCCTAAAGTACCTGGAAGGCTTCAACATTATCAGCGATCATCAATACGGTTTTCGGATGTCCAGATCAACTGGAGATTTTCTAGCCCATCTTCGGAACAACTCAATCGAACTTCATGGGGAGTCTCGGGCTGCTGCACTAGATATTTCTAAAGCTTATGATCGTGTTTGGCATGAGAGACTTTTAAATAAACTGCGATCCTATGGTATACCCAGTCGATTCTGTGCATGGTTGTCTAGCTTTCTTAAGGACCGCTCTCTGCAAGTGGCGATTGACGGATTTCTCTCAGACACCTTCACCATCAATGCCGGTGTTCTTCAAGGGTCCATATTGTCTCCCACTCTCTTCTTACTCTACATTAACGACCTTCTAGTGAAAACGAAAAACCCGATATTTAGTTTTGCTGACGATAGCACACTTATATCATCTTCCTCTTTGAATGCACAAACATCGGCTGAAGATGCACATCTTCGCAGACAGCATGAAGTATCACGCCTCAACAAAGACCTGGAAGAAATTTTGGCCTGGGGTGATAGTAACCAAGTCAAATTTAACGCTAAAAAGCCCAGGCAGCAGTTTTCTTTAAAAAAGCTTAACATTACAGAACCGGATATAGTCATGGACGGACACGCAATTCCACTGGCTTCTTGTATTAATTTGCATACTGTTCGGCTGCTCGATTCCATCGAAAGAAGGCCCATTCGTCTGATTGGAGACCACGAACTGACGAAGAGCCTCGACAGCCTAGAACATCGAAGACAGGTTGGGGATTTGACTCTCTTTTACAGATATTTTCATGGAAAGTGCTCGGCTGACCTTGCCCTATAATTCCGCCCAGAGCGGGAATTCTTTCATCTGGAAGACTTCATCCTTATGGAACAACCTTCTCGAGGTCGTTTTTCCCAACGAATATAGCCTTGAACGATTCAAAGCTAATGTGAATCGCTTATTTCACACACGCACCACTCCCAGAGTGCCCTAAAGTATTTTTCCTATAGTGCTTGTGTTTGACCATAAAAAAATATATACTACACCGTATTGATGCCGTTTTGTTGCCAACCAACGATGGGAACCAACGACGACCATCCAAAACCGAAATCAGTAGTAGAAATATAACGATATAAAAAATCTGTCGATATGATACAAGGCCTTCTTTTATGCAAGAAAATAGATTGTTTATTTCCCAGTAAAGAAGAAGAAGAAGTCAGTCTAAACCATAAATATATAATTTTTGATCCTAAATCCGGCATTGCCAGAGACGCACCTTTGTATCGGCGTTGTTGAACACCTATGTATATTTTCTATCATATCTATTTAGCAAGAGCATCTTAACGGTTAAAACTATTACTTTGCTGCTTTTAAGGACCTCGATCCATATCGAACAGAGAACAAGTGCCGCCACTGAGCTAAAAACAACAACTGAATAAATTATTGTATATATTAACAAAAGCCACAAGAGCACCGAAATATTTGATCTGGTTTTAGATTTTCCACCGTACTAAATCCCTATATTTTATGGCGCTTTCAGTAGTGTTTTTATTCTCGTAAAGAAGTTTATTTATTTGCAGCAGTAGTAATGCAGTAAAACTGAGAAAATATGTTTCTAGTACAAAGTTTGTCGACTCTTTGTCCTATCAAAGTTTTATTTCTATTGTGATTTTATTGCAAGGGAGCTGTTTTAATACAGCGGCGTCTCGTACCCCTTCGAAGGAGTGTGGCCGAAACTATATTGTTTTTCCAGTTTTATTTCAAACGTTGAAGAGCGAGGGGAGAAGAATGTATAAAAACCATGGTAGAAAGCGTCTTACCATAGGCGTGCTCATTAAGTGGAAAATAAGTAAATTGTTGGTTCCACATTATATATAAACAGTATATTGCTAATACCATCTGCAATTATGTCCCCGCAATGGGCATCGAAGGGGGCGTTGTGAGTTTGCGCAGTTCGGAAATATCCTTGTGAAAGTAAATATTCGATACGACCGGATTTCAACTTTTTTAATGTAAATTTCACTGGTTAGTTAGGAAAAATATTGCAATCAAAATTTCGATTAGATCGATTTAAGACAGAGTTCCATGCATTCGATTTCTGACGATATGATGATCCGACGGTGCCCTGATTGGTGTAACCTTTTGGTGCCAAATTCCGTCCGATTATTTGTAACAATCGCCACGATGAGCTTTATTTTAACTTTCATTCGACGTCGTATGTTTCTTAACCTCACTTTTTTCTAAACCAAAAATTAAGAATGAATGACTATATTGAGTATTTTGGGAATTATTATCAGCTACTAATGCACCAAATTAAAAATATATTCATTTTAAGGTTAGGTAGTGATCAAAATAGTAGTCAACACATTAAAAGAAATATATTTTATTACGACTTTTATATCAAGCTAACTCTCTTTATTCTTCCAGCGAAATCACCGTAATTTTGTAGATTTTAATCCTCGTAACTGGATAAACTTTGAAATAAAATCGACCGAAGGCGCAGTGACTCGATAAGAACAAGCTCATAATACTCATGAATGCTAAAAGCTTTGTTTGTAATGACAGCAAATCCGGATTGAATAATTAAATATACACTCGCCGGCACAAAATTCCGCCATCCTGAAATTTTGGTAAAGTTTGAGATTTTATAACTTTTTATTTTTTATGCGATTTTCATGATTTTATTATCAATTTGTAGATCAATTTATTGTGTTTTCCTTAACTATTTCATAAAGTAACATTTTTCGATTAGGCAAGATTATACATCAAACTGCTGTTTTTTGTCGTAATTTCAAAACAACCTGTAGGAAAATTGAGGTGGATAATTTTATTTAAATATTGTTTTTTGTCATCTTTGATGTATTCTAAACATTTCGTTGATTGATTCATTCCATTATCTCATTTCTCATTTTATTTTTAGAAAATGTATGTCCTGGGCATTTCTACCGAAGCACGCACCAATCTTGTATTTGTTTAGCTCTATTCTCCCATCGTTACATTGAGGAAATCTTCCCAGAAGTTGTTGTTCCATCTGTTTCTTTCATTGGGAACCAATTTACATTAATGCATGATGATGCTAGATCTCACGTTGCACATGTAGTAAGCGAATATCTGGATGAAGTTGGACTTCCAAGATTGGAATGGCTCGGATCTCAACCCCATCGAACATCTTTGATATCAAATTAAAAGGGCCGTTCGTCGTCGTCCTGTATAACATTAAACTTTAAGACTTACGACTGGCGGTGACCGAAGAATATCAGACTATCCTCAAGAAAGGATAAGTAACCTTATTCGTTCTATATCATGAAGACGGCAAGCTGTCATTGCTGCGAGAGGAGGAAATACACGATATTAAAATTGTTTTTGTTAATTAACTTTATGATTGTGTTTGTCTTTTTCCTAATGAAAATAAGCTTCAAATCAGCGTTACATTTAAAATTTTGCAGCTCGCAGCAGAAAGGAGATAATGGTACGAATCAAAAATCGAATTGTTTAGAATACATCAAAGATTACAAGAAACAGTATTTAAATAAAATTATCCACCTCAATTTTCCTACAGGGTATTTTGAAATTACGATAAGAAAACAACAGTTTGATATACTCCTATATAATAAAGCCTAATCTAAAAATGTCACTTAATATAATAAAAATATAATAAAATAATTAAGGAAAAGCACAATAAACGGATCTATAAGCTGATAATAAAATCATGAAAATCGCATATAAAATAAAATTTGACCCAAAGGTGACCAGGGCTGCGGAATTTTGTGCCGGCGATTGTATATCGGGTGTTTGTTTGGGTTTTTATCAGGATACTTGAAGATATGTTTCGATATCTCAATAGTTGCAGCCTATCAAAGCTCAAGCTAATGGGCCACCAGAGGACACTTTAGCTGAAATTAAAATTTATGACATATTTTTTTTGTTGGACAACTATTAGAAAAAATGACATGTCATTATAAAGACAAGACAAGAATGTCTAATAATAACGTAATCTTTATTCGAGTCGATAGGTACAAAACTGTAAAAAAAAATATATTGGCCTATCGAACTTTTTGTTATATGACATATCTTTATTTTAACATGTAGAATCATCCCTGATGCATTATCTTAACAGACTGTATAAATAAATCCCCACGACTGAATTATAAACAATCTCTCTACACCTTCATGGAATTGAAAATCGGACATTAGTAGCCTAAGCTCATAATTCTGTGACCGTTAACAAAGGTTTGGGCATGCACAATGGCGAATGATAAATTATTATTAACCTAAAAGAGTGAACAGGGCCACACTTTAAATGTGTTATATTGAGAATTAGCTATTTTGTTTGTGCATTATATTATTACCATTTTGGGTTGTGTTGCCATGCGGACCAATTTTGCCTTTTCTTCCTTCAGAATGAAATTTACATAAAAATGAAATTCAAAATGTAAATGTGTAAAACTAACAGCATTCTTTCCTTTCCCTATTTTTCTTGTATTATTTCAATATTTTCAAAATTTGTTCATAATTTAGGTATTACTAAAAAATTTTCCATTTTCTGCTGCAAGAAGGTTGCCTTAATATGTATTTTACACTGAAGATGATATGCCTTCGAAACATGTATGACAATTAAGATTTAAAGATTTAAATATTGTTTTACTAAACTAGTCGAGCAGGCCATGAGTGTCTTTACCTTTGCATAATTTCTTTACACAAACCCCCCCATATTTCGGTTACCCTGTAACTTATATAAAAAACGTTCTATTTGTAGTTTTTTTACGTAGAATTTAATTTAAAATAGCAAATTTGTTTTTATACGTAGCAAGATTCTACTTAAAAAAAACTGTTGAGAACACTTTATTTCAAGTTTCAACACTCGATTGTTCCGATGCTAAAAGTGCAGACAATGAACCGTTTTGATGCCGAGAAAGAGGACTGAGAGACGTATACTTACTCTTAATGGTTAATAATAATGTATTAATTTAATGTTAATATGAATTATTTTTAGTTATACCAGGTGATAAGCTACATACAAGATTTTGTGCTTTCACGAAACAACTGTACATTTCTTTTCCGTTTGTCTTCTTTTCTTTTATAATTATGTTTATCTTGTTTGACCCAGAAGTTGTCATATTACCCAACAAAGGTCCAGTGCTTATGCCGCCGTACATTTTAAAAAATGTTTACATATTTTTCAGAATACTCAAGTAAAGGATAAAATTTAACAATTTAGTCTACTTATGTGAATTAGAACTATACGAGGACAATGGTGCTTCCATTATGTAATGTTTTATAGGCCATATAAGCGATCGTTTAAGTTCCTATTATTTTATGGCATGTTGTTGTGCAAGCAGTTCTATAAACAACAGTGCATGCATACATATTGAAATACTTTTTCCTTTAAAATTATGTATGAAAACGAAAAAAAATATTTTATATTGTTAGGGGATACTAGTTTTTACACACCCTGTAATAACCGATAGCCTATTTATTTGAAAATACCCAACGGTCAATCTGAACCAACTAAAGCATTAATTTGTAGTGTTCCTAATGTGGTATATTCCTGATGTTGACTCTAGCTGACTCTCGCTCTGATAGAATGACGGTCTTATATACTATTCATCTCACCAATTCAGAAGCATAAACAAACATCAGCGTGTGATAGCAACATGCTCGATCTATAAACTCATTGTTATTGCCATAAAACTTCCGAACTTCTATTCATGGGTGGTTAAGTTTTAAATTTAGCTTCGAAATATGGTATTACATGACTATATTACCTTGAATTTTTCGAAAAAGAATTTTTATTTTTCAAAACGGTAAATAACGTTTAAATTGAAAAAATATGGTTATTACAGTCATTGTTGAAAGTATTGCATGCACTATCAATAATCTCACTTGATTTCATGGCTTAGATTTAATGCAAGAAAATATCACACCGAGGTTTTCAAAAAAAATATCTAAAATCGCAACTATCTAAAGTAATTTGGCAACTCTTCGGGTGATCAATGATAGAATAATAAGAAAATGGAATGACTTATGCTGTTCCGCGGCGAAATCCCAAATCGGACGACGCGGTCCACTGACAAATACTCTTAAAAGCTTACAACTTGTACGTAATGTTTTATTTACGTACATGGGGATAATTGTTTATGACTTTGTTTATATGAATAATGTACATGATGACCACGAAATCCCTTTTCATACCACCTTCAGTTATTACTGCTGATAAAAATTTGAATGGTCGAATGATTGAAGGTTCGTAACTCATGTACTGACATAAAAAAATAATTTCTCGTCAATTGGTCTACAATTGAAAAGTTCCATAATTACCCTTTCCAACAGTGTATAACTCATTGTCGGTTGTTGTCTTTAACGAGGTATTGCGTAGTGACATTTAAATAAGGTAACAAATCAGAAAAAATGTCACTGCAGTAAACTATACTAAAGTATGTACATTATATCTTTACCCGTACGTCATGGATCTAGGAGTCAAGAGTCATCGTGACTTTATACTCCCCATCTTTATTTATTATAGACTTCAAAGTGAACAGAAAGATAATAGAACGTCTGCGGAGTTCCGTACTACGCTTTGAATTCAATAATATGCTAGACAAAGACAAAAGTTACAATCGTAGTTGAATATTCATATATGCAGCCTTTAAATCTTTTCAGGTAACTTTCAATTGCTGTAATTTTGATGTGTCAATCAAGTGTCAATCTTAACTGCGTTCTTGTGATTTCAAGTCGAATTTATTTGTCGAGAAAGTTATAACAAGTATTGGATATTTGTTATTAATATTTCTTAACTAATACAGGGTGTTATGGAAATTACTTATTATATTTAAATAGGTGACTCCTAGGGTGTCCTAGAGAGTCTACATACTTTTTTTTTAATCGAATATCTAAATACTAAGGTAAGGTAAAAACCCTTTTTACCCACATAATGTCGCGCCGTTCTATCTAGATTCACTGACACACGCAACAATGTGGGTCACTAGAGTATACTACCAGTGATGTCAGATCACACCCCGTATCTCGCCTGGGCTTGAATACCCACCGAGCGACACTATTGTTGCTTCAGTATGTTTCGAGACTCGGAATGGAATGACGCTGTTGAGGGTTCCACGTGCTTGACGTATACGAATTTCAAACGTTTTGTTAGTTGTAGCATTACCCGTTTTTTTTTCTGTTGTGAAATACTTCATAATAATAAATGTTGTGATGTGATTCAAATTTGTGTGATATTATCTACTGTTGGTTCTGTTGCAAAATATACTTTTTTTTATGGAATTTAATTCTAAAACAGATTATTCTAAAATAAGATCGAAGTTATAAAAAGATAATGTACCTTAAAATTGTAGTTCTTTTTTCTAAAAAGTTTGAAAAAGAAGTTGTTGTCAAGAAGTGAACACGTGCGTTTACAATTCTGTGTTGTAATATGACAACACTGCCGACAACCTCGAGACTACCTCAATAAACTATTGATTGCGAAGGTCCTCAGTAGCGGCAACGTAAATGTGATAACGCACGGGTAAAGATATAACGTACAGACTTTATTTGAATTTAAGTATCAGCTGGTTAGTTTTCCTGTCTTTTACCCTATCCTCTAGTTAGGACCATAATACAAGACATACCTACGCGGAAATAATACACAAAATTAAAAAAAATATATATTCCAATATAATTTAAACTCACCCAGCCAAGCCACTGCTCTCCATCTTGTTTGCCAACTCCACGTCCTTCGAGTAAACATCGAACTGCCATTGACGCTGTCCTAAAACTCCTGCTAACACTGCCCCGGTATGAATTCCTACCCGCATGTCGACCGGGGAGTTCGCCGTTTGTTGCACGTACCTGCAAAATAAATGTTTGCCCTAGTTGCGATTGCTTATAGGAAAATGTTTATGCTTTTTGGCCATTTTCATTTATTTATGAGTGTTGTCGAGAAAATATGAAAATACGATATGATTTTTGATCATGGAAACAGATATCAACTCGTACAACTTTTTCCTATACCGGATATTGTTAAAGAATGGGATGTTTAGGGTTTTGGTTTCTTCTCACGGTTGATTTAACTTCCTACTTTTTTCACGAGCCGCCACTGCTTATTACCTATATGGCTATGGCAAAAGATTATTAAAGATAATAAAGCAATTAAGTGAAGTTCTAAATTATGTCTCATAGCAAAACTCTTCGAATCAATTATATGCGACTATCTGTATATAGACTGTAAAAATATTATCAACCCTGAACAACATGGCTTTATGAAGAAACGTTCTGTCGAGATCAACTTGTTTCTTTATTCGCAATACCTACTGAATAGCATGAACGAGGGTTTCCAGATGGACGCCGTTTATACTGATTTTAGCAAGGCTTTTGATAAAATCATAACATACTAATTGACAAACTTGCTGGGGTTGGTATTCACGGTAGCCTGCTCAGATGGATCTCTTCCTATATCACTAACAGAATGCAAGCTGTTACAATCGGTGCGTTTAAATCGGATTTTACCGAAATTAGTTCGGGAGTGCCACAAGGCTCGCACTTGGGACCACTGCTTTTCAATATTTATGTTAACGATATTGTGAGTTGCTTTGAATTTTCTCGTTTTCTAATGTATGCGGATGACTTGAAATTATATCTTAAAATCACGCATTTGTCGGACATGCTGCTTATTCAACATGATTTAGGCAATATCTTTTCCTATTGTCAGCGCAATAGTCTGTATCCAAATTTAAAGAAATGCCACACTATCACGTTTTCTAGAAATATAAATAAAACATTATCTGTTTATACAGTCAACACTACACCATTAGCTAGAGTATCTGTTATAAAGGATATAGGGGTATACTTTGACTCTAAAATGTTGTTTGATCACCACATCCAATATATAACTACAATTGCAAGAAAGTCTCTGGGTTTTATTATCAAAACCTGTAAAGGTTTTAAGCATATAGAATCGATAGGTACATTATATGTCCTATGTTAATAGTACGCTTTGTTTTGGATCGGTCATCTGGAACCCTCAATACGACGTATATATTAATACAATTGAAAGAGTACAGGATAAATTTATAAAATATTTAAACAATAAGTTCTTTTACCATCTTCTCGACAACTCTGCTTTAATCAAGAAAAGATTAGCATCACTATCACTTCTAGATAGAAGACAAATGTATGACATAAAGTTTACACACAAAATCGTCAATAACATGATCGATTCAATGGCAATTACTCACTTAATAGGTATAAACATTCAATCCTACAATACAAGAAATAGCAATTTTTTCCGTATCAAACCAAGCACCACTAATTATTATTTAAACGCGCCTTTGCAGCGCTGCCTAAAATCTTACAATTCAATTTCAAATTTGATAGATCTGAATGTTTGTTTCTTTTCCCTGACGAGTCTTGGTAGTGCGCTAAGAATTTTGTACCTAAACATTATACATGCGCTTGTTTTGTTTATAATTTAAAATAAAAATAAATAAATAAAAAATAGCATACTTTGATTGATTTAGCCGATACTTGATGGAAATCCATTATAAATTTGAACAGAAACAAAAAGTTATAATATTTCCACAATTTTTAATTAGAAAAAACCGTAACATGTTTCGGCACACGGTGCCTTCTTCTGACGGAATAAATATAAATGTGGTAAAATTTGATTTAAATATCTTAGTAGGTACAAGATGGGACGAACGATTTTATGGTATGGGGTTTACACTAATCTTAATAATTATACCCAACAGAAGGGTAATATTTATTCTAATGTTACAAATAGGTGTAAATTCCTAATCTTATTGTGTAGATTTATATAAATTCAGTAAAGGCGAATAATTAGTACATAAACCCGACCTTTTCTTTTTGTTAATCTCCATACTTTCCAAATAGTTTAATTTCATTGATTTTTTCTCAGTATGTAAAATTTTAAAATCTTTGGAAAAATTGTGCTTCTCTGAATTTAAATGTAAGGAGTAATGTGAAAGATTATTGTTTTATAGGAAACTAGATTCGTGTTCTTTGATTCTTGTTTTGAAAGATCTGCCTGTTTGTCCAATGTACTCGACCAGAAATTTAAATCTATCACATACACAGGCAATATTACGAGAAAGATTTCCAAAACTCTCTCCAAAAACAAAATAAAAACCGCTTTTAGAACCAATAATAATCTAGGTAAACTAATTAAAAACAACAAATCGAAACCAAATAAACTAACTAAATCAGGAGTATATTTGCTAGAATGTGGTTCGTGTCCTAAAATGTACATTGGACAAACAGTCAGATCTTTCACAACAAGAATCAAAGAACACGAATCTAGTTTCCTAAAAAACAATAATCTTTCACATTACGCCTTACATTTAAATTCAGAGAAGCACAATGTTTCCAAAGATTTTAAAATTTTACATACTGAGAAAAAATCAAAGAAATTAAACTATTTGGAAAGTATGGAGATTAACAAAAAGGAAAGGTCGGGTTTATTATTGAATGAACGATTAGCCACTAATTATTCACCTTTACTGAATTTATACAAATCTACACAATAAGATTAGGAATTTACACCTATTTGTACCATTAGCATAAATATGACCCTTCTGTTGGGTATAATTATTAAGATTAGTGTAAACCCCATTGTTGTGAAACAGTACCCGTATCCCTCTAACAACACGCTTAATAATTCGCTTATTATATTCAAGAACTTACAAAACATATCCATGCAATTTATAACACGTCAAAATAGGCACGGTTCGAGAATAGCCAAATAATCTATCAGTTTAATCATTAACAATAACTCCTTTTATGTAATTTGCGCTATATACCAATTCCAAACATACTTTCCGAGCCTAATATTTGCATAATCAAAGAATATTCAATGTATAAATACACAACTCAACGTTGAAACCATATTTGCATATTTTGACATAACTGTACCACATTCCAACTCTAGACACGATAAGCAAACGTCTCCTTTCGTATTAAATACATGCATGTATCGGAGTGACACACAATATATCCGTTCTTTGTCACACCTGTTAGCGAAGAATATTTAAATGCATTTAAATATCTGTACAGTCGACCTGTCTATTTTTCACCTACATTCGACATATTGCTAATGATTGTTTAGCGTTCCATCTATTATACCTAGCCAGTCAAGCGGCAGGTCCCGACGGGCATCTCGCCTTTCTATTGGCCAACTAATGCTCACGTGCAAACCCTTTCGGTCCAAGACACGCTTTTTATTGCCATTGTGAAGATATACTCCAGAGTGTGTGTTACGGAACGACAAGGTCGTACGTGCGAGTGCATGGGGCTTTGCAATCATTAAAGTTAAAGACTTTTCTTATCTACCGACTTTGAGGTCAAATACTTTTATTAACTACCGACATTGAGGTCAATCTTATCTACCGACTTTGAGGTCAAATACAGTTCTTATCTACCGACTTTGAGGTCAAATACAGTTCTTATCTACCGACTTTGAGGTCAAATACTAATATTAACTACCGACTTTGAGGTCAACTACCAGTTTACTACCAGAAACTACCATTTTACTACCATTTTACTATCAGTTTAACGTCTAAGTACTGAGTCATGACAGGTCGTATCACACAACAGATTAGTGAACAATGTGTTAAAGATAATTAGTACTAAGACTACCATGTAAGTAAGCCTAACATCACAGATTGTATATACAGTAGAAGTTGTACTTTCTGTACTTTATTACTTACCTGAAGATAATAGATATATTTTAACTTACAACTTGTTTAACCTTACGAAACCTTTAAAACCAACCAGCGACCAATACCTAAGGAGATACAGTAGTAACCCAGTGAGTTCGAGGATTGAACCACCCCGGACCCATCACCCATACCATAAAATCGTTCGTCCCATCTTGTACCTACTAAGATATTTAAATCAAATTTTACCACATTTATATTTATTCCGTCAGAAGAAGGCACCGTGTGCCGAAACATGTTACGGTTTTTTCTAATTAAAAATTGTGGAAATTTTATAACTTTTTGTTTCTGTTCAAATAGCATACTTTGTTAAAACCTTACTTAGGTAACATTATACTTATGTTAAAATTTGTTAGTGAATACTGTCTCTGGGTTAGTCCCGTTTTGTATTCCTTAATGGTAAATAAATAAAGTAAATAAATAATAATAATAATAATAATAATTATATTGTATAATCGTAGAAAAACCTAATAATTTGTTATGGGTAGGTACTTTACATAAAAAAGAACTAATATCCTTTACCGTATAAGTTCTAAAGTAAATTGGGTCAGTCGCAACCCTCACAGCAGCGCCAACCCATAAATTTGTTTTATTTTAGCCGGTCCGTAGGGCCGGCCGTTTTAACCAGCGTAAAGTGTTTTACGAGCCGGCTTGTAATCTTTACGCAGCCTTTCTTTCAAGGGTAAGAAGGTTTTATTGCGTTTGCAAAAAAATGTTTATAAGTTCCTGGAGGTCCAATTTGCCACTAACCCGAACTTATAGATCGACATCAAACTTGAGAGCACTCAGATTTCATGCATTTTGTTGCCAAACGTGTATAGCTCTACAGTGAGGACGTAAAGTAAGGAATAAATTCATTATTCTGACATAAAATGTAGATATACAGGGTGTTGCAAATAAGAGTGACACAGTGAAAATTTTTCTTAAATAGAACCCACTGTATATTATTGCATGTACGGATTCTTCGGAAAATCCTAAAAATTTTTCATGTAGCATGTGCTATACCTTATCCCAAGCGTTTTAGAGTTATTCTCATTCAAAATTTGAAAAGTGGAAAAAGTCATGGAGAAAACAAAGAATAAAATTATTTTAAAAATGTCTTATTTATCGATAAAACAGTCAGGTGAACTTAAAAATAATTTTTCTAAAGTAAATGTTCGAAGTGTCTTCCGTTGGTCAACTGACAATAGCCTAACCGATCTACAAATTCTCGCTGAACATTTCGAACCATTTGGGGTGTAATTTGCCGAATTTCTTGCCGGATGCGATCTTTTAAATCATCTAAATTTGCAGGCTGGCTTTTCAATACTTTTCCCTTAAGGAATCCCCATAAAAAAAAGTCGAGTGGTGTTAAATCGGGTGACCTTGGCGGCCACTCAATAAAACCACCTCTTCCAATCCACCTGTTTGGAAAAGTATCGTCCAAATATGTACGAACTCCCACAGCGAAATGTGGGGGAGCACCATCTTGTTGCAACCAGATATTATGATGTGGTAAATCGGGACGTTCTAACTCAGCAAAAAGGGTGGCCAGGGCTGGAACAAGTTCTTGTTCTAAAAATCTCAAGTATCTCTCGCCTGTTAAATTTCCGTCAAAAAAGAAAGGCCCTATAACAATGTCATCGACAACGCCAGCCCACACATTGATCTTTTGATTAAATTGTGTGTGTCCTTCCCTCATCCAGTGTGGATTTACATCGGACCAATATCGATAATTTTGGGTATTTACGTCACCATTCAAGCAAAATGTGGACTCAGCGGAAAAAATTATATTTTTTACAAAATTTCTGTTTACGAAACACATATCCTGTAAATGCTCACAAAATTCAAGGCGCCTCTCAAAGTCCCTTTTCAAAAGTTCTTGAAGAACTTGCATTTTATAAGGATGGTATTTATTTGTATGCAGTATTTTAAGAACTGTTGTTTTTCCAATATCCACGTCACTTGCTACCTGCCTAGACACCACATGCTGGTTATCTTGAACTGCCAGTAAGACTTCTAATTGTTGATTTTCATCAACTCGATGATGACCAAATCTAGGGACATCTCTTACATGACCGAATTGCCTAAACTTGTACTCAATTTTGCTTACTGTTGATTGTGATATTGGCGGACGATTGGGGTATTTTTGATTAAATAACTCACAAGTTTCTTGCTGTGTTCTAACCCTATCACCGTAGCCCATCATCATCAGAACCTCTATGCGCTATTTCTCAGTGAGCCGCATTTTAATTTAATTTAGTTATGAAAGAACGAAATGAGTCTTTTGAAAACTAGTAAAACGTTAGGAAAATACACATAAAACTGACAATAATAGTAACTATTGACATTAATTCTTTTGGTTCTTGCATCATAACTCCAAAGCCTACTTGACTTTTCTTGCGCTTCACGCATGCTGACTACAGGTTTTCCTCAGCGTGCATGAATCAATGCAAGTCTTGATTGATTGCGAAATATCTGATTTTCAAATTTTGAATGAGAATAACTCCAAAACGCTTGGGCTAAGGTATAGCACATGCTACATGAAAAATGTTTAGGATTTTCCAAAGAATCCGCACATGCAATAATATACAGTGGGTTCTATTTCAGAAAAAAAAAATTTTTGTGTCACTCTTATTTGCAACACCCTGTATATCTACATTTTATGTCAGAATATGCGCGTTCGAAAAACAAAATCGAAGGGTCCGAGCGATTTTTTTTTTAAAATTGTAGTTTGCGAGATAATGAATTTATTCCTTACTTTACGTCCTCACTGGATACAATGTGTCCACGGATAGAGTTCGGAAGAGGAAAAACTTTTTTATTTGTAGATTTAGAAGAAAAAGTCATTGTTCAGAAGAACGTCTGCTTGTGTCGAAACTACAATTTCTAATACCAAATTTACGATTACTATACAGGGTTAGTCAGAAATAACATTTTCAATTTTTTCCATTTCGATTTTTTTTTAAATTTTATAGAAACTCGTGATTTATTTCACCAATTGTGCAAAAAACCTAATAAACATTTTTTCAAACCCGAACAAACCCAAACATTTTTTCAAAGTGGCTAATTTCACAGCTAATACTAAAATAATAAAATATCAAGTAGCCTGTTCTAAATAAATGAAATGTTTAGTTTCTTTGTATGTTTCAAATTATTGACAGTGGTGTCATACTTTTCTCATAAATCTGCATAATAGTGAAAACAGAAAATGCTTACGTTACAACAAAGAATTTATATTGTCCAAAGTTATGGTTTAGGACATGAAAAAAGCTATATGGCAGTTCTCCGACAATTCGATGAGATATGGCCTGATGTTCCTCTCACGGACGTGGGATTACAAAAAATTGTAATGAAATTCATGAGAACTGGTAGTGTTTTGAAAAAAGGGAGACGAAAAATATGATGAAGATGATGCTGTAACTGTAATGATAATGGATTCGGTTAGAAATTTTCCCAAACTGTCTTTAAGAAAAAGATGTTCTCAAATTGGTAATGTTAGTAAATCTCTAGTAGAAGAGATATGAAAATTCAATAAAATTCGTCCGTACAAACCTAAATTTATTAATTTTCTGGAAGAAAATGACGACACGAAGCGTTTGTATTGGTGTTTGTGCATAGGGGAAAATATCCTTAGACAAATATTATTTTCTCGAACGAGGCCACTTTTAACATAAACGGGGTAGTCAGTTCTCAAAACTGTCGCTATTGGAGCCGTGACAACCCTAATTTTCGTATTCGCTCAAGAAGACAGTATTCAAAAAAAGGTAACGTGTGGTGTGCTATTTCTTACAATGGAATAATTGGACCATATTTTATTGAAAGCAATTTAAATCAACACCCTTATTTGCATCTTCTGAACACATTTTTATGATCATTTGCAAGATATACCTTTAGCTGATCGAATAAAATTTCACTTTCAACAAGACTGCTGTCCCGATCATTCCACGATAATTGTTCGTGATTGACTAAATCATCAGTTTGGGAATAAATAGATTGGAAGGTATGGTCCAAATGAGTGGCCACCTAGGAGTCCCGATCCCACAATTATGGACTTTCATTTGTAGGGATATCTGAAGCAACATGTGTATAAAACCAATTTCAATAATAACTTGGATCTCTTGAAAGAAAAAATATGAGAAGTAATTGTAAATATCCCAATACAGCAAATTAGGAACGGTTATCGGGAATTCAGATATCGAGTTGAACTATGCGCTGAACTCGGTGGTACCACGTTTGAATAGAACTTTATTTATTTTAATATTTTATAATTTATAATTGAATAAATTAAAGAATTATGACATGAAATAATAAAAATACAATTAAAAAATAGTTTTCTTAAAACAAAATCGTTATTCGGCCCGAAATAAAATTATATTTTAATAAGAAAGCAACAATAGTTGTTTGTTTTTACGTAAATCTGTTTTAAACAAAATCAAAAAATTAAAAATGTTATTTCTGACTAACCCTGTATAGTAATCGTAAATTTGGTATTAGAAATTGTAGTTTCGACACAAGCAGACATTTTTATGAAGAATGACTTTTTCTTCTAAGTCTACAAATAAAAATGTGTTTCCTCTTCCGAACTCTATCCGTGGACACATTGTATGTACCTACATTGTCCTACGCTACAGTAACATGTTTCTCTTTACATCAATCAAAGAAACTGTCAATTCTATTACTACTACACTAACGGCCAAAGAATCAGATATCGTATTATACAGGGTATTTAGGGAGGAAAGGGAAATATTCAATTTTATAGATAATTAAAAAAAATATATCATATAAATGTGGGTCTGGAAATGCTTTCTTTCCGAGACTGAGAGTGTCAAAAAAAGTAATATGATTCTTCCTTTAATACCCTGAAAACGAGATATCGGTCGGTATGGTATTCAATATACAGTAGACACTCGATAGTGTGAACATCGCCTAACGGAAACCTCGCATAGTATGAACAAGATGTCAATTATACAAGAGCACCGTATACCGTAAACAAACTAAGCCTTCGCTAAAAATGTATGTTATATGGCAGTCGTTGATCTGCGGTGCTGTAAATCCCCGATATATGCGGTACTTCCCCACCGGGGGCGCTGTGTTAGCTAGAAATGCATACGTTTTGCGCCAGTTGTTCCGGTGCGATGTTACGGCATATTTAGGTCACGTAATTTCGGTAAATATCGGTGAAATGTCGCTTAAAAAACCAGTGTGTCTTACTCTTTATGAAAAATCGCTAGTGATCCAAGGATTAAATGAAGGGTAAAGTGTTATGTACTTAGCAAAAAAAATATCGTGTTGCAAAATCCACAATTTGTAAAATAAAACAGAAAAAGGAACTGGTTTCTAAAGCTGTAAAAGATTCATATGTGGGCCCAGATAAAAGACAAACATTAATGAGTTCGGGATTTCCCAAAATGTAAAAAAAAATTATACCTATAAGTGGTTTCTGGAGCAAAGAAGTAAACATTTTATTTTAAATGGGGATATTAGCAAGCTAAAAGCAAAGCAAATTCATTTACAAATTAAAGAAAATGATAAGCAATTTACAGCCAGTGAGGGATGGCTACAACGCTTTAAAAAGAGATTTGGAATCCGCTTTTTGAAAATTTCTGGAGAGACATTGTCCTTACAGCCAGAACTTCCACTAGATCGAGTTATAGAGTCTTTAAATGTAGTAAACTAGTGGGCTGAGGAAGAATTGATGATGATTATGTAGTTATAAAAAGACTAAGGGACAAAGCCATTATGCAGAAAATTAAAAATCCCCGAAAACAAACCAAAATTTCTGACTTTTAAAAATTTTTCTTACTGATTGTTCTAATGAGTATTACTAATTTATATGTTTATTATGTTGGTTATAAAAAGTTCTAACATATTAAATATAACCTCCGTTAACGTGAATAAATCGATAATGTGAACGGACGTTGTTTTTTCGGTTCACACTATCGAATGTCTACTGTACTAACATGAAAATTTTAACATGTTTTGACCATTCTAGAATCGATTATTTTATTAATATATAGATATCGAAAAAAAAATGTTTAACGTTATTACGTTACGTTACTGTTGAAATGGTCAAAACTTTTTAAGTAGAGAAAACGTATTTTAATGCTATGCAGTGTGTTTCTTAATATCATGCTAATATTCTTGGGTCCATTTTCAGAAAAATCTTCATATACAAAGGCAAAATTTCCGAATCAACATTTATATAACTTTTGTCCTTATATTGACCTCTTCATTAAAATATTTCGATTTACTTCCGAAACACCCTGCATATACAGTAACGGGCAGAATTTACGCTGCTTGTGAGACATTTTTGTAATTTGAAATAAAAGCGATGCTGGCAATTGTTTCTCCATTATCGGTTATTCTAATCAAGAATAAACCCGAACAAACCATTAAACAGTGGAGTTCATCATTAGAGGTTTGGCGGAAAATTAAAAAAAAGTACACAGCAGAAATGAGCGTAAATGAAAATATATCAAATTTATAATTGATTGTGTTTGAAGTAATTGTTTGAGTGTAGTTAATAGTAGTTTCTCAAAAATGGCCTTATGACAAAAGACAAATTTTTAATTTGACAAAAACTAGTACAGTGAAACCTTTCATAACAGACACCTCTAATAAGCGGGCATCTCTATTAAGCGGATATTTTTTCATAGTCCGAAACTAGGTATATGAAATTCCATGAAAATCAACCTCTCTTGTGCGGACCTTTGGACGGACGCGGAGAGGCTGTTTTCATACAAAGAGTGCGGGAGACAAATAAGTGCAAAATCTCTCTGAAGACAGACCGGCAACCAATCGCGTATGCGTGGCAGCGCGAAAGAACTTCGCCGAATGAAAGTATGTGTGATTCCCCGACAGCAAGTCTGCCGTTTATTTGTGAGTTGTAAGGTTAAAATCGTAAACAATGGCACAAAAATGTCGCGTATTGAGTCTGAAAGAGAATATTGATGTTGTGGAAGCTTGTAATTTGATAACAATGATTTAAGCGAGTAACATTGATAGCAATGTGCTATTAGAAGATGATAGTGACCCCATTTCTACCGATTGTGTAGTCCAAACTTAAACCACATCACTATCTGACGATTCTGATGAAGAAGTTGAATGCCGTAATCAAACAAATGTCACAAATTATCAACAAGCCATTAGTATGGTAAAGGAATTATAAGAGTATGCTAAGAATAGAGGTGACTCTACAGCAATAGAATTGTTATCAGACTTGGAATTACATTTTCTAGATTGCAAGTATGAAACGCAAACACGTTAAACTACGTTATTAGATTTTTTTAATACTACATTCTAACTAAAAGTAGTGTATTTTTGTTGTTATGTTTATTTGTAACATACCTATACATAGTAATAATTTTGCATTTACATATTACCTATAACAAAAAAACCCATGGGCACATTTAGACGGTCCTGTAGGTGTCCGCCTAAGAGAGGGTTCACTGTAATTGTTATTTTTTATTCAATTGTTTCCACAAGTTGTGAACGTCTTTATAATTTATTTGGCTATATATGTATATATATTTTTCAATATCCCACAAAACCCCTAAAGACGAACGCCGCTGTTTAATGGTTTTGGGCTTTTCCAATATCGGTTTCAGCTGAAATATAACAATAAATTCCAATATGCTGCGTAAACACTGTATATGCGATATTTTCCAAATCACCTACTTAATAGCTTTTACCATCGACAACCCCATATGCACACACAGAACTGCATGATCAGGCCTCTCGATGGGCGCTCCACTAATGCAGTAGTAGCAATCTCCAAGAATTTTGATTCTTAGTTGTTGGTATTTCTGAAAAAAAGAATTTTTCAATATTAAGAAAATCATTTAATTAATTGTCTGGGGAGAAAACTAAACATGTATCGCTTCTCTTTAACCAGAAACCCCCCACCGCGGCGGCGAGTAACAAGTCATTTACTTTGCAGAGGGGGGGGGGGGGGGGAGTCAGTCGGGCGGAACGGGTCAAACACCAGGAGCGTATCATGTATGTCTCATTTCTTTTCAAATTTTAATAGCGCAATTAGTATTGGGAAAAATCGATGTCAATTAAAGGAACAGGAGGTCGGAATTGTATACTGCTGAACGTAGATTTAGGTCCCCTTTCATAATTTAAACAAAAAAATCCAGGCCCGTATTTAAAAAAATTAAGTTGATGATGCTGACTCAAAGTCGAAACATCACATTAAAGATTTGATGATGCAATATTGTGAAGAATAAAAATTTATTTTTGCACATCTCTTCAAACAAAGCTAGGGAAAAATACAAGCTAAAAAACAAAATTATAGATTTTTCCAAATATTTTGGAAGCCCCTGTATTTATTTTTGTTGTTTTTTTGCTGCATATTATTTGGTCCATAATTACGCATAGTGGACTCGTTCCGGTTTACAAAAATCCCTTGGCGAAATCGAGTAATTTTTTCCGAATCGATACAGTAGGATCCCCTCGATATTCTGACATGATTTGTAGTGGGCGCCGCAGGGGGGGTGGGGGGCACGCCCCGTAAATATAACCTACAACGGGAAATGGGAATAACTCAGCCGGTTTTGATGCTACAAAAAAAAATGTGAAGGGCAAAATTGAAGAGCTTGACAGAGCGCGTGAGCTCAAACAAACCTGACCCCGATATCTCAATGAGTTCGCGAATTATCGCGATTTTCAACTGCAAGAAACAGTAAAATTCAATTAATTACATCTCGAGTAGGGGCGGAGTTTCACTGAAAATGTAACTTTTTTTGTAAACATTTAGTATTGTGGAAACAATTTAAGAAGTTCGAATAACTTTTTGCCGAAAACTAGCCAACAACGAAAATCTACAAAAATTTTATTAATTTTATTGATATATTATATAACTTATTAGACTTGAGAAGGAAATTAACAAGAAAGGACATTGGCAATTTTTCGCGAATCAACGGGTGACGCCGAGTACATTAATGGGCCGGAGGCTGGGGTTGGTGGGGCAATTAGGAGGGGAGTAATGGGGGGGGAGGGGAAATATTACATAAATGCCCCTACAAATCATGTCAGAATGTCGATGGAACCCTACTTTATCGGTTGGGAAAAAAAATTACTCGATTTCGTCAAGGGATTTTCGAGCCGTTGATTTCGCCATAACGACTCCACTAGCAACTTTTGCCCAATTTAACCGAGTTCATATTTCCTAAAGTTTGATCCATTCCCCCCGACTCACCCTGTATAGAAAGTACACAAATTTTAGATAGGTAACTAGCTTAAGAGGCCATTATACGAATGAATTCCTCACGTAAACGTAATGTTGATTCGTATGTTTATAAATAAATATAAGACCACTACAGATAGGCCTCGGTTGATATCAGTCCTTTATTGATATCCTGATACATAATTCATAAATATTATAAACAATCCCTGTGTATTTAAAAGTCACGTGTGATTTAGAATATTTTATTTATTTTATATGTATGAATTAATATTTTATATAGTAATAATAATACAATGACCAATTCGTTATAGCTTTTTATACAAAGAATTTTATTGGTACTAAAATACTTTGATTTTTTTTATTATATTTTCTAGTTTGGTAATGCGACTACCGCAATATCCTTGCAAGATGGCGAAGGATATCTGGGTTTGGTTATTAATACTAACATATGTTACTATAAGTTTTTCTGATGGGGCGGTAACTAAAGAGAAAACAACCACAGAGGCATCAGCTAAAGAGGCACATGACAAAGGTGCATTAGCTCAAGACGAGAATGTCATAGACGGACAGATAAGGGTAAATGTCACGGTAATACCAGATGAAGGGACACCAGCTCAAAACACAACAGACACACACAGACAAGGTAAAGAGGAAACGGATGAAGAGAAAACAACCACGGAGGCATCAACTAAAGAAAACAACAAAACAGCTGAGGATACAGCCAAAGGGTCATCAGCTAATGAAACATCAGTAGAAACAAAACTAACAACTAAACATGTAGATACGGAAAAAGAAGGGTAAGCTGATAACAGAGTTTTAACTACTAAATACTTCTACGATTTGGCTTCGATAAGTCATTCGGTTAAAAGTACAATAAAACAAGGAACGAACGAACAAACCTGAGCTAATTATTAATATTTTTCCAATGAACATTTTTTTGTTCAGCAATAAATAAATTAATTAAGACATTGAGGTTTCTTTATTGAAATAATAGACATTGTATTTACAAACAGTTTTATAAAAGAATTATCGGAATTATTACGATTTATAGTCATATAAAACCATTAAGTCGATTATACAGTCACATAAAATGTTAAAATAAAAGTTACAGATGTGATTTATTGGATTTTCCAAATAGTAATGTCATTTTAATATGGCGTAAAATATATTGTTAAATATACAATGTGATTTTTGGCATAGAATTTCGCGTAGAATCCAAAAATGGAGCCAATATATAACGTGCCCAAGATAAGGAGGACCAGAACAGGAATCTCGGAAACCGTAAGAGATACGAAGTCGGTTAAATGGAGGTAAAGTTGCGCATTTACGTTTCTAATGATATGCTGTTTAGAAAGTTTTAATATTCCGAGTAGTTCCGGAGATGTCAGAAAAAAACGAATATATATTGTTTTCCTGTTTTTTTTTTGAGATCGAATTCTACAGTAAATTGCACTTTTGCATTGCCACTTTTTCCGCTCTATCTAACAGCGTTAATTGTTTTGTAATCCGAGGAGTTGTCTTCGAAGGGCCATTATCAACTTTCTTTTTTTAAATACGGTCCCGTTTTTCTGATTCTGATTCTGATCAGAAAATTTTGGGATACGGTCCTGTATTTCTCTTAATTTTATAAATAATACCTCATAAGTAAGCTCTAAATTTTTTACTTAAGTTGGACTAGTTCAATAAATAACAAATAATTTAATAATAAATCACAAATAAGTGAACAAAAATCATTCCAAAACAGTAATAAAACGAACAACGAAAAAAGTAAGGAACTACATAATCAGGTGTTCAAAATGATTTCCGTTATTCTCTAAGCACAAATAACATCTTCTAATTGCCACATAACAGTTATTTTGAGATAAAATAAAACATGCGATAGAATATCAAACTTTTCAGTATTTGTAAATTTCCATATTTTCTGGAAAACAGAAAACCTCTTAAAACGCTCTCAAATGATCACAATGGGAATGTCAATTGAAACAAATCACGCGACACCATCTTAATTTTTTTGTTATTTATCGAACTAGTCCAACATAAGTAAAAATTTAGATCTTACTTATGAGATATTATATATAAAATTAGGAGAAATACAGGACAGTATCCCAAAATGTCCTGATGTTGTTCAAAAACCCTCGAAACGTCATTAAACCACAATGTGTCATACATCGTTGCATTCGGAAGAGAATAAGCTATCAAATTCCAATATCAGAAAAACAGGGCCGTATTTAAAAAAAGAAAGTTGATAATGGCCCTTCGAAGGCGACTCGTCGGATTACAAAACAATTAACGCTGTTAGATAGAGCGGAAAAAGTGGCAATGTAAAAGTGCAATTTACTTTAGAATTCGATCTCAAAAATACCCAGGAAAACAATAGAACGATTTTTCAGAATTTCGGTTTATTCCGAATATCTCCCCGGAACTACTCGGTATTTTAAAACCGGCATATTATTAGGCACGTAAATGCGCAACTTTACCTCCATTTAACCGATTTCGTAACTCTTACGGTTTCCGAGATCCCTGTACTGGCCCTCCTTATCTTGGAGACGTTGTATAAGGTGATCCGTTTAAAATAAGCAAGCTTGACCTACTTGCAGAATAAGCTGAAGGGCCACCATATTAAAAATATTTTAGACGATTTGACCCCGTCAACTGGGGTCTGTCAACTTTTCAAATTGTGATATGTATTGTTTTCCATATACAGGGTATCCTGGAAAATGTGGAAAATTCCCGGATATGAGGAGAACAAGTGAAAAGAATACTACAAGTTCATATAATGTTTTATCGTATAGGCCTCCTCTTCGGATATATGGGCTCCCAAAGAGCTCCAATTGAATCAAGTTTTTTACATATTAATTATTGAACCACCAGGTATATTTAATTTTTTTTTATGATGTATACCAGGTAAGACCCCTCAAATTAGTATCTAAGAATATTCAATAATTATGTGTAAAAAACTTGATTCTATTGGAGCTTCTTGGGAGCCAATATCTCCAAAGAGGAGGCCTATACGAGAGAAGTTTATATGAGCTTCTAGTACTCTATTCACTTGTTTTCTTCATGTCCGGGAGATTTCCCACATTTTCCCGGACACCCTGTATAAATCATAGCGGTTCCCGCTGGGACACCCTTTATACGTATGCAATGGAAATAATTTCCTAATCATTGGAATACGTCTTGAATTAAGAATCAAAAATTTCCATATTTAGATATCAAAATTGAGCCCTTGACTTGTTGACTTAATATAATATTATTTATTCCTTATTATCAAATTCAGCTGGTCAGGAAACCGTCTTTCCTGCTTTAAACATTAATTCCTCTGAATCTGTTTCTTGTTATAGCGGAACTTCAAATGGGGAAAGAGAAGGAATGGAAAATAAAAGTAGTATGGAGAAAGAAGCGCTAGCAGGAGACGTACTGGACTCGAGGTAATAAATGAGAAAAATGTAATTCTTCCAAGAATAGTCTGTGAATATCGAAGGTTAAAGAAAAATGGATCGTTGTAAAAATCTGACTTGATTTTGGTCTATATTAGATAAGCCCCGCTTGAAAACGGAACGTCTGCAGAAGTCATATCGATTCTGGAGTTCAACGCATTGTGCATTGTTCATATAAATCCGTTTTTCTTATAATATATCGAAATTCAAAGGTACACTAAACAGTTAAAAAATGAAAAAGGATGTCAATGTAATTTCGAAATCTTGAAAAATTAAAAGCACGAGGGAAACGACGTAAATTTTGGTTCAAATTAATAATAAATGGATAATTGCAGATATTTATTTTACCTTAACAATAAAATTATTCTGAACTGGATATTACTCACCTGTACACGAACAAACGTCATTATAACTTCTTAAAGAGACCGAGTTTTTATCCATTTTGGTGCACTAAACTTAAGCTATTCAATTAAATGTAATGGCAAAACCACGAAACTCTCATAGTTCAGGTAATACAGCAAACACCAGCAAATTAAATTTGGATAATGACAAAAATTAGTGTCAGTGACAATTATTATTCATTATGGCCAGCTGTACGTCAATTACGTTGGTAGTGCCATTCAATCTGAAATAGTATTTTAAAGTGCTACTGTGTAAACTAAATACGCCCTTATTGTATAAGGTATCATCGGGTGGTCTGGAAAAATATTATTTTTCCATACATTGGTATTTGAGTTTCGTTGTTTTGCCATTACGTTTAATTGAATAGCTTAGGATGGGCTCACCAAAATATATTCAAGATCGGCACAGGGGTTCACTATGTCGGCCTCTTCAACAAGTTATAATACAGTTTTTCTATAAAATGTACAGGGAAGCCAATATTCAGCCACTTCAAGAATTACATGAGATGTTCTATGTTAATTTCAACGGTGCATCACCCGGTATGTGATATCTAACTGAGTTATCTCATAGGGGCACAAACTAGGATATTGAAAAGTTCGTTCAACTAAACAAGATTCTTATAATATGTTTTGACCCGAACAAACCAAAACCATAATTCTCTACAACGTGTCTGATTTTTTTTTACAAAAAAGAAGTACGTTATTGACATATTTTCATGTTGAAATTTTTATGACTAAGAAGAATGTGTTGATAAACCACCAGGGGTTTGTTTTTGTAAGTTTCAAAAGTTTAGTCTAGAGTTCTTATTAAGGAAGAACAGTTGAGTCTGATTTTTAAAAAAATATATCCTTTAATTTTTAAAAAATTAAAAAACCCATGTCGCGATGAATCCACTAAGGGATTTTGTATACTTTTTTGTATGCACCTTCTCGCTTATGTGCCTTTAACAAATAGGGCACACCGAGGAGAATTGTGACGGAGTTGAGTTGTGACCAAGACGATTTCTCGGAATCTATGGCCGTTAGCGAGCTGACAACAGCGCACGATTGTTTGTTTATGGACGCGCTACTTGACGCAGTACGCGCCAATGGCCCATGACAAGCGGTTGCGTGATTACGACGTCTGCATGCAAAACAACCTAAAAGTAAATTTTTTATAAAAATTTTTATTGTATTTATATCATGATATATTACATTCACGTGGTTATGTTATTTTTTCTTATATTGTGTGGGTTTGGAGTTTCAAAGCGTGGCATTGTCTTGCTGTGTTTGCTTCTTGTTTCGAAATTACGAATTATTATTCTGACCAGATCGCGATTTTTGGCACCTAGGAGAGTTGTGACAGCGTGTCACAACTCTCCTGTAAAAGGTTATTTTCTGGTTAGCTTATTTTATACGTTTTCTGCAATATTTTTTCTGTTCCTGTTTTGCTTTGGTCAATTCTTACAACCTAAGTTTGATATGATGATGCCATAGTTACTTATAAAAGATTATTATGCCAAATGATAATTAAAGTAATTTTATGCAAAAACGTCTATTTTGTTTATAATTCATATGAAAGTAATTTTATCTATTAAATATTGTCTAGATACACCGTTGTCACAACTAACCTTGGTACCTGTCACAACTTACCTCGGTGCTAGGAGAGTTGGGACAAAAGGAGTAGTAAAGTAGAATCTCCAATTTTGTATTATTTGAGCTTGGAGCTTTATGTAATTGGCGACTGTGATAGTCGCATTCTCCATTACTATCACGCAATTCTGAGGAATGTTTGGTAAAAGACAATTCTTGAACCATTCCTCAAAAAGTTCGGCCGTTGTATCTTCATGGTAGTCCACACAAGAGTCTTTAATGTGTTTTGCAGAAAGCCACAATGCATTTGGAACCCAACCGTTTTCTGACCCAGCATGTAAAATGCTTATTATTTTTCCTTTATTTGACGGAGCTTTTGTTTTACACTTATCGGAAGAATCAGACTAGCCTTTGGATTGTGTTTCATGCGTGTAAAACCAAGTCTCGTCGAGGTAAATTATAGGACGGTTTTTAGAACGGGATTTCCTTACAGAAGTTATATACTCATGACCCCATTTTTGTAAACGGTGGGATTCCATGAGTACTTGCCTTTTGTCAATTTTGCCGTATCTGAATCTCATTTCCGACAAAACTCTCCAAAGGCTAGTGCGGCTACAACTTATTTGGGTTTCATCATTGCCGTTGCTTCAGATAATCTAATGTAGGTACGCGTTGCTCTTCGTACATGGTGTAGATTTTTCGCCTTATCAAGTCCTTGTCGTCGAAAAATTTGGTGAAACCGGCATCTTTACGCTTCTTTCTAGATTTAATGGGATTTGACGCGATTCTTCTCACTGTAGTCAGAGGTATCTTAGTCAAATCAGACGTTTCAGTCGCAGCAGCACTAGCATAAAGTCCTCTGTTGAGTAAAGAAGTATATACTCTTCTTACAATTTCCCTAGCATCGAGAGATAAATGCATTTTCTTCACTGCAACACTAGAAGAAGCACCATCAATGTTTTTCCATGGACGCCACATACTGTTTTTTTATACGTTTGGTAAAATAATATCGGTAATACAACTAAACTCTTCCAGCAAGAAATAAAAACTAACAAATTTTACCACAAAAAGATATTAAAATATAAATTAAGCAACCTAACCTACCTGATGTGCCAATATTTAATTATAATTATTACAATCCGGTCCTTTCCACATAATAATAACAAACGGTCATAAATAATGAGATCGCCCCAGGTACTTTTACTGCAGTCATTAAGTTATATCCATTTTTCGTGGAACAATCTTTACATATAAGCCTTTTGTATTATGTAATTCTATCAAATTGATACAATTTCTTAAATTGCTTGTAGATATCTCAAAGGATAAAATCAAATTTAATTGAACATCCTCCAAACCTAGGCCTAAAATCTATCATAAAGAAAATCGCGAGACTGATGAAATAAATGTGCTTTAATTAAAACAAATCATATAATAATAATAATAAATAATAACGATGTGTGAAACATCTCTAAGGCATAATGGAGAACAATTTGGGAAATATTTATTAGAAAGTTCCATTAACGTTCAATTTTTGTTGTAACTAATCACACCAGTAATTGTTTTTTTAAATATCCGTCATGGCCTACTCAAAAAATTGTATAAATATTTTTAAGGAACATAAATTGCAGGAATAATATTGTGACTAAAAATAGCGTATTAAAAAGATCAGCTTTATTTCTCTTGAAAACTATTGAACGTAGAAAAATCTGAGTACATCACTGGAATCTACGTAAAAAAAGGAGCACATTTCATTTCTTTTTGATAAGTTACAGGGTAACGAAGTGTAAAATGTAAAATTCTCAAAAACATCCCGTATATCAAAAACGAGAAGGTCTAGAGAAATTCTAATTGTGGCATCTTTTGTTTCACAAAAAAAGTAGTAAAGTGCTGCGAAAACCGCATCGTTCTATGTTTACTAATAACGGAGATACCCAGTAAAATCATCGAACAATGGGCACCCTATATATTGAGTATTCATTCCTTAAAAAATTATGAAAATCTATTAAGGTCGGTAAGATGTGTGTTTAATTAACCAGTCAGATGGGATATGACAGGAGCCATCAAAATTTAAATCAAAACTATCAAATTCTTTCTGGTAATATAAATCTATTATGTAGATTAGAATTTAATAGATTCAATTCTGATTTGGTGGCTCCCGTCTCAATCTGATTGCTGAACAAACTATTGATCTTACTTTAAGATCGTTATTCGATTCTCAAATTCAATGATTTTAAATCAAGGATACGGCTTTGGTTCACAGTCTTTGAAGAATAAACAATTTACATTCTTAGGTGGGTTCTGGAAGTTAATATAATTTATCTTTGTTTCCTGTTAATTAGACAAAGACATTACGTCGCCTTCGAGCGTTCGCAACATACTTTTTATAAAGCCTTTATTGAACGGCCGTCTTACATACATGCTTTCACGTTTGACACTACCAGATTAACAACTGTCATATTTGTTGATATTGTTAAATTAAATTTTTTTGTTGTTTTTCAATGTTTGTGTATTAAATTTAAGTATTGCTTGTGGAAAAAATAGTATTCTTAACTCAATATGGTAAGACAATGCCGTAAACTGGATAAAAATATAGATTTCGGAGTTACGTCCGTCGATTGTTTGTTTTCCCTAACCAAGACAGGAACAGACAAAATATAAAAAGAAATGAAGACTCTACACATAGAAATTTTGTGTTTATTTTCGTAATAACAGATAGAAATACTGGGTCTATGTTTGTTTCAAGTCCATGCTCAAACCTTATATTACGGCTTAACCTAGATTTTTTAATGCGCCCCTTTAACTCTGATTGAATTTATTAAAGACAGTTCTTCATGGTTTGTGTAATTTTTCGACATATTCCATTGAAAGGCTTTAATTAAATTCAATCCAATATTTTACAATTTTAAACAGTTCCACTTCATTTGAAAAATATATAACATAAAAATATTATTTTTTTAACGATTGTTTAATTAAAATGATGGTTGTGAAATTTTTATTATTTAAGTGTAGTTTGTGAGGCAATAGTTGATAACCAATATCCGAAAAAATTTTGTTTTACTATGTATACAGGGTGTTTGTGTGATGATTTCTTACCGATAAATATGTCAAATAATTTCTCAACATCGTCCGCAATTGCTTTGTTTTAAAGATTCAGGGTGTTAAACTTTTTAAAAGTAAAGAAGAAAGAGGCACTTAGGCAGAAAATAAAAATAATGATTCAATACATGCTGGATTTATTAAAAATCAAAATATGTTAAATTTTATTTTCTAATCAAGCAGGCCTAAATCCCAAATGGTCACAATTCAATTAGAAATTTTTTGTTATTTACACATACAGTAGCAAGGAAAGCAAGTAGCAAGTAGCAAGTAGCAAGTAGCAAGTTATGGAAATGAAATGGGTGACTCCTTGGGTGTCCTAAAGAAACGCTACATATTTTTTTTTCAAATCGACCGTTTTAAAAGTGGGGTCCAGCCCCATAAACCCACACCTCATCCCGGCGTTTGTTCGGGTTTGTTCGTCATGTCATCCTGTGGTGGCATATCAGGAAACAGGTGTTACGTGCAATGTTGCCAAACTTAATGCAAAACTGAAATTCCATATAAATTTATAAAAATAAATTATTTATCTACCAACTTGTATTTATCTTTTTACCTCCAGGCACAAGTATTTTAAAAATATACTCCGATCAGAGCTGAGCTAATTTAATTTTTTAAGCTTCTCAAAAGAAAAAGTACAGTCGCAGTATTATCAGCTACCACTATCATTTTATTCAATTTGGTCGAAATTCCATTAACGCCATATCAATTAAACGCCTTCCAAAAGTTCTCGCGGTAAACAGCCAAGTAATAGAGAAGAATCTCATGAAATATCAATCTGTCAAATATTGCCCATCTCTATTCCGAGTTTTGAAGGTATCTATTTCGCTCGTTCGTAGGTTAACTGTTTTATGGTTCGTAGATAAAATGTAATTTTTAAATTGAAGGGATTGCATTGTGTGTATTTCAAATGTGTGTGTTAAATTAGTTAAATAAATAAATCTACGCGAGGATCAATATTAAACAGTGTTCTGTGTATTCTTTCCATGTGAATAGCTGCTATTTTTGAGGTTATATGAGAGATTTTTTTCCTAAAACTTATATTCTGTGTGGTTTGTGTGAAATTATGAACTAACAATTGTATTTAAATAAGTAAAGGTAAGAAAGCATGTGTCTGAAATAAAATTGCATTTTTTTTAAAAGAGTTTGAACGATAATTATTATTTAAAAGGTCAATGACGTTTGACCTATTTACTTTCCTGTGCGTGTAACGGATTTGAAATTTGTATGTGATATTACCAATATTTGTTTTGCAAAACATCTTTCGCCGTCGGTTTTCTGGAATCATATTTGTTCATAAATGATGAAAATTACAACACCGGCCGAAATGCGCTGACGTCTTTTTACCCTGCAGACCTCAGTGTTGATTGTTTATATTACGCCAGTGCCCCACATGTGTTTGTTTGATTTGACATAAGGTGATATAATCCGGTCATTAATTGAAAGCGCCATTTATGGGTATTTTTCTTCAATTTATTTTCATCTCAGGATTTGCCAGTTTAAATATAATTCATCATTTCCATAACACCCTGTATACTGCCGCCGCAAGTTCGAATATTATAAATTCGAGTTAATACCATTTTAAAGTTTGAATGCTTGCCAAATAGTTGCCTTTTTACCTATACCTATTTAATTTATTTGATCTATAATAATTGTAATTATAATATATTGCGACTGGCAGATACATACGTTTTCCTAAATATTGGACAAGAAACGGTGTTCTTATTTGAAATATGCCCCAAACAAACAGAAGCTGAACAATGAATTTTAATTGAAATAAAATTTATTAACTATTAAATTATTCTAAATCCATTACAACATTTAACTGAATTTTCAAATTTATGGCACGCGGTGTTTTTGCTTATGACGGCAGTATAATGTCGCTTATTCTAAGGCATATTGCAAGTCTTGTCACCTTTCACTCGATACCCCAGCTACGCTTGACGCCAACGGGAATGCACCGCTGTAGTGTGATCGAGTTAAGAAACTGCTCGTATATTCGAACAGTTCTTCACAGTTTTTCGTTCGATACGAAATACTCTAGTAATAAGTTCAAGCGAGGAACCGAAAATCATCGCCTTTCACTTGATACCCGACCTTCTATCTACGCGCCGCGCCTCCCGAAATGAGCCGATTTGCGACGTTCTAGTTTAACGCTGTTCTGTAGAACGCTGACACGACATACGTCTTTGTTAACGGCACCTAAACGAGAAGGTGGTTACAAAAAAGTATGACAAATCCCTTAGTGAATTCGTCGCAACATGAGTTTTGTTTTGACTGGATAGCCAGCGGCTATTGTAAATTATTACAACTAAAAAAATTAAAGGATGTAATTTTTTTGTAAGAACTCAGAATCAACTATTCTTCCTTATAATAAAAACTCTAGATTAAACTTCTAAACCTTAAAAAACAACCCCTGGTGTTTTATCAACACATTCTTCTTAAGTCATAAAAATTTCAAGTTATTAATCGCGATTATTAAAATCGAGTTTCAAGTTTAGTATTCGATAATTAAAATCATCGGTTTTTCCGAACACTAAATAATATAACGTGTCCAAGACAAGGAGGGCCAGTACAGGGATCTCGAAAACCGTAAGAGATACGAAGTCGGTTAAATGGAGGTAAAGTTGCGCACTTACGTGCCTAATAATATGCCGTTTAGAAAGTTTTACCAGTTTTAATTCCGAGTAGTTCCGGAGATATCCGGAAAAACCCGAAATTCTGAAAAATTGTTTAATTGTTTTCCTGGGTTTTTTTGAGATCGAATTCTAAAGTAAATTGCCTTTTACATTGCCACTTTTTCCGCTCTATCTAATCCGACGAGTCGTCTTCGAATAGCCATTATCAACTTTCTTTTTTTATATACGGTCCTGTTTTCCTGATATTGGAATTTGAGAGTTTTTTTTCATCTGAATGCAACGATGTATGACACATTGTGCTTTAATGACGTTTCGAGGATTTTTGAACAGCATCAGGAAATTTTGTGATACGGTTCTGTATTTCTCCTAATTTTATAAATAATATCTGATAAGTAAGCTATAAATTTTTACTTGTTGGACTAGTTCAATAAATAACAAATAATTTAATAATAAACCACAAATAAGTGAACAAAATACAGAAACATTATTTCAAACTTCTGTTGATTCGGGATTTAAAAGAAAAGTAAGCTTTTGAAACAAAAATTAAGATGGTGACGCGTGATTTGTTTCACTTGGCATTCCCATTGTGATCGTTTGAGAGCGTTTTAAGAGGTTTTCTATTTTTCAGAAAATATGGAACATAAATTTACAAATGCTGAAAAGTTTGATATTCTATCGCATGTTTTATTTTATCTCAAAAAAACTATTATGTGGCAGTTAGAAGATGTTATTTGTGTTTAGAGAATAACGGAAATCATTTTGAACACCTGGTTATGTAGTTCCTTACTTTTTTCGTTGTTCGTGTTATGACTGTTTTGGAATGATTTTTGTTCACTTATTTGTGGTTTATTATTAAATTATTTATTATTTATTGAACTAGTTCAACATAAATAAAATTTAGAGCTTACTTGTTAGATATTATTTATAAAATTAGGAAAAATACAGGACCGTATCCAAAAATTTTCTGATGTTGTTCAAAAAACCCTCGAAATGTCATTAAATCACAATGTGTCATACATCGTTGCATTCGGGAGAAAAAAAGCTCTCAAATTCCATTATCAGAAAAACAGGACCGTATTTAAAAAAAGAAAGTTGACAATGGCCTTTCGAAGACGACTCGTCGGATTACAAGACAATTAACGCTGTTAGATAGAGCGGAAAAAGCGGCAATGTAAAAGTGCAATTTACTTTAGAATTCGATCTCAAAAAAACCCAGGAAAACAATAAAACCATTTTTCAGAATTTCGTTTTTTCCGGATATCTCCGGAACTACTAGGAATTTTTAAACTTTCTAAACGGCATATTATTAGGCCCGTAAATGCGTAACTTTACCTTCATTTAACCGACTTCGTATCTCTTACGGTTTCCGAGATCCCTGTACTGGCCCTCCTTATCTTGGACACGTTGTATACTTATTTTTTTTCCTTTAGAGAACGATTTTCGCATTTCCCCCACAGACCCTCTCCCGCACAATGGTATCAACCCCGAAGGTAAGTGATTTCTATAATATATACTGTGAACACCAGTCACGTATTAAAAACATTTTCGACCAATATTCCAATTCCAATCTAACTAAAGGAGATTGATTAGAGAATTCTTGTTTAAAATCTTTTACAACACGACTCGCCGAGTCGAAGTTTTCCAAAAATAAACACAACATTAAACTTCTGCGAAAAAAGCTTTAATCGATGAACGAATGCTATTAAAATAATCTAATGTTGGCAAGTATCACCCTAATATATTTGAACCCTTCAAAGTACTTACAGAAGAAATGCATTACTACGATATCGTGCAGTCTAAATATACAGGGTTGAATGCCACCGTCGTAACACCCATTTGTCTTCTTTTTCGTCAAATTTTCATTAATTTTTACATACTTGCATGTCGTTTATGTTCCTATTTTTATAAAATTGCTTAAAAGCTATATAATCAACAATTATGCAGTCTATGAGTTTTCAAAAATTTAATAAACTTCCGGTCGACCTTAATGTAACTCTGCACAAACATTCCTACTTTTACAGGTTATGTGATATTGTTGTCACGCCCTTCGTATAGTACCCATACACATATAAGAATTTTCCGACTTAATTACATGTTGTATACAGTTTTTCAACTGCCTGCAGAAATATTACTTACAATGATTTTTATTAACTCTACTACAGATGTATTTAATTTGGTTCAGAAATTGTTCCTTCTTATATTTGATTTTAATTAGTGCCGTATTACACTCTAAAAAATGGTCTAGTTTAGGATATCAAGATCTTAGTCTCAATAACAAGAAAATTTAGTGAAATTGGCGATAAGAGGAAATTTAGTATCGAAGGCCAAATTTTATTGCTACGATTATTCTAGTTGAAGTCACTAATAACTCTTTTTAAGTCAACCAAGTACTTCTAGTACCCGAAAGAATAAATATTTATGATAACCAATATAGCTAGTTATTAGGAGCAACATCATATTGTTGTTTCAACAATTGTGGTATGGAAAAATTATTATTTTTCCAGACCACCCGATGATACCTTATACAATAAGGGCGTATTTAGTCTACACAGTAGCACTTTAAAATATCATTTCAGATTGAATGGTATTACCACGAAAAGGAAGCCTTTTCCATTGATAGGATATAACCACCTGCAGACCGGTATCGAACTCTTCAGTTCTCGTCAGTACAGTGAAGGTGTACACTGTACATCTAATACTTCACGCCGTATTATCAACGGTAGTCGAGAAAATACAGCGCGCATCTCCATCTCCTAGCAGCAAATGGCGGCAGTTGGTGTGTCGTCAGGTTTCAAATCGTACCTACTTATTACTACTATATCTGGCAAATAACAATAACCAAGTAAATTAGTATAGGGAGCTAATTAATAAAAAAGTGTTGGTTTCAACATGATAATGTAGTTATGTTAACTAAGAAGTAGTTAAAAATAAGAGTTAGTTCTGTTAACTAACTTATTCATCGTAATTCAGTTAAAACGAAAATTTGTTTTGCTAACTAGAATTTACTTTCGCATAAGCTAAAACTTTAACAGCAAGATAAAATTAGTCTTAGATACCAATTTTTTTAGAGTGTAGTTGGTTTGGATTAAATACATAATGCAGGTATAGAAAATTTGTACTCCGCCCGTAAAAAGGGAAATTTTATGCTATTTTATGGTAACAGGGATAATTAGGATTTTATGGCAGTCAAGAGACCAACGGTATATTTTCAACAAAACTATACAATACTTTTTTATGTAGCTAGTTCCCGGGTAACTAAATTGCTTTATTTCCAACTTATAGCCAGTGGTGGAGTAGAGCGCAGCCACGACCATCGCCAAGACCCACATACAGATTTGGTCCACCGAGATACAGGTCACAGGATTTTCAGTCCCAAGAGTAAGAATTCTTTAGTAAAGTCTATTCATTTTATCAATTCAGTTGATCGAAACAAACATATTCGACGAGCACGTAAACAGCATATAGGATCGCATTAAGAACAATATAACAGTGCAATCTCGAACCAAATAATAGACTAGACTGAACAACGCCAACATCGGTAGTTTTATCTGATTTTTGTTTATGGTCCTGAATTGGTAAAATGCATAAAGTATAGATTAAAATTTATAAATAATAGTGTATATGTCGGCGTCAATCAGTGAATTCCGCCATTCCCTGATATGCCTAGTCATTTCACGTATTGCCGGCAAATAATGTAACTCTAACGTTTGGTACACCGTTTGCCTAAGAGTATCAGGCATTCCCTGTAATGACGGAATTCTTTCAGTCAAACGCTGTACTTAACTAGATGATTTAAGTTACCCTGTTTGTCGGTTTTAGTCGAAACGCTGTAATTGTTGTCAACATCTGTGTAGTGATTTTTTTTTAAATTGAAATGTCGAAGCATTCAGAATTGTTTTATAAGAAGTTAGATGACTATTACTCCAATCAAAGTAAAAAAGAGCCTTGGATTTCAAACATAACCTCAAACTACTTCAACCTACAAAATCACTTCAAATTCGTACACTGTTGTCACGTTTAACATGGTTTTATAATCAGTGATGCCAGAATGGTTCGTCGGGAAATCCGTAGAATACTGGGGAAAGGGTGGAGGAAGGCTTTCAAAAATCCGTAAAAATCCGTTTTGTGTAGAAATAGTTAAACTTATCTAATTTCATGCAAATTTGTTCTAAAAAGGTATTATTTTTCGTTTTCGCGTGAATTACGTACTTTATTCATAAAAAATTATTGGATAAATCGATTGAAAGTTGCGTTGTTACTGGTTATTCAGAAGTAGCTGCGCCATGAGCCCTAGTAACCAATACGAGTATATAGAGATATAGGGGTCCGTGTTTCAACTTTCAACTGCGCGCGAAACAAGCGCGTTCAAAATAATGTCATACGTCATTCCAACCCCAAGAAAAAAATTGGTTACATCGTTGACCAACTTGAGAAATGAAAACGCCCATCATGCTGGCCATCATTCATACAGTAACAACTATTTACGGTAACAAAACTAGCTGAATCTGATAAAACATGCATTAAGATTCTTCCATATTCAAAAATCCGCAAAATTCCGTCCGAAGTCTGAATCCGTCGAAATTCCGTTTATTTTTCTCAGGGTAGCAAAAATCCGTCAAAAACGGATTAATCCGTCAATCTGGTAACACTGTTTATAATTCATATACTTGGGGAAGGAGCGATTTTGTTGTGTGCCTTTTTATTGGTTTTCATTAACCGACTTCAAAAAGGAGGGGTTGTATTTTTTTTTATGTTGTGACCTCAGAACTCCGCCATTTATGAACCAATTTAGATTTTTTTTTTGTTGAATATTTTCAATAGGTCCCATTTTAATTTACTACAAAAGGGTGGGGGTAAAAGGGGGGGGGGGGGTATTAATTGCCAAAAAATTACGGTTTTGTTTAAATATAAGAAAAAAAACTTTGTCATTTTAATGGTATTTAGTTGCGCAATTTTTGCGTTTTATGAATTGTTGTCTTAGAAAATAAATGGAAGGGATGAAAAAGTGAGAGGGGGGTAAAAAGGGTGAAAGAGGCAAAAGAGTAAAAAAGTAAATCGATTTGGATAATTCTTTTTATATTGAAAAGGGGGTTAATTTCAAGGCAGTTCTAGTTTAAATTAAAAAAATCTAGTGGAAACCAAAGAGACATTTATTCAAGTAGGTGACGTTCCTGAAAAGTTTGTATCAGTACGAGATGCTGTGCAGTCGCTTTAACTTTCCGGAGGTCAAGGATATTTTAAGTGTTGCAAACCAGCGAAAAACAATGTCAAACAATGCGTTTGAGTAAAAAAAAAGTTCTTTGTAATTTAAGGTGTCATAAAAGCGCACCTTGCGCTAATAAATAATAAACCATATTATAAGTCATTTCCTTTAATATTTTTGTATCTAGCTATTATGTTGTTTCGTTCCTATTCGTTCTATGATTTTTTTTCTATAGTAAGTTATAGATAATAAATATGAGTTTATGATAATACATCATACATCATACATCATATTTCAAGACATCCAATTTTAAGGAAATTCCTAATAATAATCAGTTATTTACAAACCTTTTAATATAAAATACTTTAATTACATGCTCTACTGGCAACACTATCCTGATTACAATGATTGACTAAAACCGGCAAACAGGGTACCTTAAATCATTTAGTTAAGGACAGCGTTTGACTGAAAGAATTCCGTCATTACAGGGAATGCCTGATACTATTAGGCAAACGGTGTACCAAACGTAGAGTTACACTATTTGCCGGCGATACGTGAAATGACTAGGCATTTCTGGGAATGACGAATTTCACTAATTGACGCCGACATATACAGCGTCACCAATAAAGTTGGAACCATATGGGGAAAAATTGTATTGTTCGATTTAGGTAACATTTAACTTCACCATGAGTTTTTGCTTCAATAAAATTACGTAATTAAATGGAATCATGCGGCTTTTGTTAACTAACAAATTTGACATTCTTTCCATAAAATGTGGAAAAATGGCATTTATTGATGGAATTTAAGAAAATCTTATTTGCAAAAGTTGTTTGTATTTTATGCCGCCCACATACCGAATTGGGTCAATATCTATTGTCATTGAAAATGGCTCGAGTCGACTATACCACCGTAATTATAAACAATGAACAATTCGAATATGTCCGTTTTCTTCAACGTATTTATTATTTAAAAAACAAAACTATCCTCCTCGCTGGTTGAATCTTTAAAGTTATGAGGAATTTGCTCCACAGATGGCAACATTTTTAAACTTCAATTTAATTTTTTGAGGAAAATGAACATTTTGATAGAATTTATGATATAAAGAATGAATTTAGACGATGAGTAGTTGCATAAATAAATAGATTTACAATTCAAGTTTTTGTTGCCTTGTTATCACTTTCATTCCGGATGAATTTAGAGAATTGAAAAGATTTGATTATGAGTTTGCAATCTTCTTATGATATTTTACGTTAATATAAATACAGGGTGGCCCATCGAAAACAGTCCAGCACGGTTTACGGGTGTGTACGTGAAAATTAAAAAAAAAACCTCGGACCCGTAAACTTATGTTTTCAGGGGGACACGTTTCACTATTAATTTCATCCCTGTAACCTCAACCCCCCTAGCGGGAGCGGTTACTGCCCTTGTTTTTGGGTATGTTGTGATACATCTTTTTAAAGGGCATTAAATTCTCTTTAAAATGGCGCTTTGTTTTGTAAATTTAAGCTACGCGCCGCCGAGAAATTCCGTTTTAAAAAATTTAATTTTATTGCGTAATACTTACATGTTATCTTATTAAATGTTGAAAATGTCCGCCATTCACCTCCATACAATAGTACAACAACTGTTCAAAGTGTACTCGGACATTGTGAAGAACATCTGGTGTAATTTGTTGACATTCATTAGTAATGCGGTTCCGTAAATCTTCTAAGAATTCGGGTTGGGTGGCATAAATTTTGGATTTTAGATGTCCCCACAAAAAGAAATCAAGGGGAGATAAATCGGACGATCTCGCGGGCAATTTAAGAGCACCCCTCCTCCCAATCCATCTACCAGGAAACGTTGCATCCAGAAAGTGGCGTACGGGTAATGCATAATAGGGGGGAGCCCCGTCTTGTTCAAATATGAGATTTTCTTCCGGGTAACGTTGGTCGTTTTCCATTATTTCCATCAGCGCTGGGTTTACAGCATTCTCCAACAAGTCTAAATAAGTATCTCCATTTAAATTTCCCGGTAAGAAAAATGGTCCAATTATGTCATCACCGAAAATACCAGCCCAAACGTTTAATTTTTGAGGATTTCGAGTATGAACCTAGTGATAAATCCTTTGATTCGTGTCGGACCAGTAACGACAGTTATGTCGATTGACAGTGCCATTCAGAAAAAAAGAACATTCGTCTGAGAAGCAAACGTAAAAAAGGTAGTTCTGATAATTTAATACTTGTTCTGACATTACTTCACAAAAGTGTAAAAGCGATCATTATCATCTTCATTCAATTCTGGGAGAAGTTGAATTTTGTATGGGTGCCATTTATAATGTTTCAGAATTCTCTGTACAGTGGTCCGCGAAATTCCCGTTACATCAGAAATTTTTCTGGTACTTAATGTTGGATTCATACTAACTTGACCCAGAACAGCTACTTCTTCTGCTTCATTTCTTACCGGATTTTCAATTATCCTTTTTTTATTTGCCACTGAACCAGTTTGCCGAAATTTTGCCACTAATTCTAGGAATGATGTACGTGTCTATCTGGATGTCTATCATTAAACCAAGTTGCCGTTACTCTTGCACATTGATTGTTTATAAAATACAATTCAATAATTTCCACTCTCTCCTCAATAGAATAAACCATTTTTTATGTCAGGATCAAATCAGAAGAAAATAATAGCGCAGAAATAACGTATGTAGATCTGGATCAACCACTTTACTGAAGATAAAGTTGAATTTACTGATACTTATTACTAAAAAAAAATTGTTTACGCAAAAAACTGTGTACTTGAAAGAGGTGCAGTGAAATGTTTCAAATTCCGTTGCTCGGCGGCGCGTAGCTCAAATTTACAAAACGATGTGCGATTTTAAAGAGAATTTAATGCCATTTAAAAAGATGTATCACAACATACCCATTCCCATTTGAAAAAACAAGGGCAGTAGCTGCCCCCGCTAGGGGGGTTGAGGTTACAGGGATGAAATAAATAATTAAACGTGTCCCCCTGAAACACAAGTTTACGGGTCCGAGGTTTTTTAATTTTCACGTACACAGCCGTAAACTTTGCTGGACTGTTTTCGATGGGCCACCTGTATACCTAGATAGCTTCTATCAGTAGATATTGTCCATTGTAGTCATGTAAATAAATGATGTTCAATAATACCAATAACAGTAATAAATTCGTTGAAAAAATAATCAATAAATAATGAAATTTCGTACTACATTACAATCAATACATATTTTAAATAATACAATAAATTTACGCTTTACCAACCAATCAATTTTTTGAAACCACTTACGAGACCTTATTTGATGTTTTACAACCTTTTTAGAGGTAAAATGGTTTATAGTAGAAATATTACAGAAATTTACAGGGTGAGTCGGGTGGAACTGACCAAACTCCAGGGGTCTTCTCGGGTCCTTATCCGATTTTCATTTGATTTCGAGTTATAGCGATATTATAAAGTTTCGTACATTAGCATTTTTCATCATAGCGTTCTTTTAATAAATGATCAAAAATATCGCCATTGATCTCTGAACATTTTCTGCTTCGTCAACGAAGTTGCTCACCTGATTGCTTCACGTATTTCTTTGATATCGGCTGCAGTGTTTCTAATACGTCGAATTAGTACATCACGAGTGTATATTTTTACCATAAAAAATGGATGACATGAATTTATTTATATTATTTTCATTTTCTCGATGGTTTTACGGGGTATCTCCGTTATTAGTCAAGATAGAAGGATGCGGTTTTTGCAGCACTGTGCTACCTTTTTGTGAAACAAAGATACCCCAATTATAATTTTTCTAGGCCTCCTCGTTTTTCATATACGGAATGTTTTTGAGAATTTTACATTTTGGGACACCCCCTATATTTCCGTTATCCTGTAACTTATCAAAAAGAAATAAAATGGTTTTTTTCGCAGTTCCAAGGAATTACGTATCTTACATTAATTCCATTACATAAACGAGAAATCAACTAATTTAATAGATACATATTTTAAAATGTATGTTACCTACATTGCTGACTATTATTCTACATTAAGTATTTTTTATTATAAAAATGACCAAGGTTGAATAAAGCGTTATAAAAATGTTTTTTTTTGCCAGTATAGAAGGCTTAATTTAGATGCAATGGATCCCGTAAGACGACGTTGCCATTTGGATGGTGGACTGCCTTGGAATATAGCGAGTAATTTTTACAAAAGATTTTACAGAAACTGTTCATATAAATATACTGATCGGCACAAAATTCCGCCACCCTGATATTTTGGTCAAGTTTGATATATCATAACTTTTTTATTTTTTATGCGATTTTCATGATTTTGTTATCAGTTTATAGATCAATTTATTGTGTTTTTCCTTAAGATAGACCTGCCAAAGCCAAAAAATTATGCAGTAGTAAATCAAACTGTTGTTTTTTATCGTAATTTCAAAACACCCTGTAGGAAAATTGAGGTGGATCATTTTAGTTACATACTGTTTCTTGTAATCTTTTATGCATTCTAAACATTTTGTTTTTCGACTCATTCCATTATCACATTTCTGCTGCGAGCTGCAACATTTTAAATGAAACGATGTTATTGTGAGAAAGTGTAGGTCATGGGTATTTCTACCAAGGCATGCACCAATCTTGTATTTGTTGAGCTCTAACCGCCCACCGTTACATTGAGGAAATCATCCAAGAAGTTGTTCTTAATTTGCTCCTTTCATTGGGAACCAATTTACATTAATGCATGATAATGCTAGACCTCACGTTGCACATGCAGTGAGCGAATATCTGGATGAAGTTGGACTTCCAAGATTGGAATGGCCCGCATGTAGCCCGGATCTCAACCAAATCGAATATCTTTAGGATCAACTTAAAATGGCCGTTCGTCGTCGTCCTGTACAACCACAAACCTTGTCAAGACTTACGACTGGCGCTGAGCGAAGAATATCAGGCTATCCAAAGGATAAGTAAACCTTATGCATTCGATGCCACGAAGAATGCAAGCTGTCATTGCTGCGAGAGGAGGAAATAGACGATATTCAAATTGTTTTTGTTAATTAACTTTATAATATACCTAGTGTTTATTTTTCTTAATAAAAATAGACTTCAAATCAGCGTTTCATTTCAAATTTTGCAGCTCGCAGCAGAAATGTGATAATGGAATAAATCAAAAATCGAAATGTTTAGAATACGTCAAAGATTACAAGAAATAGTATGTAAATAAAATTATCTAACTCAATTTTCCTACAGGGTATTTTGAAATTACGATAAAAAACAACAGTTTGATTTACTCCTGTATAATATAGCCCAATCGAAAAATGTTAGCTTATAAACTAACTAAGGAAAAACATAATAAATTGATCTACAAACTGATGACAAAATCATGAAAATCGCATAAGAAACAAAAAGTTGTAAAATATCAAACTTGACCAAAATTTCAGGTGACGGAATTTTGTGCCGGTGAGTGTAGTTTACTAAATATTTTTGTATTTAATATTCAAAATTTTGCTAAAACTTAATAAAAGTTATTCCACACATACAGGGTCCCCAAACGAAGCGTTGGACGGAATATTAAATCGTTATCGAATAACTTGTCAACAATACTAAAACAGCTTGAGATATTGGATTAAAAGCGGCATGTTTTAAAAATATTTTACATTATACAGAGTGGCCCAAGAAAGTGTGACAGCATAAAGTTATATTTTTTTAAATGGGACACCAAGTATTTGATTGTATATTTAGGTTCGTATTACTATCGTTTATAAGTGCCTCAAATTTTATTTAATTTGGTTTTGTACTTTCGGAGAAATAAATTAAAAACTAAAAAAAAAAAGTTTTGCAGTCCTGAATAAAAAAATCAAAAAGACAATCCAGAACTATTTTTTTAACCTTGGCATTGAGTGAAATTTATGACAAGAGGTCTAGAAATAGTATGAATGTAATTGCATTTATTTATTTTATACAGGGTGTTCATAATAAGCTTGCAAAAGCCCCACATTTTAAAATAATTTTTCTCAAGTTTTTCAAATAGAACACCCTGTATATTATTTGGCTATTTGACGTAGAATTCATAGACAATTTTTTTTTGTAATACAAGCATATAAGTTATTTTCGAAATAATTGTAAATATCATAAATTATGTTGTTTAAATCGAGTTTTTATTGGGAAATTTTGTTATAGGCGACTAGACTAATAATTGTAAACTAAAGTAAATGTTCAAAATAGCTTCCTTTTACTCTTAGAGTTTACCGTATTTTAGTTATTTCGATATAAATTTTAAAAGCCTGCATTTTTGCTGCTTTTATTTATTTTATTTTATTTTTATTTTCTTAATCGAGTTGCCATAATTTTTTTTTGTTTAGATTGTCACTATGACAGCCAAATAAAATTATTTACATTTGTTCAGTCGTCGAAATTAAGTACTAACTTACACAAAATGTCGAATTTTACAACTTTAGAAATGGTAAATATGATTTTTATACTGGCTGAATGTGCAAGAAATTGCCTCCTCGCGAGCCGAGTGTATGCTGAAAGATATCCAGATATTGAGAGAAAGCCGAGACCAGATACTTCGAGAAGTTGTTGCAAGGATTTGTAGTAACAGGAAGCGTTGCGTACACAAAAAGGATGATAATCAATTATCCCGTTATTAATAAAGAAACTGAATTAAGAGTTCTGTTGACAGTAGAGGAAAATCATTAAATTAAGTAAAAGGAAGCTATTTTGAACATTTACTTTAGTTTACAATTATTAGTCTAGTCGCCTATAACAAAATTTTCCAATAAAAACTCTATTTAAACAACATAATTTATGATATTTACAATTATTTCGAAAACGGCTGGATATAACTTATATGTTTGTATTAGAAAAAAAAATTGTCTATGAATTCTACGTCAAATAGCCAAATAATATACAGGGTGTACCGTTTGAAAAACTTGAGCAAAATTATTTTAAAATATGGGGTTTTTGAAAGCTTATTATGAACACCCTGTATAAAATAAATAAACGCAATTACATTCATAGTATCTCTAGACCTGTTGTCATAAGTTTCACTCAATGCCGAGGTTAAAAAGTAGTTCTGGATTGTTTTTTTTGATTTTTTTATTCAGGACTGCAAAACTTTTTTTTTAGTTTTTAATTTATTTCTCCGAAACTACAAAATCAAATTAAATAAACCTAAATATGCAATAAAAT